>CM044433.1:79054771-79082261 GCA_024363595.1 Xenopus borealis | reverse complement strand
CTCCCACACTCGCTTGCTGTATCACAGATAAAGGTTCAAACCACAGAACACAAAGCCTGTATCATTACTTATGTGTTCTCAATGCTACTAATTTTAATGTTATAGATATGACTGGTAGAACTGTGTTTTGGAATGCATAGAGTTTGCATTTAACAAAGTTGCCTGTGTCTTGGTTTTTTTTCTTAGGCCATGGATGAGATGAATGGAACAGAACTGGAGGGGGAAGATATTGAAATAGTTCTTGCTAAGCCACCTGATAAAAAAAGGAAGGAACGCCAAGCAGCACGCCAGGCTTCCCGGGGAAGTTCGTGAGTAAATTGAGATTTTTTTTGGATAAAGCATAGTAAAATATTTTGAAGGTGGATGGCCAATTAATGACAAACTAATCTATAGAGAGGTCACCAATTATTTTGGTATTTTTGTTCATTATATTTTTGGTAGTAATGGACATTTATAAATAAAATCCAGTGTATCTGGTTAAAGGCAAATTAGAGCCTTGTTCATTGTTTTTGTTTGGACTTTTTGAACAGCAATATGGCTTTACCTTGTGTTTTTAGAATTGTTTGTTTTAAATGTGTCTGCAGATTAGATTGTATATTAAAGGAATTGTTCAGTATAAAAGTAAAAAATGGGTAAATAGCTAGGTTATGCAAAATAAAACATGTTTTCAATATAGTTATTCAGTCAAAAATGTAATGTATAAAGGCTGGAGTGACTAAGTCTAACATAACAGAGCATTACTTCTTGCTTTTCGGCTCTTTTGTTTACACTGACTGGTTACCAGGCAGTAACCAATCAGTGAATTGAGGGAGGGCCACATTGGTCATAACTGTTGCTTTTGAATCTGAGCTGAATGCTGAGGATCAATTGCAAACTCACTGAACAGTTATGTCCCATGTGGCCCCCCTTCAAGTCGCTGGCTTATTCAGATTTAGAGAGCTGAAAAGCAGGATGTTGTGTTGTATTCTGTTATATTAGACATCCAGTCACTTCAGCCTTTAGTAATTACATTTTTGGTTAACTAACTATATTAGAAATTTTTTATTTTGTCACAGCCTATCTATTTACCCAGTTTTTATTTTTACCCTGAACTGTTCCTTTAAAGCTCTGTTCTTCTGTTTCTCTTTTAACTATTTTTTTTTTATTGTGCCTATACATGGCCAGAGGGCCGAGTTGACTGAATCAGCAGCCAGTTTGTCTTTGGTTGGAGTCAAAATGTTTGCCTTCCTGAAGATTATCTGATTGGGGCATTTCAGACTTAGGCCACAAACAATAGCAAGGATAACATGATTAGAACAGAGGCCAAGGGGCAAATGTTGACTAAGCCCATATTTCTTTATGAATTTCCCAGGTAGTTTGGGGTCACCTCCTTGTAAGAAGCAAATTTAGTTTAATACTTTGTAGTGTTTCAAATGTGTTGATCTATTAAGAATGTATTTGTAAAATGGCTTAATTCTCAGAGTATTTATGCATGTTAACTATTGTTTTAATTCATTAGGTATGACGATTATTACTATTACCCCCCACCTCGTATGCCACCTCCTGGTAGAGGCAGGGGCCGTGGAGGCAGAGGGGGCTATTCCTTTCCCCAAGATTACTATGGATATGAAGATTACTATGATGATTATTATTCATATGACTATCATGACTACCGTGGAGGTTATGATGATCCATACTATGGCTACGATGATGGCTACCCTGTGCGAGGAAGAGGAGGTAGAGGTGGCAGGGGTGGACCACCACCACCCAGAGGTAGATCTGTTCCTCCGCAGCGTGGAGGGCGATCCAGTTATGCTCCTAGAGGTTCTCCAATGGGACCTCCTCGAGGATCACGTGGTGGGCGCGGAGGACCCCCTCAGCAACAGCCACGAGGACGGAACTCGAGAGGCAGCCGTGGCAGCAGAGGTGGGAACGTTGGTGGTAAAAGAAAGGCAGATGGTTATACCCAGCCAGACTCAAAGCGCCGCCAGACCAACAATCAGCAGAACTGGGGGACCCAGCCTATCGCCCAGCAGCCATTGCAGCAAGGTGGTGATTATACTGGTAACTATGGTTACAGTAATGACAGCCAGGAGTTTTATCAGGATACTTATGGGCAGCAGTGGAAGTAGGCAAGGTCATATTAGTCAGACAGAACACACATACACACACTCTTAAATATATATTTCATATATATATATCTGTGCTTCTGGAATGCTGCCTGTAATTTTTATAGGCAGTGTTTCTTCATTATGCTGTATATACCGTAGTTTTTGCTTTATTGCTCTGTTACAGTTGGTGTTCAGATGGAATGCACTGGTAGAGTTATAGTATTTTAAGTATTGCTGAACCTCGAGTTCTGGATATGGGGATTTGGAGAGCGTATTATGGGCGTAAGTCAGGAATTATCTGGAGCACATCTCCCGGATTGGGGCTCTTTTCTTTCCCATTCCACCCCTGTGCAGAAAGTTTTGTCTGCTTATATTTAGAGAAGTCCTTTTGTGGCATTGTCTTCTGAACATGGACTGCAATGTTTTTGTGCTATTAAGTCATTTTGTTTAAAAATCATTTGTTACAACTCCTCCCCAGTTCAAGAATACTAAAAGATTAACAGTGTTTTTAGTGGTTTTAGAATTTGTTTTTTTTTTATATATATTTGAGGGGTTTTAATGCTGTTGGACAATATTCAATCATGATTTTGAAAGAATGCAGTATTGACAATTTCCCCTTGGATTTGGAGCATCTTCTAGAGGATTAAGCTGTATATAAATTTAAACACTAGTGCTGTCTCAAGTTAAAAAAAAAATAAAAAATCAAAAAATATTTTAAAGATTCATGTATTAAATAACTGTGCATTTTTGGATTCCTAGAAGTAGGTGAAGTTGTGTTTATTTAATTTTTTTTATGAAGGCAAAAATATGCCTGACGTGTTTGGCTTGGGTAACAGAAGCCTTGACCGTTTGTTCTGTGATTGTATTTACAAATTTATTGTTCATGTACAATTTCAATAAAACTCCAGAAAATCCTATTGCAAAAAAAAAAAAAAAACATTTCTATATATACATATATATGAAGGAAAAAGAATCATTAAAAAAAAACTAAAATGCAAAAACTGAGTTTTGTGATTCTTACAACAAAACTTTCAAAAGTCTGAACTGCATATGTGAGTGATCAAATCTGTAAATAACTTTAAAGCTTAAACCATGATCTAAAGTTGGGTTAAATGTAAAAATCCATTACATACACTTGGTTGCTAAATGATCTTGACCTTGGTGTGCATTTTTTAGGTGGTTTGAACACAAAAGATGAAATTGTTTCGATTTTATATATTTATGCATATGACCTCAATCTACAAATGGTTCCAAATGGGTTTTCCAATAATTTAGGTTTCTGAATACTTTTCTAAATAATGAGTTTGTTTTGGATTTTCCAAAAGACCAAACTGGGAATATTAAAACACGCTAGAAGACTAAAATTCTACATTCCTTGCTAATTTGGTATAATGTCTGTTAAAAACAAACTGGCTCATAAAACTCCATTTTGGTTTGTGTACTAGTTTCTGTTAAAATATGGCACCTAAGTTTTGCTGTGAATATGCATTAGTGAGGCTGGCAGAGCAGTTATTGTAAGGTATTGCTTACAAGATATAGATGCTCTCTCCATGCATTCAGTAACACATTATAATTTTTACAAAAACGGTGTTCCACTTCCTTCATTGATTAAAAAAAAAAATTCAGGGTACATATGTACTTTGTTTCTTGGTGCAGAAATTTTAACACCTACAAGTAATGTACTTTTTTCTTTCCAGCATTTTTATGAAAATATTACCCCTAAAGTATTTTTCTCAGGAATGTAACTGTATTTTTGGTGTCCAGAATAAATTAATCTGTCCACATTTTTATCTAATTCACTATTCTGCAGGTACAAGTGTTCACCTTATGAATTTTGACTTGTTTTTAGATTCTGACCACATACAGATTACCCTTTTTTTTTAGCTAAAAATCTAATTTAGTTTACCAGGATTTTCTTTCTTAGGGCAATGGTAGATGTACTGGTTTGTTGCCCACATATCGCATCTCCCCTAATTGACAAAGCGTCAGGAGAATTGGGATTATCGTGCAAAAAAATGTTTTGCTTGTATTGATCATTTTAATTGAGACTATTGCTCCTTCAGTAATTTTGTCAGGTTTAAGCTGGATCCCCACTAGTGTCCTTGTTCTCCTGTGTTACAAGGGATTGTTGGATGCATTGTCACCTATGTGAAAGGCTGTTTCCCATGGATGACAAACGAATACATCTGTCACTGCCCTAAATGTCATAACTAGATTCTGAGATTCTTCTATACTAACTTCAGATATAGGAAAAAGCTAATTTTAAAATGTATAGCACTGACAAATAGTTTTTTTGTCATTGTGACATTTTCATGAATATTTTCTTTTGTGCAGTGTTGAGGGGGAGCAAAAAGCTAAAGCTAATAATTTCAATGTGTCTAACAACTGCACACATCCGTTGCTTCAATGAAAAATGAGCCTTGTGTGAAACCAAACTTGTTTGCCAGTTTGATTTTGTGAAGAAGTTCGCCATCTATTAAAACTTTATGGTGACAATATACAAAACATAATTTTAAAGCCTGAGATTTTACACATTGATGAATAAATGTTCTCAACAAATTATGTTCCTAAATTGATTTGCCTGACCCCTTTCTGAAACAAGCCTTTTGTGGCAAGATGGAGAGAACCTATTCTTACAACTTCATGATTTCTAAATCTATTTGATCACTCATTTACAGCAGTGTTTAGAAAATCTTTCTGACTGTATTAAATGTATGGAAATTCAATTCATATTCCAAACAGGTCTGAGCAGAGGATACAATTCAGTTCAAAGATTTCAATACATAACTGACTGTGGATTTCTATTACCATTGGTGTCAGCATCTACTTCAAGAAAGTTCCTCCAAATTTCAGCTGTAAAGAAAATAATTTTTGGTTACCAAAATGTTTCAAAACTCTAACTGATTAAAAATGAATTGTACACAGCATTAAAGTGTAACTTAAAATTGTGACTGATCTAATCTGTGTCTTAAACAAAGTGGACTCCATGATCCTTGTGGAAATTAATAATTATGTCCATCTTCTGAAGCAGTTTTCACATGCAGTATATTTGTTGGACAAAATTGTAATTTAATTTTCTTAGACTAGCTTTTTTTTTTTTTTTGTGGTTGTTCATTCCAACACTTTAGGCAGACCGTTTGTTCCTGTATGAAGCATTCAGTCTGAGATATTCTTGTTGTGTCCTACTGATGTGGTGAAGTAAATGAGTTAAACAGTTGAAATCTTAGCAATTCGTGCAATAAAATTAGATATGTATTCTTAAAGGTGACCTGTCACCCATACATAAAAATCTGTCATTTTTCAAATTCAATATGAATCCCACATTTTTTTTAAAACTTGATAAATAGGCTGTGAAAAATAAAAAAAAATGTTTCTAATATAGTTAGCCAAAAATGTAATGTATAAAGACTGGAGTGACTGGATGTAATAGCCAGAATCCAACTTCCTGTTTCAGCTCTTTAACTGGAGTAAGTCAGCGACTTGAAGGGGGACCACATGGGAAATAACTGTTCAGTGAGTTTGCAATTTATCCTCAGAATGCAGCTCAGATTTAAAAAGTTATGGCCCGTGTGGCCCCCCTCAAGTCACTGATTTGTTACTACCTGGTCACCAGGGTAACCAGTCATTGGAAAACAAGAGAGCTGAAAAGCAGGAAGTTGGATTCTGGCTATTATGCTAGACATCTGCTCACTCCAGCCTTTATACATAACATTTTTGGCTAATTAACTATATTAGAAACATTTTTTATTTTGCACTGCCTATCTATTTACCCAGTTTTTATTTTTATACTGAACAATTCCTTTAACACTGTCTACAAAATGGCACCAGCCTTCTTGCTGTGATTGTGTATTCCAATATTGAGGAAACCGAAACCAGATTTAGATAAAAAGTGTAAGTAAAGTTTATACTGCTTGACTAATCTGAATTAGGAATTATTTATTAGGGTGATGGGTCCGCTTTTAAGTGCTGTTTATTTAGTTATTTTCTTGGGATCCAGTTGCATTTATGAAACTCGGCCTTGCTAGAGCATAAGCAGAATATGTGACTATTTAAGGCTGCATTTTTAAATATTTCCAAATTCTCTTAAAAATATGTGCAGACTTTAAGGGGCAGATTTACTAAATTCACGTTAAGAATTCGAAGTTCGATCGAATTTGCATTAAATTTGGATCTTCGAATATGCAAATTAAGCAAATTCGACCATCGAATACTCAAATTCGAATAAAATTTTATTCGAATATTCGATGGTCGAATAACTTCCCCTTTAAAATTTTATTCGACCACCTACTTCGCCAGAATCAAGCTACCGAATTAGGTTTCATTACTTTTGATCGAATATAAAAAAGAATAGTTTGAATCGAACGATTGAATCATTTGAACCGAACGATTGAATCGAACGATTGAATCGTTTGAATCGAACGATTGAATCATTTGAATCGAACGATTGAATCGAACGATTGAATAGTTTGAATCAAACGATTGAATCGTACGATTGAATCGTTTGAATCGTACGATTGAATCGTACGATTGAATCGAACGATTGAATCGAACGATTGAATCGAACGATTGAAAAAACGATTGAATCGATTTTTTTATATTCGATCGAATTGCAGTAAAATCCTTCGAATTCGACTATCGAATTCGAAGGATTTACTTCACATGGTCGAATTTCAAATTTTTTTTAATTCGAAATTTGACCAATAGTAAATCTGCCCCTAACTGTTGTAACTTTTTGAGTTAGCAGGGTTCTGTGTCATTGTTTAGGAACAATCTCATTACATACCTATATAGGACTAAACATGTGATAGCATCAGTTTCCCTGTTTAGCTCAAGAAAATAAAGAAAACACTTTTGCCTAGTGTTTCAATCAAAATATTATGTTCTGCTCAAGCTCTATTGATTAAGCTCAACTTTGAATAAAAATTGATTTTATTTGGATTTTTACCACTTGAAAATGACCTAATTTGAACATGTCAACAAATTTGATTGTAGACTGGGCTTTACCTGGGCCATTCAAAGACATTCAGATTATTATGTTTAATCCACTTGAGTGTAGCTGTGTGTGTGTAGATCACTGTGCTGACTGGCAAACATTTACCCCAAGGATGCAAAGATTTATTACATACTGAACTAGGGTTTTTTTGTAGAATTGTCCTGTATTTTGGCTCAGACCTGATTAATTTTTCAGTCCCAGGAAAACGTTGCCCCATGTTTTGCTTCTCTGGTCTCAACTGTATATTTCTCTAGCTCCATCAGCTTCTCTGTCTGCCAAGAACAGAGTTTAGGTGGATGGTCTTCTTGACTTATTGTTGTGCCATATTCTCCATGGTATATCTTTAAATTTTTTTTTTTTTTTTAATGCAGCACTGATGGTGAACACTTCAGAACCTTTATACTAGGCTTGATTTGATTTTTTTAAATGAGTTCAACTGTACACAGGTGAAAGGCACTGCATAATCTGGAAACTTCAGCACTGTAGTTTGAACGCTGGTCCCCTAAATTGTATGTTGTACAGCATATGGAAGGTTAAAGGATAACTATATTCCGGACATACCTATGTAATCTCCATCATTGTGCTGTTGCGTCTGTAGGTGCAATTCTGGGTGAGCTCATGGTTTTTGTTTGAGGTTATGGTGTTGTGCGAATGAGTTAAGGTGTTTACTGTATGACGCTGATTTTATGTAGAGGTGGTGCTGCTTCTACTGGAACTTCAGGTAGTCTGTTAATGCTTATATTTTGCTTATGTACTTTGTCTTATTTGTGTAGGCATTAGCAGTGCTTTATATTACCTTATGACAAGTTTTGTATTTGCATATTTAGTTATGAACTGCGTAAAAGCCATGTTGCATTCACTAGATTCACATATTGACTTGTCTCTTTTTATCTGGGTTGTATGTTTGTGAACTGCTGCTTTATGGTAATTACCTTTGAGGCACTTAAAATTGAAGTTAAAAATTGTAAATTTATGTTCTAATCTACTGACTTCTGCAAAAACTAAACTGCTGGACTGATGCTGCTTTCAGTAGCATTCAAAAATAACAAACCACTGAATCACTACTTAATTACATTTTTTCTTTTTGTTGTAATGATTTTATTATCACTGGATGTAATGTATGAAGATGGTGCCTTAATGATTCTTAAAGGAAAACTATACCCCTCTAACAATGTAGGTCTCTAAAAAGATATTGCATAAAACAACTCATGTAAAACCCTGCTCCATGTAAATAAACCATTTTCAGAATATCATTTTTAGTAGCATGTGCCATTGGGTAATCATAACTAGAAAATAGCCATTTTAAAAAATGACAGCCTCCTGGGATCGTATGATCCAACGGTGCACACAAACATACCAAACAAACTTTAAAGTTAGGTCACATGAGCCAATTAACAGACAGAGTTCTGTCTTTGCTTCCAAACTTCTTCCTGTTACAGTTAGAGTTGAAATATTTCTGGTCAGGTGATCTCTGAGGCAGCACACAGACCATTACGAAATGGTGGTTCAAGGCAAGAGATGTAAAAGGGCAATATTTACTTAAATATATATTCCAGTTGTAAAATTCTTTAATATGTCACTTAATTTGATATAAACTATATGTTGCTCAAGTATTTATTTTGGGGGATATAATTTTCCTTTAATTACAGTACTATTCTAGATATTTCTATCTTGGTTGCACTGTGTATTTGGACTGAATACGCGAGGGACTGAAATATTAGTGCAGTAGCTGGACCAGAGGCAGAAAGTAAACATTTGTTGTGGTCCCTTGCAACAATCCAATTTGAGTACATCAGGAGTCTTCTTGAAATGCACAAATCTGGAATAACATTCTTCAATTTTGCATTGGTTGGATAACTTGCATACAACATACATACAAAATATCTGTGCAGACTGCCTCCACTCCTAGGAAATTTTCAATAAATGGAATTCTTTGGTGAACAGAAAAGTCTATCAGCGCACAGATACTACTTTTTGAATCTTCATCCAGTTTTAATATTTAGTCTAGTCAGTTGTAAACTAACCGTGAGATTAAAGAGAGACTGTCAAAATATTCTTGTCTGAAAGCAAAACATATAAATTCAGTAAATGTGTAGCTATGAAACAGTATTTACTTTAATTCTGGGAGTGTCATAATTTTTTTTTATGTTTCCTGATACAATGAAACCAGTGTGCTTTCTTTTCATACTGTGATTCTGGCTCAGCGTTACTTGTAAGAGACAGTTGTTCGAAATATGTTTGCTTTTTTTATATCCCATTCTAGCAGCCTAATGCAAAAGTGGAGTGATAAAACGAATGCATGTGATCAATTTATCCAGAAAGCCACAATTTAAAGGAAAAGTAAAGCTTAACTAAAGAAATAGACTAGAAATGTTGTACATTGTTTTGAGCTTCTGTATCAGCCCAAGGCACCCACAGCAGTAAAGAGCTTTGTCTCCAAAGATGCCCCAGTATCTCCCCATCTTCTTTTCTGCTGATTCACTGCACATGATCATTTGTGACAACCTCTAAGTTCAGCTTCTCAACAAGCTGCTCAAATCACTTTGATCATTACTGCTATTGAGAAGCTGAAATTTTAGGCTTGTGCAATAAGTTCAGTTTATAAAATATATGGCATTTTTAGCCAAATTCATTTTTAGGATTTAGTTCTCCTATAAAGAGCAATTGCTGTGGATAGCAATTGTCAGACGGTCCTTAACTTCTGGCAGGGAAACAATCATACTTATGAACAGCAGGGGGAGCCCCTGCCTTACTTACCAGCCAGAACTCAAGCAGCTTTGTTTTGTTTAATCTTTTTGACGATCCCTAAGAAGCCCAGACCACACTGAGCATGTGTATGTAGTCTAGTCTTGCAAAGATGTATAACAAAGTTACAAGGTGACAGCCCCCTGTGGCCAACTTTGAAAGCATAAATAATTTGTTTGATTAGGCTTGTGATGCAGTAAGTTCATGGTTATGTTTAGTATACAAAATACAGCATTTCTAGCCATTTCTTTGGCCTTTTAAGTACATTTCTTTTCTGTTTCATTCGTGGATTCATTTTGTAGATCCTGATCTCCCCCCTCATTCAAGTAGTATGGTGAATAATGCATCTCCGAGTACAATGTTTTTTTTTTTTTTCATTCTAAATTTTGACAGCAGAAGGTAGAACAAACGTCTTTAGTAGATTAGAAATGACAACTAAAAATACTCCACTATATTCCATATGTAAAATAAGAGCCAGCTCCAAAGGCTTGGGAAAACAAACCAAGGAACCATAGTGTAATATTGTTTATAGAGCACACTTATTGTGTACAATAAGGTTAATATATACACAGCAGGTGTGCAACCCCCTCCAGTTAGATACTGATATCAGAAATTAAGCTTTTTTTTTTTTTTTTTTTACATCATAATATTGCCTTTGAAAGCTACTTGTAACTTTGCCATAAAGTATTTGCACAATGCTTTTACTTTACCTGTCTGATGCCCCATTTTAGTCTATGAGGGAGCTGCCATTTGTGCTGCAGGAGTCCGTTAGTATCACAGCGCTGCGAAATATGTTGGCGCTATAGAAATACATGTTAATAATAATTAGAAACTGACAGGTTAGCAAAACAGTCAGGTTTACAAACTTCAACTAACAATTACTTACAAAAATAAACCTCTCAGCAAAAAATGATCAACATGACCTATAGGTAACTTTTAATGTACATTCATGTTTTAAAAAGTAATTTTTTGTGTCAGCATCACTTTAAGAGTAGGTAACCGTTGAACCCATACATTTGAACTCAAACAAGCTTTCACAACTTGCACATAAAGGGGCAGATTTCCTAAAGGACGAAGTGGCTGTCGCTAGCAGAAATCCACTGTAAATCCAGTCTGTAGGGACATAGCCAATTAACAGGCGTAGAGGACAACTAGCTAGTGAAAGAGATTGTTGCTTGTGCAGTTTCACTCCCTATCACCAGGCAAACTTTAAATGAACCTTACTCCACAAATTCACTAAAGTACAAATTTTACAGAACGTTGCCACTTTCACCAGAGTTTACTTCACCACCTTAGTCCTGGTGAACTGATAAGATGAAGCTACATCCTCCTCAATCTAATGTCAGCTACATCGTATCATGTTAGCCGGAAACTGAAAGTTAAAGCTGACATTTTTTATATTTTAAAGCAGGATTGGCTTCAAATGTCGTAACTCTTGAGGAGCATGCCACGTTTGTTTCAGGGTGGGCTCATGTGTAGAGCATTTGAGGATCTCTTATCTTTGTTATGCTTGTCTTTATTTGTAATATGTGGCCACTTCAAGCATTTGAACCAAAATGTCCAATACAGATGTCTATACAACATATACTGTATGTACCCACCCTATTAAAATTGATCTAAGCGCAAGAGTACTAAAGTTTTGCTAGGCAGAACTGAATGCAAGCGCAAGCTATGAAATTCATTTGTCTGAGATGCAACTTTGCATTTTAGTGAATTAGCATAGTGGTAATGAATTTCTTCTGGCGAAATGTGGCGGATCATTCACTGGCGAATGTTCGCCCTTTAGCGAATTTGCCCCATTGAATCTTATATTGATGCACAGCCCACAGTTTGGTATAAGCTGTAGGACAATATGCACCGGAGTGTGACCCACACACAAGCCCGAGAGAGAAAATGCTGCAGGGTGAATCTACATGTGGATCTGACCATGTATTTCAAGACTCTCCTTGGTGCTACATACAAAGGGTAGTTTTAATGGAATGTGGCATAGATTTTTTTTAAATGAGTGTATTATATACACTGCAGGTGTATCAATCCCCTCCAATTAAGTAGAGCAGTTGTACCCAAACATTTTACTTTTCTAGTATAAACTTTTAGATGGATATTCACAAACATTAGCTTTCACAAATTGCATTTGAATCTTATCTTGAAGCACAGCCTGCCTCTTGGTATAAACTATAGGACAATATGCTGCATCAATAGCTAAATTAACTTTATTAGCTATTCAACTTTATTCAACACAATAAGGTGCTATATAACAAACACTAGACTATATGGTTTGTGTTCCTGAGCCTTTGGCACTGACTCTTATTTTGGGTATTGTGAAGGTTTGAAGTGCAAGCCATATAAGGATTGTGAACATTTTTAAACCGTGGCACTATCTATATCTGTACAATAATCTGTATTCCATATGAGCCAAACACCATTTGCAAACATCTGTTGCAAGTTACAGTAAACGGGACATTAGCCAAATGGCTGCTCTAATTTAGAGCCCTTGCCAGTCAGTTACCACTGCACCAAATAATACAGATGGAATCTTGTTCATAATGTGCTTGATGCAAGTTTGAAGTGTGCAGTTTGAATGCTTGGGCATGATTGGGCTAATCCTACAAGAAAACAGTTTGTTTGCAGTTTTATAGTACTTATCTTTGCATTTGTGTCTGACTGACCATGATTAGTGGTCCAACTACAATTTAATAAGAAATGTCACTGAGGAATTTTTTTTTCTCTGAATTTTTAATAGCTGCTTGGAGCATCTCTTTAAAATGTGTTTAATCTATTGGACAACTTTCAAGGAAAGTCAAATGTCAGTGATGATGATTTTCTGGTTTTGTGTATCTGAAATTCTTACCAAGGTTTAGATGCTCCTATATATTTTAAGTACTGCATATATGGACAATATATTGTTCTATTGTTTCTTAAGCAGATATCCATAAAGAAGGATATTAGATATGTCTAATAACTGCTTCCTTTTACCTGACTATCAGGAGAAGCTGCTCTGTCCTGACATGTTTCGAATGGGGATCTGCTACATTTTCACTGATGATAAACCACACTGTTTTGGTAAGATTTTTATTTTTAATATACCTTGTCTCATCTCCCATGTTTTCAGCTAATCATTTTACTATGCTCCTGAGTTCAAGGTGTGGATGGCCACTTTTCAGGATGAACACCTTAAGAAGATTTAGTAGACTGCAGAGATCAAGGCTGTGCACAGTGTCTCACAAGAAGTGGATGGCCAGGTGGAATGGATAAACTATGGCTCATCACTTGCTACCAGCACCTTCCTCTAATTGGCTAGTTGAGTAGGTACATCAAGAGATGACCTACAAACACTGCCCAAGAAACATCCTTGCAATACACCTAAATCAGTGATCAAAATTGTTTTGTTCTAGTCCACTGAAACCCATAATCATGCAGAAAAAAGCATTGTAAAGGGTCAGTATATGCCTAAAAACATCTTTGCTAAAAAGCAACAAAATAATTAGGAATTGTATTGAATTACATGACTATTATTTAAAAAAAAATATGTATATACATTTTTTATTTAGCCATTATAAAAATTTAAAAGTTTGGCTATTTTCCTTGACTTGACAGTTCTTCAAACATTAGGCAAAAATTATGTTCAGCCCAAGCCCTAGTCTAAACTGATGTTAAAAAGCCTTCTATACTATCCCTATCTGCCTGGCTGCAATAAGGCATTTTTGGTTCTTATCAATATAAGGTCTAGTTTAGAGGCAATTTTGCACAAGCAACAAAACTTGAGCATTTTGTGTTCTGAGGCCCCTGTAGAGTTACCAAAGGCTGTTTGATTCAACTTTGACTCCCTTTCAGCAGAACAATTGACTTTACCCACAGTAACTCTAAGCAAGCCTGTATGGGAAATTGAAAGGGTATTACTCCGCCCTTAAAGAACTGATTCATAGTCATTTTAACTTTTCAGATACTTTAAAATATACATGAATGCAATAAACACATGCTGACTCTAACTTTTAGATCTAAAAATGTATGTGGTAGACAATATTTGCAAACATAAGCATGTGATAGAACCCATTTACATACTTCTCTTCCAAACACCCTCAGAAGTCTTTTTTTAGACTGTAAACAGAGCTTCCTGTGCTAGCCTGCTATGGCTGACCAGCCAGTTAGGATGAGTCTTGCTTCATGAATGGTTTTCAACACTGTTCCTGCTTGGCTACTTATTGCTGGTGTGGAAAGCAGTGATGCCTACAGGTACAGTATCAAGGTTGGAAGAAGCAGTAAAGGTAAGTGTATTGAGGGAAAGAGTAATTTAACAGGCAAAAAATTACCCTTTTGCCATGCTGATATTTTAATGACACCCAAAGAATCTGTTTTGCAATCCTTGTAAGCAACATATTTTTAATCTATCAGAATTTTACTTTACAATAAGAGTGATGGAAAAGGAAATAAAATAAAGCCTAATGTAAGTTGAGCTTTTAAATGTTGGAAATTTGGTTCATTTTACTCAGGATACTTTAAGCACAATTAAGCAATATTTGGTTAGGCTGGCATGGCTATTTCTAGTGGCATTATGATTCTGTATATTTTAAACATTACATGCCAGACTATCTTGTATCCATACATAGGCTAACTTACAATAAATTACAACAATTAAAATAACATTAAAACAAAAGATGCATCAATCTATGTAGAAAAAAAATCAAATGCCCATGTTCTGCTTAACAAAAAGGGTGGCAGAGGTGGAAATTCAAGACCTCAACTTTATTCCATGCAGGAGCCTTTTTAAAATGGTGTAAAAAGTTTCTACACAAGGACATTACATGACGACTGAAATTTGTGGATATGATCTCGTAATTGACTAAATTAATTAAAGTAATGACTATCTGATTTTATTTTCTCCATTGAGGAGCAATACAATACTCAGTAGTAATATTTCTTTAGTTAGGGCAGGTAAGTTATAGAGTAAACTGCAGTGACTGACCTAAAGCGGATTTTTACTTGGGATTGCAAAAGTTGTGGCATAACTACCATACAACAGAACCCCATGGCCGCATGGTGTGCTGTATGGCAGTCCCCACACCAGTTAATGAAAATTTGCTGCATACTTTACTTGCAGTGGGAGGGGGCAAGCTCCTGTTTGGGGGGTTCAGCATGCACTTCTGAGGGCACATGCTGGGCACCTCTGAAGAATTTTTTTGCAGAGGGGTCCGGTAGCTTATAGTTATGCCATTGTGCATTTATACATTTTTGTCAGATCTGCTCTCTGTGCTTACACCACAAAGCAGATGGTAGTGGATCGGTTTTTTCCTCAGTTTGCATTTATACAATGGCAGAGAAACTGCCTGTTTTTGGCAGTAGCCTAAAAACTAAAATCATTTTATTCCACACAGCTTATCTGTTATGTAAAGTAACGGTACATTACATTTAAAAGTATGCAAAACTTTTTTTAGTTTTTGGTGTATTGGTCCTGTAATGCAATTGTGTGGCCCACTGCTATAGTTGTGCTCATAAGTTTACATACCCTGGCAGAATTTGATTTCTTAACCATTTTTCAGAGAATATGAATGATCACACACAAACTTTTTTCACTCGTGCTTGGCTGAAGCTGTTTATTGTCAAACATGTTATGTTAAAAGGTACAATACACGGTATTAAGAACTGGGGTATGCAAATTTTTGATCAGGGTCATTTGGGTAGTTTGTGTAGTTATTATGATTTAAAAAGAGTAAACACAGTTGTTTGACAATAAATGGCTTCAGCCAACCACTAACCATGAGTGAAAAATGTTTTTGTTGGTATTCATATTCTCTGAAAAATGGTTAAGAAATCATAAATTCTGCCGGGGTATGTACACTTATGAGCACAACTGTATATACTTCATAGGAAGTTAAATATATACTTGATTCATCTTTACTTTGCTAAGAAGTCATTGGCTCCTCTGTTCTTATCTCGTACAGCTATATTACAATTGTGGGGTACCATGATGGAAAAGCAGTGTGAGCAGATGTTTCAAGTAAATTGCTTTGTTTTAGGTGTTGTGCTGTAATGATCTAGCTACTAATGGGTGGAAATGTACCTGCCAGTATCTCCCTGAACCCTCTCTACAGTGATATGATAAAGTTTGGGAACTCCTCTTAATTCTTTGGAGTTTTGTTTATCATTGGCTGAGCTTTCAAAGTAGCAGCTTCCTTTTCATATATAACATGCCTTATGGAAACCGTAGTATTTCAGCAGTGACATAGTTTATTGGATTAACAGAAAATATGCATCATAACAAAATTAGACAGGTGCAAAAAATTGGGCACCCCAACAGAGCTATTACATCCAAACTTAGTTGAGCCTCCTTTTGTAAATGTAACGGCCTCTAGATGCCTCCTATAGCCTTTGATGAGTGTCTGGATGTATTTTTGACCGTTTGTTAATACAAAATCTCTCCAGTTCAGTAAAACTTGATGGCTGCCGAGCATGGACAGCCTGCTTCAAATCATCTTTCCAAGATATTCAAGTCAGGGGACTGCGATGGCCATTCCAGAATATTGTCTCCTCTGCATCAATACCTTTGTAGATTTGAAGTGTGTTTAGGGTCATTGTGTTGTTGGAATATCTAACCCCTGCATAACTTCAACTTTGTGACTGATGCCCCGCAGCATGATGGAACCTCCACAATATTTGACAGTTGGTAGCAGGTGTTTTTCTTGGAATGCGGTGTTCTTCTTTCGCCATGCAAATTGCTTTTTATCACTAAATAACAAAATTTTTGTTTCATTAGTCCAAAGCGCTTTTCTCATTGCACTGCCATGCAGATGTTCATTGCGCTAAATTGTAGAACGATGTACATATGCACCATCTGCAGCTAGATGTTCTTGCAGGTCTTTGGAGGTGCTCTTTGGGTTGTCTGTAACCATTCTCTCAATTCTCTGCATATGCTGCTCCTATATTTTTCTTGGCCTGCCAGACCCCGGTTTTACAGCAACTGTGCCTGCGGCCTTCAATTTCCTGATTATATTTCCTTACAGTTGAAACTGACAGTTTAAACCTCAGAGCTTTTTATAACTTTTTTGTTTTTTTGAAGTTTGAGAACACCTCAACCTGCATAATAATTTACTCCACTTTCAACAAAAAGGAGAGTGGTATGTCTTTCAATTCCCAGGAACATCTGCACATGGGGTATTTTCAGAACAAAGATCAGTTGTACTAGTATTCAGTTGTATGAAACTAAATCAAATGTGAAAATCTGGCTGTACAAAAATTTGGGTATCCTTGTAATTTTGCTAATTTGAATGCAACTAACTACTCAAAAGTGATTACTGGTAACATCAAATTGATTGGACTAGCCCGTTAAGCCTTGAACTTCATAGACAGGTGTGTCAATTATGAGAAAACGTATTTAAGGTGGCCATTTGTAAGCTGTACTTTTGTTTGACTCTACTCTGAAGAGTGACAGCATGGGAGCCTCAAAGCAAGTCTCAAAATATCCAAAAACAAAGATTGTTCAGTATCATGGTTACAAGGCTACAAAAAGCTCAGCGTTTAGCTGTAAGGTATGTAATCAGGAAATGGAAGGCCACAGTTGCTGTAAAACCCAGGTCTGGCAGGCCAAAAAAATATAGGAGCAGCCTATGTGGAGGATTATGAGAATGGTTACAGACAAAGCAAAGATCACCTGCAAAAACATCTTGCTGCAGATGGTGTATCTGTACATTGTCCTACAATTCAGAGCAATTTGCACATAGAACATCTGTGTGGCAGGGTGATGAGAAAGAAGCCCTTTTTGCCCTCACACCACAATCAGTCACTTGTATGCAAAAGCTCATTTAGACAAGCCACAGTCATTTTGGAACAAAGTGCTTTGGACTGATGAGACAAAAATGTTATTTGGTCATAACAAAAAGGTGCTTTGTATGGCAGAAGAAAACTGCGTTCCAAGAAAAACACCTGCTACCTACTGTGAAATTTGGTGGAGGTCCCATCATGCTGTGTGGCAAGTTCAGGGACTGGGAGCGCTTGTTGAAGTAGAGGGTCAGATGAATTCAACCTAGTATCAAAAAATTCTTCAGGGTAATGTTCAAGCATCAGTCACAAAGTTGAAGTTACACAGGGGTTGGATATTACAACAAGACAATGACCCTAACCACACTTCAAAATCTACAAAGGCTGATTTATGCAGAAGAAGTACATTACCCTGAATACAATATTCTGGAATGGGCGTCACAGTCTACCAACTTGAATATCGTCAAAAATCTATGAGCTGATTTGAAGCAGGCTGTCCATGCTCTGCTGCCATCAAATTTAACCGAACTAGAGAGACTTTGTATGGACGAATGGTCAAAAATACCAGAATCCAGACACTCCTAAAAGGCTATAGGAGGTGTCTAGAGGCTGTTACATTTGCAAAAGGAGGCTCAACCAAGTATTGAAGTAATATCTCTGCTGGGGTGCCCAAATTTTTGCACCTGTCTAATTTTATGATGCATATTTTCTGTTAATCCAATAAACTTTCACTGCTGAAGTACTCCTGTTTCTATAAGGCACATTGTATATTAAAATGAAGTTGCTACTTTGAAACTCAGCAATAAAATCCTTTTATTTATTGAAACCACTGGGCTATATGTCAAAAGTTCTGCTTAAAAAGTAGCATTAACCACTGCAACTTATGTTTGTTTTTATATTTTTTTGCAAGTAAATGACTTAATGCTGTATATATCCCCAATTTCTTTAGAGGAGGAAAAATATTCCTTCCTGACTACAAAAGGTACTACTGTATGTAGATAGTACCTAATGTATCTGTCAGTGTAAACTATTCTGGGAGAGAATGTCCAAAAGTTCACTGCTCACACAGATTGTTTAAAACCCTTGCTTAAATGAGAACTAAAGTTTAACTGTAGGCTAGAAATGTTGTACACTATACTTTGGCTTTTGTACCAGCCCGATGCAACCACAACCCTTCAGCAGTACAGATCTGTGTCTCCAAAGATGCCCCAGTAGCTCCCCATCTTCTTTTCTGCTGATTCACATGCTCTGTGCTGATGTCACTTACTGAGCTTAGGGACACACTCAAAATATACTGTACACATAGAATATAAATGTCACAATATGAGGTTGATTAGAAATTAATACAAATTTACTACATGGCAGCACAGAAATCCGTGCAACTAGCATCATAATTTAGTAATCAGCCCAGTAGCATCAGCTTATATTGCATACCAAACTAATTTTCTGCTTGATAATTTGTGATGACCCCTAAGCTTAGCTTCTCAATAGCTACTCAGAGACCACTGTGCATGCGAATGTCACACACTTTCCAACATGGTGACCTCCCTGTGACAGGTTTGAAATCCTGGATCATTGTTCCTATTGAGAACTCAAACTTAAGCCTAGTCTAATGAGGTCATTATATAAAATATGGCAATTTAAGCCATATTCATTTTTAGGGTTTAGTTCTCCTTTAATTGTCAAATGGGTACATTCAAGTTCTATGGTCAGTATGGATTCCAAAATAAAGCAATTATAGACTCCAAAATAATGAAGAAAACAAGATTTTAAAAATGTATATAGGATAAGTAAAGTTTTTTTTGCTTGACTTAACACAATAAAATAGGATTTGGAATTGTGTTTTAGGGTGATGGGTTCACTTGCAATAAATGGGGGTATCATCTGTCACAGTGCTGCCTTGATCTCACTTGAATGATTTAGGCAAATCCAAGTCAATTTGTGGGGTTTTCTCAAGGTACTTTAATGTTATGGCAAAATTAAATGCTTTGATGTGATCACATATCAAGTGAGAGAAGTTGTGGACTTTTAATAATTATCCACGCTGATATGCCTATGCGTTTGAATGGATTTCAACAGCTATGATTATCCAAATTCTTTCAGTGAGAGCACCAATGAGAAGATGCAAGAAATAAATGTATAAACATTGCTGCTGGTGATTGACTTAAGTTTCTTTATGGACCTTTGTTGTTCACTGTGATTCGCTGATCCAACACTAACCCCAATTCAAGCTGCTTTTACTACATTATCTGTTTCATGCTGCAGCATGTGTCACTTTGTTCATTAAGATCTAGCTAGGACTTGATCAATGGCCTAATAAATCAAATAATACAGAATTATAGGATAGGAGGTATAAAATAAATCTGAGAGTAACTTGAGAAGCTATCTGTGGTCCTAACTTTAGTTACTATAAGGGATAATATGAGTGCTAGTAGAAATCTGGCATCAATATTCCAGAGTTGACAAATATTCCGTCAGTTTGGGGTTTCCTTTTAATGCTGGTTAATGTCTTATTCAGCATTAACTGGTCTTAACTGTAATTCAATTGCTTCTTACTGGACATGAGGTTCCTATGCTAGCCCTTTGCTCTCTTTTCCCCTCCAGGACTCCTTAGCTTTGGTGTAGTTTTTATGTATGTAAAAATGTACATACATATATTCGTTTGGGTAAGAATTTTGTCTGCTGTAACCCAAAATGGCATTTCGGTTAAAACCCCTTGTTAGGATATCTGGCTCAGTACTTACACTGATTTGTGCAGGTATTCCTTTAGGAGAAGGAAAGGTAACAGTCACTGTGTAGTGTCAAAGTTGGGCATTCCCAATTTATTGTATTAATTTACTTCATACCCTGGGCCAGTGCTCCTATTAACAGAAAACTGCAGTGCCCTGAGGTTCCCAGTGAGCACCATAGAGCAGTCCTCTTCCTGCTACCTTTTTCCTTGTGTGGGTGTGCATGCACCATAAAGTGAAAAGCTGAACTTTAACAAAAAAAAGAGACTTTTTCCACTCTACTTTGCATACATTTGTTTGAAGGGTTTGAAGAAAAAAAGGACCAGAATAGGATCACTTAGTGGTGCTTGCTGGGAGGAATTGCAGTCCAGGCTAATTATCAAAAGCACAAAATGTGACGTTTTCTAAATTAAAAGATATGAACAGGGTGCTTTTTCTTTATAAGTTAATACAAATATGTGTCTTACATCTAAAAATTTACTCAAGGGCCTCTCACATAAAGCTATCGATATGTAAACCTCTATTCACATCAGAGATCAACTTCTTTCCAAATCAGATGACTTGGGCACTTTGCAAGTAGTCTTCACCGACCGCGCTTTCTTCAAGTATAGTTTTCTCATTTCCATACACAGAAATCACACTCTACATACAAGCGCCAACAGCAGCTTCAACATCATCAGCACCTACTATGATTTACACACATGCCATTTAATTAACTGGCTAGGAGTCCACATTAACCACTTTTCTGCCAGACATCTAAAAGGCTCACTTATACACAAAAAGCCATGTATTTCTGTACTCTTATTGGACACAGGCTTTCCAAACACTGTCAACATGTTTTTTTTTTCTTTTTAGCTCCCTTATTGAAGATGCGCCAAAAAATGTATTGAACCAGTTCTTCAATCTATCAGGATAAATAATTAATTTGTACTCCATCTCAAAATTCTGTGTCAGAACAAAACACTGCAGTCTTATGAGATTTAACAGAGGTTGGTTTCAATGTGCTTTTTATTTATGAAACCTCTATTGCAACTGGGAAAAAGAAACCTAATAGTATGAAGAAATGCTAAAGCATGGAGGAGGCAGTAGTCTGCAGACTTGGTCCGGCAACACCAGATGCTGAAGACCTTGAAAATGTGGGTCAGTTGGGAATCCAAAAAAGGTGTGTTTATAAAGACAAGTAATGGGGTGTAGAGTAAAATAAATGTTAGAAGCTCTGGAATGAATTATGGGACCAGAAAGAAGTCCATGCAGTGGAAGAAACAAATGGAACCTTATTTAAAGGGGTTGTTCATCTTTGAGTTAACTTTTAGTTTAATGTAGAGAGTGATACTCTGAGATAATTTGCAATTGGTTTTCATTTTTTATTGTTTGTGGTTTTATAGTTATTTAGCTTTTTATTCCACAACTCTAGTCTGCAGTGTCAGCAATTTGGTTTCTAGGGTACAAATTACCCTAGCAACCCTGCATTAATTTGAATAAGAGACTGTAATATGAAAAGGGACTAAATAGAATAAGTAATAATAAGTGGCCACAACAATACATTTGTAGCTTTACAGATCATTTGTTTTAGATGGTGTCAGTGACTCCCATTTGAAAGCTGCAAAGAAACAGAAGAAAATTGCAAATCATTAAAAAACTATGAAAAATAAATAATGAAGACCAATTGAAAAGTTTCTTAGAATTGGCCCTTATACTAAAAGTTAACTTCTATGTTATGCAAACCGGATTCAAGTCAAGGTCAAACTTATCTTTTAAAGTAGATCTGGCTATACCCTCCTTCAGATATAAAGCCCTAATAATTGTTCTGTTTTCATATCTGGGGCTGTTTTGGGGAGAGAAACAAACTGACTTTTTTTTATATAAATTATAGATACCTTTGATAAAGAGAGGTAAGTATGTTGAAATATTTTCCATGTATAGGTCATAACAAAGTTGGAAAAAATAAACTTCACCTATTCATCACATACCATTCTTCTTAATGTTCTAGGAAAGAATAGCTTTATTCAGTGAAGACTAAGAACCATATGGAAGCAAACTGGTAAATATGAATTGTATCTGGGAAAATAAAGATGTTCAGTGCTGTCTGTCTTTCAAATTGTTTACTTATGATTTGAAACAATAATGAGGAATTGCCTATTCCATACCCATTACTTTACAGGACAAATGAATCCTTATTGCTGTGGGGAATGATAAAGTGCTGAAGGTAAGCTGTAAATCAGGGGTGTCCAACCTGCAGTCTGAGGCATCCCAGGATGGATATGAATGCGGCCCAGCTTGAAATGCTTGGTTCCCGAGGAAATGTCATGTTGCAAAGGAGTAGGAAGGAGGGGGGATTCAGCCCATTGCTCAGTTAGTGGTAATAA
The DNA here is from genome assembly GCA_024363595.1 of Xenopus borealis. Classification (NCBI taxonomy): domain Eukaryota; kingdom Metazoa; phylum Chordata; class Amphibia; order Anura; family Pipidae; genus Xenopus; species Xenopus borealis. The sequence goes on along the minus strand of CM044433.1, from coordinate 79,059,586 downwards.
TAATATAATAGGTATGTTTTATATCTAGGTGTCCTATATTCCAGTGTATAGCTCCATCTGGTGTTCTGTGCATTGTTTTCTTTTACAAATGAAAAGTGTTTGTGTATTTCATGCGTGGCCCCGATCAATTTTCTTTTTCCAATGTGGCCCAGGGAAGCCAAAAGGTTGGACACCCCTGCTATGAATCCATCCGCCTGGGTTGAGGATGATGAAACCATTTTCATACACCATAGTAAGATTTTTTTTAAACACCACTTAAAATGTATAAGGACTTGTTTATGAAGCAATAGCAAGTTGCATAATTCAAACAATCCAATGCAGCTCCGTTTAGCAGAATAAATCCTAATTTGAATGTGCATTGGTAAATTATTTGCTTGCATCAATGAAGGTGCAAATTTTGGGTGTGATGGTTGCTGTGCCAGAAACAACAAACTTGTGTTTAGTTTGGTGCAAGTCAAATGAGTAGACAAAACAGAGAAACCAACCTGGTTAGGGTGAGATGGGCTGTAAGGAGCCAAAAAGCCCTTCACATGCAAGGCATGCAGTGTAAAGCCTTATGAATGCCTCATGCTATACACATAGTACTGCTTTCATACCAAAAAATGAGATTTTACCTCTCACATGAGGCATTATGGGCAGAGAGATGAACATCACTCCTTTATGTCCCTGTGGCCAAATATGCCTCCAGAACCTCTGGCTTAATAACACAGATTTATAATGTAATGTTCACATACAATATACCTATATATACCACACACTATCAAACTATTTTATAGTTTTATGTTTTTAAAATGCTCTACATAATCTTTTGGGTCGTCTTAAACATTTGCAGATGAGATACCTTGTTAATATTGTTTTGGACTATTTATTAAGTTTCTCAAATTATGGAGCCATTTGACAACCTCATTGTATGAAATAGAACAAAATCCATAGCAACTTTTATGGTTGATCCCCCTCGTGGGTAGCGGCAAAATAACTGGCTCCAAGTGTTCTATTTTTCAGATTGGTGCAGTGGGTGGCAGAATGCTCAGAATAAACCCCTCCCCCATATCAATTCATGACTATGAGCAAAGACAAGTATCCTCACCAATTAGTATAAGGACATTACGTGCATTAGGCTACTAAAAGTCCTCCCCTTTAAACAAAACAGGGATTGTTTGTCCATCTATTGCAATATATTTAAGCTGGCCAACTACATCAGTCATTCCTGGTCTGATCAGCCCGACACTCAACTGTTATATAAATCATTAAGAATTCTACTGTTTCATTCTACTTTTTTTACAGGGACTACCTATAACTTACCTTTTAAGGGTAAAGCCCCCAGTGGTTGCACCTGACTGTAGTTGGGGATGACTGGAGCTACAATATGGAGCTGACCACTGCTCTCCTAAGAAATAAAAAAAAAAAAAAGTGATGGGCCAATTGGGTAGAACTGTGCACTTTAGAAAATGGGGGGTCAAGCAGGGATGGAGGGGAGACAGGTAATGCACCCAGCAAAAATGTCTCAAGGAGAATATTAATTTGAGGAGGGTGCGATGTGTGTGACAATTTATACAGGCAAAGACAAGATCATGTGCACTCGCCAAGTGTTCATGTGTCTATATAATCAAGACACAAAATATTTTGTGCATGAATCTTGTAAAAAAAAAAAGGTTGTCCTCTTTAAAGGAGCAGTTCATCTTAAATTACCATTTAGTATGTTCTAGCATGGCAAATTCTTTTTTTTTTGTAACTTAGATTTTTATTGGATAAAATCATATTTACACCAATGGCATAAAAAACATTGCATATTTTGGATACACGCAGTGTTGCATGGCAAATTCTAAGCAACTTTCCAAACTTTTTTTTAATTATTTGCCTTTTTCTTCTGACACTTTTCAGCTTTAAAATGAAGGTCACTGACCCCATCTAAAAAATTCAAATGCTCTGTAAATCTACAAATGTGTTGTTATTGCTACTTTTTATAACTTGACTTTCTGTTCATGCCCTCTCCTAATCATATTCCAGAGTCAATGCATGGTTGCTTGTGTAACTTGGACCGTAGCAAATTGAAATTGCAAACTGGAGAAAATAAAAACTATTGCAAATTGTCTCAGAATAATCAATTTCTACAATATAATAAAAGTTAACTCAAAGGTGAAGAACCTCTTTAAAGAAAGCATTGCACCCCACCTAATAAATGAAAAATTATTAAACAGTTATCACAACTTTCCCTCTTTTTTTTCCAGCGATAATTAGGAGCAAGTGGGGAAATAGTTTGCCCACTCACTGATCAGGAAATAAAGTTTGGATGACAAAACAATACCCATATTTTTATACAGGCATTCGGATATTAACATTTCTCAAAATAATTTTTATTGTTTTTTCAAGTTAAACAAGCAGAAATTGTTAACCAAAGATCAATGCTGAACAGTGAAGCTCGCCTAGATACAATAGGTGGAGCCATCTTGATTGTTCAAGAGATTAATACATATGAGTTACATCAGTCATACAACCAAACTACTAAACTATCAAACCTTAAAGGAACAGCAAATATTTCAAGATTTTAAAATAGTACATATGTAACATCGTGAATAAAATAAAGAATATATAGACATTTTCTTGAACCTATATGGATTAGCTTATAGTTGTAGCAAGTCCAAGGTATGTGATTTGGAGCTATTGTCTATTTGATCCCAGAATATTGACCAGATTTCAGTAAATGATCTTTTGTGGTGCGGTCCTGCTGTTTTTAACCTGATTGCTTCTTGCCAACAAAGTTGGTTTAGAAGAGACAGAATGTCCTTTATTGAAGGAGTGGTCTCGGACAGCCAATTTAAGAACAATAGTTTTTTAGTAGCAGCAGTAAACGGCAAAATTAAGTTTGACAATACATCATTCTGGGAAATAGGCTGCCTCTTCGGACCAGGTTTTGAAGAGTCCAGGTGTAAGCGTGCAGATTTTGGGTTTAGTTTAAATTTAAGCTTTAGTTTTAGCATCAAAAACTTTTCCAAGGATAACCATACTTTGTACACTTTTGGACAGTCCCACAAGCAGTGAAATAAGTTTGTCTAGTTGGGCACATTGGAACCATTTTAAAGTGTTGGGGGCAAATTCACTATGCGGCGAAAAAACGCTAGTGTTGCGTTCGCCACACTTATATGTTACAGCCACTACATTCCACTACACAAGCCCAGGAAACCTTTAATAAATAAAATAAAGTTGTCCTATTGCCCTAAACATGTGCCCCCTGTATAGTTGAGTTGCCATATGTTAGTCTGAAAAAGAGCCAAATTTTCCTATCACCCTACAAAAGGTAAAACACAATAGCGTTTTTTTTTTGGGACTTAGAAAAATTTTCCGTTTTTTTTTTTTTTTTCTTCCAAACTCCTATATATTGTATTGAACTTCGCCAGGTAACGTCTAGCGTCAGTAAAATGGTCATCTTAGTGAATTTGTGTAATTGCGATCCTTCGTCAGTGCACAACTTTGCCTGGCGGTAGGGGCAAAATTGCGCTGGTTTATTTACTTCGCTAGTGAAAATTCTCCAGTAGGTGTTTTTGGGTAGTTACAAATTGACGCTACGCTTGCAAATTAGCACTAGCATTAGACGATTCGTGCTTTGGTGAATTTGCCCTTTGGACTCTTCAATTCTCGGCCACCAAATACTTATTATATTTATGAATGGAATATGAGAGTTCGGAGGGAGTAATTACAGTATGCAAGTAGCCAGACCATTTTTCAGCCACTTTCTAACATTTCTGCTCAGTGTATTATAAACATGTCTTTTTGCATCATTATTCTTTTGTTATAGAATGCTCTAAAAACAGTTGCTTGCCAATTGTTTATAAAAAAAAAAACTTTCACAGTTCATCTTGAAATTTTGTGGTACGTAACACTAAGCCAATTAGCATAATTTTTTTTTATAATTTAGGGTCTTTGTCCAGTATGTTTCAGTTTGGCATGTAAACCATTATCTGGTTGCTATGAAGTGGCTCAAATGGAAGAGCAGGAAAGATTCTGATTAGAAAGTGATATGCAGTATTTTAATAAATTACAATTCATCCTCACAATCTAAACTGTTTCAAATTACCTCAGTTTAAAGGAACATTTCAGTGTATAAATAAAAACTAGGTCAATAGGCTGTGTAAAATAAAAAAATGTTTCTAAAATAGTTAGGCAAAAATGTAATGAATAAAGGCTGAAGTGACTGTAGGTCTAACAGAACAGAACACTACTTCCTGCTTTTCAGCTCTATAACTGCGTTAGACAGTGACTTGACGTGGGACATAGTTCAGTGAGTTTGCAATTGATCCTCCACATTCAGCTCAGATTCAAAAGCAACAGCTATGATCCACATGTAACACCCCCTCAAGTCTCTGAGTAGTTAATGCCTGGTGGAAACCAAGAGAGCTGGAAAGCAGTAAGTTAGATTCTGGCTAATATGTTGGACATCCAGTCACTCCAGCTTTTATACATTATGTTTTTGCCTGACTATATGAGAAACATTCTTTTATTTTGCACAGCCTACCTTTATTTTTATACTGAACAATTTCTTTAACAAAGTCTACATCATACTTTTAATACATTTTAAAGGTGAATTGCCCCTTTAAACAACCAAAGCTAAATACTCGAATTACATACACTGGACTTACACACAACTCCGTTACAAACAGAGGCTATTGCAGTAATGTACTGTGGTTTGCTTGGCCTTTATTTTAGCTTTAAACCAGTTTATTAAAACCACAGTCCCCTCTGGTGAGTGTTGTCTACAGAAAGCATGCGCGTCGGAACCGGGGGGGCCAGAGGGGCTGTAGCCCCCACAGAATTTTCTTC
>CM044433.1:79005515-79041936 GCA_024363595.1 Xenopus borealis | reverse complement strand
ACAGCCGATGTTCGCGCGAACAAGTTCGCCGGCGAACAGTTCGCGCCATCCCTAGTGGCCCCAAACAATTTTTCTTTTTCCAATGTGGCCCAGGGAAGCCAAAAGGTTGGCACCCCTCATATAGATCATGTTCAGGTGATGCAGAAAAAGGACTTCTGTTTTGAAGGTGATCTGCAGGCTGTTGAGTTGGCATTTGGGATGCAATCATTGAACCCCATTGTGGTGTGACTGGTGCTGTAGGTCTACTATAGATAGTGGTAGAGCAAACCACTTTTCCTTTGTTAATTCTTGCAAAGCTAATTTTTATTATCTACTTATGTCTGTGCTTATGAAGTTTATGAAGTTAATTTGATTTTATTAAAGCTGCATCAATGTGCACTAATTAGTTTTTTTTCACATTGACTAACATTGTTCTGTATCTCAGACAGCGTTTATTATAATACTTATTTTAATAGTATTAATAATAGATTATTTGATTTTGGCACAAAAATTGTCGCCCATAGACTCCAATAGGTGAAAATATAGTTGTGCACCAAAAAAGATTGCCATGCCACATCGTGGGTCACAAAATTATCTCTGTTTTGCAATTTTTTTCAGAAGAGAAACGGTTCAGATTTGCCCATCACTAGTCACACATACAGTGAAGTGATACCACATGCATCCCTTGCACACTTTGGTCCAGTGTCTAAATACTAGGGATGCACCAAATCCACTATTTTGGATTCAGCTGAACCCCCAAATCCTTTGCAAAAGATTCGTCTGAATACCGAACCAAATCCTAATTTGCATATGCAAATTAGGCATGGGAAGGGGAAAACATTTTTTACTTCCTTGTTTTGTATCAAAAAGTCATGCGATTTCACTACCAGACCCTAATTTGCATGTGCAAATTCGGATTTGGTTTCGACCAGGAAGAAGGATGAGGCCGAATCTGAATCCTGCTGAAAAAGGCTGAATCCTGGCCAAATCCCGAACCGAATCCTGGATTCAGTGCATCCCTACTAAATATAGAGCTAGGTAGGGGTGTTTTTAATAATTTGTTGGATGCAATAAAATATAGCAGTTTTAACATTTAGTTAGCCAAGTGATACATTTATATATTGATCATTGAAGTCATTAACTTTCTGGATAGCAGTCTTCAATAGTTTTGGAAATCATGGTTTTTACAATATAGACTTGCCAGGTCACGAGTCATATAACCTTGTTTTGGGTATGTATTTGGTGAAAAGCAAATGCTCACTACACCAACAATATCCATTTATGGCAGCAGATGTCAGTGTTACTCCACTGTGTTTGTATGGAATTCTGAATGATTAGTATATAGAATACTATGGGGCAGATTCACTAAAGGGCAAAGTGACTAACGTTGGCGAAAATTCGCCATTGTGACCTAATTTCGTCAATAATGAGTACAGGCACCCCCTCGCTAGTGAAGGAGAGGTACAACGGCATTGCTTTGCACCCTAACCCCAGGCACATTTTCGCTCTGGCGAAGTTGCTGTCTTTAGTGAATTTGCCCCAATATGTCTAACCCAGGTTTATTTCAGTGCTGATGCAGTAACAAGTGATAACAATATATCTGAAATTCATACAGTGGCATATTTCACACATTTATTGTTATTCTTTTAGTTGCCTTTTTTTGTTACAATAGTACAATATATTATTTGTTTGGGGGGACTTTTTTTTAGAATAGTAATCGCTTCAGAATAAGATGTCAACACAAATCTACTCATTTGAGTAAAGGTGGCCATACACGGTGAGATCCGCTCTTTTGGCGATGTTGCCAAACGAGCGGATCTCTCCCCGATATGCCCACCTTGAGGTGGGCAATATAGGGCTGATCCGATCGTGGGCCCTAGGGCACAATTGGATCAGAATGACACAGATACGGGCGGTTACGATCTGACGGGTTTTTTATTCCTGCCCGATCAACATCTGGCTGACTTTCGGCCAGATATCGATCAGGGAAGCCGGTCGGAGGGCCCCAAGCACAGGCCGATAAGCTGCCGACTCAGTCTGTCGGCAGCTTTTATCGGCCCATGTATGGCTACTTTTAGATTATCATAACTTCAGCGCTAAAAAAGCTCCAGGGGTTAGGTATGCAGAGTGTCAGATGTTAAGAATAGGAAAAACAAGGGGGAGAGAGAGTGATTACTTATATAGTGTAGAGTTATAGTTCTACAGACTCAAAATTTATTACCTTATCTCCCCTTTTTGTGCAAAATTTTTTTTGCTAATATATAGATTTCACCACGTGCTGCAGTAAATCAATACTCACACAGCTTTATAAAAATGTAGGTGAATCAATAAATTAGAACAATGTGTCTGTAGGTGATTAAAAGAGGACTGCAAAAATGTTTTGGGACTTTCCTTTTTGTATTATAATAACTTTAGATCATCATAACTCATTTCGCAAAGTACATTCACTTGAATAGGGGTGAAGGCCATGAAAACATACCCAAGATTATATACCAGGTTTTATCATATAATATCCTTATGTACAGTATATGTTCTATTAGCAGATTTATGAACTCTTAAGCAGATGATTACGGAATTCCTGAACTCACAAGCTTTTACATTTTTGGCAACCTGTTTGTGGGAGAACACTCATTTTTACATATATCCAGTAAAGCAGTGATCCCCAACCAGTAGCTCGCGAGCAACATGTTGCTCTCCAACCCCTTGGATGTTGCTCCCAGTGGCCTCAAAGCAGGTGCTTATTTTTGAATATCAGGCTTGGAGGCAAGTGTTGGCTGCATAAAATCAGATGTCCTTCCAAACAGAGCCTCAATGCAGGTTGACAATCCACATAGGGAATACTAAATGGTCAATCACAGTAATTATTTGGCACCCCAAGAACATTTTTCAGGCATGTGTTGCTTCCCAACTCCTTTTACTTCTGAATGTTGCTCATGGGTTCAAAAGGTTGGAGATCCCTGCAGTAAAGTAACACACCAAAGCAAAAAACAGCCAAAAACTTGTGATTTCTGTAATTGTTAGCCCAAATTCAAGAACTCAAAGGGAATAAATCTGCCCCTTATTGTAGTTCTGTGCAGTCTCTCTCTATAACAATTTTTTACTAATAAAATGACCTCTGCATTTATATATATATATATATATATATATATATATATATACACCATAAGATAAATAAAAATGCTAAAGTGCAGACACACGTAAAATAAGTTATAAGTGAAAATGTAAGTATCAAGAATACCACCAATATCAACGAAAGAACAGATAAACCCCACCAATAGACCCACCAATAATGGCAGACTGATGCTGGTAAGAGGAAATACATCCTCAATATATTATAAATATCAATACCAATAAATATTTCTAACTGACTTATACTGCCTTGTTTCTTCCTGAACAGGCAACCTAATATACAACTAAAATGAGCATAATATAGCCTAATTAAATCACACATGCATAACAATTACATAATATTTGATGCACAGGACATTATCATGAAATTCATGGAGCATACAAGCATAAATGTCATAAACATCAATGTATAATCAAAATTAACGTTGGGATGATGAGAACGATGAACGATCATGAACTGCACAATAAAAACACAAGAATTGATATTAAACATTTTGGGAAAAATATATATATGTTTATCATGTACATTGATGAAAACTCTAAAGGGCAGATTCACTCACTTTCTATTCATTCCTATGGGATTTTTAGAAGCATGTTTATCAATAGGTGAAAGTTAGATCAATACAGTTCTAAAAATCCCATAGGAATGGATAGAAAGTGAGTGATTTTTTCTGTGCTGAGCTCAAATTTTTCATTTGAATAAATCTTCCCCTTAAAGTTCAGATGCCTTTTTCAGCAGGATTTGGATTCGTCTGAATCCTTCTGCCTGGCTGATCTGAATCGGAATTTGCATATGCAAATTAGGGGCAGGGAGGGAAATCACGTGACTTTTTGGCACAAAACAAGGAAGTAAAAAATGTTTTCCCCTTCCCACCTATAATTTGCATATGCAAATTAGGGTTTGGTTCGGTATTCGGCCAAAATCTTTCAGGAAGGATTCGGGGGTTCGGCCGAATACAAAATAGTGGATTCGGTGCATCCCTAACATAAATAAATCGCATGACTGAAACAATGATAACATGTAAAATATATTAATAAAGGATGATCAGAATAAAGAAGACAATGATTTAGAATCACCTATAATATAAAGTTCAGAAACAAATACGCTACTGAATTTTGTAGACTGCAAAAGATGGGAGGTTTATTTATGTAGTTTGGTATCATTTATTTGCAACGGCTTTTATGATATATATTAAAAAAAGGGTTACACTCCTGTCTTTATACGTCTTACACAGGTGCACTATGGCATGTTCATCTAGTACTAATAGTCTCTCCACAGAGACCCTCTACAGCTTGATCTGTGCCTTCGTCTAAGATTCCCTTGCATCAGCTAGGATGTGCAGGTACATTCTTTATCAGCTACTACCTGACAGCAATAGTTACAGAAACTTCAAAAATACATGCAAGGCAATAAAACAGTACCATAAAGTGAATTATAATCTGTCCACCAGTGGATTATTGCAATTGCTAGGAGACAGAGAAAGAAAGGTCTGCAGAAAATCAAGGCGTTTCGAAGCAAGAACCACACATGAGGGGGTTCCCTACAGGAATAGCTGGTTAGGAAGCTCTAAATGAGTCATTTACAACCACAAGTGCTGTGGGCAAAGTCCAATCACTGTTTTTTTTTTTTTTTTTTTAAATAATGCAGGATTTTTTCCCCAGATTTACAGCATCATTGTAGTCACTTGAATAACACAATTGTGTTATGCCTGATGCCGTTGAGACCAATGCATCAAAATTAACACATTTGCGCTTGCATTCCAGGGTTCCCCTGCATCAGTTAGTGTAACTGTGCTCAGTTGGGAATGGGAGCTGCCCCTTTACGAAGCACTGCAAAAAGTATCTCTTCTTCCCACTTTAGTATGCAAGAAACTTTATATACATGTACACCAAACAATACATACGTATAGAAAATAAGTCAGTTTAAAGCAAATATAATATAACCCATATAATATACTCTCTATGGGATTACAGGCATACTTTCTTTTAATTTTGGTCCCCATTTTGTTGATGTTCTAATTTATTTACATAATTGTTAAGATTTAAAATTAACAACCCCACAGTACTGAATTTGGGAGTGGTCAAGATAAAAATAGGCTTTCACAATACTTAGGGGCAGATTTATGAAGGGTCGAATTTTGAGAGTTAAAAACCCTCAAATTCGTCCCTCGAAATTTTCCCAAAGTAAAATCCGACTAAATCGAATTCATAGGGTTTACCACTATTCGATCTATCGAACGATCAAATAGCGATCATCTGATTTCACAAAAAATTGTACTAAATATCCAATTTCCCGAAAAAATTGTACAAATTCATCCGATTTCATGAAAAAATTAATTGCAGGAAACTTTGGGCGATTTCAGGAAAAGAAGCGCTGTGTGTGAATTGCCGCAGGCGATTTTCATTTTAGCCAGTGCAAGACGGGGGAGGCGATTTGTCGCCGTAGTGGCTAATCTCCCCAAATCTCCTTGTGTAGACCATCCCATGTGTTCTGCTGAGTACAACAGTGACTGATCAATTTGCTGCTAAAGATCAACTTTTATTTGTATTTATATTACTATAATGAACGGCCACTGCCAAATTGCATGTTTTGAAAATAAAATTACAATTATTTTACTTATTTGCTGTTCTGTTTGACAGCGACCTGAAGCAATGCTTGTCCTTGTAAAAGCAGGGTAACCTTCATGGTGCAACTGGCCACTGAGATTGCCAAATAAAAAACGTGAATTTGAAAACCATCTGATCTGATGATTAAATAAACAACGCTGTTGCTTACATTGCTCCACAAACTGCAGGTATACTAAAATTATAAATCAAGCTGGGAAATCTCTGTGGTTGCTGCTCATTGCCCTTCTGTTGTGCGGTGGAGAGAGAATTCACACACCTTGTGATTATTGTTGACTAGACAAGCCTTACATTCATCCCCCTGTCTCCGCATCCATTGAACTGGAACCAAACCATGGAACAATAACATTAATTAACATATAGACTGTAGCAATGCATTAATTAAGATTGCACTTTGCCACTGACCACTCAATCCATTCAGAGAATATATATAAAAACACACATATACACAGATTGATTTATTTCATTGTATATCCTTAACAATCCCTGTCTCTTGTCTTGATTACTGTTGCTTACTCCCCTGGTGTCCTTGCATTGCATTGGCATGGACAATAGAGGCTTGGCTTTGTCATCACTTAGGTCTTACAAGTAAACACATTATTTACCATAACTCACACTGAAATCAATAGGGCTATTAAGATTGCCACAGTCATTGTTAGAGGCATTCGACCTCCCCATACAATAAATGAACCAATCACTTAACTAAATAGCAAGGTACATATCTGCACATAGGACTGCAAAATAAGTCTCATTTATTGAGTCCCAACAGATGCAAATGGCTGTTTAGCAACCTAGCTCTCGAAACATTATGGTGCTTTACTCTGTGAAAGTAAAATGAAAAAATGGATTTTACATCAGTGGTAAATATTCTAGGGAATATATATTATATTTAGAGGATATGTAACTTCATGTACAGAATGCAAAATAAATGTATATTTTTTTACAACAGGTAATCAGTTTTACCATGATGCCAGATCAAGTTTGTTAATGAAGGTTTGTCACACACTGTACCATAGTAAATTGATTTTAAGATTTATATAACTTGCCCCAAATGAGATTATAATGCCCAGCAATAGGTCTGGATGGCAATCATGTACAGTATGTTATGCATGTTGTTTACAGCTTATATAGTAACATAATATTTAAGTTGAAAAGAAACCCTTGCTTGGGTACCCATAACTTTCTCATCACCCAAGTTTGCTCTTCACTCGCACAAGAAAGGGATGACCAGCAGGTACAGGTTACAGTGGGGCCCAGCACCCCACTGCACTGCTTATTGCACCTTGCTCTCGATTCTGCAGGCTGCTTCGACTGGTAGATTTTTTTAATTTACTTATTTTTTAATTTATTTAAAAAAACCTTTTTTATATTTTTAGACCATGAAGCAGCAACTTTGAGGTTCATATAGGCTAAGTAAGCACAATGAGTACTGATTAGATTAGCATTTTCATAGTGCTCACTTTAGTAGCCTAGAGATCTTACAGCCAGTGGTGCTAAGCTGGCCATATATTCAAAGATCTGCTCGTTTGGCAACATCGCCAAACCAGCGGATCTTTCCCTGATATGCCACTAACTGGCAGGGCTATATCAGGGTAATCCGAACCTTTGTCCCAATGGCTGAACAATTGGATTGTGACTGATATCGTGGCCAGATATCGGTTGGGAAGACCCTTTGGAAGTCCTCATACACAGGCAGATATGCTGTCAAATCGGTCTAAACAACCGATATCGACAGCTTTATCTGCCCGTGTATGGCCAGCTTTAGAACCGGAAGGGTCTGGATAAACACTCCTTACACCTTCCTCTGGATCAGGCAGGTGTCATTTAGGCTAAACAGACTGAACTCTATTAATTTATGTTTTTTTTCAACTTAAGTTACTATATTATTATGTTGCTATGGACATCTACTTACAATGTTGAGGTATGGATCTCGGCACGTATATATTTAGGTTGAAAAAACACAAAACTTAAGCAGAAGTTATATTTTTTACATTATTTTTCTAATGTTTCTTTCTCTTTACCCATAACCACAATTTCATGTTGTAAAATACAGTATCGTGTAGACATATTTTGCACAAAACTGAAATTGTGATCTACTTGTAGATCTTGTGTTGGTGACTGCCACAGTAAAGTGCTCATTTAAAAGGGTAGTTCACCTTTTAAGTTAACTTTAGGTATGTTGTAGAATGGCCAATAGCAATCAACTTTGCAGAACTTTGGTCTTCATTAGTTAATACAATAAAAAAACTGGGTAAATAGAGAGGCTGTGCAAAGTAAATAAAGATAACAGTGGTATGTCTTTCATTTCCCAGGAACATCTGAGTACTGGGGTGTTTTCTGAACAAAGATTTTTAGTGAAGCAGTATTCAGTGTATGAAATTAAATCAAATGTCAAAAACTGGCTGTGCAAAATTTGCTATTTTGCTAATTTGGATGCAGGTAACTGTTCAATACTGATTACAGGCAACACCAAATTGGTTGGATTAGGTTGTTAAGCCTTGAACTTCATAGGCAGGTGTGTCCAATCATGAGAAAAGGTATTTAAGGTGTTTTTGCAAGTTGTGTGTCTGTTTGACTCTCCTCTGAAGAGTGACAGCAGGGGATCCTCAAAGCGACTGTCAAAAGATCTGAAAAAAAATGACTGTTCAGGGTTTAGGGGAAGGCTACAAAAAGCTATCCCAGAAATTTAAACTGTCAGTTTCAACTTTAAGGAATGTAATCAGGAAATGGAATGCCACAGGCACAGTTTGTTGTTAAATAGGAGCAGCATTTGTGAAGGATTATGAGAATGGTTACAGACAACCCAAAGATCACCTTCAAGACCTGCAAGAACATCTTGCTGCACATGGTGTATCTGTACATCATTCGACTATTCAGCAGAAATTGCACAAAGAACATCTGTATGGCAGGGTGATGAGAAAGAAGTCCTATTTGCACTCACATCACAAACAGAGTCGCTTGTTGCATGCAAAAGCACATTTAGACAAGCCACAGTCATTTTGGAACAAAGTGCTTTGGACTGACGAAACAAAAATTGAGTTTTTGAGTTGGTCATAACAAAAATGACTTTGTATGGTGGAAGACATTCCAATAAAAACACCTGCTATCTACTGTCAAATTTGGAGGAGGTTCCATCATGCTGTGGGGCTGTATGGTTAGTTCAGGGACTGGGGCCCTTGTTAGGGGGTCAGATGAATAAGGGGTTGGGATGAATTCAACCTAATATCAACAAATTCTTCAGGATAATATTCAAGCATCAGTCACAAATGTTGAAGTTAAGCAGGAGTTGTTTATTCCATCAAGACGATGACCCTAAACACACTTCGAAATCTACAAAGGCATTTATGCAGAGGGAGAAGTACAATATTCTGAGATGGCCATCACAGTCCCCCAACTTGAATATCATGGAAAATCTATAAGGTGATTCGAAGCAGGCTGTCCATGCTCAGCAGCCATCAAATTTAACTGAACTGGAGAGATTTTGTATGGATGAATGGTCAAAAGTACCGCATCCAGAATCAAAGGCTATAGGAGGTGTCTAGAATCTGTTATATTTGCAAAAGGAGGCTCAAGGCTTAAGTATTGATGTAATATCTCTATTGGGGTGCCCAGATTTATGCTCCTGTCTAATTTTGTTATGATGCATATTGCAAATTTTCTGTTAATCCAATAATCTTTATGTCACTTCTGAAATACTACTGTTTCGATAAGGCATGTTATATATTAAAAGGAAGTTGCCACTTTGAAAGGTCAGCCAATGATAAACAAACTAAGAGGGGTTCCCATACTTCTTCTTATGTCTGTAGTTAGCCAAACATGTCACCTATAAAGGCTGGAGTGAGCAGATGTATAACAGAATAGAACATAACCGAACTTCCTGCTTTTCAGCTCTCAAACTGAATTAGCCAACAACTTTAGGGGGCCACATAGGACATAACTGTCCAGTGAGTTTGCAATTGATCCTTAGCTTGCAGCTCTATTTTCCCAGTTTTTTTATACTGAACAATTGTTATTTTCCCACTTTTTATTTTTATACTGAACAATTCCTTAAAAGTTTTTAAATTATTTGCTGTCTTCTTCTTACGTCTTTTTATTCAGACCCTCTCCTAGTTATGTTTCCGTCTTTTATCAAATCAGTGCATGGTTGCCATGGTAATTAGGACCCTAGCTACCAGATTGTTAAAATTGCAAGCTGGAGAGCTGCTGGTTAACTGAAGTTAAATAACCACAAATAATTAAAAAGTGAAAACCGGGGGCTTCCAGGAGGCGGGCCCAGCTGAGTGACCGCAATTTTATATAGCTCCGTTCCACCCTGCTGAAAACAACCCCAACTTTTCTCCGGAAGCCCCCGATTCTGAGTCCAGACAAACACCCCCCAGAGAACAGCGACCAGACTGACGCCAGTAACAAAGCAGCGACAGATCCGGCCGCTATACCTATACAGCCGGAGCAGGTAAGCGTGACAAAACCATCAGGAATCCCTGGCTGGGAAACCAAGATGCTCCTAGTGCCACCACAGAAACAAACAGGCCACTGGGACACACGCGGCCAGATAGAGACCAGCCATATTGGCGTGGATAAGCCAGCAGCGGCAAACCCCACGCCTAATGGCCCAAAGACCAAACACCTAACAGAGACCCAGGGGAGAAAGTGGAGGTGATGCAACAGCCTTCAAGGCAGAAGCACATGCGGACACCTACATATCGCCTTAGGGGGCAGTGCTGCACCTACAGGACCCCAGGGCCAAGGTGGGTAGAGTCTTACTGCCACCCAAGCCACAGTAACACATGTTGGGTTGCCATGGTCAACCGAACAGCGCAGCATATCTCCACTCCCACCTGCTACAAACCTCTGCCCATACAACAAACCAGAAATACTCGCTACTGAATGGGAAGCCACACATCAGCCTAGACCTTGTTAAGCCCGTGATATACAACAACTGGACCACCACAATGCTCTACAGGCACAGCAGCCATCCTGCACACTCACAGTGGAAAGGGAACAAGCGCAAACATACGCGCACCCCTTAATCAAAATCGCAAAACAACACCACACCCAATAAGGCCCCACAGATACAGTGGGTGAACTCTTTTCAATTTAATAGACTCACACCCCCCTTTCGCAACAAACCCGAGACACAGGCTGCTGTCGGGCCTATATTATCCATTCCAAGACACATACTGTTGGACAGAACACATTCAACAGCTGTATTCCAGAATCAACAAGGTTCCCAAAATGAACCTTCTCACCTATCCTACGTCATACTCAAATGCAACCTGAAACACACAGAACCTCATCTCAGACGTAGCCACATCTTCATTCACAGCATTTTCTACATGTAAGTGCTAATCTTACAAATGTACATGCCACAGTAAACAACAGAGACATGATCTCTTGAATAAACTAACAAAGAAGATCACCATCATCCACTACCCTCAAACAGGTGTCACCCAACACACTCAATAATTACCACACTCCTACAGCATGGAAAGATATCTGGGACAGTCAACCTCACAACCCCAACACAACCTTAAAGGAAAACTATACCCCCCGAACAATGTAGGTCTCTATAAACAGATATTGCATAAAACAACTCATATGTAAAACCCTGCTTCATGTAAATAAACCATTTTCATAACAATACACTTTTTTAGTAGCATGTGCCATTGAGTTAATCATAAATAGAAAATAGCCATTTTAAAAAATAAGGACAGCCTCCTGGGATCCTAGGATCCAACGGTGCACACAAACATACCAAACAAACTATAAAGTTAGGTCACACAAGCCAATTAACAGACAGAGTTCTGTCTTTTGCTTCAACACTTCTTCCCTTTACAGTTAGAGTTGAAATATTTCTGGTCAGGTGATCTCTGAGGCAGCACACAGATCATCATGAAATGGTGGTTCAAGGCAAGAGATGTAAAAGGGCAATATTTACTTAAATATAAATACCAGGTAGGTAAGATTCTTTAATATGTCACTTGATTTGATATAAACTATCTGTTGCTCAAAATTCATTTTCGGGGTATAGTTTTTCTTTAAAGGGGGAGAAAGAACTGCAACTTCACCACAACATTCTCCAGCCTCACCAGGCAGCCCACCCAGTCAAGTAGAAATGGTGGCCACAACCAACCTGATACACATTCTTGCCCCTCTACTTGACCAAAAATTGGCAAGCATAAAAGAAACACTGGAGGAACTTCTGCAACAAACTTCACAACAATCACAATGCATACAGGAAGCAGAAGAAAGGATCTAAACTTTTGAAGATGGCCTCACAAAAGCTCAAAATCAAATCGATCTGCAACAAAAGCAAATATCCATCCTTGCAGACAAGGTTGACGACCTAGAGAACAGAAGCAGAAGGAACAACCTACGGCTGGTGGGAATTCCAGAATCAGTGAAAGGAAAACAATTAGACAACCTCCTCCTTACGTGGCTCCCTAACGCCCTACATATGATACCCACAAATTGCCATTATCACATAGAGAGAGCCTATAGAATCGGCCCTCCCACACATGAAAATTCAACCAGACCACACCAGTTCATCTTTAAGCTATTAAAGGAACAGTAACACCAAAAAATGAAAGTGTTTTAAAGTAAAGAAAATATCATGTAGCGTTGCCCAGCATTGTTAAAACTGATCTGTTTGCTTCAGAAACACTACCATAGTTCATATAAGTAAGCTGCTAGGTAGCAATGGCAGAAATGGAAAAACGCTATATGGCACAGGATAACTCAATGCTATACATACCAAAGAAGGGAATAGGATAAAACCATGACGCAATGTACTTCCTTGATAGATAGCATTAAAATCCTGACCTGGAATGTAGGTGGCCTAAATACACCCATAAAAAGGAAAAAAATTCTAGATAAACATAAAAGAGAAAATTCCTATATTATACTATTCCAGGAAACACACTGGTGCACAGGCAAAGGAAATGCTCTTAAAGCAAACTGGATAAGTCACTGCATAGAAGCCTCCCATACTAAGAAAACTAGAGGAGTAGCCACCCTGATTAATAAATTACTTAACCTGCAAATATTAAAAACACTGAAAGACAAACAAGGCAAATACTTATTATGGTTGGTAGAACTTGCAAATGTTAGATATGTTATAGCAAATGTATATGCACCAAACGATGCTAATCAATTCTTCTTTATAGAACTTCTACACCAACTGAATTCTTGGGAGGCAGCACACGTAGTCATGGCAAGAGACATGAACGCAACATGGGACAGATAGACAACTCAGGTACCGCATCTAAACCAACCACAGGCAAAGCCAAACACCTCAAAGGGATATTCACACACCTAAGACTGCATGACTCTTATATATATATATATATATATATATATATATATATATATATATATATATATATATATACACCCCACCTCTAAAGAATACACTTACTGCTCTGGCGTCCATAAGACCTTCTCACGCATAGATTATATCTTTGTCCCCCAAACACTACTGCATACAATACATACATCTGAAATCAAAGACATAATAAACTCAGACCACACCCCGGTTTTGCTAACAATACAACACCCACAACCACAACCTAGATCCTTTAACTGGCGCTTCCCCTCATATCTTTATAATAATGAAGACTTTAAACAACACCTTAAAACCTCCTGGGCCAACTATGTGGATGATTACATAGCCGATTGGGACAATACAAACCTATTCTGGGCTGCTGCCAAACCAGTTTTACAGGGACAGATGATTGCATACTTTGCCCACCAGAAAAAAACAATACATTGATAAATACAACACCCTACAAAAAGAACTTTCAATTATTTGATACCCTGTTGACAGAAAAAGCACAATTGAATCTAGACCACACACGCAATAGATACTTTAGATGGGGTAACAAAACAGGCAAACTCTTAGCAAGCATTGTGAGACAACACACCACCCAATCATACATACACACGCTACAACATAATCAATCCTGGATAACAGATCTTGCACTGATCACCAAAACAATGGCACAGTATTTTCAAAACTTTTACACATCCGAACCTGATGATCAGATATAGGGTATTAAATTTCTGAGAGAGGTCAACCTGCCTAAGTTAACAGTGGAGGAGCGAGATATACTTGATGCCCCGATATTGATGCCTTGAAAATCTTTACAAAAATAATGGCTGATAGACTTCAACAAATCCTACCTAGGATCTTGACTCCAATCCAAACAGGCTTCACAAAAGGGAGACACTTGGTAAGGGCCATACGCAAAATACTGGCTTTCAATATAAACTCTGACAAGATTCCAATTAAAAAATGTACTAGACAGGGTTGCCCCCTATCCCCCCTCTTCTTCAACATAGCCCTAGAACCATTACTTAGACATTTATCACAAAATGATTCCTTTCATGGATTTACCATGGGACAAATACAACACAAAATATTGTTATTCATAAATATCTTGTTATTCATAAACAAGCCCGACCAAGACATCCCCGTCATTATGGACACTATAAACAGGTATACCACCTTTTCAGGTCTAAAAATTAATTACGACAAATCTGAAGCCCTTAAACACACTAATCACACAGACTGGAAACAAAACATTCCTTTTAAGAAAGCACAACACTACATTACCTACCTCGGCATAAAATTCACAAATCACCATACAGATACTTACCAATTAAATGTAAAACAAATTGTGTCCAGCATCCAGCATGAACTGAATAAATGGAAAACAGCAAACATATCCTTCTTAGGCAGAGCACACCTCATCAAAATGATATACTTTCCCAAACTACTATACAAGCTCCAAATGCTACCATTCTATCTTAAATGCATAGATTTGAAACAAATCAAAAAAAATTATTTGGAAAGGAAAATGACCTTGGATTGCCTTATTTAAATTACAACAACTCAAAATGAACAGAGGTATTAACTTTCCAAGTGTAGAAGATTATAATGAGGCCGCTTTGTTGAGGCATGCTGGGGACTGGATATATAACACAAACACATACAGCAACCTAGACTTAGAACAAGAACTTATGGAAACCACATACATAAATCCATACTTCACCACCCACCGATTGAATTGACACCCAAGCAAAAAAAAACATCCCCCTATTCATGAGCATCTACAAAGCCTGGAGACACCCACGACACAAAAGAAAAATCACACAAACCCTCTCTCTATACCTGCCTTGGACCGGTAACAAACAATTCCCAAGTGGTCTACTATCTAACATATTCACCATCTGGTGCAATAATGGCATATTTTGTATAAGAGACATACTCACTAGTAGATCAACTATCATGACCTTTGCAGAAGCATCCACCAAATTTCTGATACTTGGCGAACAACACTTCTACTACTTACAAGCTTCCCACTATGCGAAGGGGAGTCTTACTTCAGATGACAAAGCATGATATTTCTAGTCCACTTAACCATATATGGAAAGGAACTAGTACATCACACTCTACATCTAGTGATGGGTGAAACGTCCGCGTTTCGCTTCGCCGGAAAATTCGCGAATTTCCATTCCAATTTCGATTCGCGAAACGAGTCGCGCGTCGTTTTTTGACGCGCGTCGCGTTGTTTTTGACGTGCGTCGCGTCGTTTTTGACGCGTGTCGCGTCATTTCCGACGCGTAGCTTCATTTTCGGCGTGCGTCGCGTCGTTTTCGGCGCGTCGCGTCAAAAAATACGCGCAACTCGTTTTTGCGCGGCGAATTTTTTGGGGCGAAATTTTTTGGCAGTTTCGCGAATTTATTCGCCAGCGGCGAATCGCGGGAATTCGCCGCGAATTCGCCCCTGGCGAATAAATTCGCCCATCACTATCTACATCCTATATATATATATAAACTCACCAGAACAAACCTAGATCCATTGGAAAATGACACATCTTTTGGGAAATGGACAGACATAACTCCTCAACGTCAGATATCATGAAACTTCACTCTCACTCTGTGCACATAATACCATCTAGCCAATATCAGATTATGACTTTACAAATATTGCAGCAATCCTATCTGACCCTGCTACGAAGGTTCAAAATGGGATTACTAGCCAACTCATCATGCTGGAGATGTTCAGCAACTGATGCCTCTCTTACTCATTGTATGTGGCTATGCCCAGTGATTAAACATTTTTGGTTAGAGGTATATGGATATTGGCACTCACTAACTAAACAAAAATTCCAACCTAACATTGAATGGGCTTTATTGTGTAAACTTCATAACACCCAACATATATCTAGAGCTAATAAAGCACTTGCAGATAGACTAGCTGCAGCCACTAGAAAAGCAATGCTACCCACCCACCCACCTTCTCTGAATCTAGCAAACTGCACATCTTATTTCACAGGACTGGCCAGAAGCATCCATAAACAAGATGTCTCACACCAACAAATTTTTTGACAAATGGACAACTTATATCTTGAGTCTCCCTTCTGACATAAGAAAGCTTACAGTATCCACATTCCATCGCACCATGGTACAATCTAGAAAGCCTCCGAGGTACAAACCCTCTAATTTTAGCAACAACAACAACCTAAACAAGGTATACTGACTGCCTCCCAGGATCCACCAAGATTCCTTGAAACATACATAATGGAAGATTTGTCAAACCCCTCTAGAAATGGCGAGTAACAGGCTTAATTGATTGAATTGTTTATTTTATGTTGTTTGTTACACAAACGTCACAAACGTGTGACAGACACAGTTGTGAATTCATAGAAGAGACCATCACTGCCCAGCCTGTGAAATTTCTCAAATCTTGTTCTACAATACATGTTACAATTATATAATATGCGTATATGATTTAGGAAAACACAGATGAAACTGATTCTGACCAGAATGTTTTTATTGATTATTGTTTATGCAATTTTGTAACAACAATGTCAACATTACATAAGAGAACATGTAAAATTGTGATGAGGCATTAATAAGAAACAAATGAAAACCAATTGCAAATTGTCTCACAATTTTGCTCTCTACAATATACTAAAAGTTAATTTAAAGGTGAACAAACCCTTTAAAGGGCAAGAAAAGTCTTAAATAGAATAAGGCTAGAAATGCTGTATTTTGTATACTAAACATAAACATGAACTTACTGCACCACAAGCCTAATCAAACAAATGATTTATGCTTTCAAAGTTGGCCACAGGGGGCTGTCATCTTGTAACTTTCTTATGCATCTTTGCAAGACTAGACTACATACACATGCTCAGTGTGGTCTGGGCTTCTTAGGGATTATCATAAATGATCAAAAAACAAAGCCACTTGAGTTCTGCATGGCTGGTAAGTAAGGCATGTTTCCCTGCCAGAAGTTAGGAACCGTCTGACAATTCCTATCCACAGCACTAAATGAAGGGAGAATTTCACTGCATACAGTCAGGTTTCTTATAAAAACGGTACACATTTTTTAATTAAAGTATATTGGAGATAGATTTCTTTTTCATTAAAAAAAGTAAAAATGGGATTTTATTTCTTTGCCTTTCCTTGCCCTTTAAATCAACTTTTGTACTAACTTAATACCCAGCGAAACACAGCTAAAAGATCGAAAGCATCTTGGTGTCAAATATGGGAAAGTACGGACCCAAAGCTAATACAACCAGGCTGGACAAATACCTTGCCTCCTCATTCTGCATTTGGCTCCAAAGCATGGCTTGACGCGTTTCGTGACTATGGTAATGCTTTCCCCCTGCCTGCCTACATCCATGTGATTGTGACATGATTTTAACAAACTCCTTACTATTACTATTTACTTCCCCCCGCCATTCCCAAGTGAGGTTCTGGAACGAGTATATGTGGCCACTTCGTCCTTTCCAAATGACCCCTTATGCCTGCTAGGTGACTATAACACCACTCTTGACCCCAATCTGCATAGACTACACCATACAGCTGGCCAGGGCCAGGAATATTCATGCCACTCCCCAAGTCATGCCAGCATGTCTCGAATTGACCTGGCCTTAGCCTTGGCAGACTTCGCCCAGGCAGGAAATCTCAGCTTTCCCCTCGAACAAAACTCCTGGCATAGATGGGGTTCCCGTGGCCTGGTACAACCTGCAAGGTAATCATTTAATCCAACATTTGTTTCAGACCTATGAGTATGCATACACTCCCTCCTTCTATAAGGCTAGCATAGTGCTTATTGCTCAAGAAGGAAAGGACCCTGAGCTCTGTGACTCATATCGGCCCATTCCCCTCATTAACGCAGATACTAAAATTTTTTCTAAGATCCTAGCCATGAGACTGGCAAAGGTTGTCCCAACCATCATTAATCTGGACCAAACAGTCTTTATGCCAGCCACTAATCTCAGGAGAGAATATACTCATCTGCAAATAAATCATACTAACATGGTTTCTAGGATCTTGGTCTCCCTGGATGCCACCAAGGCATATGACTAGGTGGAATGCCTTGGGCCCAAATTTTTGAGCTGGGTTCAGATGCTTGATTTAAAACCCCTAGCATGTATAAAAGTCAATCGAACTCTGTCCTCTCCCTTCCCACTAGCCAGGGGAACAAGACAGGTCCCCCCTATCCCTGCTCCTGTTTGCATTGGCCATTGAGCCCCTGGCCCTCTCCCCACGTCAGAACCCGAGAATTGTAGCCTTTAAGAATGGCTTGCTAGAAGACAAACTGGCATCGCTTGAGATAGAGAGTATGGGGAAATACTCTGGGCTAGTAATTAATAAATTTAAGTCTGTAATTCTCCCCTTAGATCCATCACCTCAAGCCTCCATTAACACTGCAGGCATCCAAGGGGTAACTAAAGTCAAGTATCTGGGAGTTGATATCTCACCTGACCTCTCCACAAACGTGGCTGATAACCTAGATCCAGTCATTGAACAATTTAAGGCAGCAATAGCAGTATGGTCCAAGCTCCCTATTAACCTCCTGGGTAAAGTGAACTTGTACAAGATGATTTATCTAACTTGCATAATTCCCTGGTGTGGTTTCCAGAAAGCCTATTCCAAAGGTTCAACTCTATCCTACTTCCCTTCCTTTGGGCTAATAAGTTCCCAAGAATAGCATGGCTCTCACTCACAGCCACTATTCATAAGGGAGGTCTTGCAATGCCCCATCTACGCTACTGCTTTTTGGCAAGCCAAATGCATCATTTACACTCCTTGTTCCAAAGTGATCTTGACGACCCCACCCATCTATTATTAGCCAGCAGTAAGAGGAGGTAACATGCCATATAGGAAACTAAGAGACTATGAAGGTTGCCCCTCTACCTTGACTACCCACTTTAAAGCCTGGAGAACTGCATGCACAATCTTGAGGATTGGAGGACAAACTGGAGGCAATTGCCCACGGTGTGGAGAAACCAAGGCGGATTTTCTGCACTTGGCATGGAACTGCCCCCAGTACACAGGTTCTGGGGGAAGGTTATAAAATACTTAGCAGACAACTTGAACCTACCCCAAGTGTGCTCCCCTTAAGTCTGTCTGCTAGGACTAGTTGAGGATTTGCTCCCCTTGAACAGAACTCGCTCACTCATGCGGACACTGCTATACTATGCGAAAATGGTGATGATTATGGGCTGGATGGGGAAAGATGCTCCAATTTTGAATGTATGGGTCAAATTGGTAAATAAAGTGCTCCCCTCTTTTAAACTCACTTACATGGCCCGGGGCTGCCCAACTTAGTTTGACAAAATATGGAGCCCATGGCTGGAAGTGCACTCGGTGGAGATCCCAGGGTCTGGCCCTCCTTGACAGGACAGAATCTCCCCATCTCTTTTGGTGTTTGTATCAGGGTTGAAGTCCAGATGCCCTCAATGCACCCTTAATACAGGTCTGACACTATGCCATACGATGTTACTTTGTGACTGTATTATGATATGTACTAACTAACTGTACGGGTGAACCAGGTTATGTTTGTTATGTTTTTGTTTCTCCCCTTGTAAACCTTTAAAAAAAAAAAAAAAAAAAAACCAACTATGAAAAGGTGCAAGGAGTGCTTTTGACAAGTGGACATTTTACTTTTAATGAATAGCAACAATTTGCACAACATTTGCATCTCTATAGGTATTGTTTGTGGTGATAATACCTACTAGATTTGATTTTTTCAGTGACACTTAAACTTAAATTTGTTAATTGGGTACATAATGTCTTGGTCATGTGTCCTGCCCCTTACCATTGGCTTATTGAATAAAGGCACATGTATTCAATCATGTGAGTCTGGAAATGATGCACAATTTCACTGTGTAAAGCATGCTGTATGGCATAAGTGGATAAAAAAAACATGCTTGTAAATATATTCTCTATTTATGCATGCATAGCTATTAAGGTTCATTCTTTATACAAAGAAATACAATTTTAGGGAAATATAATTGTAAAGTGACTATATACTGACTATTTTGGCGACTATGTGTTGAGAGCTGAATGTAGCCAGGACAGCACTTCACTGAAAATCTGTATCTTAAACAGGTACCGTTCCTTGTACTAATCTAAATCCTACATCACTTTCTCATTTCCTTGCCGAATTGTCAACGCTTTGATCTAAGCTCATTACTAAATGCCCTTCAGCATCTCTAGATACAGAGAATTTTACTATTGGGATTTTATATGAAAAAAAAATCAATTTTCTTAGATCTTTAAGAAAAGGATATTGAAAAGCTAAAATGTTATGAAGAGCTGTATTTCATAAAGTAGATGTCTGTTGAAGACATTTAAGAAATGCTGCAAACCATAGTGAATGCAAACAAACTATATTGTTTCGGCAAATTAACATAGGGAGAACACAAAAACGTATAATTTCTAAATCGGGGAATTAATTCTAGTTATAATTCTGGTGTGTGGGCAAAAAAATTAAAAGACATAGATGACTTTTAACTGCAGCAACTGTACAGATGTAAGGTATAAGCTGTTTCACATTTAGAAGAACTGATTTTGTTATATCATGCATGGAGTGGTGTCTTCAACACCCTTTTTTCCTTTTGTGTCCATTGCTTGCTATCATGGATATATTAAAATGAGACAAGTATTTTTATCTTGCTTGTCCCATGCAACTACATTGTGTGTCAGTAGGAAAAAAATATTTTTTTAAGTTCATTGCTCTTTACAGATACGAACACCTGGGCATGATTTTATGGATGTCCTTGGGTGCCATTTATTAACTGAATTTAATGATGTAGGAGACTAAGTTCATGTATTTTTATAATATGTTTTGTACTGTTGATCATTTGGAAAATGATAATGAATAAATATTGGCTCGTTCATATTAGCTAGTGTTGGTGCTGGGTTATGGAATCTTTTTTTTTTTAGTAGCTCCCAGTGTCAGATAGGGCATCCAAGGATCTACGACAGAACCTGATACCCAGTAAGCAATCTCACAGCAATTAGTTGTACATAGTGCTAAATGTTATAGGTTCTGCTTACATTGCAGGTCCACAGTGAAAATAAAAAAATTTGACTGTCCTTGGCTGGGTCCCACTAGAGCCTGGGCTGACCAGGCCCACCCACTTTGCAGAGAGGTTTGACTAGATTAGACAACTGGACAGTACATTGTTAAATGAAATTCATTTTTGTCAAGTGCAAGGTTAAGCACATAAATCTGAGCTGTAAACTAAAAGGAATGGTGTCATGGTTGGTGTTTCCTCTAGAGAAAAGATTCTTGCAATAAAATATAACTGTGGTGTTTGTACAAGGTGCCTGTAGGTGTCACTGTGTACATTAGTTATACTGTGTATACATGGTACCTTTTGGACTGCTTAAAAAGTGATAGAGTTTATGTTACTGTTGTGTAATGGTGCATGAGCCGGCTACAAAAACACAACAAATTGGCAACAAGATGTCTCTTCTACCTTTGCAGCAGCCTGCACCTTTTCTCCTAAACCCTGGTGAGCCTACCATACCTTTTACTGCTTGGAAGTTTGAAAATTACATTATTGCCGCTGACCAAGGGGAGATTTCTGCTGCTAGAAAGAGTGTTTTACGTATTCACTTCCTGGGAGCAGTGTATATTCTATACATTGCCATTACCTGATGAGACTTATTAAACTGCTCTTACTGCTATAAAGAACTTTTTTGCGCCTAGAGTAAATGTGGTTGCTGAAAGATATAAATTCCGCCAATGTGGACTACATAATGGTGAATCCACAGTACAATTTGTAGAAACTTTGAGAGAGCTGGATGTTACCTGTGAGTTTGAGATCTAACAGATGAAATGCTAAGAGACCAAATAGTGGAAAAACAAACTTACCTTGCATTAGCGAGAGACTGCTCCTGGAGCAGGATTTAACCCTTGCAAAGGCTATTGCAGTTGCTAGCTAAATTGAAACAGCAGTGGCAGAAGCTAAAACTCTCAGTCAGGGAACTGCTGGGAATGTACTGATTGTGAATCCAGTACTTTGGCCTAATAATGCACAGGAAAAATACAGTGCTAAAGAAAGGGATTCACTGCAAACCCGTGCAGAAAATACAAATAAAAAATACTGCTTCCGCTGTGGTTCAGCACAACACACTGCAAATTATGCTACATGTCTTGTAAAAGCTGCACAGTGCCGAAAATGCAGAAACATGTTCATGAAGTCACTACTTCAAATGTTACTGTATTAAGTGTGGATAAAGCCAGTACATTTATTCCAGACGATGTCAATGTCAATACTGTTTCTGCTGACAAGGGACACTCCATTAACCTGAGGCTTGATACAGGTTCAGCTGTTTCTATACTGCCAAAAGATATTTTTTTGAAATACTTTGCAAAAGATACTCTTGTTGCACCTGCCCTGAGGCTGGTCAGTTACTGTTCAAAAGGATCCAATCACTGTGCTTGGTTACTTGCCAGTGACTGTACAATTTGAATCAAATACTGTTAAATGTGCGTTTTACATTGCGAATAAGGGTACTGCTATACTTCGAAGGGATCTCTTTGCTGCAGTAAACCTACAATTAGTTGATGGTCTCATTACTACAGCACCAGTGCCTGCCACACAGCCTGTGCTTAACATTTCACCACAAAGCAACACTTCACTGGGCTGTGCAAAGAACTTTGTGCACAAAGTTAAGTTGGGACCAAATGTAAAACCAGTATAAACAAATGGGGGGTTGTGGGAGCACTCAAAGGCTAAATCAAAATATATTTAAATATAATGGGGGTGCTTAATGCACATCCCCTGGGCCCCTGTCTCCTAAATAATTCAATATAATCGCTAATGCATATGTTTCCAGAAACAGGGGATTTTTAGTTACAAAGTAATAATCATAAAGTTGATAAGCCACCATACCAGGTCAAGGTAAACCCCATATGGCGGTCCCTAACTTGTAATATAAAAAGTCTAATACTTACTGCATAATAGCATTGCCTGTAGTCAGTGTTTAATGAACCTTGGTTTCAGTATAAGGGCTGAAACCAGTATACCAGAAATTGAGGCGATTGCCCTACTCTCACAGGAACTAAAGAAACTGGTAGAGCAAGATGTGATTGAAAAATCATAATCCTCCGAATGGGTTTCACTAATGAAGAAAACTGGAGGTATTCGATTTTATGTTGGTTGATCTCCATGAACCTAATAAAGCAGTTGTTTTGGATAATCATCCTTCACCACACATAGAGGAAATATTTTCAGAACTCTGAGGAGCAAAATTCTTTTCCACCCTGGATCTTCAGAGTGCTTATCATCAAGTATTACTGAATGAGGAAAGCAGAGACCTCACTGTAATTATCACCCATGATAGTTTGTTTTGGTTCACGTGTGTACCTTCTGGACTTGCTTCAGCACTTGTTTGTTTTCAAAGACTGATGTCTTCTATACTCCATGACATACAGTACCTGGTGTACAATGGTACTTGGATGATATAATTGTCTACGCTTCAACTATGGATCTTTATGGCAAGTACCTAGAAAAGGTTCTGAGATGTATTGATTCTGCAGGACTGAAACTGAACCTTTCCAAATGCCACTTCAGACAAACTCAGCAGTCATTTCTGGGTCGTATAATTTCACAAGAGGGATTACTGCCTGACCCTGACCATGTCAAACGTCAACAAGCCAAATGCAAGGACCAAGAACTTTAAGATGCATATTGTTTCTTTATTGTTTATTACATTTACCCAAATACTTTCCTACTATAGGGGGAATATGTGGTGTTTGTACAAGGTGCCTGTAGGTGTTACTGTGAGTTATACTGTGTATACATGGTACCTTCTGGACTGCTTAACAACTGATAAAGTTTATGTTGTGTAATGGCTGCATGAGCCTGCTAATAAAACACTGTTCATCCTCGGTTATCAAAACACAACAATGACAGTTACTACTTATTGGGCTGGTCTGGGCTGCTTGGGCCTCTGTGTCCTTGAAATGCCAAGGCCTATTTTGAATCCCAGTCTCAATATTTATTTTAGAAATGTTCAGCTGATATTCATGCCTCAATAAAAGAATACGGTCCCTGCACACAAGGCCACACCAATGGTCTGCCCAAGACCCACCCTCGTCTTCCAAAAGTGCCATTCCCAAAAGCAACCCAAGCCATACCTACCGCCTGCAAGCCCTAATGAAACATGAAAACCCACAAATAGGCCACATTGGCATTTCTTGCAGCCCTGCATTCATATTCATTGGAATTAGAACTTTGTTGCAACTGCCATACAACAAACACCATCTTAAGTTTGGTGAGTGTAGCTTCAAAGATGTAAGATTGGGGGTTGTTTTTCAATGAAGAATTAACTACATTTCCGTTGTTTAAATCATTTCATTTGCACCCTAACAGGGATTTTGTCAGAAAAATGGATGACTGATGAAGGATGTCCAATAACTGAAGAAGCAAAGCAGATAACAAGGGATGAGAGCTGAGGTGAAGATTTCTTTGAAACGGACTTTTAAGGGGCAGATTTATTAAGGATCGAATTTCGAAGTTTTTCGATTTTTTTCTATCGAAAATGAACTGAATAGGTCAGTATTCGATCAAATAAAAAATAGTTTGAATCGTTTGCATGCATCATTGGATATTAACAATTTTGGGCAAAATCCTTTGTTTTTACAAGACTTTGAAAAAATCACTGTAAAGGTTCCAGGTGGTCCCCCATAGGCTAAAATGGCAATTTGGCAGCTTTAAGGTGTCAAATTCAAATTTTTTTCAAGAGACACTACTTCAAAATTCAAATTTAATTTGAATCTTCACTTCGACCCTTAAAGGAATTCTTCAGTATAAAAGTAAAAACTGGGTAAAAAGGCTGTGCAAAATAAAAAATGTTTTCAATATAGTAAGTTAGGCAAAAAGTAGCAGCAAAAATTAGGCTGGAGTTACTGTAAGTCTAACATGACAGAATATAACAATACTTCTTGCTTTTCAGCTCTTTTGTTTACACTGACTGGTTACCCTGGTTACTAGGCAGTAACCAATCAGTGAATTGAGGGAGGGCCACATTGGTCATAACTGTTGCTTTTGAATCTGAGCTGAATGCTGAGGATCAATTGCAAACTCACTGAACAGTTATGTCCCATGTGGCCCCCCTTCAAGTCGCTGACTAATGCAGATTTAGAGAGCTGAAAAGCAGGATGTTGTGTTCTGTTATGTTAGACATCCAGTCACTCCAGCCTTTATACATTACATTTTCGGCTTACTAACTATATTAGAAACAATTTTTATTTTGCACAGCCTATCCATGTACCCAGTTTTTTTTTTACCCTTAACCGTTCCTTTAACCAAGTCGGCAGATTATCGGCCCGTGTATGGGGCCCTCCGACAGGCTTCACACCGATCGATCGACTTTCGGTCAGATGTCAATGTGACGGGACTAAAAATCCCGTCGGATCGCGACCGCATCTGTTTGTTGATGCGGTCCCATGATCCGACCGCCCATATGGCCTCCATTATGATACGATTGTTGGGCCCTAGGGCCCACAATCGGATCTGCCCGATATTGCCCACTTCAAGGTGGACATTTCAGGGAGAGGTCCGCTCGTTTGGCAACATCACCAAACGAGCGGATCTCTATGTGTATTAATTAATTAATTAATTAATTATTTAAATGTGCAACTAAAAATGTAACAGAGCAGAGGTACAACCTGTGTAATATTGCATGGCATACTCACATTTCTAGCGAGGATGTCCTAAAATGGTTTCTGTATGAATGGCAGCCCTAGCACAGTTTCAATGTTCCATATCGGAGGGTGATATTTTGGGCAGGGATTGCATGGAGAGGATGAAACTCATTGCTTTCCTCAAATACATATATAATTATTTTGTTTCTCTATTGATTTCTTTTGATTGACAGATCCTAAACTTTCTGTGTTGCCCTTGTAATGCAGACAATTCATTTAGTACTTCTAGCTCCTCCTATGTTCCCGAATGGGGTACAAAGGAGCATCACAATTATTAGCACATTCATGATTGTGGAAATAAAACATAATTATCTGTTGGAAAATGTATACCTTGGCAAGACTTTCAGCAATTTCCTGTGCCATTTCCCTTTTACCAGTTGAACAGGATTTGCCTTTAGCTTAGAACAATCAGCCAGGAGAATGTGACAGTTTCAGAGCTGTACATCCCTTTTAAATGACCCTGTGCTGCTGTGAGGGAAATAGTGGGAGTGGGGGCTGTGGTTACATTTGGAAGGTACTGTTTAACGGTATGATGCATTAATAATGACAACGATAATCCATTTTTTAACTTCGCGGGTATTCATTTATTACTATTAAGTTAAAGTTACACAAAAAATCAATGGATGAGCTGGTAATTGGAAGGTACATCTCAAAGTAAAAGTATTTCAAAGAGCAAACTTATTTCTTTTGAAGCTATTGGAGCTGTCCCTTGGATCCACTTGTGTTCATCCAGCTTCAAAAAGGCCCTGCAAAGTTAGCAGTCCCATATCTATTACTGGACAAAATCCTGGTACTTAGTTGCCGTGGAAACGGAGGCTCTAGGAATTCAATTGATAACAATGTAAAATATCATTTTGAGCAGTTACAGCTCCATGATTTAAGGCAAAGCCAAGCATTAGGATAGGTTTTGAGAAATTAGAAAAGAGGGTTCACAAAATATGAAGGCACAGTAATAAAATAAATAAATAAAAGGTAACATGAACAGTAAGGGGCCAATTTAAGAAATTCGTGAAATGATCGAAATTCGATTGAATTCGATTGACTACAGATCGTACAAATTTTTCGTGAAATCGTAAAGTGAATTTTGGCCTATTTGATCATCGAATATCGAAAGGATCGAATAGATCGAATGATCGGATATTCGATCATTCGATCATTTGATGATCGTAGGTATTAAAATTTCAAAGTTATTCCCCTGCCTACTTCGCCAGAAGCCTACCGAATTGCAATAGAAGCCTATGGGAAGTCCTGTCTGAATACCATTCGTATGAATGAAATTTTACTATTTTTTTCGTGAAAAAAGTGCAAGTGATTACAAGTAGGGTTGCCACCTTTTCTTGAAAAAAATACCGGCCTTCCTCTATATTTGTCTTTTTTTCCTATTAATAACATTGGGATCAACCATCAAAAATACCGGCCAGGTGGCAACCCTAATTACAAGTGAATTGCACCCAATGATAGCTTCCAAACATAATAGCTCCAGCTGAAGTCACCAGTGTACCCTATTATGACTGAAGAAATATATGACCTGTCTGTCTCTTCATAGACAGTATCTACTTGTGCTGCCAACCAATGGTCACTATTCCTCACTGAACTTGTTCTAATCAAACACTGTAATTCAGGGACTGTTTGCTGTATTTATTGTTTTTTCCCAGAAATGTGGTTTTATAATCATTGATTTTTATGCCTTCTACTCATTTTAAGCTTTGTAGAATTTCATATGACCTCTGAGAAGATGATGCCATTATGTTCCCCACTTCTACTTTAAGCACCTGTGACACATATATTCATTTGTATCTATTTGTGACTTCCCCTTGGTTCTCATTATCAGTTTTATATAGGTGTACCCACATCTGCAATTATTTGAAGAATCAGTTTTGTCTTTCAGTTTACATCAGGTTTTGTATTTGTCAAATGGAGCTTCCATTTTCTCATGTTGACTGTACGCAGCCTTTCCTTTCACCCCTTGTTGCCTTCTTAACATGTTAGATGCCCCTTAAAATTTTTAGCAGGGAAGCGGCCAGCCAATCCCTTCTCTTTCCTACTTTCAATAACAGCTTCCCCCCTTCCCAACGAGTCCTGTCCCTATATTTGTTGCTATTTCTACCTCTATGTCTCCCATAACCCCCATCCGCATCCCTCCAGTCCCTGTGTCTCCCCATTTCTACTTCCATCCCAATCTCTTCTCTGCCCCCCTACCCCAGTTCCAATGTCTCAACCTCTCAGTAGCCAAAAGCTCAATTTGGTTCAAATCACAATAGACCTAATTGGCAAGACAGTGTGACATTCAGTTCTTGCTTTCTGTATGATTTTTAATACAACTTTAGAATATATCTTCATTCCTTTTAGATGGAAAAATGTATGTGCTCCCTGAATGTATTTTTTCTTTTCATTCACGTTGGTTTGATCTGAGATTCTGTAAAATGTCTACATCCTAACAAGCAGAACATATGTAAAGGGAAAAGCGACCTTTGCTAAATTTGATTATATATATATATATATATATATATATATATATATATATATATATATATATATATATATATATATATATATATATATATATATATATACAGTACCAGCCAAACAGATTCGCACTCCCAAAATTTAACTCCTTGTTCACTGGCCCGGGTGCTGCTCCTTGGGATTGTGTACACAAAGGAAGATAAAGTAGTGCAGTAGCAAGATCTTGATAAAGGCTCTAGAGGGGAGCCGAAAGTTGATTCTGTGCCATATGATGGAATAAACAATATTTACAGAAAGTCCCAGGAGTGCGCTTCTTTATCTTCATATATATATATATATATATATATTTATCACAGAGGACAAGTCAGGTACAGAAGCAAAGTAGCAGTGGAATTATGCAAATGCATCCTTTGCATGTTGCACCTAGATGCCATCACCATGCTGTATCTGACACTACTTTATCCACACTGTGGCACTGTGGCAAACATATGTAGTGCAGCATACAGAATGAGGTAGAACTCTTTGTGCTCTATTGTAGTAGTTGGACCGTTTACAACAACAAACAGAGAGATGTGCAAAGTACAAGAAGTAGAGCACTTTGTGCTTGTCTTTTGCACTTTCATGCTTGACGGGTGCAGCGTTGAGTCTGCACCTCTCCCTTCGCCCAACCCAATCCCAATAACACACACGCACCGCTGGTTTGGAGAGAGATGGCCGCAGCTGTTTAATTTCAAAGTAACAATAACTTAACATTTTGTATAAATTTCAAAGTAACAATAACTTAACATTTTTTATATATATATATATAGATATATTTCAACTTTTACACAACCGTTTGTATAACAAACTTTTATAACATATAATTCCCCGGGGTGTATGAAAGGGGGTTCTTGGGGTGAGATAACTGTGCCCCAACTACCAGGTTTGCCCTAAACCGGTCTGCATATCACCCCCAGGGGACCCAGGCCTACCAGGCTACTTCCCATTTTTCCTTCCCTTGGTGCTCAGTACCAAGGCACCCTCTGCCACTGGCGTGACCGCTTGAATCCTTAAGCGCGGCACGACCCGCCACCTAAATAACCCAGGGCCCTTTCCACACCCTCCATTAAGGCCAAGGTGAAAAATGCCATACCCAACTCCGACAGGTGGACCCCATCCTTTCTATAATAAACTGGCCTCTTGTCCTCTAGGTCGGTATGCCTTATCTGCTTCCTCTCCCCGGCGCCGAATGGTGAGTTCCCGCGCAGCGCTCCTACTTAAGCCCCGCCCCCGGGTCCCAGCCACCTATCGGAATCAAGCAACCTGAGGGTGGGCGGGGATAGGCTCCCTCCTAGGCCCCGTCAAGCCCTGCTTCCCTAGGTGCTGCATTGGGCCCCATTAAAACTTGCCCCATGTTTTGTAAGAAGGACCGATTTGTTTATGATTTGTTCAAAAGTTATAGCTTGGTAAGGCTGAATGAGCATTTCACCATTTTTCCTGATTAAACAGTTGTCCCTGAATGTCACTTTTCATTAGTCAGTGGAAGCAGTTACATTCACATTAACACTTGGTTCCACTGTTATGAATAAACAATTGTATAGAAACATAAGCTCACCTGTGCAAATTGTCTTATGCCCTGGTTGGAACACTGTACCACTCCTGTGAAAAAAGTAAATGCACATTTTTCTTAAAATAGGATATATTTAAACTTTGTGGTTCTTCCGTTTATTTTCTATTTATTTTCTATATGTTTTTCTAAGCACTTCCTGTCCTGACAAGGCCCTGTGAAATCACAAAAGATTGATGTTGTTTTGCCTTTGGAGGCTTTGATGGAAGCCCACTAAGCATGACGCCATCTTGTCCCTGCTGAGTGGCTCAACTGATTGATTTCACATTCCTTAATAATGAGCCATTCTTTTGCATTAGTTCTAACCTGTCTTCTCTCCACTTGCTGCAGATTGCTATTTACACAAACAACCCAATGCCAGAAAGTTTTTCGTGCTGAGTAAACTGTGATAAAAAGTTAGTTAAACTTTGCTGCTATTTAAAATAATGTCTTTGTAGCAAGAGTAGTTATGATTGAATATTCAAGTGGTTTAAAAAATGAATCACTCATGCTACTTAGCTTATAATTGAAGTCCCACTATGACAAGCAATAAGGCACTTTGAATTTCTTTAATTGCACGAAAAGCCCCTTCTTCTATAGACTGTAATATGTATACTGTAAATACTGTACTATAAATACTGTAAACAGTATTCATTTGGTTGTACTCGCTAAATCATAACCAAAGTGCCCTGGCAGCCAAGAGCACTGCACTATTTGTCATGCTGAACAGATCGAAAGCCAAACGGAACTCCTCATATTACTTTTGAAGTAAATAATGAAAAGATAGACAGCCGATATTCGATTTCCAGCATGTTATGATGGGATGATGATAAGGTGTGAAATCTTTCTATGATGTGACATTATAAACAACAGAAAGGAAATGAAAAATGGTCCTGTCATTTAATAAAAAGCAAAAACATTTATTTTATGCTGGAGGGCTGTTCCAACATTATGTTTAATTGTCTGTTTAATTAAAACAGGTTATATGTGGGATTCATCCTTTTGCTACTTGATATGATCCAGGCAAAGGCTATTTGCATATAACATTATATGAAATGGCAAGAGCAAAAAAAGAAATATCCATGAATAGAGCCAATGGCAGTTATGCATTTATTAAAGGGTTGGTTCATCTTTAAATTAACTTCTATTTACAGTTGGTTTTCAGTCTTGTTTTTATGTTTTTTGAATTATTGAGTGAGAGAAAATGCATCTCAAAGCCTGAAATGTGTTGTGTACTGGTATTGCATCTGTTATTCAGAATGCTTGGGACCAGAGGTTTTCTGTATAACAGCAAACTAGGCATCGCTAGCGTAAATGCGCTTTCCCTGGAGAAGTAAGACTAGCAAAACTACGCTACAGTTTGCCGTACTTAGTGTAACTTCACACTTTCGTGAATTTGCGTAACGTTGGCGAAAATTCGCCTGGCAAAGTGCGGCGAATTTTAGCAAAGGCAATGCTTGCGAATTTTCGCTGCTTAGTGAATTTGCCCCCATGTTGGGCCATTCTCTTACAAAGCAGTTGTTTTGTCTCCCCAATGGATAGATCGACACACTCTTCAATACACTGGACACATTATAGACCACATTACTCTTCATGTGCTTTTGTCAGGATCGCGCCGCCCGGAGGCTTACCTTTAGCTCCGGGCGGCGCGTCCTCTTCCTCCGGCAGCATATCCACAATGGCGGCGCCCATAGCCGCCACGTGGATATGCGGCGCCGGATAGTGACGTCATCGCGTCACGCTTGACGCGATGACGTCACCGCGCTCGTTTTGGCGCGAAATTTAAATATTTAAAGGGATATTGAACGCCATTATGGCGCCCAATTATAGGACCATACTGATATTGTTCCTGGGTGTTGTTATTGATCCTGACATTGCTTTTGATCCTGTTTCCTGTACTTTTGTTCCTGTGTTCCTGTATTTTGCCTTGCCTGGACTTTGTTCTATTTTTGTTCCTGTAATACACCTTTTTGCTTGAACCTGCTGATTCCTGCCTGCTCTTTGCCTTGCTACGTTATTGCACCCCTAAAGGCTTCCTCCTTGGTCCACTACTTCCCCTGGGCGCCTAACGAAGGCCAACCCGTGACAGCTTTGGTGTTGAGATTGAGATTTAGGGGCATATTCACTAAGAAGTGAAGCTGCGCTAGCGCAGCGTTCGCTAGACTTTGCCTGGCCAGTGCTGGTCCAATTCACTAAAAGGAGAAATTACGTTCATCTCAGCGAACGGTAGCGAAATTGCGCTAGCGAAAATTCACCAGGCAAAGTGCAGTTGCGCTAGTGAAGGCTAATTTGCATACGGCGGGAACTTGTAAGTTTGAATAGAGTAATATGTTACAGTTCAAACATTATACTACACAAGCCCAGGGAACCCTAATAAAGCCTAATCTAGTTGTTTTATTGCCCTACACATGTGCCCCATGTCTAGTATATTTGCCCTATGTTAAGAAATTAAGGGGGGAGCAGGGTACCCAAAAAAAAAATTTTGTTCACCTGCTCTAACCTGGCAAAGTGGCTAACGTTAAGAAAAATAACTAGCTTAGTGAATTTGCAAATTTTCGCCCCCTTCGCCAGAGTGCAACTTCGCCAGCGTTAGGGTGCGAAGTTGCGCTAGACTATCTACATCGAATTTACGCCAGCATTAGTCACTTTGCCCTTTAATGAATTTGCCCCTTAGTGTGCACCAATGTCTGTCTTAAGGTGTTGCTGGGTTTGAAATACACATATGGGACGACAAAGTTGCTGCGCCTGCCATGCTTCTCTACTCTATTTCTTGGTTTGGTCTTTTTTCATGGATTTGATTTCGTTTTCCTCTACATGATCATCTATTTCCAGCAATTAAGCATTCTGAACAGCAACATTGTTTGGATTGTGGATGCATAGGGTCTGAAAAATGCAGAGCAGCTGATCACCTATTTTAAATCTGTACTATAGCTACCAGTCAGTTCGGGGATCGGACTGGTCGGAAATTTTCAGTTGGTGATACACAATGTAGGCTGTGGATGATGCATCGGCATCTTGAAAAGTGAAGAGATCCTTTTCATTCTATGCTGTAAATGTAGGTGTTTGTGTTTTTTTCATAGAAAAGCTGTCCATACCATGAGTGGTCCCTCTTACATTCTCTGTCCATTTGGCTCTGTGTAAGAATGTACCAGATCAACCCATCAGACTTCAGTCTTAATGAGAGTTTGAAGAAAAAATAGTGTTAGTGGTTTTGTTTTTGTCAAGAAAATTTGTAAAATTATATACTAACTGCTGGGGAAACTTTAGACATTACAGAAACAGGTAATCACATATTTTTAAAAACCTTTTCGTTCAGACTCAGCCTTTTTGTCTTTTAATTGGTATTAGGAATGTAATACATAGTTTGCTGAAGTTACTAAAAGAAAAATAAGATGCACTGAAGCTGAATAAAAAGGATGCCACTCCAGAGCCACCAGGATAAAGTGCCATGATGAGGATGATAGTCAATAGTGGGACAGTCAATCCCCAATCACGATCAGCATTGTTTAGTGACTGCCCCCGCCCCCCCCACCACCTCCATGGGCCCCCTCTGGCTCATCTGCAAACCTCCTCCCTGCCCTCGGCGTACCTTCTAATCTCTTGTGAGGAGGTGAGGGAGTAGCTTTGCATGTTAGGTGCAAGACAATGTAGGTGTAAGGCTTTGCAATGCCTGCTAATTCACACTCTTTTTGATCTAGTGGTTTTTCTATTGTGTTATACTTTTTTCCGCCTCTTTTTATATTGTTTTTGTTTAAGAATTTTAGGTGTACTTTTTGGTTAAAATATACCTTCAATTTCACATAGATCTAATAATTAAGATATTGCACTAATATCATATTGATTATGTAACACTCAGTGCAGTTACTGGAAGGCTCTTTATTTAATTTTCTTCTTTTTCATTTTATTTCATATTTTATTGTCTTTTTCTTAGTTCAAATTTCAATTTTATATACCACTGCACCCACTCTATCCCTCATACCCCGTGTTATAAGGTTATGTGCACTATGTTATATGAAACTATTACATCTTATAGGATACATGTATCTGGATATATATAAACTATGTATAACTGATATATGTGGAACTATACGAAATTACAATTGTAAAAAATAAAAGCAATGTTATAAGATGTGCACAAAAAAAAACTTCAATAAAAATATTGAAACAAAACAAAAAAAATACCTTCAATATCATATTTTCTGCTGAACCTTTAGGTAGAAATATGCAATTCTTTAGGTATTAATCATATTGTCAGACTCTATTCAGATAACAAACATGCTGAAGTCATATCTAGAGATAATAGATTACACTGCATTGCTCTGGTGCATATGCAATTATCTTGGTGAAAATAATGCCGTGTTTCCATAAATGTTGTATTTGATTTGTAAAGCAATGGAGCCTGAGTCTAACCTCCCAAATGTAGCACAAAAGTCTGAGACCATTTCTATTAATAAAATATCACAATATATAGGCTGCCCTCTGTCAGATCAGTCAAGTGCAGCAAGAGCTGTAATAAATATTTGTATTGTACATAATCCAGAATGTACTGTGTATGTTTTATGTTATAAATCTCTTTGTGTTTTGTACAAAATTAGCAGTAGGAACATTTGCCCTTGGGCTGTCTTGCAGATACCGCCACTGAGCACTGCTTGAGTTATATGCACAATATGTCAGGTATTGCTGTAGGATGTCAGCCATATTCTGTCTATAGGCTTGAAGCATGAAGTGTAGCATCCCTGTTGTGGATACAGCCAATGAATGTAATGTTCTAGCTTTACAGGGGATAACAAAAAAAAAATTAAAATCATGAATTGTGCAATTGACTCCAAATTTAAAAGAAGTAGCTTTTTCCATGAAAATTAGAGTTTTCGAGTTGTATTTTTTGGTCAAAATTCACATTTTCGGGTTAAAAAAAACAAAACTTCAATCGATCAAGCTTTAAAAAAAAAAAAAAAAAATAGTATATTCGAGATTCAATGTACCCTGATCCTGGAAATAGTTTGAATCCAAAAATATACCACCTAAAATCTGTTGAGGTTCTGTAGAAGTCAATGGCAGAGGTCCCTTGAACCATATGAAGCCTGTTTGAGAGGATTTTGCCTGAAAACTTGAATGATTTAAGTTTTTTCTTTAGACGAAAACTCAATTTGAGTTTTATCTCTCACCCATCCCTTTCCTAAACGAATAGGGGCTCCAGATCAGTATCAGTGTATACAGACAGGATTCAAATGACTTTAGTGGTTTAGGAAGGGTAGGAAGTGTGGTATAGGGCAGGCAGTGGCACCAGACTCTTACCTTCCATCATAGGAGGAATTTCAGGAACAACAGGTTCGCAACGGCCATGCTATTAACAGTCATGCTATTAGGATATGCACCCCCATATACAAGAAAAGGAATTAGTTTACCCAGGGGAAGTACCCATAACAACCAATAAGATCTTGCTTTAAAACAGGTGACCAGGAAATGCTGCCTGCTGATTGGTGGCTACCAGCTACTGTTCCTGGGTAAACTTAGTACCTTTTATTACTTAATCCCAATACTGCATGAACTATCAATGCTCATCATGATTGGGAATGAGCCATTTATTCAAGACGTTCTTGAATATGGGAACATAGTGGGATTATTTGTAAAGTGAAGCTACACAAGACAATGGACCTCTGCAAAGTATTTTATGAGCAGTGGACAGCCATTAATTTTTTGAAGATAATTTAGATGTAGATTTATACATCCAGTTGTTTGTACTGATTTGTTTTGAATCAATTAATTTTATTGGTTTAAAACAATACAAGAACTGCAGCATGTGGAAAAAAAAGTTTTGTGTACACTTACAAACTGATACATTTAAAATGACATTCAGATTCCATATGCATAGCTATGTATGATTAAAGCGCCAATGTACTTTAAGACAAAATGAAAAAACTAAAGAAAGAAGTAATATCTAAAGTAAAAAAAACATAGATGGAAAAAAGAGTAGAATTCCACCATGCTAACACTTTTACACAGAATATCTAACCAATGCTATAATTTGGAAGCTAAGATCTATCTAGGGCTATCATATATACCAGGATGATTCATGACTATTTCCCAAAAGCCCACACTAAACATGCTAGTGTTCTATATAAAGGCCAACCAGGAAAAGTCAAGAGATACTGTACATTTGTGCAGAGAAATCCCATAATGGCAAAATAGGTACATAGTTACTAAATATTACCCTGGTTTAGGTAAAAGCATACACATTATTATACAGTTAGAATAAGAGACAGACCCCAGAAAATTAGTCTACGTACTTGCCCAATAAATAGGCCCACACTAAACTTGCACAGTTGAAGGTTCAGAGTGGCTTCAACTGTCCATGTTGAGTAGTCCCAATCTATTTCAAGTGAAGAACAGGCAGCACTAACCACAATGCACTCCTCTGCATTCTGAGAATAGGTAGGGCCAGGGCCGCCATCAGGGGGGGACAAGTGTCCCGGGCCCGGGGCTGAAGGGGGGCCCGGCAGCACTGCAATATTCAAGAGCCGGGCCCCCCTTGCGAGCACAGCAGTGAGCGTTCACCTCCCTCTGAAGTCCTGCGCAGAATGCGGAAGTGCCGAACGTTTGCGAAGTCCTGA
>CM044433.1:78983898-78998898 GCA_024363595.1 Xenopus borealis | reverse complement strand
AGTGTAAGATTTCAAACAAATGAGCAGTTAATGATACATTCAGATTCGTTGTTATGGTTTATTACACTAGTAGCAAATATAGCACTTATTTCATATTGCATGAGGATTTGACCAGATCAGAATCTTGTAAAAAGTGCTAAGGTTCAGCCTAGTTATGGGTTGTTTAATATACTACAAAAATTCCTAAAAAGAGGTTGTAAGGAGAGTGAATGATGCTAGGGACCCTGAAGCTTGCTTCCTTAGTGAGGCACCTGAAGGAATCAATAGTTAGGTAGGTAGTGTTATGTTATACCTGTGGAGCTCACTGTAGGTGGTGAGACATAGTGGTAGGCAAGCTAATGAAGGGCCAGTGGCTCAGCAATATCTCTCCAGATAAGGACCCTGTTAGGAGGGGTGCTGTGATTTAATAGTGCTTACTCAATCACTGACTGATCCCTGTGCCTGGTCTGTAGCGTACAGAGCCCCTGACCTTAAGAGAAGAGTCAGAGCTGGGGGTCAGCAGCCTGGGAAAACTTCTGTTCTGTTTTATTGGTAATAACTATGGGATTTAGCTCCGTTTGTGGCTA
Source organism: Xenopus borealis (assembly GCA_024363595.1). Taxonomy (NCBI): domain Eukaryota; kingdom Metazoa; phylum Chordata; class Amphibia; order Anura; family Pipidae; genus Xenopus; species Xenopus borealis. Next base: position 78,998,332 of record CM044433.1, on the reverse strand, counting down.
GGCTAACAATCCTCTTCTGTGTAGCATGCAATCCACATGGTCCGGAACTTTGTGATAACATTCCATATAATGACGTCATTGCACAAGGATCAAAATTCAAATATTTAAACATGCCATTACCCAGTTTCACTAGCCCAATGGTTTATTTCCTGTTAGTTCCTAGGTGTGATTCAAGTCTGATTATCTCTTCTTAGACCTTTGCCTGTCTCTAAATTCTGCTAGTGCACTGCCTGTGCTGACCATTGCCTGTTACTGACCATTTTCTCAGATCCTAACTTTGTACTGCGTTACTGATTAATATTTACCTTTACCTGTCCTTCGACTATGCTTCCTGTTCCTACTCTTGCCTTGGTTCTAACTCTAAGACCTGGTGGCATCTGAGTAGCAGAAGGCTTCCCCCACAAAGTGAAAGGTGGTGGTTATAGGCAGAAGTGTGAGCTGGGAACTTTGCGTTAGTTCTGGGTTTTGGCATACCATACTTGACACTTGGATGTTAAAACAGATTGTCTTGGCACTGCTGTTACCAAAATGTGAGGTTCTATAGGCAGCTTTCCCATTAGAGCTATCCTATGTTTCCTGTGCAAGCAGTAAGGTGGGTGAGTACAGGTATATGATCCATTATCCAATAGCTCTGAATTATGGGAAGGCCATCTCCCATAGAGTTCGATTTATCCAAATAATTTGCCTTTTTAAAAATTAAGTTTTCTTTTTCTGTATAAAACAGTACCTTGTACTTGATCCAAACTAAGATATAATTAATCATTATTGGGGCTAAACCAGCCTATTGGATTATACATGTTTAAATTTATGAAGCTCTAAATTACAGAAAGACCCATTATCCAGAAAACCCATTCTGAATGACAGGTCCCATATCTGTACTAGATGACATATTTTCACACAACATTTCTGTGCCAACCAAAATGTGTTGTGTGCAATGCCCTCAGAGTTAGCGTATGCATGCACAAGTTCACAGTTTGGAAGTTATGTTTATGAGGAGGTTAAAGTGTTTTGTTTTTATGTTTATATGCAGAACGGCATTGCACAGCAGGTACAGATTCTCTGTGCTGCTTTATTTCTTGTGCCACAGCAATTACTTTAGTTCTAAATTCCTATTTAATGGCTATTACCCCCTTAATAAGTGAATATTTTATATCTAATTGTTTGTCTTGGCAAACAGACATGATAAATCATATTAGTCTGGCCTTGAACGTTTTGTGCCAAATGTAATCTAACGTTAAAATATGCATTGAGCTGTAATTTAATTTTTTAGGTTAGAATCAAGGCAAACTGATTAAAAAGTAAAGAGCACTTGAGACTTTTTAAAACAATTCATCATTTTTACTAAACTGTACGCATTTTCATACTTGTGCCTTTCATTGCACTATGGAATTTATATACAGTATGTGTGTATTCCCAAGTCACTCACCGAAATCTAGGACAACCTATCTGACGTGAGTTTTTAGAAATGAGAAGAATTATGTATATTTTAAAAATATTTACATGTCTTAGACACTTAAAAGATTATGGTCTGTCATTTAACATGAAATATTTATCATGGGAATAAGTTACTGTGCAACTTGCACAGTATATTTTTAGCAAATAACCCATAATGGTATCCAGGGAGCTTTGACTAAATATACAATGTTCCAGACCTATCTCTGACAAAAAGCTAAAATGTGTCAGAAAAGAAGGACTAAATAATTAGCTACAGTATGTGTATGCAGAGCAATAGGACTGCAGAACGGCTAAGGGGAAGGCGCAGAATAGCTGAGAATCATGAATGATAGATAGACTTATGCTTGACCCATAGAAATTTTTTGTGTCCTGGGATGCTCATATAATAGAGGGAAGCTAACCCTCCACTGAGATTACATGAGGGCTCAATCCTTCACCACCTCTTATACAGGCAATAGGAGTGCCTGTAGTTATGGCTAGGTTAGGTAGAATAAGTGGCACTGGCATGGTAACAGTGGTATATAACAAGGTGATATCAAGGTGGTGATATCAAGGGTCTAAATTAGACTGAGCACAATGGATTACACAGACTAGCAAAATAAATATAAATCTGTAAAGTGCTAAATATCTTAAAACCATGTATGAAATCTCATACGGCACTATTCTGTATTTTACAAACACATTTTGCATTCTACAAATGTAGACAATATAAGATTTTTAAACAACATTGATATAAAGCTTGCGTCACTGTGGGGTTACATAAAAATGCAATGCATATACTTATAGAGATAAAACCATATTGCTAAATGTGGAATGTGGAATACGATTTACATTCAAGGTGGTTGGTTGACTTATTGGGTTGGTTGATTGACTTATGTCTGTGTAAGTGACAGTTCCAAAAATTCTCTTTCCCCATCCAGGGTATTCTAACTACTGATGCAGCATTGCATGTCAGCTATGTATTTTATTTGATTACCAAACAAGGACATTATGGCTTTATTTGTGGCATTACACTTATGGAACAGCTGTGTATGTGTTTTCATAAATTTCAATGTCCAGTTTTAGGATCCTGGGCTTGATGCCACCCTCTGTGAGCTTTTAATGATTGTCTGCCTGCCTAGGGCCTTCCCAGATTATTTTTATGCCATTAGTATTTTAATATACTGTTTTATGAATTAGTTTGATAAACCTTCAGGTTCAGGCCCGGATTTGTGGAGAGGCCTAAGGCAGCAAAGTTTTAGGGGGCGGCATGCTGCCCAACCACACCCACATTGGTTCAGAAATGTGAATTTCCTGTGTGCCAATTCACATTGCTCCGTCCCACTGCAAATAAAAGGGAGGGGACAGGGGAGATAAACAACAGTGGGCCTCGGGGCACCCGTAATGTAAATCTGGCCCTGCTCAGGTTTTTTGAATTATTCGGCCTCTTTATGAAATATAATGGACAGCACTGATACAGAAAAGGAATGGAATAAAATTCATCCTCTAAAAGCCATCGAAGCTGCATTACAGCTGACACGAAACATTCCACTTTTGTGCAGACTGCAGAGATGACACAAAACACATAGAATTAAACCTCACCAAGTTATTTATTTTTACACTTGATTCATACTGCAGATTCCACTTGTCCAAACAGTCATACATTTTGACCTAGTGTAATAGTTCATCTGTTTTTTAACCCAGGTGATTTTCCATCTGCAACTTTAGGACTATCCTCTACATTTGTGAGATCATGATTGCAACAAGCCACTGTACCTACAACATTTTTAAAAATGTATTGTATAAGGCTGGTTTGGAATGCAGTATTTTATTTTATTAGAATCACAATTACTGCACTCAATATTCATGATAACTATTTAGTTCATTTAGCTTCATGGAATTACCTTGTGTGTTTTTGTCAGATCCACCAACCAGGATAGACAGACAGACAGAATCCAAAAATGTAGCCAGGGACAGGCAAGGAGGTCAGGACAGGCAGCAAGAAAAGCTATTTCTAGGGTAGGGGTATAATATATCTATGAAAAAATTCGAGTTTTTAAAAACAAAAACTCCAAAAATTTGTTGTTTTTTTTTTTACCTAAAAATGTGAGTTTTGACCAAATAAAACCTAGAATTTTCATGGACAACACCACTCGAACCTTAATAAATCTACCCCTACATGGTGACACTAAAGGAAGACAGATAAATAATAAGGGGGAGTTTGAAACAATAAACAGGATAGAGCTGAATGTATAATAAAAACATAAAAAAATATACATTTAGGTAAGAAAAAGAAAATGATGTACAAGCACAAAGCAATTTCCTATTAAAAAACACAAGTAAAAAAAAATAAACAGGGAGGACAGAAAAGAAAGAATGACTGATAGGGAAAGACAGAAAATAGATACATGGACAGAGACACAACAACATATCCTGATACTTTTCATGTAACCCACAATGAATAACGCTCAAAGCTCCCAAATAAAGGCATTAAGAGGCTTTCCCTTGGGTGTTTAGGTAATGGAAGAGCTTCCCTCCCACCAGTGACTTTGCAAAACACCAATGGGGACATGCTATGAATACCATTAGGGAATTGATTTTTCTTTTGTTTTACTTATAATGTTTACACAGGAGAAATGCTGTGTCAGCATCTTCTATACTGTACATTGCTTATAATTACAATTATCCATTCTGTCTGAGAGTGAAAATTTGTGGGTTAGGGACAAAAGGTAATTTATTTTTTATTTTTTTCTTGTGAATAAAGAAGAAACCAATCTGTAAGGATCACACTGAATTTCATGTAACAATTTAACAAAGGTTATTAGTGAATTGAATTGTTGCTTATCATCATTATCATCATTTTATAAATATATCATTATCATTACAATGGCCGAGCGGGTCTGTACCTTGGATGTGGTCATTGTTTACCTTTGTGCTCAGATAGTTCTTCTTTCCATAATTTGGATCTTCATAACTTAACTCTACTAGAAAAGCATGTAAACTTTAAATAAACCAAAAAGGCTGGCTTTTCTTCCAATAAGGATTAATTATATCTTAGTTTGAATCAAGTACTATTATTACATAGAAAAAGGAAATAATTAGTAAAAATTTGGATTATTTGGATAAAATGGAGATAGGAGTTTTCCTTTCTATAATTTGGAACTTTCTGTATAATGGAATTATGGATAATGGATCCTATACTTGTATGCCATAAAAATGTTGTATGGCGAAGCAAAAACTGATTTGCAAACATGCAAAGGTAGCAGCTTATCATAAAAGTTTACTACAAACTGGAAAATGAAATTAAAGACATTTATGTATTTTGAGTCATGATTTTTACTCTGAATGACCAACTTAATTGAATTATTGGGTTTCCATCTTTCTTGACCTAGGCACAGACTACTACTTATATGTGCAGGTTACCTATTCACTTGTATATAGAAACCAACACCAGGAAACACTAATTTGTAGGTACGGATATTGTTTATACATGCTAAAGACACAAGTATTCAAGTAATAGCAGACAGGGATGTAATGTTGCTGGTGGGGGCAATATTGCTCTTGCAGAGGCAACAAAATGCCCCAGAATACCCTTGTACAGCCATATGCTCACAATATGTAAAACATTCCTATCAATCTATTACTTAGAACATGTCTCTCTGCTGCTCTAAAAAAAAACTCCACATATCATGTGTTATCATGTTATTACTCAATTCACCGAAGAGAGGACAAAGAAGCAGAGTAATAAACACCCACCCATATAAAAAACAAACAATACAATACAGGAGAGAACAATAGATGTTGTGTTGAAGCCCTAAACATACTTACATACTACCACAGATAATGTAATAGTTCCTGTTGTAGTTTAAGTTCTTCCTCACTAATGTGGATGTCCTGCAGATTTGCCTGTCTTGGTTTAGTTGGGGAGGTGTAGTTGCATGCTATTCAATAATATTTATATGTATAAATAAAGGAAACTTTAACATCATTAAAGTGAGAGCGTACTATGCCAGGTGTCTTAGCTGTATGGATACCATTTTGCATTGGATTTAATACTTTTCCAGACCTTTCTGCTCTAAATCTGACAAGAATCTATGCTATCTGGTTCTGAACCGGCCTGTCTGACTAAGTCCATCTCCTTCCTTACTGGCTCCTTCCCTGATTATATATTTGGTGCCCTTTCCTGTCCCATTGGAGGTTTCTGGATTCTTGTGCAGTAAGTCCTGGTGGTACCTGAGAAACTGAGGACCAGCTTAGACAGGAATTGTGACAGGCAGCTATAACTATGTACATGAAACCACACTTGACCACCTGGGTGAGGACTGCAACAACTCCGACAACCAAAAAACAACCAATGGCAAAAACCATTCCAGCCTCAAAACATGAGCAGCAACAAAACGTAAATAGTTTCAGTATCAGAAACGTCAACACAGTGTCATCGAGCAAAAAAAAAAGACGTTATGCACCTGCTGATCAGCACCCCCAAGCAGGAATGAGTGTGCTGGATGAGCACCAACCTTGACACAGCTTTAATGGATTATATTCTACACATGTCTGGAAACTCCGTTGGAGGTATGCAACATTGTTTTTCCATGACTAATTGTTTTAGCTGGAGTTTTGTGTCGCCTCAGGCTTTACTCCAGAACATTCCATTTTGACTTAAAAATGTATTGGGAAAGCCATGACATAAAGTTAACATTATTTTTTGTTTATGTGAAGCCATTCAGTGACAGCTTACATGCCAGTATAAGCATCCTGAAACCTTTGAGAATTTCACTTCCTGCATGAAATAAAAACATTACAGTTCATAGAGTGAACTTTACTCTCCTTCTCCACATTGTGCTTACAGCTCTGCATTATATCAATGAATATGCATTCTCTCTCTCTTTGCAACAAAATTGCACTTTTACAGTGGTGTGAGTTTGGACCCAATGACAGGATGACGAGGGCCCAACATACAAATCCACACAAAACCATTCACATACACAGTTAACTGAAAAATACACATAAACTAAAATGTCACTGTACCTACTGAGAGTACATCCGTGGTATTGCAGCCAATATAGCGGATCTTTCTTTTTGATGGATTTGGTCATTGACATAGTGAGACAAATCAATCTAAGCTGATTCATCCCTGCACCAAGGATTATCACATCGGAGCAGATACAGTCATCACCCAGGTAGTCAAGTGTAGACATAGGTAGAGACTAGAAACAGTTGGTTTGAGACAGATAACCTTGTATATGGTAATATCATAAAAGGCCATAGCTGAGATGATACCGAACATGATGATATGCCAAACTTGAGTACACCTATCATGAAGCACTGGTGTTCAAAATATTCTCCAAGCTAAAGTACTGTAGAGCAGAAGAAAGGGCACACAGACTCCGATTACTGGACCAAACAGAGCCTTGCATATTTTAATAGCTGAATTTAACAAATGCTACACAAAATGTGATATTATTTCCTAGTGATATATTTTGGATCTTGATCCAAATTATAGAGTTATGGCACTCTAGTCTGTGTTTCCGCTGGCATATATACACCAGTGGAAAGAAGCCAATCCATGCTATATGAATGTGTGTGCACCCCCGGTGGCTTTTTCTCCGGTGAAAACACAGACCCATGTTTATGGTGTTACTGGCTTAGCAGAATGGCTTTTCTTCACTGGAGTTTATATATGCCAAAGGAATATACTTGACCCGTATGTCATTAACTTCACAGAAGATGAGATAGCAAACCTAATTTTATACACTATATAGTCTATACAGTAGAACTCCCCCCCCCCCCAGGGGGACAGAAAAAGATGGTTTAAAATGTCAGGGAAATGTGTTATGCATAATATATAAGTGGGACCAAAAAACAACAATGTAAAATGAGGGAAAAACTTAAAATCAGGGATGTAAAATTGAGGTTCCACTGTATATCAAATAGACAAATACATTTGCAAAATAATAAAGGTTTATAGTGTCCCTTTTATACAGATAGAGAGCTGTTTGAAGAAAATCCTTTTAAAAGAGAAAAAAACTGGTTAGTTAAAGTGCACAGTTTTAGGAGACCTCAGACGTACATTGTTACATTAAATAAGATAAAGAAAGAGCTTAGTTAATGAAACCGTAGGAAACAAACTATACAGAAAACACAACTTTCCTCTAGAGAAAACACCAGGGATGCCAATTTCCTTCCACTCACATTCTCTTATTAACAGTTAATGAAGACGTGCACATTTCTCTTACTTTATGTGTTTGATATTGGGAGTAAAACACTTGCTAGAACTTGTCACCTGAAACCATATGATTAACTTTTTTTAAATGAAACCATACACATTTGAAATATATAAATGGCAAGGAGCACATGACGGTGTTGCTGAACTACACCTCTGTACATCCAAAGGTATAAAATAAAGGAAAATGGACACCAGGGGCTCTTTGCAAAACAATAACAAAACAGGCTTTATTCAATATATAGCACCACAGGCTTAGAAATAATTACAACACATGAGGTGGATCAATAAGTGTCAGGTACAATCACAGACAGAGTGGTACCACTGAAGGAATAGCAGGGGGAGTTGAAAGTATACATCTTGCTGGTTGTCAGTACCTCACATGGACTGGATCCCTACATTAGATATGGAACAGGGTTAGAAAAATAACCTGTTTCCTTGTCAGTACTGCAGTCCCTTTACTACAGACAAGCAGAGCCTACTCCCTTATATCCTCCTTGATTGAGCTCAAAGCTGCCCTTGCTAACTAATGCTAACTAATGCTCACTGACTCACTCTGCTAGAGAGTGCTATGACAGTGGCTATCCTGCACACTACCTAGCCTCGTTCAAAGGGTCCCTGTCCCCTGACTCCTTTAAAGGGGTTGTCCCTTTAGGGCAGAACACTTCTGAGGCCTTGTTGACTGCAGTCTCAATGGACATCCACCCAGATCAACAGCTGTTGGCCAAAAAAGAAAGGACCTTCCTCCCGGCAAAACACTGTTACAGTGAAACCATAGGTGCCCTCATACCTATGGGTCCCTACATGTAGGTGCTTTGTGGATTTACAAAGGGATTAGTGACCAATGCCAAACCACTACAATGGAGTGACCTAAGAGTTACAGGGCTGGATAATCCAACTGGTCCATATGTCACACCTTGGTCTACTATCCATATTCCTGTAACCTGTGCAGAAGCCAACATAGACTTTTATCTTTCAGGTGCCTATTGGTCATGCCTGGCCTGTTTGCCCATAATACACCTTTGACTTCATCCTTGACCATGCTTCCTGCTCTGACCAATGCTGCCTTCTGGGTGTGTCTCAGTGCTTTCCAATGGCAGTGGTTAATGTAAATTCAATGCAAAGCACAGGAAGCATTAGACTAAGCTGTTATTGAGAGTGACAAGGTGAGAGGTTGCAAGTCAAGTTGACTCTTGAAAAAATCTGTGTGATTTAACATGCCTGCCTGTATCTGTCACTAGAAGGGAACTCAACAGTTTTTTGTTTATGTGAATAATATATATGACTCCAAAATCTATGCAGTTTCCTCCCTCTCAAGTTAGTACCACATTTGCATCCCGTTTGGGATAAACCCTGTGTACCATGGACCTAAGAATTGAATATCAGGATCCAAATGAGCTATTGGTATTATTAATATTATTATTATTAATAATAATATGTAATTATAAAATGCCAGTATATTCCTCATCTTTGTACAATAAATGGTTGTATACAATAAACATACAAGAAAACATACAAACAAGCCAATAACAAATAAAATAAGTAAAGTCAGCCCTGCCCAAAAGAGCGAGCAATAAGGCTTAATCAGGATCAGAATCATATTTTAAGTTTTGGCAATGGCTGGGGCCAAAATATGAAGTTAATACTACTGCTGCAGCTATAGGCACCTGAAAAGTATTGAAAAGTATAATGGATAAATCAGGATTATATGCAGTTTAACTGTGATCACAGAGATAAAATGAGCGACTGTATGTGTGAATCCTGTAAAATTCAGGGGGGCACAAAATGGGCTTCCATCCTTGGAAAGGACCAAGTCCAAGTCTACCATAAACCCACAAAATTGCAGTTAAACTCCCTCTCTGCTGCACCTCCAAATGATTGTTTAAAGTAAACAACAGTAAGCAGAACATATAACTCATATACAGTAACTGCACTACTAAATGATGCTTATTTAGAATAAAATAACTTGGAAGCACTGATGAAGTTTAAGGTAAATTGCCTTTCATTATTATTTATGCTATGCAAGGCATATATAACTTTGTTTGCAAATAACGCTAAATGAAAAATTTCCATGGTTTCTCGAAAACGTTGAAATGAATTTCCTGGAGCCTTGATACTTATTTACATTTGCCAGATGAGGCAGGACACACAGCACAACAGTTTCATTACCATGATTTATTTCAAAATTTTACAAAATCACCAGCGGTAAAGACAAAAACAGAAATATAAGCTGTTTTACTAATTTGATTTATTTCTCTGAATTTAATCGCCACTGTATAACCAGTGTATAACTCAGCTAATTAATGTAAGCCCTTCATATGTTGCTTATATTGTTATTCAGCAAACCAGAAAAGCTTTTAACAATCCAGTTCAACTCTATCTACCAGATATCCTCATTAGATTTGAATTCTGGGATTTGTTGTTGCTTGAATACCATTTAAAATTAATGATACGTACACACTCTTTACACATACTGGGTTTCATTTACAATCAGTGGTGCATGGTGCAAGTTATACAGTGAGATGTCAAAGCACCATGTTTTTGCACTTGCCCCATGGGCCTATACATTTCTCATAAATACAAGATGATATCTGTTGATGTTCATTTGTGTTTCCCTCAAGTAATAGACTTGATATAACTGCTCATTGATTAGAGGAAGGAAAAAAGCCCCACCTGAAGCCTCTCTAATTGGGGGGAAAAAATCCTTCCTGACTCTAAAATCAGACTAGTCCCTGGATCAACTTGTACTATGAGCTATCTTCTGTAACCCTGTATTCCCTCACTTGCTAAAAAAGCCATCCAACCCCTTTTTAAAGCTATCTAATGTATCAGCCTGTACAACCGATTCAGGGAGAGAATTCCACAACTTCACAGCTCTCACTGTAAAAAAAACCTCTTCCGGAATGGGTGACAGCTGCAAATACCTACTGGTAAATAAAGCATTGGAGGGATTATTATATGATCCCCTTATACAGTACATTTATACATAGTTATCATATCACCCCTTAAGCGCCTCTTCTCCAGCGTGAACATCCCCAATTTGGCCAGTCTTCCCTCATAGCTAAGATTTTCCATACCTTTTACCAGCTTAGTTGCCCTTCTCTGTACCCTCTCTAATACAATAATGTCCTGTTTGAGTGATGGAGACCAAAACTGTACGGCATATTCTAGATGTGGCCTTACAAGTGGAAGAATTACCCCCTCCTCCTGTGAATCTATGCCACTTTTAATCTTGCTCAAGACATTATTTGTCATTGATGCTTCTGATTGGCATTGGTTGGCTACAGCAAGTTTATCATCTACAAGGACCTGAGGTTCCATAATGGATGTGTTTAGTGCAGTCCCATTAAGGGTGTAAGTGGTTTGGATATGTTTACATCCCAGGTGCATGACTTTACATTTATCAACGTTGAATCTCATTTGCCACTTAGCTGCCCAGATATATATATAGGATGACTATGTTTCGCCTACTATGTGTCTCTGGGCGTTTATTTTTTTTTTGTGTTTCTGTTGGGCTTGGTTGCTGCTGTTTTGACAAAACACACTTTCAAAGCTCCTCTGAGATGTTTATTCTCCTTGTCCTCGGACTCTTTATCAGTTGCCACACATTCCGCCCTGTGGTGCAGTGTTCTAAGGAAACCCAGTTTGTGTTCCAGAGGATGGTGGGAATCGAACAACAGATATTGATCTGTATAAGTGGGTTTCCTGTATACCTCCCTTTATAAGTTACCCCCCCACCCCTTGGGTGCATACCAAACAGTCCAAAAAGGCAAGTTTATTCCCTTGGACATCTTCCCTTGTGAACTTGAGTCCACTGACTTAATGTGTTCTGTTAAGACCACTTCATTGGATCTGATTTTAATCCAAGTGCCAACAAACATACTCAGTTAGGATTGAGCTTTGTTCTGCTGCTAAGGGTGTTTTCTTGCTGCAGTTGATTTCTTACAGTCTCAATTGCCTCTGTTGTAGGTATACATGTGAAAAATGAAGTGATATCATAGGATACCATACACTTCTGCCTCTAGTGTAACACTATGAATCTTGGTTACAAAGACTTTGGCATTCTGGATATGATGTACTGTATTGCCTACCAACATGGATAAGATGTTTTGCTATGCTGTATGTCATTGAATTTATGCTGCTGACAATGGGCCTTAGTCCTTCTTTATGTATCTTGGGGAGTCTTTATAAGCATGGTGTGGCTTCTCTGGCGTACCAGCGGCAGTGTTTTTTTAATTACTTATATTAGATATACCATGACCTCGATGAATGAAAATCTTCATAGTCAAAATAACGGAAATTCACGAATGAAGAAAACCAACATGGGGGTTTAAGTCCTTGAGGAAGTCATATTTGAGATTATAGTGGATCAATATTCTATGATATTATTCTTGTCCAAGAAATCATCCAAGCCACTATAAAAGGCATTGATATAATCTGACATTCTAACATCACCCTGCAGGGAATTCCACAACCTCACTGACCTCACAGTGAAGCACCACATACTCAAATCGTAAATCAAAGTTTTGTACCCCTAGTCTAAAGGGATGGCCCCAGTGTGTTGATCCTTTTTATAGGAAAAAATATTTCCCGTTATCTGTCTGTTACACCCTCTAATATACAGTACTTAGAGGCTTTCATCCCTTGAGTAAATGCCCTTTTTTGTGCTAGACAGTACTTGATTTGCTTTAGGGGTCACATAATGACACTGTCTAGAATTAGACAATTTGTTATCATCAAAAATCCCCAGATCCTTCTCAATTACGAGTGGTGGCAGATTAATTGCTCAGTGACTAATCTTCACTACTTCGGGCGACTTATCTCCCCGAAATGCCTTCCCGTGCGGGAATGACATATGAATTGCTTTGGGTTTCCGAAGTCGTCCAAAGTTATGATTCATATACCATCCCGCCTGCAATTCGTATTCTTGCTGGAGAGAAGGCATTTCAGGGAGATTAGTTGCCCAAAGTAGTGAAGATTTGTCACCGGGCAACTAATTTCCCTGTATCTCCCCGTCTGCCACTACCCTAATGAAGAAGGAAAGCTACCGAGGCAGTTTATATGCAATAGATTAGCCACAACAGTGCAAGCTAGAATACTATATTTATTCTGTAGAATACTCTCTCTGCTTGTTTAAGAAAGCAGTTGCCATATTAGTTTGGTGCGACTCCACTTCCTGCCCGAGTCTCTCCATGCACACTCATAGCTCTGAGCTCAGATAACTGCAGTGGGGGGGGGGGGGCAAGCTCAAGTCCTTATACAGAAGCCCATGTATACACAATAGAAGGACAGAAATGCAGTGTTTCTTTTGACAGAAGACTCAGAGCAGCATTACTTTGAGGGTTTACTGGAGTAGTTAAATAGGAATTTCTGGTAAAGCTTACATAATTTTAACCTTTCCTTCTCCTTTAAGGAAATCCCCTACACACTGGCATTTAGTGGCTACAAATGTATTGTTATTGCCACTTTTTATTACTTATCATTCTATTCAGTCCATCTCCTATTGATATTCCAGGGTCTTATTCAAATCAATGCAGGGTTGATAAGGGGAATTTGTACCCTAGAAACCAAATTGCTGACACTGCAAATTATAGAGCTGCTGAATAATAAGCTAAATAACTAAAAAACCATAAACAATAAAAAATGAAAACCAATTGCAAATTGTCTCAGAATATCACTCTCTACATTATACTAAAAGTTATCTCAAAGGTGACCACTTGAGTGTTGCTTTAGCAGTTTTCTTCTGGTCATTGTCCTGCTGGAAGGTGAACCTCGGTCCCAGTCTCAAATCACAGGCAGACTAACACAGGTTTTGCTCAAGAATTTCACTGTAATTATCACCATCTTTCCCTTGACTCTGACCAGTTTCCCAGTCCCTGCTGCTGAAAAACATCCCCACAGCGTGATGCTGCCACCACCATGTTTCACTGTGGCTACGGTGATCTTGAGGTGATGGGATGTATTGGGTTTGTGCCAGACTAGGGAAGATTATATCATACTTACCGTGATCTTCCTTTCCTTTACGAACTCCATGTCAGTACTTAATGGGTTAACCCCTCCCCCATACTCCCATCAGAAGGCACCCTCCCAAAGCTTTAAAGACTGGCCACACCCAACTACCTGCATCTCTGTCACAAGCTTCTAAATCACTTGAAACAAAAGAAAGGGCGGGCCGTACTGACATGGAGTTCGTAAAGGAAAGGAAGATCACGGTAAGTATGATATAATCTTCCCTATTCCCTTTCCGAACTCCATGTCAGTACTTAATGGGACGTAGCAAGCTAGTATTTTCCCATTGGGAGGGTAATAGGCTCTGTAGCCCTGAAGGTCAAGACATAAAAGAGCCCACTCATGTCACTTTTATAAGTGAACGTTGAGAGTTCAGGTGAAGAACTTCCAGAATAAGTTACAGAGATAAGAATAATATTATAGTCTAGACTATACATCAAAGAGAAAATATTTAGTCCAGCGTCAGTGTGAAAAAAGGTGAATCAGCTTAATGCTTCTAGAGAAAAAAGGAGAGAGAGAGGAATGAAGACATCCTTCATCTGGCAAACTCACAGTTTGAAATACTTACTCTCCTACTCACCAGAAAGCATCCATCGCATGTATGCATAGTTTAGTGCAGACTTGTAATGAACCTGTAAGAAACACTTCATAGGAGTGAGCATACAAAATTGACCCCTCTGTATGTGTGGCCCATTGTGGAACATAAATAGTGCCGTACATAACGAGGCACAGTGAGGCACATTAGAGGCATGCACTATAATGCCTAAA
>CM044433.1:78934474-78969547 GCA_024363595.1 Xenopus borealis | reverse complement strand
CCTTAAGGACTCGCACCTCTCCCTTCAGACTCTACAGCGCCCCCTCCCCAATCCTTGACATTATTAAGCGATTATTTTGGCAAGATCTGTTACACATAGGGGCGTAACTACCGGGGGAGCAGGGGGTGCAACTGGGCCAGGGCCCGCACCACCGCAGGACCCCCCCGGCAGTCACGCGCCCACTGCAGACGCCTCCAATTGGCTGCAGCGGCGCAGAAATCAGCAAAGGACGGGGAGGGCTGCCGGCCCGCACCAGGGCCCACCCCAAACTAGTTCCCTTACTGGTTACACATAAACCCATGTTGGCACAAACTCATAGTATTGTGATTTGTAATGATGTCATATATCTTATCCCTATCTTAGACTAACCAAACTATAGATTTGAGGCTGAGAATGGAATTCCTTTTTGAATGGCGGCACCACAATAGCAATTCATCAGTCTCTTGGCACCAAACCTCAACGAATCCTGAAAATAATTAGGCAAACACAAGAGGTTTGGCAAACACAGAGTTAAGCTTGTTTAGTATCCAGGGATGAATACTAACTGGTGCCTGAACTCATACATACACAGGTGTGTTAATCACAGCAGTTAAAATTTGCAGTAATTTATTTTCATATGACCAGTTCATGACACATTTTTTCTGTTGGATTAAAAGGTTTCGTTGGACGGAAGCAGTGGTATCAGTCTGAAAATACAATATTGAATCTTCATTTTTCCATTTCATAAAGACCAGCACAGGTCTTACCAAGTGATAAGAACAGTGCTAGAGAATTTGTTCCTTCTGAAGTGAGGCAGTTTACTTGCTGATTATATTGCAGGTGCTGTAAAACATATCAACCAATGAGATGTTTGAATTTAAATAGGTGACCTGTATATGCTGCATGCTTGTTGCTATAGGTACAGTATTTAGATCAGTAGCAAACTTTACACTTTTTGTTATATTTTCTTTCTGGGATGGATCAGGGCAGAGCCAGGGTGCAACCCAAGGCTAAAGGGATAATTAATCCTCCTCTAACCCTGCTGAGTAATCATTTGACAGTATCTCCCTAGTATCAGTAAGCATGCTTGCTCACAGGAAATGCAAGTACCTTTAATGAATAATTTTAATATATGAAACATGTGTCCATTATAGTCCAGCGCAATTGCAATTGGGGTCCCTTGACGTCCCTCTCCTTTCCAGAAAATCTGTGCCCTTGCAATCACTGAGAGCAGTGGGACTTTAAGTTACAGAATCCATTATTTTATGACTGTGGGGCTCATTTATAAACTTTGCGCAGGGCAGAATGAGTCGCTCAGTGAAAATCTGTGCCATGCGCCAAGTTATATTTATAAAGCTGAATAAGAGCTTTTTTGAATATGGCCAAAATAACAAATATTTATGCGTTTGAATTACGCCAAAACTTTGGTGGCAGAGAAAATATTCACAAAACAGTTTTGCAAATTGTGAATTTAAGTTACTGTCAATGCTATTTTCGCCCACAACAACCTCGCAAAGTGCCTGGTACTCACGCACTGACCCTTCTTTTCTGTCATTTGCAAAACTTTATTCACAATGCGAATTCGCAAAAACCAGAAAAGACAGGCTCAGCAGTGCAATAGTCTAGTGTTCAGGAAAAAGCAAGGGAAAACAACCATTTGCGAATAATTATGCGCTTTATGCAAACTTTATAAATGACCCCCTATGGGTCTAAGGGCTCGTGTTAAATGGTCCCCACATGGTTTCCTTTTTAATCTGTGATTGCTGTATAAAAAAATACATTTATATTTATTTTCAGCAGTAAGTATAAAAACGAACACAACTATATCTATTCCCAGTGGAGAACTCACCGAAGTTAGGAAGTTGCCCAGGTTCTCCTGCCTCAGACCCTCAGCTCGGGGGGGGGGGGGGTTTAATCTGTATAGAACAATTTTGTTCTATAGGATCTATATAATCCCAAATAAATTAACTCATGTCAAATCGGGTAGCGGTACATTTTACCTCTAATATTTTCTTAGGATGTACAGTTTTTCGTTTGGGCCCCCATTTTGGGCTCTATTTTACCTGTCTTACCTGTAAAATTTTGCTTGAAACAAGGTCATCACTTGTGGCAGAAACCCCTGGCTATAATCAGAGAAAATTGAATTGCTCTTTTTCATTAAATGACTAAATGAAAATTGCCAGCACAAAGGGTTACCTGAAACTATAATGGGCTTCATATATGTTATATGACATTGTAAATAGGAATTCAGTGAAGTGTAAAATAAGTATATTGGAGAAGAAAGAAGACTGAATAGTATTTTCTTCCTGATAATTAATCTTGCATGAAAAAGCACCAAAAAAAAAAAAAAAGTTCTGAAAGATGTTTTTTTAAGGTCAAGCCCAGGGAAAACTTTCAGTACAATAAAATGCCAGGTTCTGTGTTGTTTATACAAATGGGCAAGAGTTTATGCTACTGTTGTGTAATGGCTGCATGAACCTGCTAATAAAGCCCTGTTACACTCTGCTCATCTTCGGCTACCAAACACAACAGGTTCATCCATGCACCAGGAACTTCTCTTTTCCTGACCAATTCTGCTAATTGCTACACTGTAAGGGCTAGAGCAGACGGGGAGATTCGGGGGCATTTTGTCGCCTGGCGACTTGTAGCCGCGACTTGTAGCCCCCGAACCTCCCCGAATAGACAGGTCCTGGGGCGCACCGGCGTTACTTAAAAACGCCTGCGCCTATTCACACGCAGCGGCGCGATTTGTGGAATCGCTCCAAATTGACTCGCGAATCTCCCCGTCTGCTCTAGCCCTTAGGCTTAGTCCAGACGGGGAGAATCGGGGGCGATCCGTCGCCTGGTGACTTTTCGCCGCGACGGTTGGCCCCGAATCTCCCCGTCTGGACTAAGCCTAAGGCTTTGTGGAAAAACAGGCAGGGCAATTATCCTGATTGATAAGCAAAGTGAAGCTTTGTGAACAGTTGCGTGTGCTTGTTTTATTTAGATTTTTTTGGTGGCAAACCATTGACTAGGTGTAAAACCAGATTCAAGCTTAGATCACACACAATAGAATACTTGGTAAAGGCAGGAGCAAATAGTGCCTTTTTTAGTCTAATACTTTAGGTATTCCTAGCCTGGCACTCCACTTAGGCAGCAGTGCCGAACAAGTTATCAGGGTTGGAAACAAAATCCACTCCTGGTAACATAAGAGCTGCATTTCTTGTTTTTAAACTGTAAATTTGGCTCTTATAGTGCAAAAGAACGGAATTGCATTCTTCACAATATCTATGCACATCTTCGCACTGCTGCTGGCACTCTCATAAAGCAAAGTTACATTAGCTGATAGTGACTAGGCAAGCGTAGGAACCCTCAACACTATGGGGTCCACTTACTAACAATCAAATTTCTAATTTTTCCACCAATCTCTAAATATTTGTGGTGTAAAACCAAGAAAACCACTAATACAAAACTTTGGCAGGTAAAAGTTATTGAGGTCCTATAGAAGTCAGTTTGAGCTGCTCTGATTCTTTTGGACCACTTCAAAGGAACAGTAACACTAAATTAAGAGTATTTTCTAGGAATGACAATATAATGTAGTGTTGCCCTGCACTGGTAAAAAATGCTGTTTGCTGCAGAAACACTACTATAGTTTTTATAAATAAGCTGTTGTGTAGCCATGGGGGCAACCATTCAAATACAGAAAACACAGTAGATAGCAGATACGTTCGAGATAATCCCATTGTTTACTACAGAGCTTATCCGTTACCTGCTGTTTAACCTGTGCCTTTTCTCCTTGTCCAGCTTTGAACAGCTGTCCCAGTTGCTCCATAATAGTTTGATTATATAAACTATAGTAGAGTTTCTGAAGCAAACACACCAGTTGTACCAGTGCAGTGTAACAGGAAGTTATATTATATTATATAACATATATAACACATATATATTATATTATATTTTCTCTTCAATAGGAATTGTCCAAATTTTTAGAGTGTTTTTTAGCTTGTCATTCAACGTAATTTTCCATTCATACTTTTTTATTTGGATTTTCTTATGACATGTGTTGTTTTGGAATTTCTGAGTTTAGTCATAGTTTCGGAAACACCTAATACCAGTTTTTGATAAATTGGTACCTAGGGGCAGGGCCGCCATTAGAAATCACGGGGCCCCGTACAACAAAATTTCCCACCCAAGCCCCGCCTATAATCCGTGCCCTCTCCACATCAAAGTTAAAAGACCACACAGACATCAGTGCTAAAAACTTAACCCCCCCCCCAAGGCTCCCTTATAAGATAAAAAAAAATTGGCGCCAGGCCCCCCCATTAAAAAAGGTTTTAAAAAAAATTGGTGGTCAGGGCCCTGACAAGTTAAAAAGAAAATTGGGGCCCCATAAAATATTTTTTTTTAAAAATTGGTGGTCAGGCCCCTGACAAGTTAAAAAAAATTGAGGCCCAAAAATTTTTTTTTAAAAAAAAATTGGTGCAGGGGCCTATAGAGTATTAAAATAAATATTGGTGGCCAGAGGATTAAATAAAAAAAAAACCCCACTTTGGTGTCAGTAGAATCGTGGCTTCAGGACTTCAGTTATAGCTGTTTTAGGACTTCAGTGTCGGCTCCTTTCGTGACTTCGGGTATTTTCGTCGCTTCAGGACTTCAGTGTCGGCTCCTTTCGTACTTCGGGTATTTTCGTCGCTTCAGGACTTCAGTGTCGGCTCCTTTCGTGACTTCGGGTATTTTCGTCGCTTCAGGACTTCAGTGTCGGCTCCTTTCGTGACTTCGGGTATTTTCAGCACTTCGCAAACGTTCGGCACTTCCGCATTCTGCGCAGGACTTCAGCGAGAGGTGAGCGCTTGCTGCTGCACTCGTAAGGGGGGCCCGGCTCTTTTAATATTGCAGCGATGCCAGGCCCCCCTTCAGCCCCGGGCCCGGGACACTTGTCCCCCCTGTCCCCCCCTGATGGCGGGCCTGCCTAGGGGTGGGACAGGGAGGGGAGACTGGAAAGCCTGGTGTCTCCAAATGGGTTTCAAGGAATACACCATGGGGTGTTCCATTGAGGGAAAAAATTATATAAAGCAGATCAAGCAGTACAACAATATGGGACAGATTTACTAAATTCACATTAATTCACATGAAGGATTCGAATATTCGATCGAATTTTCAAAAAGATTAGAATTCGAGTTTCCAATATACAAATTAGGCAAATTCAACCAAATTCGACCATCGAATATTCAAATTCAAATGATTCGAATATTCGAATTTAATTTTATTTGAATATTCAAAAATTCACTGGTTGAATACTTCCACTTTAAATTTAAATTCGATCACCTACTTCGCCAGATTAAACCTACCAAAATGGGGATCATTCCCTAAGATCGAATAAGAAAAATTTGATTGATCGTTTAAAAATCGTTCGAAAATTCTATTCGAATTCGGAATTTTTTAAAGCAAATCGAATTACGCTAAAAAATTCTGAATTCGAAATTCTAATTCAAATTTAATTCCCCACTATTCCCCCACTATTCCCTGGTCGAATTATGAATTTTTTTGACATTTGAAATTCGACCCTTATTAAATCTGCCCCTATGTGTTAGATAAAACACCTAATACATCATAACAAATTCTGCGCATGGCGAAACATGGGGCCTTTCTGGTTATTTAGCAAATCAAAGGATTGCTGACTGTCTAATATACATGCTACAAATTACAAATTACTCTCATTTTACAAATTAAATAAATAAATAAACACATAAACAAAAAGGTAATTATTTTTTATCTTTCTAAAATAAAAGTGAAAAAAATGGTTATTCCAGTTCTGGCATGTAAGGTGTAGGATGCTGCCAGGCTGGTCTAAAGGTTAATCACTTTGTGTTGTGTGATCAAGAATGTTGAAAAGATAGTTAATCAATTTCTGCAAAACAACAAGCTGTTCTAGAAAGTACAGAGATAAAGAAACTGTCACGGTCGGCACCCAATACCAGAACAAGTGCCAAGCACCCTGATCTCGGCTCGTGCTTCACCAGTAGTGTGGCCGCCTTTGGCTTCGGGAGGAGCCCTCAGCTACTCAGATGCCACCTGGACTTATACGAGAGGTGCAAAGCAGGAGTTCTGGCTGGCAGTGGGGCACGACTGTAAATAGAGTCTATAAGGCCAATGGTCATGGTACATACAGGAGTTGGCAGATTCGAAGTCAGACAGGCCGGGTCGAGGCAGGTAGATAGCTAGGGTAGTCAGGCAGGCATGGGTCAAACCGGGTAATCAATCAGAGGGGTGAGGCGGAATCGGAGTCGAAGTACAGGCAGGGGTCAGAATACGGATTTCAGAATAGTCAGGAACAAGCCGGGTCAAACACAGGAGATAATACAAACAGGATACAATTCAGACGCACAAGGCTCAGAAGCACCAGGAAACAAATCCTATCACGGGCAGTTTGCTACTGACCTTTTAAACCCTCATTTTCCCGCCAAAGGAGCGTCAATACGTGCTTGCGTCAACTTCGACGCCGGCGTCAACTTCGACGCCGGCGTCAACTTCGACGCGCGTCAATAAATGGCGACGAGTCGCGAGCGTGCGCCCCTAAGATGGCGGATTAGAACCACGAGGCGGGCGTCCCCGCCGATGGCGGCGCAACAGGCGTCCCTGTTGCCCGCCAGGTAAGTTGTCTTTTCTTACAGAAACAATGTCATTTTTCAAATATATAATTAAATATATATTTATATAATAATATGTTGTATTATAAAATATAATATCATGTCCAACTATTTGTTTTTTTGTAGAAAATATAAAGCATTTCTATTAAAGAAACAATTGTTCTTTGGGGCTACAATTTTATCATTATTGTTACTTATTCTTCTATTCAGGCTAAAAAAAAAGTGGAGAAAAAAGTGGGTGCAGAAGGTACTACTAAGGTACTGGTTTCCTAAAATGTATAAAACATTGAAGAGACATTATTACTTATGGGCAGGGTCTGTGCATGAGGGTCTGCGGAATCTACCTGCTTAGGATGCCCAGCCATATCATTCCATCCATGAATGATTAATTCCTATACCAGGTAATAGAACTTGAGAGATACAGGACAACTCAGGAACTGCTCACAACATTTCAGAATGAATTACCAGTATTAGTGCCAGAGAACAGTTGTACGGCTTCCTGATTTCTTATTAATATTCTTGTTATAAATATTGTATGCCAGTCATAATAACAGTATTCACTTAGCCCAAGTGCTGCAATTAAACGACAGTTACTTTGATGATTAAACCTCTCTATCGACACAAGTTGACTATAATAAAACTTTTCTGCATACTGATTGGTGCCTGGAAGACAGAGTTGGGGTCCAGTGGGGAAAGCACCACTTTGATTCAGTTGAACATTTCTCCCAGGCCTGTAGCTTAAGTCTGCTTTCAAAAGGATAAAATGTCAAGGTTACTGAAGAATGATCTGTTATGACCCTTTAATCCTTAAGAAAAACATTAGCTGAGCTTCATTATTTCATTAATAGTTCCTCTTGTTTCATGGATACTTTAATAGGATATGCTGAAACAAAATATTAAGCAGATTGGAGTTACATTGGTAACTGAGCACTGGATGAATTTAATGGTTATTGCAGGAAATTAGAGCTTATATAATTTTATAATTGCAATAATAAAATCAGCTGAGATTTAAAAACTTTACAGCCAGGAGCTTTCCTTTTACAACTCTAGTTATATAAAAAATTAGCTTGTCCTATTTTCATGTTACAGAACTCTCCTTTTTCAGTTAAATTTTTCTCATAATCACTCCATTTCATTATTAATGCTTCAGATACATTTCTTTATTGCAGAAATGCTTAGACATTATTAAGGATTTTTTTTGGTCACAGCAGTCTTTTTTTATATGGGCTTGATTAAGCTGAAATGCTTCATAAAGGGCAGGTCATGGCAATAAAATAGCAAAAATAGCTGCCATAATTCCTGAATTCCCTTAACCTTGAGGACATCTTCCTTTAGGTGAAATCCTTGAGGAAAGCAATAATTCTCTGTAAGTCAAGGTATGCTGAAGGGCCTCAAACTCTTTCATTAAACCTAGACACACATAGTAATCAAAATTTAATGCAAACTACTCAGAAAAAAATATAATCAACTGGAGGCTATTAATGGGGTATATAAAGCCATCTAAATGTATCCCATTATTATGTGACCTGGTTGTACGTGGTCCTAACTGGTTACATTTTAGTTTTTTGCCTGCACTGCTTCCCATCAAGAGGACTTGGTTGTGTTTAAAGGAACAGTAACACCAAAAAATTTAAGTGTTTTAAAGTAAAGAAAATATCATGTCATATCAAAGTATCATGTGTTGCCCTGCACTTTTACAACTGATCTGTTTGCTTCAGAAACACTACTATAGTTCATATAAACAAGCTGCTAAGTAGCAATGGCGGGAATTGAAAAACGGCTACATGGCACAGGATTAGTAATGGATAACAGATAACATTATGTTCTACAGAACTTGAGCCTTTTCTCCTTTGAATGGCTGTCCCCATGGCTCCACAACAGCTTATTTATATAAAAAATAGTAGTGATTCTGAAGCAAACACTGTAGTTTTACCAGTGCAGGGCAACACTGCATTATATTTATATTACTTTAAAACAATTAAATTTTTTGATGTTACTGGTCCTTTAAGTCCCATTGAAGGTACTCCTGTTATAACTGTGCCCATACAGACAATATTAAGGAAAAACTAGAAAGGGAAGTTTAAGAACAAACTTCATATTGGTTTGAAACATGTGAAGTCACTGAATGAAATCTGATTACTATTAGCTTTTGTTGACTGCACCCAGATTTTCTAACCTTAAGCCCACAATCATATAGTAAAAAACATTGTACAAATTTTGGGAACCCTGGTAATAATAGTGTAAGGATGGAAGCAATTTAAATTTCCCCACTGAAAGTCAATGAGTGATATATTATTTATGATTGGTGGCTGTGCCACTTTTTTCTAACCTTGAACTGCAGTTACCCTGTGGCTAACTCTGCAAAGTTTATGGACCCTGACATTAATATTTAAAGAATGGCAGCAGTTTAAATTTAAACCAATAAAAGTCAATAGGTGAATTGTGACTGGCAGTTGGTGGGTGGGTCCACTTTTTCTAACCTTAAAGGGGAATTCAATCCCTCGGGTGCTAACCTCATCCCCCCCCACCCCCATAGGCCTCCTCCCCCCGACCTACCTCTCCCCACGGGCAAATGCCCCAAAGTGGCTACTTACCCCTCCGTGCAGGTCCCCTCCGTGCTGGTTCCTCGGTGCCATTTCTTCAGCAACGTCTTCTTCCTGGATCCGTCTACGCTTGGCGGCGCATGAACAGTAGGACGCATTTGCCGGTTTGTACTACTGCACATGCGTTTTTTCGGCACCCTGGATTAAACAGTATAAGAATGACTTCATTATAAATTTAAACCAAGGAAAATGAATAGAAGAAATGTGATTGGCTATTGGTGGCTCCACCCACTTTTTTGCCAAACCTTGAATTATTGTCACCCAGTGACTAATGCTGCAAAGTTTGGGAACCCTGGAGTAAATAGTATGAGAATTTCAGCATTTTAAATTTAAACCAATAAAATTAAATAGGTACAATACGATTGGCTGTTGGTGACCCCACTCACATATCTAAAACTGCAGTATCCTGGTGACCAACTGTGAAGAGTTTGGGGACCTTGGTGTTAATACTGCGGGAATGGCAGCAGGTTCAATGTCCCCCTAAAAGTCAACAGGTGAAATCTGATTGGCTCTTAGTGGCTCTGCCCCTTTTTTTCTAAACTTGAACCACAGTTACCCAGTGACTAACTCTGCAAAGTTTGGGAACCCTGGTATTAATATTTAAAGAAGCAAACCAATGAAAGTCTATAGGTAATATTTAATTGCCTGTTCTTGGTTCTGTCCACTTGAAACTTGAAGTGTAGTCATCCAGTGACAAACTATGCAAAGTTTGTTTTCTATCCTTGAGTGTGCAAGTTTTGAAACCCTGGCATAAATAGTGTGAGAGAATGGGAGTGTAAAACAATGACATTCAGTGGATGAAATCTGATTGGTTGTTGGTATATCTGTCCACTTTTACTTACCTTGAAATGCAGTCCACCAGTGACTAACTGTGAAGAGTTTGGGGACCCTGGTGTTAATACTGTGAAAATGGCAGAAGATTCAATTCCCTCATTGAAAGTTAACAGGTGCAATCTTTTTGGGTATTCATAATTCCACCCACTTTTGTACATCCAACCAGGGCCGTCATTAGAAATCACGGGGCCCCGTACAACAACAACCCACTCCACACCACAGTTAAAACACCACACAGACATCAGCGCTAAAAAAGGTAACCCCCCCAAACACACAAGTTATAAAAAGCTATTCATGGTCAGGGATCCCATAAAAGCAGGTTAAAAAAAAAAAAGTGGGCCCCAGAAAATATTTTTTTAAATAATCATTGGTGCCAGGGCCCCCCTTTTAAAAAAAAAATTTGGGCCCAAAAAATATTTAAAAAAAAATTGGTGGCAAGGGCCTATAGAGTATTAAAATAAAACATTGGGGACCAGGGGATTAAAAAAACTAAAAAAACCCACATTGGTGTCAGTTAAAGCTGTTTTCGTGACATCGGGTATTTTCAGGACTTCAGCGTCGGCTCCTTTCGTGACCAAGAGGCACCTGAAAGATCAAACACAACAATTCTAGGTTGGCTTCTGCACAGGTTCTCATGAATATGGACAGTAGACCAAGGTGTGACATATGGACCAGTTGGATTATGATACAGCCATGTTTTGCCATAGCAAGCCTTGTTATACATCCCTGTCTTTTAGACCTCTTTCTACAAATGATTGATACATTACCATAAACCCCATAAAAGCAAGCCTTATTTTTGAACCTGAAGTAAATCCGGGCCCCTATTGCTTTTTCACATCTAACAGTTCAATAGAGAAAGTTAAGAATTTATAAACCACTAAAAACAAATGATTGCAGCCCAATTACTTTATAATATAGCATAATCTAATATCGTTCCTGTTAGTGATTAAAACCAACCCAGCTTTGAAGCATTATTAATGCAGAGGTGGACACTATTGTTGCAACTTCAAACATTCGAGGAAATACAGCCCATACATTCTTAATTAGACAAACTGATGAATTGCAGAACATCTGATTAACATGAGAATACCAAACAGATGTTCACTACTATACATATAACTATACCATCTCAGCATTAGAATACATTCATTTAGTAGGCTCTTTGATCACTAACATTAGATATATGTCATTATTGAAATGAAAGGCACTGTCCTCAAAAGTGATTTTTGCTCTATTGTGCCTAGTACACACTTCTTAATTACTTAATAGCTCAGGCCTGTCCAAGGAGTTCAACCTTTTGCTTCACTAATTCCTACTTATCTACTAGATCCAGGTGAAGACCAGCTTGTCTAGAAAGGGAAAATTCTTACCTCTATTCCAAATGACAATTCGTATAAAAAGGGTCATTTATCACCACAAATGCATACATGTGCCCCATACCTCCCAACTGTCCCGCGTGACAGTCCCGATTTTGACAGCTAAATCCGCAGTCCCAATTTGTTACTGAAATGTTTAGATTTTTCTCTTTGATCTCCTGCAGTAAATGGCCAGAAAAAGATACAAAGTTTCTACCTTAATTGGAATTTGGCAGACAGCCCAGAATATGTGGCAGGTGCACTTAGATTAATTTGTAGCAATTTAAGAATCAATTGTAACCATTTAAGATATGCAAATAATGAATTGCAACTATTTAAGATATGCAAATAATCAATTGTAACTATTTAAGATATGCGAAGGATCTATTCTAACAATTTAAGATAAGCAGATCTCTTGGGGCATAAAGCAGATGACTTGCAGCATAAAGGGCGATTCACCTTCATTAGCAAAACTTGAAGAACACATAGAAACCACAGAAATTTATTCAACTTTCATAAACTGGGAAAGTCTGTAAAATGTAAATGGTTATTAGGTGGTGTAGCCACATGGGCATGGCCACAACATTTCTCTGTGCTCCACACTGCAAAACATTTTCTATTTCCAAAATGTTGGGCAGTGTGATGTGCCCATCTTTATGAATTAGATACAAGTTGTGGTCAAAATTGTATTGTATTGTGTCTGGCACATGGAGTTAAAACCCCATCAGCATGTGATTCCAGCAAAAGTCTTTTGCTCCAACTATGGGAACCCTGGGCCAGGTTTCCCTAGTTTCAATAAGCAATAGTAGTAATAGTCAGCACCACAAAGAATTATTTCTTGCAAACAGCCACATTTCAGCAAGCAAAAATGAAACAAAATGAACAGTATGGAACAGCACTGGAATTGAGCAAATTCAATTAAAGCCGCCTTTATTACCATCATAGGCTCATTACAGAGGTCTGCACAGAAAACATTTTGGCTATTTCTGGATTGAGAAAGAACCAGAAGGAACCCCAAATATTGCTGTGCAGAGCTCGGTATGTTGGTAATAAAGGCGGCTTTAATTTCATTTAATATCTAAGTGTCGGTAGACACACTTGCGCACGATTTATCAGAGTAAATAGAAAGTAATACAAGGATGCGTTTAAATGCAGATGCCAAAAAACAGGCACAACATTGTAACATGTAATTGTAATTGCAGTTGTATTTGTAATAAGCCATTAAAACCTTGCATTAGAAAATCATCCTCTGTGGAATATAGCAGCCCCTCGGGACATGGCTAGAACTAGTGGTACGCAGAAGAGGTACTTGCCTAGAGTGCAGTAGTAAGGGGCGCCAGGCATGAAACTCTTCTACTACCTAACCTTGTTCCGAACCCTTGTCTCTTCACCGATTGGTATTTTAATCTGTGTGCTGGGTTGCCAGTGTGCGTGATGACTCATATGCAGCCAGCGTTGATCTTTCCAAGAAAGTTTGTTCGTTTCAACACACACGTATAGAGCTGAATTGTCAGATATAAAGGTACAAACAATAGAATTCTACCTGTATCTGACGATTCAGCACTAACAATGGCTAATGTTACGGGTGACTTCAAAGGCATCCAATCAATCCATTTCCGTCCAGCCCGATCAATCAGTCGATATCTAAATCTTCTGACAATATCGGTCGGACAAATATTTGTTTCATGCGATATTATCTGTGCGTCTATGGCCACCTTAAGGCTGATATTCTTACTAGGAAGGATGATCCTTGAGGCACTGTCAGCTCATTTGTACATCAGTAATGTTGGTAGATTTTGTTACAAAGAGGGAAATATACCCATTTATGCTTTGAATAAGAAACCAGAGAAGGAAGCAGGGACAACATTAAGGACTTGCACAACACTGTGCACCTAAATGTAATAAAAAAAGACATGTAGGGACAGTGTAGGGAGGGGGTCATATTTGTAGGGAGAGGGTGAGGCTTGGGCAAGTTTTGGAGCTGGCATTTTGGGAAGCTGAGGTTGTGTTCTGGCTGGATCCTTAATATTAATGTTTTCAAACTAGAGCAATGCAACTGTGGGATTGATTTATTGAGAGAGGATATGAGGAGTCAGATATAAAAATAGCTTATGATAGAGCAGTTTTGAGTAATTTGCGAATTATACCTTAACTAAGAAGGATTTGCAGAGATATGTTGATAACAAGTTTTGTAAATCTAGCATTGGTATAATTCAGTGGCTACTAAAGCAAATAAAGTACTGTCCTGCATTAGAAAGGGCATTAACTTTATCTCTGGTAAGGCCTCACCTTGAGAATGCAGTGGAGTTTTGGATTCCAGGTCTTAAAGGAGAATGAAAGTCCCCATCTGCTACCCCCCCCCCACTGGCCCAACTCCCTGCTTCCTCCCAGTCTTCTAATAGAAAAATTGTACTTGGCAGCGACACTGACCTATGTATGAGCTCATGGGCTCCATCTTCAGTAGTTTTGGATTTCTTTCTGGTGACTGCTGACACATGAGCTTTAGGCACATGTGCAGTTGGAGCCAGCCTGTATTAGTGGCAACTGCACATGAAAGCTTTGTAAATTACTGAAGAGAAAGATGAGGATCTGAAGAAGGGTTGCCACCTGTCCAGTTTTGACCTGTATAGCCCTGTTTCTTGAAGGGCTGTTCGGGTCAAAAATGGCTGCCCAGTTTTCCAAATTAGGAAAACAGGACCGGATTTCCTGGATCTGATGCGGCAATTGGCCAATTACCGATAGCCACACAATAGCCCCACCTCCATATCACAATCCCACCCCCACAACACCATGGTCCGACCCCACTACATCACTGCCACTCCCCCGCCGCACCAGGGCCCACCTCCCCCAGAGTTAGTTGGAGGGAAAGGTGGCAACCCTAATCTGAAGCTACCGAAGATGGCTCTCGTGAGCTCCACTGCACTACTATATAATAGATATTGGTATATATAGTTATAGATTGATTGTAAAAGTGTGTGCATATGTTTGCACTGGGGTTCATTTGGAGGGGTTGAATATGATGATCTTTTTCAACAACAATTAACTAGTTCTTGCAAATATATGTGAACATCTAGCCCAAATTAAATGCATTGTTTCCAAGGTTATTGGGATTGTGTGAACAGGGATCATATTAACTCCTATGATTCTTCCAAACACGTTAGGGAGGTAGAAAAAAAAAGGATAGTGTCCTTAAAAAGCCATTGACCACAAATTAGTTACTGCAAACCCCCACTCCTTAATAATCCTTAAATACATGTGTAAACCACAAATCTAGTACAGCATAGCAACCTGTCCTGACCATGTTGATGCAAAGTTAAAAAAATCTATAGTTATAGGTGTAACCAAAAATTATTTTAGTTTAACTGATACCGGTATGGGATCTGTTATCCGGAAACCAGTTATCCAGAAAGCTCTGAATTTTGGAATGATCATCTTCCATAGACTTCATTTTAGCCAAATAATCCAAATTTTTAAAAATGATTTTTTTTTCTCTGTAGTAATAAAACACTTGATCTTACTGGAAGCAAAACCAGCTTATTGGGCTTATTTAATGTTTACCTGATTTTCTAGTTGACTTAAGGTATAAATAAAAATCAGTGGAAAACCCCAGGATCTGAACAATCTGGATAAAAGGTCCCATACATGTACTACAGTATTTAAACAATGAAAGAAAGATTGTAGCCAATTCAGCTTCAACTACTATTGTATTAATAATATGACATAGATAAGAGTAGGCTCTTTAACATATATATATAGATAGATAGATAGATAGATAGATAGATAGATAGATAGATAAATATATGACTCTTTCCATCCAGGTTTCACGGCATGAAATAATACAACACCGTCATTAGATAACAAAGGTATCCATTCATGCTGTGATGCATTTACCACCAGAAACAAAATGATAAATGACTTTGTTACTAAAGCAGACAGCACAATTGGATGTTATAGACAACAGTGTGTAATGGATAATTACCAGGGAAAAAACAGTGCACTGTGCCAAATGTGTTTATCTGCAATGCAGCATTTATCATCCTCTTATAATAATATTTTACCTGGATATAGACGGCCTTAGAATTTTTTCTTTAATATATAGTTATCGATTGACTAAATTAGTGGCAGTAAATGGATTTTATCAGATATGAGTAGAATGTTTCGTGTTGTGTCCCACATGTATATGTTATGATGTTTATCAGCTAAGTTTGCCTGTAACAAGTTTGTTCCTCTCACCCCCCTGTAGTTTGGTTCCTCCCATGTAGCTACTCCTCCCATAGTCAGTGTTCCTGCAGACAAGTATCTATAAGCATGCGCTGTATCTCTCTCTGTACCTGGTAAAGCTAATTTGTTTTGACCTATGGAATTTGTCACTAAGATCTACACTGCAAGATTAAACCTCTTCAAGATCTTCATCTGTGTCTTCCATTGAGTCGCCTATCTGTGGATACTGCCCTTATGTAAGTTATTGCCATTCCATTGGGACTTGGGATAGTCTAAGGATCAGTAATTACATAGCTACAGCAGCTGAAACAGAATATTTCGGCTAGTGCAGAAATTCTGCACATTTTTGTGTTTTTTCAACTTTGTTAAAAAGATGTGCATGTGCATGTGTTCGGTCGAACAATCTCGGTTTTTCTGCAAAACCATGAGACATTGAGCAGTTAAGAAGAATTATCACGTGATCCTTAAATTCAGTAAATAATAACAGAAAGTAGTTCGTAGGAGTAAGTCTGCATAGATTTGGAGTACCTGGGTGATGTTCCATTATCTATTTGTCTGTCTTTCTCTCTCACTCTCTATTCATCCATCTTCTTTGTTTTCCCTCTGTGTGTTTCCCTGAAAGGCTAGCCTTAGCCCCTGCACATAGAAAGGTGCATTTTATGTATGGAACATTACATGTGGTATAACAAATTAATCACAGGTATCAATAGCTTCTTTTTTTTATTTTCTTTTCAGCAAAATAGCAGATTGTTTTATATTGTATGGTATTAAAGGACAAGGTTAGCTTACAGGGGGGACAATTTGTTAGGCACCCTCCAGTGAGCTGAGACATTTAGCGGTTTATTCATCAAAGGTTGCGTTTGTGGGGTTTGTGAAGTTTTTTTCTACCTTGCATAAACTTGGATGTTTGCTTATTTATTAAAAAAACCCAAATGTAAAAAACTGAATTGATTGAATGCAATCGGGGGAACAAACCTGTAATACCTTGAATTGATCAACTTTTAAAAATCATGAAGGCAAAAAACATCTTCAAATGGTTAAAGGGACCTCTGCCACTGACTTCTATGTGACCTCGTCAGGTTTTAGTTGGAGTATTTTTGGATTCAGGCTTTTGAGGTGCCCTGGGGCATAATACATCTCGAAAAAGTTTGTTTTTTTGTGAAACTACCCTAGAAAAGATAAATAACCCCCCTAAGGCTCTGCAGTGGGATAGTGAGCACAGAGATGACATTTTTACAAAACACTGCCTTCAAGCAAGTATCCAGAATTTATATTTTCATGATGGTGGCCCCTTAAGTAAGGAAAACAGAGCCACCCTAATGCCTGATACGAGTTGGACTGCCTGATACTGCAAAATTTCTGAAATATATTGAGTTAGAAATTCAGCCACATAGTCACCATCTGCCTCTCTTGCTAATTATGACCATTTCTGTTTTCTGATTATTACTACCATTTGAGCATTTAAATGTGCCAGCCTAGCTATAAATAAATTGCCTATGTGTGAAAGTTTAAGCTCTGATTGTACTTTGTAATTTTAGAAACATAGCCATTTAGTGCTGCCTAATACTTGTCTAAATTACTTGCAAAAATTGCTGAATTTAAGATGTAACTTTTATCAGCCTGGCATATTCAAACAATTCATTACAGAAGGAAGAATAAACAGATGGTGCAGTATATTACATGCAGAGAAATTATTAGATGCAGTAGCTTATTGGTAGGATCTGTACAGACAGATTAGTTCAGAAATGAATAGACACAAAGAAGAACTGAGACAGAAAACAGAACAGATTCAACAGAAGCAGTTGTAATACAATACCATAATGAGATCTCAGAATAATTTAGCTCAGACAAATTTGGAAAAGATGTGATAGATTACTGTTTTTTGAAAATAACAGGATAGTGGGGTTGTCTTCACTTTATCAATTACAATAAGCTTACAGGGGCAGCACTAACTAGGTGCTCAGTTACAGACCTAGTCTTGCCTTGGTTAGGATGTCTATACATGGGTCGATATAATCTACAAACAGACCAAGTCAACAGCTTACTGGCTTGTGTGCGGGACAACATACTTTTCAGACCGACATCTGCCCAAAGTAGGCCAGATCAGACAAACTTAAAAATCCCAAAGCAGCAAGTAAGTTACAGGTAAAAATTGGTCCCTTTGTAAAATATATAATGAAGCGATAGAATTCTTAATGAATCAGATGTAATTTGAGAGTAGGACTGGCCAGATATGGGATGACTTTGACGTAGTTGGCCAGCTTAAATGTATTGCAATATATGGACAAACAATCCCTGTTGTTTAAAGGGTAAAGCATTTTTTGTAGCTGTATGCACAAAATGCCTCAATGTCTTAAATTTATTGATAATGGGTTGAGTGCAGAGGACCTCTTGTAATTGCACCCCTGCTTAATGCTTTTACAAATTAGGGGTGAGCACAACTTTCCCTTGTTTGTTATAGTATATATATATATATATATATATATATATATATATATCTTGGTCGAATGACCAAAGAGTTGTGTTAAAAATGTGAGTTTTGTACAGAGTTTGCCACAGAGTAAGTGAGTCCAATACTGTCCAGGGGTAAGGCAGCCTGGGGCGAGAAGGCCAACTAAAGAAAGTGTTGGTTGCTGTGATAGAGTCACAGAGGAGACAGACCTGTTGCAGAGGTGTCTGTAAGACTGTTCTTAGGGTAAAGGGAGCTGGAAGAAGTGAGACTGTAATTAAAAATGACTTTAATCTTCAGAAGATTAGAACTGGTTTAGTTTTCCTTTTAAGCTAAAAGAGGAGAAAGGGCTCTTACTCACAAGGGTTTTCCCTGTGCTCCCCAGCGTTCCGTTTTGCTGCGTTCAGCCACAGGGGACAGCAGGAATAGACACAAGCAATTCTTTTCAATGGCACGCACACCACAACTCAGGAGGATACGGTGAATAAAAGGCTTTTTATTTCCCAAATTGCAGCTTTCCCAACGCATTTCGTGTGACCCCACACGTATTCATGGTTCCCATTCATGGTTCCCATGAATACGTGTGGGGTCACACGAAACGCGTTGGGAAAGCTGCAATTTGGGAAATAAAAAGCCTTTTATTCACCGTATCCTCCTGAGTTGTGGTGTGCGTGCCAAGTGGAAGTTTTGTCAATATTGTCTCCCTCAAGCTGCGGGTTCGGGCAGAGCACCCGGACCAGATCATAGGAGCGGTGAGTAGCCTGCCATCACACTGTGTTTTCTTGGATAGAGGATTTCTTGGAAGCGATAGGTCAGGGGCATGTGCACCCGGGCCCCTTTAAACTAAGGGTGAGCACCGTAGGTCAAGGGCAGGGGGCCATACCTGCGGTCCATTTAATTAAAAGGACTAAAGCTTACTATTATTAAATTATACACATTTTCAATTCTTTTCAATGGGGCTATATTCATACAAGTGCATGTAGGCACCGAACGCAGGAAAAATGCAGCATGTTGTGTCTCAAACTGTGCTTGTGTGAGTATAGCCCCATTGAAAAGAGTAAGAGCCCTAACACTTTGTTGCCCAGCAGTAGCTTATTTCCTGAAGGTGTTAAAGGGATAATCATACTAATGAGCAATCTAAGTCACGTGGTATAGTTAAATTGACTGAGCTCATTAAAATGAAAAGGTGTTCCCACTGTTTTGGTTATAGAGCATGTTACAGACAACTGTGCTCTATATGTTGCAAAACAAAGCCCTGGTGTGAGCAGAGCTGTGGTAGTGAGACACCTGACATTGTGTTAAGTGAGAATCCGGAAATAATTAATTCCCAAGCTGTGTGTATGTGTGAACATAACCAGTGTAAATGATTATGCAAAAAATGGTACCATGACTGATTAAACCAGAAGGAATGT
This sequence comes from Xenopus borealis, assembly GCA_024363595.1. Lineage (NCBI taxonomy): Eukaryota > Metazoa > Chordata > Amphibia > Anura > Pipidae > Xenopus > Xenopus borealis. The sequence continues at coordinate 78,950,065 of CM044433.1, read as the reverse complement.
CTGAGGTGGTGAGTGAGGAAAATGTAAAACTACCTCCTGATTCTGTGGGCAAGGATGTGCAAGCCCAGAACTGGTCTCCATTGGCCTTAATTGTGTGATAGTCAAAACACAAGGTACTGGAGTGGAAAATGCAACCAGTTTATGTTTAAAGGCAAACGGTGACTAGAAGTGTTTGCATGTTTGTGATGTTTGGTTGACAAAAATCTAGCCCTGTTTGATAAACAGGAGAAGGAAATGTGTGTGGCTACTCTCATAGAGGCACATGGGTGAGATCCCAGTGTTTTAAGCTTGGTGTCAGAATGTGTGACTGCATGCAATAAAAGTGATTGCCAAGCTTCAAGGTTGAGATCCTTGGGGAGTAAAGTAAATCAAAAAGTACAAAATGTTGTTAATGCCTGAGAGAGGTTCAGGCTTACATGAAAGCATATGTGTGTAAGGTTAAAATTTCCTGAGTCCCTACAGCAAGAAAGTGGTAGGATGACTTATGGTGCTCATCTGTATGGGCTGAAGCAGAGGGGGCATATGTGACAAAATGACCAAATACATTATGTTTTGGTAGCTGAGAATGAGAAGGGTATAACTGCTTTATTAACAGGTTCATGCAACCATTACACAACTGCCTTACTTCCTACTTTCACTTTCCAAGCTGCACAGAAAGTCCTGCATAGCACAAGTAATGTGCACAGTGACACCCGCAGGCCATTTGTATAAACACCACATAAATGTGTAAAAAAAAAAGGTGAGTTTTGGCCTTACTTTCTCCCCAATTGGAGTTGAAAGCTGCAAGGGAGATGTCTAAACACTGAATGGTTTCTCTGTTTAAAGACTTCTGCTATCTGACCCTGGAAGCTATAGTGTTCTGGAAGTAACCAGCATTCCAGTGGTCTGGTTAGAATGTTGGAGCTCACTTTCCACAAGAAGGCTGTCTTGTGGAGAGTTATTTCATTGTAATGAGAGTGTTAGGAAGGTCTCTCAGAGCAGGGCACAGAACAGGAAAGATTACCTCTCTGTGTTAGTAACTCTCAGAGGGGCTGGGGTGCTGCCTTCCACTGCAAGGAGCAGAGGGAGATCTGATCAGGTGATTGAGTCTAAATTGACTGAAGTGCTGCCAGAAGGTGAGACTGGCCGGAAACTAGCGAGCTGATATCCCAGGAGGGGAGAGTCAGCAGGGCTTAGTGAAAAGCCCAGAATATTCCAGTGTGTGGAGTATGGAAGTCACCCTGAAGTTTTGAACCTCAGAGTGGGGAAAAGTCTTGAATGCGTGCTGTTAGTATATTAATGTATGTGTTCCTGTTCCCTTTTATTGGGAAGAGTTTGTCTGAATAAACGGTGTTTTTGCCTGCAGACCTGGTGTTCCTGTCTCTATGCTTATAATCTTACACGTGGCTGCCTATACATAAATAGTTTCTCCCAAAATGACATGTACAGGCATCCAGATTATGTATGTTTCATCCAGTATGTGTGTTCCAATGTTTTTAATATATTGTTAGGGGGTGAGTGCAGAGGACCTTTTCTATTTCTCTGTATGAATTTTGTGGTCACAGCCTAATTTCAACCCCACTTAATGTTTATAAAAATTAGTAGTTAGCACAACATTCCCTGGTTTGTTATAGCTTACACAGAAGCAGTGGCCAGTTCCATGTTGTAACTCCCACCCTTTCCAGCTATGGTCAGGTGATCCCACTGGTGGCCAATAAAGTGGCAACCATGTTTGGGAGTTCCTTGAAAGCTGAAAGTAAGTTTCAGGTAAAACTTAGTCCCTGTGTAAAATGTATAATGAAGCAATTGAATTCTTAATGAAAACGAATCAGTTGAAAGTTGTGTAGTTGGAACACTGTAATGTGTGATTAATAAAAAGACACTGGCCCTGGAATGTTGTATTTCCTAATGTATAAATGAAAATTGGCTGTGCACCCCTGAGATTGACTGGAGTGCAGATATTGAAAATGTATTATATATTTATAAAATCTATCTCAGCCTTCCACAGATATAGACTACAGTAATCTGTATGTGTGGATATGATGTCTAAGGACTGTTGTTTCTTTTGGATATGTTTTGGTGTGGGAGAATGTCACTGATCTGTCAGTTCTATACGTATAGGATTTTACACATAGCAAAGCTAGATCAATAGAAAACTACATGACAAGAAAGCAAAAACATTAAGTGTTAAAGGTCAACTCTGGGATGCAAACATTGCACTGTGAATTATTCCTATACCAGAAAAATAAAAAATGATTTATTCATTAATGAATTTCCTTGGTTTCTGCATAATCAAACGTGAATGTAAATATTCTGCTAATATTAGCACATAATAATGAACATTAAGCACATTTTAGCATGTTGAATATTTTATAACCTGTTACTGAATCAAGCCCAGAACAGAAACACACTGAGTCAAAGATAAAAGATTGGAACAATTTGTTTTGTAAAGTTTGGGAGACAATTATGTCATTTGAGACACTTACACAACTAAATGTACAAGAAAATACTGTGATTTTGTAAAAGAAGTTTTAAAAGGGCACTTGAAGTTTTCTCTTCTGAATTGATTGTATAATTATGACAATATAATGGATTTAAAAGTAGAAGTAATAACTGCTTGGTTTGTACAATGTGGGAGTATAAATGTATTATTTCATCATTATTCTGTTTCCTTGTATAAGCGATTTATAACATCAACCCGTTTGGCATCTGCTTATCATTCTAATCTAGTTATTTTGTTTTATATTTCCAGTTTTTGGGATTTGTCAGTAGCCAGGTTTTTAGATGCAACTTCATGAAAAATGTAACTGATGGTGGTTCTTATAAGCACCTATGGGCAATCCCATGATGCAATGTGTCAGGTGAGTAACAATGAGGAAAGATCAGCTGCTTCTCTTATAAATTTTAGTGCCAATGCTGCCTACTAGCGCTGCCATCATTGTTTGGTTGTTCTGTGATAGAAAACTGTGTTGAAAGCTTAAAGATCCAGTTACAGGAACAAAGCACATGGAGACAGATTTACACGTCCCACTCATATGAAGAATTCCTCATTGGACAATTCATTTGCATACTAACTGGGCAACTGCACCTTGAGAGCTGGGGGGAAATTTTATTGTGCAAATTTGCTTCTAGCATACAACCTTGATGTTGCTGGAATACAACTCCCAGCATGGTTTAACCATTTTTAAAATGTTGGAGACCAAAACTGGCATATTCTAGATGTGGCTTACCACTGCTCTATAAAGTGGAAGAATGACCTCTTCCTGCCATGAATCAATACCCCTTTTAATACAGCTCAAGACCTTATTTGCCCTTGATGTTGCTGATTGGCATTGCTTGCTATAGCCAAGTTTATTATCTACAAGGACTCCAAGGTATACATGGCTTGGATATTTTTACATCCCAGATACATGACTTTACATTTATCAACATTGAATCTCAGTTGCCACTTAGCTGCCCAGATTTGTCAAGGTCCTGTTGCAAGGATGCCACATCCTGGATGGAATGAATTGGGCTGGATAGTTTTGTGTTATCTGTAGACCTCTGCATTGTCTAGCACAAGGGTGTCCTGTGTGTAAAGCCTGATAGACACAGATAAAAGCTGAAAGTTGGGTGAGGGCGGCATGATGGCCATTATTATAATAATGTGGTACCAGTTGATGCTGCTATCATAAATTGGTAGGGAGTGTGGGAAAGGTTAAGTGTAAACGTTTGTTTAGGAGTGGGTGTGTAATTGTGGTTTGCAACAAAGTAATTTCTATGTATTTTCAGGAGTGCTCCGGTTAGAAGCAAGCCATTCCATGCCCATGGCCGCAGGATGCTGATGATGTTGCATTCCATCATGCTGGCATGTTTGACATTAAATTTCAAGTTTAAAAAATGTTTGTTATCTGGGTTCAAATATAGGTTCATGTTTGAGAGTTTCTGGGTGCTATCTATGATCCACTATTTTTAACTTTGTCATATAGCCTGTTTTCAATTTCTGCCTTTACTACACAGCAGCTTGTTTATATGATCTATAGTAGTCTTTCTGAAGCAAACAGATCGATTTTTACTAGTGCAGGGCAACAAAACCTTATATTTTCATTCCTTTAAACATTTAAATTTTTTCAGGTTACTGTTCCTTTGAAGTGGCAGTTCTCCCTCAGATTGGCCTTTTGTATGATGTAGACAGCAGCGGTCTTTAAGACTGTTAGTAGGTTTATAATATGTCTTTTTATGATTGATTTCCGACATTTGGAATCCTCAGGCTTGGAATGGAGATGCTAGCAATTGGGTAGTAGTCTGCAAGTGAAATTAAAGTGGACCTGTCACCCAAACCCAAAAATCTGTATGATAAAAGTCATTGTCAAATTAAACATGAAATCCAATTTCAATTTCTTAATAAAGCATTCATAGCTGGTTTAAAAATCTCCGCTGTCAATCAAATATTGTCTGCCACTCCTCTATGCCTAGGCCTAGTCAGTTAATAAGGTTATGCAGGCATGCTCAATATATGGGCACATAATGCTGTGTATTGCTATGCCCCAGGTCAAGAAGCATCTACTGATGATGCTTTGGAGGGTTCATGCAACAGGTGTCTTCTTCATTAGTACCAACTCTTAGGGGCACATTTACTATTATTCCCCAAAATTCCCTTGATTTTACTCAAAATTCAATAAGCATTCGACCATCGAATGCTTATCGAATTTTTTTAGGCTATCATTTTTCTCGATATTCGATTTCTCGAAGAATTTGTACGATCAGATACCGATAGTTCGATTTCACTAAAAAATCGTAAAATTTCCTTCGAGGCTCAGAAAAATTTGTACGATTCGAACGATCGAATGCTTCGATCGTACGAATGGTGTTCAAGCATTCAGGGGGTTCCCATAGGCTTCTATTGCAATTCAGTAGGTTTAATCTGGTGAAGTAGGCAGTCGAACAATTTAAAAATTTGGATTCCTTCGATCATCGAATGATCGAATATCCGATCATTCGATCTATTCGATAATTCGGTATTCGATGATCAAAGAGGCCAAATTAGAATATACGAATATACGAAAAATTCGTACGATCGGTATTCGATCGAATTCAATCAAACTTAGATCATTTCACGTGAATTTTGTAAATCGGCCCCTTACATTCTCTATGGTTACACCCAACAGTTTATAAACTGGTGTGTTCACTTTCCTGCTGTGCCTTTGCCCAAGTCAGTATTTCAGAGATATAGAATATTTTTCAGTAATATAAATTCTAAACTAAATTATCTAAAAGTTTGTTGTTTGCATTGAACAAATTTGTCAGCTTTCTTGTGATTTTTTCAGCCTTTCAAATAAAAGCAAACACAGCCCATACTAGTATAGATGACACAGAATATTATAATACACGTTTTTATCACTGCATAAAAATGTTTTCCTCTTAATTCTCAAGCTCAAGTGGGCCAAGGGAATATTGCTAGTTCTAAGCTTTGATCTGAATTATTTAAACTTTACTGGGAGAATGAGATTTAGATATATTTGTAAAGCACCATTTTTACCGAGCTTGAGAGAGATGGTATATGGAAAATTTCCGCATAGGAAAGGTTGTCTGAGTTTAATTGAAAGGGATAGGACTATATATTAAATATTTCTGCATAGGAAAGGTAACATATAATAATATAGAGTTTAATTATTCTGCGGTTTTCTGCTGGAGTTTGAAATACATATGGATGCAGCACAGGGGATGTAGAAGGAAGCTCAAGCAGCAACACACAAGGGGCACACTGAGAAAGCTTCACAAAGAAAGAGAACTTTGCCTTGAACGCTGCTGTTCCTCACTCCTGCAGTCTCTGAGTAATGTTCTCTGTTTTTTCCCAGGTGTGTATAAGAGAATTATTGGGAGATGGATTTGTTTGTTAGGCTATATCATTCTCCACTTATATCAATATTGAGTGCTGTCAAAACAGGTGCATTGTTACCGTTTCCTCTCTTTACTCCAATCTAACCATCAAACGTTCAGGCACTAATGAGTCAAAATAGGCCAGAAATCAGTGTGTTGAAGCTTGTATGCAGACGTTGGGTAACTTGCCAATTTGGCTTGTTAAAATTCAATTAATGCAGTAACACAACGCTGCTGACATTCAAAAATTATTTTTGAGAACACCCTTGTCACTGTGCCTTAGAATCGTTGCATTTTTTAAAATAAAAAAGTGGCATACTGGATTTTAATAATACATTTGCTTTTAACAATTGGGCTATTATTGGTGTAAGTAAAGACATATGGGCTGCAGTGAGAAATTTGCAACAGGCTTCCACCTTTGCACAAACAACTTTCTTTCTTGCACAGTGGGGTTGGACTTTGCAGGTTTTCAACTGTGCAATGCGTCTCCTGGCAGTGGACCCCAGTGTGGTTGCACCCCTTTACCCCAAACAATGAAATCCATGTTAGAACAGGGGAGGGGATAAAGAAAGGAATTTCCAAAAACAGAACGGTAATGAAAAAAGGAAATTGGGAGTAAAAAAGAAAAGAAGAGGGGTATGAAAAAGACGAAAAGTACACTGAGTTCAAAGGGCTATAGAAGGGATGGCACAGTGATGAGTAGAAATAATGAAGTAATAAATCAAGACTGAATAAACAGCATTTTTATTGTTGTTTCTTTATCCTATATCTTAGGATTTAAGACATGCCATTCAAAATGCAATGCAATTGACAAATTAAGGAAAACTCATTGGCCATCGTTATGCCACATGACTTAAATGGGAGAAATAGGAAAATCACCCCTAAAAAATGATGCTCTGCAGCCTAGATCACATTTACAGAAAATATTTGCATAGTATAGTCAATTAATAGGATATTAATAGGAGCACAGGGCAAAATGTGAGTATGATTTTCTGAGAATGATACTGAATATGAAAGACTTGAAAAGCCTTATGTAAAGTAGTGTGCACTTTAGATTAAATCAAGGACTCAAAGATAAGAAAGGAGTATGTTGAGATAATGTTGCTTAATACTACTGTAACTATAGATACTTCAGCCATTTTCACACAAGCAGATGTAATATTTGCATTTGTGACTCTCCTCCTGCCTACAGCTGCTGCTTTGCAGGTCCTCATTGTGCAAGGTTTTAGGCAGCTGCCTATTTGTCCCTGCTTTGATGCCTTAGATAGGGAAAGCTTAGGGATATTTTCAGGACAAGTTTAATGACGTAAGGAGTAGTAGTGAATGCTTGAACTTTAATATTTTAGTATAAATCTATTGTTATTCCATATCTCCAAATTTGAACATGCTATAGCTTATCTATTATACATACTTATATAACTGAAGAACAAGAAGGAGCTGAACACATCAATGTACTGTAAAACCAGTGAACAATCAATAAATCTTTTATTGTCCTTTAACCTCTTGCCTGATGTGGCCTCTCCTGCTGTGCTGAATGTTGCCATAAAGCATGCACCATATCATAGATGAAATAGCATAATTAGCAACACTGCCACTCAGGTCTTTGACAGCCCATGCTGAACATTGTGTGATCTACAGCAGAACTCTGTGCTGCAATGTCAATGTTATTAACAGAGAAAAAGATCTATTTAGGAAGGCCAGTATTTTTTTACAGAAAGGGTTGAACCCAATGGATAAAAAATCTGGTTTAAGGCATAGAGCACAGCACATGTCAAGTTCAACTCAGTCCTGTAATTAATTCCAGCCATAAGCAAGCATTAAGTATAAGGAATAGGGAGTGTGTGCGTGCATGCGTAAAATCAGTATACACCTTTATCTGATGAATCAGCCACAAAATGAATTGTGAAAGCCCGTTGGATGACTAACAAAATGTTTTCAAAGGAAAATAAATGTAAATTAAGTCCAGTCCAGCAAATGCCCCTAAGTCTTTACTTACCCCTTGGTGCAGATTCTGTCCAGTGGAGTTCATCTTCTGGCTCTTTGGTAATCTTCGGAATGAGAGTGGCGTATAGGCAACTTCCGTGACTTTTAGCGCATGCGCAGTTGTCGCGAAGCAGATTATTGCTCCATCTGCTCATGTGCTGATACACTGCTGTCATTCCAAAGATTACAGAGAGAAGAAGATGGCTGCTGTGAACTCCCATGGACAGAATCTGCACCGAGGGACAAATTGCCCGGGGTAGAAGCTAGGCTGGGGGTGAAGAGGGAGGGGGGGTCCATGTAGGGTTTTTTTACTTTAGGGTTGAATTCTCCTTTAAGAGTTTTTTTTTCCAATTAGAATAAACTCACTATCTTACAAAAATGTTGCTTATTTATTAAAAAATTCTAAATTTAATACAATTGTGTACACCTCGAATTTGTATACAAGCTCAAAACACCTTGAAAACTTTTGGACTTTTGGATTTTTGAGTTTACATGCTCAGAAAAACTTGAACATCTTGATTAAAAACCATCTAAACCAAATCCCATTGACTTCTACATGTTTTTACATCCAAGCTTTTTTTCGAATTTCTTTTGTCCTTAATAAATTCCAAACAATTGAGCTTTTAAAAATATTATTCAAATTTGAGTTTTTATGAATGTTGATAAATCACTCCCTAAGATATTTCCAAATATCCAAATATGTAGAGGATCTCACTAGTTTGCAAGAGGGATCTGGGTGGGCATGCTCCAAACCAATAACTCAAGGTGGAGGAACCAAACCATGGATGACATGGACATGTAAAGTAAAGACTTCAGGCAAAAAAGTGAACAGACACAAAGGGGTATATTTATCAGAGAGAAGTTAGAGATCACCACAGTCCTCCTCTAGAGTAAAATTCTGCCATCAATTTCTATGGGATTTTTAAAAGAGTATTTATCAATGGGTGAAAGTGAAAGTTCATCCTTTGATAAAAAACACCTTTCAAAATCCCATAGAAAGGAATGGAGATTTTCACTCTAGTGGACTGTGGTGATCTCTAACTTCACTTTTTGATAAATATACCAGGAAGACTTAACAATATTTTCTCCCATAGTAACTGCCCCAAATATTGCAGTGCTTTTAAGAGGGCACATCCAGTCATCCCTTGTCTGGTCAGTCCTACACAGACTTGAGCCTGATTCATGAAGAATTCTACTGTTTCATTAAACATTTTACTAGGTAAGAGACACTCCTCAAGCTGCTGGTGGAGCCTGCAGACAAGGGGATTTGACTGGTAAAGGAAGGGCAGCTGCATTTGGGGGGGGGACTTAGTCAAGTAGTTAATTTACATCAAGCTAGCTGACTAATAAAAAATATGGTTGCAGTGGGTGGAGGTCTCACAAGGAAATTACAGGTTTCCTGTTTATGCTTACCCACCTGACTACTCCTCTTGGGTGGCTGGCATTTCAGCCTGTGGTTTGAATGTGGTGGTTAATTATGGAAAGAATTCCAGTGAGGGTTAGTTATTCAGTCATATAGCTTAAGAGTTATTTGCTGGATTGTACTTTATTGTTATGTACATTCAAAATGTTATTAAAACTGTAGTCTTTCAATCACAAACATTGTTTTATTGTGTAGAAGTGTTAAGTTGCAGGTCATATATTGTATTTTTGTTGCCTCGCCCCCAATCTTAACAATGCCAAGCCATTAGGGTTGCCTGCAGCTTGCCAAAGGTTAACTTTTTTATTGCACACAATCAGATGAGCAGAGGTCCATATGGGGCAGTAGAGCTCCACACCTAAATCTGATACTGCAGCTTGCATTGTTAATCCCAGCAACATACAAGAGTGGACTGTAAATTACTGTTTTGCTCTATTTGCTGTGCTAAGCTCTTTCAGGCATCATTCCTATACACTATGCATAAAATACATTGAAAGGAGTATTTCTAATGATGATTCATGATTTGCAAATACACAAAGACATAAAAACTCACTGATTACAATCCATTATGTGGTTTGCAAAAGGCTATTAATAGGGTAATGTTTCCTGCAGAGTTGTTCAGATGCAGTAGGCCAACATAAATGCTTGACATTTCACTTTCTTCCAGTAAGTAGAGTCTAGAAATCTAAATGGGATTACACTCAGCAACACTGCAGCAACTGTTGCAAGGTCAATACAATGTACTAGAACCTGACAAAGAAGAATACAAACATGGCACATCTATGAAATAGAAAGCATTATTTACAAGCATAAATGCACAAGTACTAAAATAAAGTGCTCATTGATGCCAAAGGTACCTACACCGATAAGTGCAACTGCATCTGCTGTTCTGATGAATTATGTGCAAGTTTGCACACTATTGAAAGTTTGGATGTGCTGGTAGTGCCAGAGTTCTACTACCAGGTTGGAGCATCAGACACTGGTGCTGTTATAAAAACTGTACACCAAAAGTGATCCAATTTTAACATATATTCTGTAGAAATTGCACAAAAAAATCTTGAAAGCATTTTGCCAAAATGAATGATAAAACGGTGCCCATATTGTTGAATCACACATAAGTCACCAGCAATTATATTGGAATTCTGGGGTAAACAGTTGACAAAAATACAGATATGCATCTAAAAATTTGTAAAATAAAGCAATAAAGCACATTACATAGACTAAAGATTTCAAGAGTATCTGGAATCAGAAGCAGATGATTTCTAACCCAAGTCCTACCATCATTCTCTTCTATACGGCACAATAATTGCTCCAATTGTATATTCCAACCCTGCCAGTTTTGTTTAACATGTTTTGTTTGTTAAGTGGAAATTGTGTCCCAATGGCTAATAAAACTTGACTAATTTAGCTAAGTGATGAGGGATGCATACTGACTTTCATGGTGAGGGCAATTTAACATTTTCTGACAACAACAAAATAAAGCATGCCACAATATAGTTCATTTTATAGAAAGCATCACAACCAATTGCAGAGGTAGCACTTCAAAATTTGCTGCATGTGCTTACTCAATTATCTTAAATCTCCATTAAATGACACCTCATTTGCATCAATCCCTATTTCTTGCTCTTCTGTGCCTCAAACAAATGAACAAAAGGTGTATGTGTTTACAAACAAATAGCAGAAGGTTTTGGGTGGTAAAATGTTGATACTGTATTATGTGTTCTGAACCACCTTAGAGTCAGCTCAGGGAGAGGGGGTGCTACAAAAATAGGGAAAGTCCAACATAAATTCTACAACTAAGCACAGTCTTCCGCAAGTAACTAATTGTGTATTACCCAACAAGATGTGGATCAAATATGTTGCTACTTTTAAAGGGTCAACCCTATTTAATATTTGGCAGAGCTCCAAGCAGGTTACCAGGGGTGGAAATCCGGCTCTAGTGAAGCCCCTCCTCTGACCCTAGTGTAGGAAAGATAATCAGGAGAGAGGAGGCTGCATTGCAGGAGCCAACTCAAAAAAGTGCACATGCTTCTTAACTATCTTCCATCTTTTGGTATTTTTAATAATTGTGGCTACTAGGTGCACTGGCATGTTGAATGACACAGTATGAAACTGTGATAAATTGGAGTTTCCACATCTATTAGTTTTTCATTAATTATTGCTGTGATTAAAAATACCATGCAAGTAATGAGAGGTTACTGAACTGTAACTCCCAGATACTTTACTGCACTGGCATTTTAACAAAAGGGAGTCTGCTCTTTGCACTGGTACTTTAAATAATTGTGGCGGCTGATTGCACTAGCATTTTGAACAACTGAGGCTGCTTACTGATTTTCAGGAACCGTGTGAGGGTTCCATTTCTTGCTGGGGCATTTTTTGATGATTTGTATTAGATAGTGTTGAATTTTGAGTGGTCTTATGAATTATATTTTAGATGTGTATGAATTCTAGTGATGCACCTGATAGCGATAAACCTTGCCCTATCCTGGACTTGTAGCTTGTAGCTACAGGCATGCAGATCTGGGAACTTGTACAGAACACACTGAGACAGATGTAAGTTCAATTTATTTCTGGTTGAGTATAGTTTTTATAGACAAGTACTATATATGTCATTGGAACATAGGTTATACAAAGATTAGTTATACAAGGGTTAATTTCTAAGCCAAGAGAACTTGGCAGAACACTATATCATTGTAAGTTTTGTCAGTTATGTACGTGCTTGATAGCATACAGTTCATTAGATCTTGACAGATAGATATTGAAGGGAAATGACCAACACCCAAGATCCAGAACATTGAAAAAAAGTAACTATTTGTATTCCCTGAACAGCACCAAATCCAGGCTTCAGTTTGGCATATGGCCAGGATCCGAACTTTTTCAGAAGGATTCCAATGAAGACTTGCTCCTGGCCCAACCGAATCTGAAGCCTAATTTGCATATATAAATTAGAGTCAGGAAGGGAAATCACTGAATTTTTGTCACAAAACAAGTAAAACAAGTTTTTCCCACTCTTTCCTTTCTTGCCCCTAATTTACACATGCAAATTAATATTCAATTCCTCATTCGGCTAAATCTTTCACACTTTTGAACCTTGCAGTGCTTCATGAATTGTTTTACAGTCTGTTATTGGAACATGACAGTATGAATGTGTCATACTTATACATTCTTCACAACACAAAGTCCTTGGTCCATGCAGGTAGTTTTCTGATTTCAGTATGCCTCATAGGTTCACTTTCTTCAGGCCTATCACAGTTGGGATCAGGAGTAGGGAAATGTCCTTCATCAAATGGAACTTCTCCAAATCTAGCAGGAGCAAGACGACTTGCATTCCATATGTGCAGGCTGGCAATCTGTGTGTTCTGGCAAATGCTAGAGGGGCTGCTATAAGGTGCCATAGAAATTCAGAAATGGGCTGGTGGGTGCTGTTTGGGGCTCTGTGTACCTGAAATGCCAGGGCCTTTTTTAATTCTCAGTTTGGACCTGTGATATGTGTCCATCAGACAGTTGATATGTGCATAGTCCTTGCTGGGTCTCACTTTTATTGGCGTAGTAAATTTAGATTGTCCTGGTTTCTTAATTCTGATCCAGCTTGAAAGTGTACTTCTCTTGCACCACGATTTCTGTCAGTATAAGCCTTGCATTTGATGTCAACAACATATAACTTAGTGCACATCTGTCTGCCATGTAATAATTCAGCTGGAGATGCTTAGGTTGTTGCATGGTACATTGCACTGTAGTTATGTAGGAACAGGGGTGATCCTGGCCCCTCTGCCAGCTGAGGCAGCTTGTGTTGCTGCCGCCCCCCTCCCCCATGCACTCACCTCTTTGTGCCGGAGGGGGGTCCACGGGGCAGCAGAGAGGGCCAGGACGCCAGCACAGAGCGCATAATTGCGCTCTACACTGGAAGAGCTGAATTTTTTTTGCCACCCCTGGTACTTAGTGGGGTGCTGCTGCCTGAGGCGAGTTTCTCAACTCGCCTCATTGGCGGAGTGCCCCTGTGTAGGAACTCTTTTGTAAATACTTTCCAAGATTTCCCAATAAGGTTTGCTGTCTGTAGTGCTTCTTTCAGACATTAGTTCTGCTCAATTTCTCCACTTGCTTGTGGGTAATACACTGAAGATTTTCTATGAACAATATTCCTCTCTCTCAGAAAGATTTCGAACTCAGATGAAACAAACTGTGGTCTGTGGTCTGATATTAACTTCTTTGGATTACCTTCCCTGCTGAAGACTGTAGCCAAAATGTTATTACTGTAGCGGATTTTATATGAGAAACAAATGCAATTGCTGGTCATTTACTGTAATAGTCTATCAGAGTTATAGCAAATCTGCAGTCTATAGGAGCATCTGCAAAAGGACCCAAAATATCAACAGCAAGTTTTTCCCATGCTGAATAAGAAAATGGTACTGGCTGAAGTGGTGGTGTATGTGTGATAGCTGTTTTGTCATGATTCTGACAAGTAACACAAGAATGAATGGCAGTTACCACATCAGCATCCATTGCTGGCCACCAGTATAGTTCTCATAGTCTTTGTTTTGTACGTACAATTCCTTGATGACTCTCATATGCAAGTTGTATGAGCTTTTCTCTCAAGGTCTCTGGTACCAGTAAACAGTGAGCTCCATGGACAAAATAGCTACTAAGCACAGTTTGTGTCTAGTAAGGTTGAATATCAGGACTAAGATTCTTCTCAGCATTTGGCCATTTCCTTTTTCCTTAAAATCAGCAGCTGTAACTGTAGATGATAAGCAAGGCCAGGAGCCCTAGGCAACCCGATCGGACAACCCCCCCTTGTGTCTGCCCACCTGTATGCTCATGTCCAGCTGGGAGCAACTGAGAGAGGGGAGCAATGGAGAGGAGTGAGGGAGCCGGCGTGACTGAAGAAAAAGGGAGAGATAAGAGAGGAGGGATGGAGCCAGCCGGCGTTACTGAAGAAGGAGGGATGGATCATTGATGAGGGAGGTGGCCAGCGTTACTGAGAGAGGGAGCAGAGAGAAGAAGATGGCTGGCTCGATTGATAGAGGTGGGAGGGAGCAGAGAGGAGGGAGTCAGCCAGTGTGACTGAGAGAGGGGAGAGCAACAGAGAGGAGGGAGCAGACAGTCAGCCACAGAGGGCGGGGAGAGTGACTGAGGGGAAGGGACAGCGACAGAGGGAAGGGTCAGAACTGAAACTGAACCTTTCTGAATGCCACTTTCCAAAAGCTTCTGATAAATTGAATGAGGACATAGAAGTTGTACCACTGACCGATATATTATCATCAGGGCCAGAACTAGGGGTAGGCAGAAGAGGCAGCTACATAGGGTGCAATTATACAGGGGCATTGGGCAGCTACCTCTACCCCTAATCCACACTCCTCAGTCTTTCTTCCCTCTTGTCATATCAGTCAGTGGTATAACTTCTATGTCCTCATCCAGTTTAGAATACATCAGTCTTTGAAAACAACTCGGTGCTGAAGTCATTCCAGAAGGTACACGCTTGAACCAAAGCAAACCATCATGGGTGATAAATGCAGTGAGGTCTCTGCTTTCCTCAAGCAGTAATACTTGATGATAAGCACTCTGAAGATCCAGGGTGGAAAAGAATTTTGCTCCTCGGAGTTCTAAAAATATTTCCTCTATGTGTGGCAAAGGATGATTATCCATAACAACTGCAATATTAGGTTCACGGAGATTAACACACAATCAAATACCTCCAGTTTCTTCATCGTAACAACAATTGGTGAAACCCATTTGGAGGATTCAGATTTTTCAATCACATCAGAAACCCAGTTTCTTTAGTTCTTTTGAGACAGCCTCCCTTATCAAGTAGGACAATCACTTCAATTTCTGGTGTACTAGTTTTACAACTGGTTTCAGCTTAATGTTGTGTACAATGTTCTTTGCACAACCCAATGAAGTGTTGCTTTGTGGTGAAATTTTAGACACTGGCTGTGTGGCAGGCACTGGTGCTGTAGTAAAGAGGCCATAAACTAATTGTAGGTTTAATGCAGCAAAGAGATCCCTTCTAAGTATAGCAGTACCCTTGACAATGTAAAAGTCACATTTTGCAGTATTTGATTCAAATTGTAGAGTCACTGGCAAGCAACCAAGCACAGGGATTGGATCCTTTAAGAAACTGACCAGTCTTAGGGCAAGTAGAAAAGGGTTACAGGATGCAGGCAAGCAGGCAGATTAACTGCTTAAATTCATGTTTTATTGGTACAACATGTTTCGAGCCTTCAAGGGCTCTTTGTCAAGTGAACAATTACTCACAATCAACACATTTAAAGTGTTTAACAGGAAGTGCTAAATGGTAACCAGACCCTCCCACTGGGGTTGATACCACCCTTTGAAAATTTACATATAATAAA
>CM044433.1:78843799-78902030 GCA_024363595.1 Xenopus borealis | reverse complement strand
TAATGTAAGGGCAAGGGAGGAAGCCATAAGGGCCATGCTACTTATGGGTCCCTACACTTCATTAAGCTTAATTAAAAAATTAATGTAAACAAGTTGCCAGGGAGTAACAAGTTGCTAGTTCAGTTTTAGACCAACTTCAGTTTCATTGTGTATGTTAATTATGAATTGTAGGAAAGCTGATGTCATTCCTATATTTAAAAAGGGATTATGATGTCAGCCTAGCAGTTATAGACCTGTTAGTTTGACATTAGTTGTCAGTAGCGATGGAGCGCAAATTCGCGGCAAATTTGCTGGAGTCAAAAAAAAGAGACACACGTCGAAAATGACGTGATGCACCGAAAATGACGCGATGTGCGCCTAAAATGACGTACCACATGTCGAAAACTACGTGAGGCGTGTAAAAAACGTGATGCGACTCATTTTGGCATAGATTCGCCCATCACTAGTTGTCAGCAAATTATTTGAAGGCTTGTTAAGGGAACATTTTGTCCTAGTGAATGACATTATGAGCCAAGTAAGGTAAGTGAGGTAAGTAAGATGTTGGACAGTGGGGGGAGCACAAAAGACAAATCATTTGATATAGTGCTCCACAAACAACAGCTTTCTAAACTAAGGTCTGTTGGGCTTAATTAAATTGTTGAACATGGATAGGAAAATGGCTACAGAATCAGGTACAGAGGTAGTTGTAAATGGTACAGTCTCTACATGGAGTAAGGCTCTAAGTGGGGTCCCTCAGGGCTCTGTATTGGGTCTACTTTTATTTAACTTGGTCATTAATGATTTAGGAGTGAGTAATGTAATTGTAAGTAATTATTGTAAGTAATGTATCAGTGTTTGCAGATGACACAAAAACTATCCAGCTAAATGAATTCCATCCAGGATGTGGCATCCTTGCTGCATCTGGTTGGCTAGGAGGCAAATGAGATTCAATGTTAATAAATGTAAAGTCTTACACCTGGCATGTAAACATATGCAAGCCACATGTACCCTAAATGGGAGTGTACTAGGCAAATCCAAATCCAAAGGACCTTGGAGTTCTTGTAGAAATAAAACTTGGCTCTAGCAAGCAATGCCAGTCAGCAGCTTCAAGGGCAAACAAGGCCTTGAGCTGCATTAAAGGGGGCATAGATTCAAGGGAAGAGGGGGTTATTCTTTCACTGTAAAAAGCGTTGTTACAGCTCCACCTGGAATATGCCTTGCATTTTTGGTCTCCAGCACTCAAACGGAACATTATTGAATTAGAGAGGGTCCAGAGAAGGACAACTAGGCTGGTAAAAGGTATGAAAATCTCAGCTATGAGAAAAGAGGTCAAGCTGGGTTGTTCACGCAAGAGAAGAGGTGCTTAAGAGGTGATGTGACAACTATGTCTAAATACATAAGCGGACCTCTTTATCTACCAGTAGGTCCTTCCAGCTAACAAGAGAGCACCCATTCCAATTAGAAGAAAGGAGGTTCCATCTTAATATTCAGAAGGGCTGTGAAGATGTGGAATTCTCTTTTTGAATCAGTCGTACAGGCTGATACATTAGATAGCTTTGAGAAGGGTTGGTATGGCTACATTGGATAGCTTTAAGAAGGGGTTGTATGACTTTTTTGATATAGGGCTATGGAAGATATCTACTATCTCATATACTATATTTGCTGTTCGCCCTAACTTTTGGCTTTTGTAATATTTAATTTTGTTCTGCAGATCTCCAACATGGAAATTATACTGATATTTGGTTGCTAGGGTCACTCACACTAGCATACAGCTGTCAACCAAGGCATCTCAAATGCAAACAACTTGAGAAAGGCTACTATTTTATTTCACCAAGGGGATGAGGCAGCATTTGACACAGATGAATTTACAATGCTCTTCCAAGAGGGATAGTGAGAATGAGGCATGCTATTTCTGGGGGGGGGGGGTATTATTGATTATACCATTGCATGTTTGGTTTCTCTTAAAGTGGACCCGTCACCTAGACACACAAATCTGTATAATAAAAGTCCTTTTCAAATGAAACATGAAATCCAATTTCAAATTTTTATTAAAGCATTTATAGCTGTTTTAAGCTCATTTAAAAATCTCAGCTGTCAATCAAATATTGCCTTAGGCATAGAGGCGGGGCAGATGATTACTTTCACTTTCCATTCAGCACTTCCTAGATGTCACTGCTCCCCACACATTCCCCCAGTTCTCTTAACCATTTAATTGTGTAGCCAGGACATGGGGTTAGACATTGGGTCCCCCATTCTGGTGCACAAACAAGATTCTGAGATGATAGAAGACTTGCCTTAATAACAGTGTCCACAAAATGGCTCCTGCCTGCTTGATATAATTATGAATTTCCAGACTGAAGAAAACAAGATTAAAATAATTTATATAGTGTAGTTAATGTTCATTTTGCTTGACTAATGTGATAAAATAGGATTTTGAATATTTTTTTGGGGTGACAGGTCCACTTTAAAGGTCATTGGACAGTGGACAGCTTTTTAGAAATCTTTCAATACCTGCCAATCTATTTGTTAAAAGTTCACAGTAAGTTAATAGTACAGTTGCAGCATCTGCTTAAAGAGACAAGAAAGCAAAATTGTATGTATTGTTGCCATGCATTGGTAAAAGTTATATGTTTGCTTTAGAACAACTATAGTTTGGGTTAATGTGTAGTCATGGGGGCAGACATTCAAGCTAAGCCAGGAGAAAGGGCACAGGCTACATAGCAGATATTCTCTGTAATAGAATACAATGGGATTCAACAGAGTGCATCTGTTATCTGCTATATAACCTGTGCTTTGAATGGCTGCCCCCATGGCTACACAGTAGCTTGTTTATATAAATTGTTGTAGTGTTTCTGAAGCAAACACACCAGTTGTACCAGTTCAGGGTAACAGTATATTATATTTTAATTATTTAAAATGCTTTCATTTTTTGGTGTTACTGTTCCTTTAATCACTTAGGATTCCTTCTCCTCTTCTAACCCACTCGGTCCACGTCCCTTAGGAATTTACTTTGACTGTTAGCTATTGTACATGCTCAGTTCTTTTAAACTCAGTTTACTAAACACACCCTCAAGTCTAGCAGCCAATGAAGAGATAGCATTGCTGGCTCCCATAGAAACTGTAGCTGTCTGCTCGTATTTTTTCTCCTAACCCCCTCTCCTGAGCTCAGCTGAACCATTACAGTACTCAATCCATGCAGAACTTTTTATCAAAGTAAAATGTGCCTGTTTAAAAGATAGGCTGTTTGCAGATGCATGTGTCACTGATTATGTGTCAGAGGGTAATTGGGGGAAAATGTAGTTAAATGTGGTGGTGCTGGTGAACAGAGAGGATATATGCAGTACAATTGATGTGGTTTGGGTGGGGGAGATGTGATCAACTTCTATACACAACTTATATACATGGTAGGAAAATATAATGTTTACAACAAGATGAATGGCAGCACTGATAAGCAATATTCTCATTGGTGAAAATTCTGTGGTTTAATTTCACAAACTGCTTTATCGAAATGGGGTATACAGCGGGTCAGAGGCTTTAGATCCCCTTTTATGTGTGTCCCTCTCCTACACATTATTGTTCATTTGGGTGAGTGTACTACAGTATATGTGTGTGTGTACATTGTAAATCACAGTTTCTTCAGTAATCTCTTATGAACAAAATAATTCAAATATAATTTTTTCTTGTATAGCGCAAAGCCTTTTCTTGAAGTGCTGATCTAAGTACACATCAAATAATGTGATGCCCTCAGCAGTTTTTGTAGTGGCTGTTCAGAAGAGATTTTTTAGAAGAGATTCTTTAAGTTTTCTTTAGTCTGATTTTAGCAGAGTAAAAGGCGTCTTGTTGTCTTTGTGCCATATATCATTCCATGCATACAAGACAAGCTCTGTATTGATTCTCCCAACTTCTAATCTCTATCTAACACATAGTTTGTATAAGAAAGCCTTTGAGCCAGCTCTACTTTGCCTTTTGTTCCAATTAAACATTGTGTTAAGGTGGCCATAGACGTGCACATTTACCTGCAATATCGGACGAACTATTGGACGTTCCCATCTCCTGATCTGCCACTAACCTTCAGTTTAAATAAAGTAGTACAAGAACATATCAGGCAATGTTCTGCCCTATAAAAGCAATACATGCAGAGATATTATTGGCAGCCAAAAGAAATCTTCTAACCTGTCCGATCGACTGAACGACCGATCAGCGCTGCACAACAAATGTCGGGACACTCCACACACAGTCTGAAAATGGTTCGAACCAAGGATTCATACAATTGGATCTTTGCGTCTATGGCCAGCTTTATTGCTCTTCAATATCATCTGCCATCTCACTTTACACAGTTCTGCTCCATTTAAGGGGGTAATTAAACCTTTGCAAGTATGTTGAGGGATATGTAAACCCTCTCTAAAATTGTCCCCTAGCTTTGCATAGTACAACGTAGGTGGGCGAAACTTGCAGAAGAAAAAATATTTACACATAAGTATCCTGTTTACTAGTTCTACGTATGTTAGTCATATTGCCTTTATTGAACATACAGATTTTACAGTGTCACTTTGGTGTATTGCACTAATAATGCTGTTTAATTGTTTAGTGCTATAAAATCTTTAATGCTTCCTGCTACCATTGCAGTAACAATGTACCACATTTACAGAAATCATGTGCAGTGCTCACTGGAAAACTGTTTTGTATTAACTGACCCTGAATAGCTGGAGAAGAGTGATGAGTGTTTGTTGGGTGATGTGAGTTTTGCATATAAACTGCATACTGTATATTATCTGTAGGTCTTTGGGCAAATTCACAGATTGCCCAATCTCACTTCTTAATAAACAGACCTCGTGGTTACTGCCCAGAACTTTATGGGGTTAATATCAATGATGTGCATTAGCGCCCGTGTCAGAGTTTATTCTGGATACAGTACTTAAGTTCCTCCCTGACAAGCACAGTGACCTACTGAGATAATCCAACTAAGGGACAGAATATGAATATTTTAACAGGTAATGCCACTGATAGATGATCAATAATTCCCCAAGTTATCTATCTTGAGACATTTTTCTTTGAAATAGTGGCTGTCTTGGGTTTATTCTAGGTTAATCCAGGTCACAAGGCCTAATTCTCCTTTCACTGTATTTCACTGATCCACATTCTGCCTGTATTTTTTTTAGCCTTCCCTCATCTATGTATAATCAATCCCTCTGACATTTTTACTTTCAGCTATAAAAATGTACTGATGTTTTGAAGGTTGCTACATTGCTTCCAAAAAGCATCTACTTGTCAACTAATCTTAATAGTTTAATGATTTGCCAGTGATGCAAGAGCCAGTTCTGTGACTTAGCTTTGCTACTCTGCACGCATTACCATTAAATCAGCTCTTATTAACTGTTGGCTATATTCATCTGTCTGCAACTGCATTACTTATACTATTTTATATGCTAATTATTTGGAAATTCTGTTTTCATCAGCAGTATCCTGCACTCATCAAAACGTATTGAATTTTCTATAATCCCCTCCTGATTCCTCTAGAATGCTGTTTTTGGCACCACACACTTTCTTCCAACAATAAGCAGGATTGTATGTCATTGTAACTTTCATTAAAGCTATGTATGTTCTGAGTGTGTGTATAATTTTCATAAGAAAGTTAAAATAGTTGACCATATTTCTCCAAGTCAGTTCTAAAGTTCTCAAGTCAATTTCACATTTTCATATTTCTGCTTCTAAAAATTCTATGCCACAGTTCAGGCAGTAACTACATGTAGCCCATCCTTGAGTGTGCTTAAACCATGTGTATTATAGTATAAGGACAGGTCTATGATACTTGCCTGATGCCCTTGACCTACTTGTGCTCCAACAAAGTATGAAAACTCCTGACACCCTGTGTATACTTGTTTGCAGCAATGGACTCAGATCACAGTATGTTTCTTGCAACAACAAACTTGTTTATTAACCATAGAACAGTCCAATTAATGAAATGAGCAATCACTCATTTAAGACAAATTCACACAATAGTGACAAGTCCCTCCCAGAAGTAAAGTAAGCAAAGGTATTATTTACAACGCTCACAATGCAATTTCTCCCTGAGGGCAGAACACTGGGCTTCAAATCCTCAGTCTTGTGTCTTGGCACCCTTCCTGGTCCTCAACACACCTACTGAAATCCTTTTACTAGTGGTTTACACACCACCGAGGTTCTCCACTATTCCTCCTTGTTAGTGTGGAAGCTACTCTTCCCTGAGACTTCCTCTTTCTCCTAGATCAACTATGACAACAGTAACTAGCGTGAAATAACCATTTTTAAATCTTGACAACAACTGACCACACCACTCCCAGAGAGATGCAGTTTCAGGAAAGACTCTGGGCATGTGTGCACTTCCTTTTATTCTTTTAAAGGGGTGGTTCACCTTCATGTTAACTTTTAGTATATTGTAGAAGGTCCAATTCTAAGAAACTTTTCAATTGGTCTTCATTATTTATTTTTCATAGTTTTTTAATGATTTGCAATTTTCTTCTATTTCTTTGCAGCTTTCGAATGGGGGTCACTGACACCATCTAAAAACAAATGCTCTGTAAGGCTAAAAATGTATTGTTATTACCACTTTTTATTACTTATCATTCTATTCACTCCCTCTCCTATTCATATTCCAGTCTCTTATTCAAATCAATGCAGGGTTGCTAGGGTAATTTGTACCCTAGAAACCAAATTGCTGACACTGCAAACTAGAAAGCAGTTGCATAAAAAGCTAAATAACTATAAAACCACAAACAATAAAAAATTAAAACCAATTGCAAATTGTCTCAGAATATCACTCTCTACATTATACTAAAAGTTAACTCAAAGGTGAACAACCCCTTTAAACACTGCCCCCTATTGGGCAACAATAACAGAGCAAATGACAATGCATCCTGGAAGGGAGACATCGCTGCCTGGGTAGATCAAAGGACTACTTAGGTGTCCAACTATATACAGTAGGAAAACTCTTAACCCTCAGCGTCTCTACATTCCCCCACTTCGAAACGTCAATTTCTTTGTTGACAGAACTAATAATGACTCTCAATACACACACTAAACACCTTTTAAAATAACATTTCCCATCTGTACTTGACGTTTCAGCATCCTTCCTGAGGACTGTCTATGGTACAATGTGTAACGAAACCATATAGCAACGTACATTTTCTTATCAGAGTCCACTCAGGCACAATGGCTCTTCCTGTAAACAACATCAATATGTATTGTCACAATATCTAGGTTCATAACTTTTAGCCAACAGGTAAATTTCACCAAAATTTCAGTATAACTGCTTATAATTGCATTAACTGTATTCCAGTACCAGACTCCTTAAAAGAGATACTGACACCAGAAATTAAACTTTTTAAAAAAAAATCTACCGTAACATTGCTTTGCATGCTATTTAGAATTTTGCCAAAAAGTATTTGCCCAATGCTTTTACATTACATCCCTCCAGTGCTGCCTCACTTGCATGTCGGAATGAAGCAGGTATGACTCGTGACTTCTCCATGCCCCCCTAATTAATACAGCACAGTATTAATGCAAGGACCCGTATAGCTGGGTGTTCATCCATAAAGCATGAAAAATTTATTGGTTTTGGTCTGTACATTGCACCCTACCCCATTAATGATAAATAACCCTATGGAAGAAGAAGCCATAGGAAGAATAGTTTTATTACTCTTGAATCCTGATCCACTGTTCTTGTTCATCTGCATATTTTTAGATGCTTCCTGTTCATGTTTGTGTTTATTGTTGATACAGATACTTTCAATTTTCTTGTAAAAGCATATGAGAGTACAGGTATACTGTAGGATCCATTATCTGGAAACCCATTATCCAGAAATTTCTGAATTAGGAGAAGGCCGGCTCCCATAGACTTTATTTTAAGAAAATAATTCTAAGTTAAACAGCTGAGGTGTGCTACAAAGATACTTGGAAAGTAAATTAATCAAATGGTCCATGGTCAGACTTGGCTGGTCGGAACACCAGGCAAAAAACCTGCGGTCGGGGCAAGGGGCCTGAAAATGGTGCAGGTGGTCTGTAGGGTTGCAGCTGTGGGCCTAGTGCGAGTTTGGGGGCCACTGAAATGACAGGCACAGTGGGCCCTAGACCGTCCTATCTGATGCTGAAATGGTCTTAAGTTACTATTTGTCAACTAACCCATAGCAATCAGCATGTAGCATTTACTGGTCAGTTGTTTAAAAAACACACGAACTGGTTGTTATGGGTTACTAGACATGGACAGACTTTAGACCATTACATTACCCCATAATTAATATGTAATATGGGAGAAAGGAAAAACATCATTTTTTTTATTTGGCATAAGAAAGAATGTGGAGATTTAGTCAATGGCAGCTTGGAGCTTGAATAAAAGTTATCACCAAAGAAGCCTGTAGAAGAAGAGATATTAAAGGGGTTGTTGTACCATGGCTAATTTTAAAAGCATTTAAAATGATCTTAATTAGTGATGGGCGAATTTATTCGGCTGGGGCAAATTCGCGGCGAATTCCCGCGATTCGCCGCTGGCGCATAAATTCGCGAAACACCAACGAAAATTCGCCCAAAAAAACGAGTCGCGCGTCGGAAATGACGCACCGCGAATTACGCGACGCGCATCAAAAACGATGAAAAAATCGTTTTGCTAATTTTTTCGCGAATTCGCTGGAAGCGAAGCGAAACGGGTGAGATTCGCCCATCACTAATCTTCATTTTGTAATTTTTTTTTTATTATTTTCATTACACTTTTATTATCAAGCTTGCAATTCTGAATACTATCTTAGAGCTGGGATAAGTGACTTTGACAACAAAAATACTACTGCTTGCTGAAGCTTCCGTTTTATTATTATTGTTACTTTTTTATGACTTGTCTTTCTATTTCTATTCAGACCCACTTTTAATTATCTTCTAGTCTGTCACTCAAACCACTGCATGGTCGTTTGGGTAAATTGGACCTAAGCATCCATATATCTGCTGAATTTCCAAACTGAATAGAATAAAGAAAAATGAGACGGTTAAAACATTAGGGGTGGTAATATGCTGTATACCCCCAGTGAGACAAATCATCATTGCTCAGTGCCATGCTGCCATGTTAGATCCAATTATACAAGTATTCCCTGCACCCATGTGGATAGCTGCATGTTCTGTATCCTAGTTTTGACATGTTATACCATACTATGGAATGATTACAGGGGATAATTTGGTTATTGAATCTAACATGGATATGCAGTGGTCTGGAAGAAAGTATTACAGGACTATGGGATGTATACTGTTCTAATAAAAAAAACATATTGCTAACCCCCAGGGTTTTAACCTTTACTTCTCATTTCAATTTTAGTTGTTGCTGTTCAAAGATTTTTTATGGGGTAGTGTATTAATTACCACATTTAACAATGTTCTATTTTCCTTTCTGCCATATTGCTATTATTAATCTATACAAAACACCTGTACAGTGAAATCTTAAAGGATTACCCACCATTGGAATGTGTGCTAAGTTATTAAACACTTTCCTTTTAGGAATATTTCCCTAGTACAGGTATAGGATCTGATATTCAAAACCTTATATCCTGAAAGCTCCAAACTACAAGAAGGCCATCTCCCATACACTCCTAATTCAGATTAAAAAGTTCCTTGTACGTTATCCCAACTAGAGTCAAAACAATACTATTGGGTTTAATTTATATTTAAGTGATTTTTTAGTAGACTTAAGGTATGGAATTATGGAAAGATCCCTTATCCAGAAAACCCCAGTATTCTGGATAACAGGACTCATACTCATAGTTTTAAAAGTGTTTAACTAATTAACATATTTATCAATGCAGATCTCTTAACTGATTTAAATGCCATTCTGTTTATTGGGGTGTTGGAGGTCAGTTATGGAACATGTTGCTGAATCCATAATCACTGAAAAATAATAATCATATCTGCAGTGCAAATTACTGCAGCATTTTCTGAATCCTATCATCAAAAACCAAAAACTTGCAAGTTTTTGGTTTAATTTGTCACCAGTGGCGTAACTAGGGAACCACTCAATTACGCAGGCAATTTTAGTGCCAACCTTGTAGAACTTACATTTTTGCCCGAGGCAGAATATTCAAATTCAGCATCATCATCCCCATGCATTTATTTATAAAGTGACTGCAAGTTAATCGGTACTTTATGTTAATTGGGTCTTACAATACTTTGACAAACAATGGTTACAGACAGTGGTGTAGTTAACAGGGGGGCAACGGGTGCTTCTCTTTTCTTTAAAAAATCAGGCTTTGCAATCTTATATTTCCCAATGTTTTAAATCTGCAAAGACAGCTGAATGTTCAATCATGTCCCCACTGGACCAAGCTATTCTATTAAATATGCCAAGTACAGGAAATGATTTGATTAATATTTCTGAAATGCATATGAAGTTAATATTACCCACTGGAAAGAACATATTTCACAGGAGTGATTACTCTAACACTCATCTAATTGGTTTAGAGAATTCAATATTTTTTCTCAAATTGCAAGGGAAGGCTTTCTTTATTGAAAATAGTTAGCATAGTATTAAGAATAATGTTGCCAATATAAATAGCATTAATGTGTATTGGCATTGTTTCTCTTCCCAAGAGAATGGGAAGTATAACCCACATGCATAGGGATAATATTCCTATAGTATATATATAAAAAGTAACTCAAAGCAACTGGACTTGCTGAGATATTTTAATGAAGACGTTTCACTGCTCATCCAAGCAGCTTCTTCAGTTCAACTGACTGGTGTAGGGGAGTTCTCGGCAAATAGACTCTTCCAACAATCCAATCACAATGGCACATTGTAACTCTTCAGAGAGGTGACATTTGAAATTCACAGTGGTCTTGATTCTGTGTAGTTACAGTGATAGAATAACCAATGTGTCATGCAACTCCTAGACACAGGTGTGTGGATGAATGAATGTGTCAATAGTTCTGAAACACTAGATGCGAGAACAGCATTGTATGTAGCAGACAGGTGGTGTCGAAGGCCCCCGCCTCTGTTCAGGGATGGCTTCTCCACCTTAACATAAATCGCCTCTCTCACACCTCTTTCAAACCAGCGGTCTTCTTTATCCAAAATTTGGACATTGCTATCTTCAAAAGAGTGTCCCTTGTCTTTTAGGTGTAGAAAAACAGCCGAGTCTTGTCCTGTAGAGTTCGCCCTCCTATGCTGAGACATTCGTTTAGTGAGGAGTTGTTTTGTCTCCCCAATGTATAGATCTGTGCACTCATCGCTACACTGGACTGCGTATACCACATTACTTTGTTTTCCCTTAGGAGTTGGATCCTTTGGGTGTACCAGTTTTTGTCTCAGTGTGTTGCTAGGTTTGAAGAACACAGGGACGTGGTGTTTGTTGAAAATCCTCCTGAGTTTCTCAGACACTCCAGCTACATATGGGATGACTATGTATTGCTTACTATGTGTCTCCGGGTGGTTATTTCTTTTGATGTTCCTGTTGGACTTGGTTACTGCTGTTTTAACAAAGGCCCAGTCTGGGTAGCCACATGCTTTTAAAGCTCCTCTGAGATGTTTATGCTCCTTGTCCTTGGACTCAGTATCAGTTCCTATAGTATAGTATTCATATCTGAGATCTGGACATCTTTCTATATTTCAAGACAAATGTCTCTTAACATACAATTGGTTAAGGCTCTAAACTGGACACTTACTTGGCAAAACAACAAGCAGTGACAAGCCTTGTCTGTGCAGTGATAGCTGAAGGTAATGGGTGACATAGAGATACACCAACAGAGAAATGTTGCATGAATTTCAAGTTTTTCAGATGCAGTTCTGACATTGATATTTCATATTTCTTGGAATGTGATTTCAGACCATCAATCATGTCTGGTGGTCCTCTAAAAGACAAGGTTTCCTCTGTGGAAAAGACCAAAAAGATGGTAATTTATTTTAGGAAGAAAACCAGAGATCATCTCCCAATATGTATAGAAGGTGGAACTGTTGAGAAAGAAATGCAAAGTTTTAGGGGTGAATTTGGCTGATGATCTTTCATGGAATCTGAATATTGCCTTGATTACTAAGAAATCAAACCAATTGTTATACTTGTTATGGAAGTTAAAGAATCCAGGCTTCCTCCTTCTATTCTTACATGATTTTATTGTGGTACTTTTGAGAACGTTTTATGCTGTTACATTACAGTATGGTTTGGAAATTCCCTTCTGCCTATTTCACAATTGTATTAAAAGTGTCAAATCAAAGAACATAATCGTGGATATTTTTCATCCATCTCATACTTTGTTCTCTCTTTTACCATCTGGCAGAGTTTTTCGCAGTATTCAAGCTGCAACAACTAGATACCATAAAAGTTTCTTCCCACAAGCATTTAGAGTTCTTAAAGGAATTGTTCAGTATAAAAATAAAAACTGGGTAAATAGATAGAAAAAATGTTTTCAATATAGTTAGTTATGCAAAAATGTAATGTATAAAGGCTGGAGTGACTAAGTCTAACATAACAGAACAGAACACTACTTCTTGCTTTTCAGCTCTCTTTTGTTTACACTGACTGGTTACCCTGGTTACCAGGCAGTAACCAATCAGTGACTAGAGGGAGGGCCACATGGGTCATAATTGTTGCTTTTGAATCTGAGCTGCATGCTGAGGATCAATTGCAAACTCACTGAACAGTTATGTCCCATGTGGCCCCCCTTCAAGTCGCTGACTAACTCAGATTTAGGAAGCTGAAAAGCAGGAAGTTGGATTCTGGCTATTATATTAGATATCCAGTCACTCCAGCCTTTATAGTTTGCATTTTTCCCTGACTAACTATATAAGAAACATTTTTTATTTTGCACGGCCTATCTATTTACCCAGTTTTTACCCTGAACTGTTCCTTTAATTCACTGTTACGATAAAGGATTAAAAAGAGTTTAACAAATATTAATCTAAAATAAATGAACATAAATGTATATTTCACTTGAGAAAATGAATAAATGGGCTATGGATAGCTAGTAATGTTATTTATCTGTGTAGTAGAGGTGTCATTTTTGGTAAAAAAATTATAGCTTTTCACAGGTCACTTTGGATGTATTGAGTATTTATCGATCATTATTGGTTAATGATCATTATAGGCACGTGTCACTTGACATATATTGAGTATTATAGATCATAATTAGAAAATGATAATTAATATAATGTGCTTGTCACTTAGGATACATATTTGTAAATAATTATTGGTAAATGATCATTAAATGAGCACAAAAGCACATAACTTTGGACATGCTGAATTTCTGTATAGAATATACAGTTCAAGGAAATTTAGGTGGTACTGAGAAATGGATTTTGTAGTTCCCTGGAAGAAAACTTACATTGGTAAACATATATTTTTGGCAACATTTTTGAATATTGTAATTCTTTTCTTATATGGTAATGTTACTGCTAGGTGCTCTATTTATGTATTTATCAAGTTGTCTTGGGGATGAAATATCAGTACACTGTAACTGTACATATTGACAATTATATTGTCTGTTGACCTGACCTATAATTTTGTTTCACACACATTAAGAGGAAACGTGTTGTAGAGGCTTCATAGTCTGATATTTTTCTTATATCAAGCAAATCCTTGCATGTGTGAGTGATCTGTAGTGATGGGTGAATTTATTCGCTAGGCTTGCATTTGCAGCAAATTATTTTTTGTTTTTGTGAAACTGCAGCAAATATTTGCTGTGACAAAAAAAAATTGTGTTAAATCTTAAAATCCAATAATCTTGAAACAACGCTTCACAAGGAAGCCCAGGAGAAGAAAACAAAAGAAAAACGAAAATATAGTGTAGTATATTTTTGTATATGTTTGCCACCTCTTTGTGTAATTGTTCTGTTAATGAACTCTGTGTTCACACTGTGAGGAGAGAAGTCTGCCAGCTTGAACAAACTGAACTTCCAGTACAGAATATTGGGCACTATATTTTATTAAAAAAAACTTTTTTACACTATATGAAGTGCATTTCCTCTAGCAAACCCGGACTTCAATCCGAACATAAGTATTGAAAGAACCCCCAGATAGGCGTTTGTGAGTCCCCTACTACCCTGACGGTGGCCCACTAAAGTTAAAGGGAAACTGTCATGGGAAAACATGTTTTTTTCAAAACGCATCAGTTAATAGTGCTGCTCCAGTAGACTTCTGCACTGAAATCCATTTCTCAAAAGAGCAAACAGATTTTTTTTATATTCAGTTTTGAAATCTGACATTGGGCCATTTCCCAGCTGCCCCTGTCATGTGACTTGTGCCAGCACTTTAGCAGGGAACTGCTTTCTGGCAGGCTGTTGTTTTTCCTTCTCAATGTAACTGAATAGTAAGCAGTGGGACATGGGTTTTTACTATTGAGTACTGTTCTTAGATCTACCAGTCAGCTGTTATCTTGTGTTAGGGAGCTGTTATCTGGTTTCCTTCTCATTGTTGTTTTGTTAAGCTGCTGTTTGGGGGAAAGGGAGGGGGGTGATATCACTCCAACTTGCAGTACAGCAGTAAAGAGGTATTGAAGTTTATCAGAGCACAAGTCACATGACCAGAGGCAGCTGGGAAAATGTCTGGCCCAATATCAGATTTCAAAATAAAATATAAAACAATCTGTATGCTCTTTTGAGAAATGGATTTCAATGCAGAATTCTTCTGGAACAGCACTATTAACTGATACATTTTGAATTTTTTTTTTTCCCATGACAGGATCCCTTTAAGGCTAACAATAATTTGGTGGATGTTGGAATGGGTTACATAGAGAGTTAATCAACATAACAACTACACAAAGAGGTGACAAACATTCATGATGGGTTTCTCTCTGGCACGATCTAAATCCAACTAAGCCCTAATCAGATATTGATCAAGGATGTCTGCCCTTTCATATAACATTGGTCTGAACAGCCAAATCATAGGTGATTTTTTGAGTTGTTATCCAGGAAGGTCAGGTTCAAATGAAATTGGTAACATTGTTGGAAAATATGATGCCAGTGAGAGTTTATTCTATAAAAACAAATCATTATATAACAGCATTACATACACAGTAAATCCATTGCATCAGAGGACAATTACAAAATAAAAGCACAGACTCATTAGATCTTTAGTGCTGGGCATTAATAACTGTTCTGAGAATATTTTCATCCACAGTTAATTTGCAAAGGAAACCAATGACCAATCAAGTTGCTAAATGCTTTGGTATGTTAATTTTCTAACTATTACAGTAGACAGCTTTATATTGCATTCTTAATTTATCTTCTTTCAATATCAGCAATTGTAATTTTTTTTTTGCATATTCTTGCCTAATAAGCATGAGCAAATGATGGCATTCATTCATGAGCAAGACATTCTCTTTCAACAGAATTACACCATTACACAGACAGAAAGCGTATGGCTTGTCTTTGAATAAGGTGCCTGATATTCCCAGTCCACCCAATTATTGCTTCATATAGGTTCTGTGTCTATATTTGACTAAATAAAGATAGAGCTAGCTCTACTCTTGGAGGATAATTTCAAATTTCTTAACTTAAAGGAAAACTATACCCCCCAAACAATGTAGGTCTCTATAAACAGATATTGCATAAAACAACTCATATGTAAAACCCTGCTTCATGTAAATAAACCATTTTCATAATAATACACTTTTTAGTAGCATGTGCCATTGGGTCATCCTAAATAGAAAATATCCATTTTAAAAAATAAGGACAGCCTCCTGGGATCCTAGGATCCAACGGTGCACACAAACATACCAAACAAACTATAAAGTTAGGTCACACGAGCCAATTAACAGACAGAGTTGTGTCTTTTGCTTCAACACTTCTTCCTGTTACAGTTAGAGTTGAAATATTTCTGGTCAGGTGATCTCTGAGGCAGCACACAGACCATCACTAAATGGTGGTTCAAGGCAAGAGATGTAAAAGGGCTATATTTACTTAAATATATATACCCGGTAGGTAAGATTCTTTAATATGTCACTTGATTTGATATAAACTATCTGTTGCTCAAAAATTCATTTTTGGGGTATAGTTTTCCTTTAAAAACAAGAAAAAAACCCACTGTATTACGCCTGGTTCATTTGTAACATGATTGTATGCTCTGAATCTCTATGTTAAGGAAATCCAATTAGATAAGAGGGACCATTGAGGACTAAAAGATCTTCAACAATGTTTACAGCAGTGTTTATTTCAAACAGTGTGACTACCCCCCCCCCCCCAAAGGATAAACAGCAGTAAAAATTGTAGAGAATGCTTTTTAAGGTACTCCAGAATGCCCAAGTTGAATGTCATTTAAGATGAGATTTGAGTTGAAATATTGTCTTTGCTTTCCTTGATATGTCTAGAACTTTCCGGCCACATACGACAGATCCGGAAGTGACGTGACGAAAGAGAAACCGGAAGTGACGCGGCAAGAACACGTCCGCGAATTCCATACCGGCAAAACTATTTAAACTTAGTCCGGAGTTGCGCACATCACCTATGCCCCTGAAGAAGCCGTTGTAACGGCGAAACGCGTAATCGTCCTCCTACAGCGATGTTTTTTAGTACATGTTTTTTATGGCAAAAGTCCAGCACTGCATAATTTATATGCCAGTGAGTTGTGGTTTTGTGTGTTTTTTGTGTGTAATGGCTGCACCACGTTTTTAGTAGGTTTATTAAAGGTTACGTTTTAAAGGGCCCACTGATGGTCATATTTAACTTATCACCTGAACTGGTTTGCTTGGATGACTACAACGGCACTCTGCTCTTTCTTTATGGGTGAAGTTGTTGGCATTATTTTTTTGTGTGTATATTAAACCTTAATTGGTTACAAACCTGCAGGTGGCCAAAGACTTTACTTTCTGTGTGCTCAATCATTCTGGGATCAGCAATGTCTAGAACTTTGGCTGAATGATAATGCAATGTTTTCGTGTATCTGAAAAGATTGGGGTTCCCCCCAGAATTCCATTTTAAAATCATCCAACGCAATATTTGAGTTATAGTCAGTGACTGTGAAGAATGGGAAGTCAGGTTGCTGCCTCTTCATTTGATTGCTTTCAGAAACCCTAATGTCCTAACATTCACACAAGGTGGTCAGTAGACAATGAACCTTTCTGTATGTTTTCAGTGTGGGAGGAAATGGGAGTACCCAAAGAAAACCCATGCAAGATTGGAAAGAATATTCAAACATCTTGCACCACTATAATGCCCATTGTGGCCTGAAGAAGGTACTGCAGAATTACATTTCTCCACATGAGAATACACTTGTAATATTTTTAAAAATATGCATTTAATTTATTGGTATAATTTTGTTGTGCTTTGCAATAACTGAAAACAGGCTTTGAAGCACATACACATTTTACATACTGGAAGGGAAATTGGTTAAAAGATTAGGTTAAAATGCTGTGACAACCAGATATTTATTAAGTTAAGGGCTGCATCACTGTTATATTTTTACTGTACCTAAAGGAGCTGATCTGAAAACCTCAGTAAATTGGAATTCACATGGGAAATTAATTTAGATTTAGTCGTTATGTTACAAGTACTTTCAAGCTCTGCTATTTATTCTGAAGGTAGATTAGCTAAATGTGTTCCAGCAAACAAAAATGGAATAAGAGGAAGACCATATGTAAAGCAGCTCAATGTGATTAATTTGTAATGCATATAAGGAGTGTCAATTACACTGTAACTAAATAAAGGTTCTTATTTGGATATGGAATGTTACTTTAGCTCATCAGTAATTTGAAATCTGATAGCAGCTATGATATTGACAGATACAGGCATCATGTTTATGACACTAATTGTAAATCTTAGCGTAGTGAATTCATTCAGAAATCATGTTTAAAGCAAAATCATTTAGAACAAACACCGTGATTCATTTCACAAATCTGTGAAATGAATCATGGTGTTTGTTCCAAATGAATTTGTCAGCTTGAAAAAGGACCATTGCGGGTCCGAAACGTTGCTGCTGAGCCAAATGTAAGACAATAAAGGCATTTTATTATACATTGGGAGTGCTGTAATCTTCGATACATTGTCAATGGAAACATGTGTAGGTGAACACATGTTACAACGTGCACCCCGTGAGTGAATGAACATCCGTGAGGAAGCTGGTCTAACAAAAAGTTTTGAACCAAGAATGTATGAAAAAAATGGATGTAAATTGAATTTCATAGGTTATTCTAAACAGATCTCTGATCATACCTTGGGAACCTTTCTAAATATCTTAACCCTTGGTTCAAACCACCCTTGAGGTTCAAGTTTTGGCTAGTATGCCCCTTAGCCAATAGCAAGGTTACAAAAATACGAAAACAACATTTAGGAAAACAAATACATTTTTCAAGTACTGAGCTTTTTGTAATATCTAGTGCAGGTATGAGATCTGGTATCCAGAAGCCTCAGGACTTGGGGTTCTCCAGATAAGGGGTTTTATGTAATTTGGACCACCGTACTTAAGTCCACTAAAAATCATAACACTTTAGACCAAAAAAGATGAGATTATGGATTCATTGTATCATAGTTGAGATCAAGTAATAGCTACTGTTGTATTATTACAGAGAAAAGGAAATATTTAAAATTTTTATATTACATGATTAAATTGGAGTCTATGGGATGAGACCTGTAATTCTGAGCTTTCTGAATAATGGGTTTCCAGATAATGGATCATATACCTGTGGTATCCTTCCATTTAAATCCTCATTTTTTTCTGGTTGAGAGTTTTTTTATGATACCCCAGGGCTGCTAAAAGTCAGAATCCAAAACCTGCCGAGGTCATGTAGAAGTCAATTGCAGCTGTCACTTTTACAATTCGAAAATATCATGATCTGTGCTGGGTTTCATCCCATAATTAAACGTTCTGGGTTTTTGGGTAAAAAAATAGTGCAATTCAAGCATCGGATCTGAAATATTAGTAAGATTTCACTCAATTTCACTTGAATCTTTTGCCTGACCAATTTTTTCAAGTTATTTTAGTGATAATTAAAAAAAAAATTAGATAGGCATTTGGTTGAGTTTGGTTTAATAAAAAGATTTTAGTAGATTAATATGTATGTGTGTAAAATCCCTTAGATTGAATACAATTGTAATTTCCTTGAATGAGGAGGCACATTTAACTAGAGCTTGTGGTTTCAGAGGATGTGACCTTAGATTTTGTTAAAACATTTCATAAAACATCACACAGAAGCTTACTGATTAAATTAAGGAAAGGCAGCCTTGAACATACAGCATGAATTATTTGTGCTTGGAAAGAGAACAGGTTGAAAGATAGATTACAAAGGGTGGTGACAAATGGGATATTTTCTAGCTGGTCCAATGTTGTAAGAGTAATAACAAAGGTTTTTAAACTTTGAATTTGGCATGGAAAGTACTGTCTTGGTTTTTGCTGGTGGCAATAAATTATGCAAAACTACACTTTGCAGAGCGATTTGAATCAATTTGATGACTGGCGAGCAAACTGGCAAGTGCGGTTAAATGTTGATAAATGCAAGGCTATGCACTGGAATTTGTGAATAATAGTTATTCTCAAAACATTTTGGGGCTCTCCTTAAGGGAAAAATAATTCTCCAGAATGAATACTTAACCAACATATCATATAACTATAAAAAAGGTATTAACTCAAGGGATGAAAACATAATTATACCTCTTTATAGATCCCTGGTAAGGCCTCACCTGGAGTATGCAGTGCAGTTTTGGACTCCAGTCCTTAAGACGGATATAAATGAGCTGGAGAGAGAGTGTAGACACATGCAATTAAACTGGTTAGCGAGATGGAAGACTTCAAGGTGTCAGGAACTCCGCCCAGAGCGTTACTTGGAGCTCCGGGCGGCACGTCTTCTCTTGCCTGCATCGCTCCCAAGATGGTGGCGCCCATGGCCGCCACATGGGTAGCGGTGCTGGCATGATGATGTCAGTGCACAGCGACTGACGCACAGTGCGTCGCGTTATGGCGATCTTGGCACCAAAACATGTTTAAAAGGATGCCCAGGATGCCATTTTTGTGCCCAAGTATAGGTCTCAGTTTTTAGTGATTCCTGGGTGTTATTATTACTGTCTAAATCTGATATTGACTCCTGCCTGTTCCGTTATTGAACCTTCACTGCATTCCTGTCTGAACTATTGCCTGGACCTTGACTACTCTCTTGATGATTCCTTTTGTATCGTGTATTGGACTCTCTGAAGGGCTTCCTCCTAGATCCTGACTACCTCCCCCATGGGAGCCACAGGCCCCCTGACAAAAGGAGAACTAAACCCCTAGATGCAAAAATCCATCCTCCTCCCCCCTGACCTACAACCATAGGAATTGTCCTCTAGGGATTCCTTTATTAAAATTATGAGAATGGCTCTTAGTAAAGAGTTCCCTGCACAGGGCTAAGTATATACAGTTGTCATGATCTCTTTTTACAGTAATCTTTAAAGGAGAATTCAACCCCTTTGGGCAAACCTCCCCCCCTTGTGTCGGTCCCCCCCCAGGCAAATCCCCCTAACTTATTACTTACCCCTCCTTCTAGGTCCTCTCCAGCGGAGTTCACCGAGCCATTTTCTCCCGAGTGCTCTTCTTTCTGTATTCACCGGCGTTTGCAAGTTAGGGGCATTTGCCAGGGGGAGGTAGGCCGGGGGAGGGGGGGCTACGTAGGGGAGGGATTTTTACACAGAAAGGGTTGAATTCTCCTTTAAATTATGAGGGTAGACTGTCAAGGTTGGGGTTGTTTTCTCTGGAAAAAAGGCACTTGCGAGGGGACATGATTACACTTTAAGTATATGAGAGGACATTATAGACAAATAGCAGGGGACCTTTTTACCCATAAAGAGGATCATCGCACCAGAGGCCACCCCTTCAGACTTGAAGAAAAGGACTTTCATTTGAAGCAGCGTAGGTGGTTCTTCACAGTGAGGACAGAGAGGTTGTGGAATGCACTGTCTGGTGATGTTGTGATGGTTGGTTCTGTTACTGCCTTTAAAGCTGGCCATAGATGTAAAGATTTTTGAAAGATCCAATGGTTATTGTGAGACCACGATCGTCTCAAAATGATCGTTTAAATGTCCGATGTGTCCATCAACTAAAAAGACTATTTCAGGCGATATTGCCTGCAAAACTGAAAACTGAAAAATCGTAAGATGTACGATCGTTGGTATTCCACTAACTGCACAATAATTTGACGGATTGTTCGGACTTCCCTAAGATCGGACGTTCGGCAGAGAAAGATCTTTGCGTCTATGGGGACCTTAGAGGAGGGGCTTGAATGATTTCTTGGACAGATATAATATCAAAGGCTATTGTGATATTAAACTCTATTGTTAGTTTAGATATGGGATTATATAATTTATGTGAGGGTATTTGGAGGAGTTGAACTTGATGGACCTTGTCTTTTTTCAACCAGATTTAACTATGTAACTATGTACCTAACTATGTAACTTTGATTTGCTAGTCTTGGCAGTGCCAGTCAACGTCTATGCTCAAGTCCTTTTTATAAAAAAAAAAAAAGGGACAAAAGTTTTCCTATATAGATCCCTGTAGTGCCTCAGTCTTTAAGTAGGATATTAATGGGCTGGAAAGAGTGCAGGGATGTGCAACTAAACTTGTAATAGGAATGAAAGAATTAAACTATTAGGAACGACCATAATATTTGGGTTTGTTTCTCTAGAGAAGAGGAGCTTGCACCACCAATCTCCCAAATGCACAATGAAGAAGCCCTAAAGGGCTGTGAGGTTGGTTAATAATCCACAGCAGGACAAACTGATCTTGTAGTGCTTTCATTCAGATTTATGCCTTGTCATACTTACAGTGCAAGTAGATGATGGTATTTAAATTGGAGCCAGTCAAATAAAATCAACGTCTTTGAACACATTATATTTTTCTTTAACAGAGAGAACACATATATCATTATATTTATTAATAAAGACATTTTTCGATGGTTTTGTATATGCAGCTCAAGTTTCCAGTTAATGTATTTTGTCAGTGTAAGAAGGATTGAAATGATTCCAAAATGCTGAATAGTTCTAGGACTTTATAAGTTGGACTTAAGTTCCTGACTTTAACTTCTTGAAGGAACTCTTAACGATGCCTGACAGCTCTTCAATCTGTCTATCCAAAAGTTGCTGATGAAATGAAATGAAAAGTATTTGTTTGAAAGCTAATTCCATTACCCTGGTAGATAGAGAAATGGTTGAAGTGTTTTATTGCTGCTTTGAAACCACATATCCCAGATTGCAACAAACCATTTATATATCGTTTAAACAGGAAATGTAGAAAAAGACTCTCATACAAACATATGGTTCTCTAACAATTTACAACTAGCCAAGAAGTGAAGAAGGTACATAGTGATATGAGTTTATTCTCTTGCACAGTGCTGTCCAACTTCTGTGGTATAGAGGGACGAACATTTTCTGGCCTATGTGGTGGAGGGCCACTAATGGAAGCCATTGTTGACCACTCCCCCTTTTAAACCACACCCACTGTAAACCACACCCATGTTACCACAAGAACTTTTAAGATCATATCCACATTAATGGTAGTAGCACACCAAAAAACCAAATGGTTGGTGCTCACTGCAGAGATATCCCTCATCACTTGTATGTGAAAAATCTAAGAGAGCCATATGACTAATTCTCCCCTGTGGATAATACAGAAACTCCCCAACACATGATTAAACACTTTAAGGGCCCCTAATAACTATCCAAATGCTTACAAACACCCAGAACAAACCCCTACCAGGCTTACATCCCACAGGTAGCATAGGGCAAGCACAGAATGACACACACAGGCAGCACTGACCAAGCAGTGACTTATTAAAGGATCTTACCAAAGTGGAATATATATTTAAGTAAATATTGCCCTTTTACATCTCTTGCCTTGAACCATCATTTTGTGATGGTCTGTGTGCTGCCTCAGAGATCACCTGACCAGAAATATTTCAACTCCAACTGTAACAGGAAGAAGTGTGGAAGCAAAAGACAGAACTCTGTCTGTTAATTGGCTCATGTGACCTAACTTTATAATTTCTTTGGTATGTTTGTGTGCACCGTTGAATCATACAATCCCCGGAGGTTGTCCTTATTTTTTAAAATGGCAATTTTCTATTTATGATTACCCAATGGCACATGCTACTAAAAAAGTATATTATTATGAAAATGGTTTATTTACATGAAGCAGGGTTTTACATATGAGTTGTTTTATGCAATTATCTGGGGGGGGGTATAGATTTCCTTTAAATGTTTTAAAATATTAAATTAAAAATCTGCCCCTTAATGTGTATTGCCCCTTAATATGTATTGATAATGGAGAGTGCAGTGGACCTCTTGTATTTGTCTGTATGACTTTTGGTGGTCACATCCTCATTGCACCGCCTAATGGCTCAACATTTAGTGGCAAGTACAACTTTCCCTTTCTTATTATAATATAAATCTTACTGTAATGGCTACATTGCTGTTAGCTAGCCCAGACCAGACATGATAATGAGCATTAAAGGTAATGCATCACTGAAGAAAGTGCAGACAAAGAGAAAGCGGATCTTCAAGAAAATGTGGGAGGGACACCACAGGAATAGTGAAAGAGAGATCAAAAGATTGAGTTCAAAATAATCAATCAAATAAATGAATAATTCAGATTATTCAATCTTGATAGATTACTAAATGCAACACATAATTACATACTTAGCTAAGTAGAAAGCATTTCATAAGGATGTAAAAAAATCTCCCTCCTCATAGTGGGGTGACCCTGTATTAGAGAATCCAAAACATTCACTTCAGACAATTAATATATCCTTATTTTGGGGAAGGGTACCATAAAGGGGTTGTTCACCTTTGAGCTAACTTTTAGAATGATGTAGAGTCAAGTCAAGTCAAGTGGATTTATTGTCATTTCAGCACATACAGTAAATACAGTGCATACTAGAAACAAAATTTTGTTTCTCCAGGACCCCTGGTGCTATACATGAAACTTTATTGGGTACATCAAGAAATTAGCAACTCTAGTACATGGTCACACTGGGTGGACATTTCAGTTCCTTATGAATGTATATCAGTTCAGTCCTTGGGAGTTGACATGCCTGATGGCTTGTGGAAATAGACTGTTACACATTCTAGAAGTCAGCGCTTGAATATTGCGGTATCTTTTACCAGATGGCAGGTAAGTAGATCATGTGCAGGGTGGGTGCTATCCCTGACATTGCTGGTAGCCTTCTTGAAACAATGGGTGTGATAAATATCCATAATGGAAGGAAGTGAGATCCCAATGATCTTTTCCGCTGTCCTCACCACCCCCTGCAGGATCTTGTGTTATGATGCTGAGCAGTTTCCATACCAGGTAGTGATGCAACTACATAAAATGCTTTCAATGGACCCCCTGTAAAAAATAGTGAGGATAGCTTTTGCAGAAAGTATAGAGACGCTGGTGTGACTTTTTCACTATAGAGCTGGTGTTAATGAACCAGGAGAGGTTCTCCGCCAGATGTACCCCAAGGAATTTAGTGCTGTTGACTATTTCCACCGAAGATCCGTCAATGTACAGTGGGGAATGATCCCCACGTTTTCTCAGCGAATTTGATGATGTGATTGGACCCATGACTTGCCACACAGTCATGAGTCAGTAGTGTGAACAGCAGTGGGCTGAGCACACAGCCTTGGGGAGCTCCCGTGTTCAGTGTGATGGTACTGGAGGTGTTTCTTCCCATTCGGACTACCTGAGGTCTCTCAGACAGGAAATCCAAGATCCAGTTGCAGATAGAGATGTTCAGGCCCAGCATGCTCAGCTTTACACTCAAATGCTGAGGAATGATTGTATTGAATGCTGAGCTGAAATCAATGAACAGCATACGTACATATGTGTCTTTATTGTCTAGATGGCTAAGCGACAAGTGTAGGGTAGTGGTCATGGCATCGTCCGTTGGTCGTTTGAACGGTAGGTGAATTGCAGTCGATCCAGAAATGGTGAGAGCAGGCCTTTGATATGTCTCATGACCAGCCTCTCAAAGCACTTCATTATAGTGGATGTTAGTGCAATGGGGCAATAGTCATTTTGGCAGGAAACTTGGGACTTCTTTGGTACAGGAATGATGATAGACTCCTTGAAGTACCTTGGAACAACAGAAGTGCTCAGGGAGATGTTGAAGATGTTGGTGAGAACATCTGCCAGTTGATCTGCACTCTACCAGGGATATGTCTGGTCCAAAATGACTTTGTAAATTGTTTGTAGTAAGCTCTAGTCCTTTTTAGTGAATGGACCGCAGGTATGGCTCCCCGTCCTTAACCTACGGTGCTCACCCTTAATTTAAGTGGGCCCGGGTGCACATGCCCCGGACCTATCGCTTCCAAAAATCTTCTTCCAAAGAAAACAACATGTAATGGCAGGCTACTCACCGCTCCTACAGTCTGGTCCGGGTGCTCTGCCCCGAACCCGCAGCTTGAGGGAGACAATATTTGACAAAACTTCCACTTGGCACGCACACCACGACTCAGGAAGATGCGGTGAATTAAAAGGCTTTTTATTTCCCAAATTCCAGCTTTCCCAACGCGTTTCGTGTGACCCCACACGTATTCATGGGAATACGTGTGGGGTCACACGAAACGCGTTGGGAAAGCTGGAATTTGGGAAATAAAAAGCCTTTTAATTCACCGCATCTTCCTGAGTCGTGGTGTGCGTGCCAAGTGGAAGTTTTGTCAAATATGTCTGGTCCAGCTGCCTTACGTGGGTTGATTCTGCAGTGAGTGTTCCACACATCAGTCTTGGTTAAACATAGCGCCTGGTCGTTGTGTGGAGGTATGGTCTTCGACACCTCTGTGTTATTCATTTCATCAAACCGGGCATAAAATTTATTTAGCATATCTGGAAGGGAGGCATCATCATCACAGACTGGTGTTGTCATCCTTTAGCTGGTGATAGCCTGAATGCCTTGCCACATGCACCTGGTGTTCCCGCTGTCTTGAAATTGGCCATGTATCCTATGATTATATGCACGTTTGGCTGCCTTGATAGCCTTGGACAGTTTTGCCTTTTCTGTTCTTAGATGAGTAGTAAAAAGTAGTGGTACCTCTAAATTTGTTGACTTATACAGCATTTTTTTTTCAAATGACCCCTGTTTGAAAGCTGGAAAGAATCAGAAGAAAAAGGCACAATTTAAAAACTATAAAAAAAATAAATACCAGTTGAAAAGTTGCTTAGAATTAGCCATTTTTTAACATACTAAAAGTCAACTGTAAGGTTAAGAACGCCTTTAAATAACCAGCATTTATCCCATTGTTGAGGAAGGATCTAAGATTCAACAGGTAGGGATGCTCCTGAGGCTGTTGACGCATGAGACAGCTGCCCAATCCACTCCCCTCATCCTCGGACACCTGGGATATGATGGGCCATATCTAGTGCAAAGAGAGCACTGTCTATGATTGATTTCCAATTAGTCCAAATGGTCTGGCAAATACAGAAATCAATGACATTTTGCTAATTTCCTGCTAAAATTCTGCTCAATTATCTTGCTCATCTACATGTTTGGTCCTTGCCAGTGTACAAACTGAGCACCCCCAGGCTTTAAACTTTCAATAACCCTGGTATAATTAGTTAAATGTAGATAATATAGCTAGAATTTATATTTGGAAAATAGTGTAACTCAAAGTATACTTGGATCTGTACTACAATCTATTTGCTTGAGGCTGGACAACACTTTCTTTGTAATGCTGTAGGGTAGTTTTTTACTCAAAGACAATCACAGAAAAATACCTAAAAAGACTTCAGTATACAGTATATATTCTGAAGGTGAATTGCCCCTTTAACCAAACAAATAAATGAGATATATAGAACCAGGTACTGTAGGTGAGAGCCAAGAAAACAGCTTCAGCAGTAAGGTTTTTATGCACAAGCCTTGGCTGCAAGGATTGTTATTGGATGTGTTCCTCCGGAACTAGGGATGCTTTTCAGCCTTTGGATCATGATTAACATTTGTTTCCTCATCACCTGTTTCTGCAATATAAAACATGAAATGTTGAAAAGGACTGGGGACTGGCTTGGTGATTGTCAATCTTAAGTTTTCCAGCATCTGTTGTATATCAGCTCCTAGCAAAAGATTATAGAAGGTGCAAGGATCTTACATTAGCCTAAACTCCAGCAGCCCCCCCACCCCCATATAGAGGGGATTACACACTGTCCGTGGCAATCGTTGCTAGACTGTGAAAGTTAAAAAAGGCTGTCAAAATTAAAGGTACATGCTGGCCTCTCTGAAATGACAACAGCATTTGAAATAAACCAGATGCTGGTGTAAGATGGGACCTTGATGGATCTTGTTCCCTTTGAAAGAATTAATATTCTCTTCAATCAATTCATGGGGGAACTCAACTGAACACCTTTCAGTGGGGGTCATTTATAAAGTTTGCGCATCGCATAATTGTTCGCAAATGGTTGTTTTGCCCATGCTTTTTCCTGAACATTAAAATATTGCACTGCCATGCCCGTTTTTCCCTATTTAGTGAATTCGCATTGTGAATACATTTTTGCAAATGACTTGCAAACGAGAGGGGTCTTTGCGTGGGGGTGTTTGCGTGAGTACAGGCACTTTGCTAGGTTGTCGTGCGGGAAAATAGCATTGAGTAACTTAAATTAGCAATTTGCAAAAACTGTTTTGCGAATATTTTTTCAGCCACCAAAGATGTGACGTAATTCAAACACAGGATGTGCGCATAAGTATTTGCAATTAGTGATTTTTGCCCTATTTAAAAAGCTCCTATAGACATTCGCAATGTGAAAAACAAATTCACAAATCTGTTTGCACACTCTTATTCAGCTACATAAATATAACCAGAAGCATGGCAAATATTTTCACTTTGCAAACCAATTTTCCCTGCACGTAGTTTATAAATGAGTCCCAGTGTTTTTCTGATTATATATGGTACAAAATCTTTTCGTACAACTCATTGACTGACTGATAGTGGACTTAGGGGCAAATTTACTATTATTCCCCAAAAAAGATTCAAATTCCCTCGATATTCGATTAGCATTCGATTTTCGAATGCTAATCGAATAGTTTTAGGCTGCCCTTATTATTCGATCTTCGATCATTCGATGATCGAATAACAATCGAATAATGATCATTCGACCATTCGAATTAATTATTCAATCATTTAAATGATTCTAATGATTCGAAGACTTCGATCGTACGAATCCTATTTGATCAGGACTTAGCCTCAGAAGCCTATGGGAGGGCTCCCATAGGCTTCTATTACAATTCGGTAGGTCCAATCTGGCGAAGTAGGCAATCGAATAATTTTAAAATTGTAAATCCTTCGCTGATCGAATGATCGAATATTCGATCATTTGAATCTATTCGATCATTCGATCATTCACTATTTGATGATCAAATATGACTAATTTGCATATTCAACCGATCGAATAGATCCTACGATCAAATATTCCATCGAATTCGATTTTATTTACATGAATACATGTGAATTTTGTAAATCGGCCCCTAAGTAATAACCACCCATAGTCATGCACATGTGATTTGGGAAGTTAGTTGTCTTTCAGTATAGGTGTAAGAAAGGAAAGTGTTTGAGTGTCTGGTTTTTACATTTTGGTGGGGATTTTTGGATTTTTCTTTTTAATTTTCATCATTATTTCTTTACGTAGTTGAGAACATGAGAGTCCTAAGTTTGGCCTCTTAGGCCCACTTTCAACTGGCCAAGCAGCTGAAGGGGAAAACAGTTTTTTTTACTATTAATTGCTTTAGGTAATATATGCAGTAGGCCCAGCTTGGCAGCCCCAGGTTTCATTCTACAAAATCTTGCCTCAAGGCAAGATGCAAGTGCAAAACTAACAGGGTATTTAGTACCCAATTGCATGCTTCATCTAGCTTTGTAAATCATTAATATTATGAATAATCACTAGGATTCTAAGATCCATGATATTAATGTATATTGGAGCAGCCTAGTGTTCCAGAAATCCTGGTGACTGGTGATTGCCAAGTACAATATAGAATGAAGTTGCCATGTGCTGTACCCAAAATATGTTTGTTGTTATAATTCCAGTGAAAGCTGGGCTATGAGAGGGGGAGACGCAACTAGTGCAATTACATCCAATGTGTCAACACACAACTGTGACTGTGACCAAAGAATTCATGCAGACAAAGACAAGAGGTCCTCTGCACTCATAACCAATATGTCAAGGACACTAACACATTTTGAGCATCAAACTACCAAAAAAATGCCCTCCGCTTTAAACAAAACAGGGATTGTTTGCCCATGTACTGCAATTTATTCAAGCTGACCAATTACTTCAAAGTCATGCCTGGTATGTGTTATGCTTATGTTCTGCATTGCTTATATTTTGCATGTGACTCATTGCTCCTTAAATGATTTTTGAAAGGATATTTTCAATTTAGATTTTAATATATTTTAGATATAAATTGTAATGCTTTAATTCCAATCCAATAAATATAACTGATATAAATTTGCATTTGATTGAGTAAAACAT
Source organism: Xenopus borealis (assembly GCA_024363595.1). Taxonomy (NCBI): domain Eukaryota; kingdom Metazoa; phylum Chordata; class Amphibia; order Anura; family Pipidae; genus Xenopus; species Xenopus borealis. The sequence goes on along the minus strand of CM044433.1, from coordinate 78,872,664 downwards.
ATGATTATCACCGTTCGGATCCTGTTTTTGAATGTGCAGCTTTTTTCCGTTACATGCTTGGAAAAGAGAAGACAAAGAATCAAATTGGTTTAAAAAAAAAAATACAAATTCTAGAAGCCCAAACATATTCATGCTCTGCTTACTGTATACAAGAGCTACTGCAGGTTAAAAATATCAGTGCATAATAAAGTAGAGTCAATACAGCTGCAGCTACACAGCAGCTGCCTAACAACACAGGAGAGTAGACTACAATGAAGGCTCTCCTTGACACCAAAAAACAGAAAACACAACACTAAACAAATTAATTACAGAAAACTAAGAACAAATAAAGGAAAATGCAATGTTCATAAAATAAGATTCTTTTGTTGAATGTTTAAAACCCCACGCACAAGAAAAACTCTGCCCATGTATATTGTAGCAAAGAAATAATACATGGTAAATATTCCAGGCCGATATATATGGTGATCAGTAAGAGTTGTTATTGTTAGAGATACCACAGAGTGTGCATTTGAGAAACAGCAACGAGTAACGGCACAACTGTTCCTCTCAGAGGGGCACTTGTTTATCAAACTTCAGGGAACTTCAGCATAATGGAGGATTTTGTAAGATTTATTCATCTACAAGTTTTAGGGATTTAGTACACTTTGCTACAGTTCTAAAAGACAGTGAAGGGGTTGTTTTTTTTTACAAATTAATTAACTTTTAGTATGAAGTAGAGAGTGATATTCGCAGCTGGTTTTCATTTTTTTATTTGTTATTTTTGGGTTATTTAGCTTTATATTTAGCATTTTTTTTAGTTTACATCTTCAGCAATCTGGTTGCTCCAAACGAGCCTGAATAGAAAGATATGCAATAAAAAGTAATATAATAATAATGTTAATAACATTGCAGCCGTGTGGAGCATTTGTTTTTAGATGGGGTCAGTGACCCCCATTTAAAAGCTGGAAAGAGTCAGAAGAAGAAGGCAAATGAATCAAAACTGTAAGAATACAAAAATGAAGGCTGGAAGTAGTTTAGAATGAGTCATTCTATAACCTACTAAATCATTCTATAACCTACAAAAAGTTAACTTAAGGGTGACCACCCCTTTAATTAAAAACTGTAAACTGTCTTGTCAAGCTCTTCTTCACATATGTAGACGTATGTAATTTAAGTATAATGGGATTAGGCTGATTATGGGTGGTCTGCACCTACCCAGGTTGCTGTAGATTTTATCATTGTGTATTGCTCTGCCCTAAGCATAGTTTCTTCAGGATGTATAGAGTATTTAAACATATTTAATATTAAGTGTTACACATTTTTGCAATTGTCTAGAGTTGGAAACTTTCCATTTCTTTTTGTATTTCACTCTCATGGACAGTAAATAGCAAGTGCTGAATGAAGTTTCTCCTGGAGTGTTTGGTCTATGGATGCCAGGTGTCCTGCAATGGACTGTGGGGAAGCAGTCGCTTGTGTGACACATAAAACCATCTCCTTGCGACCAATAAAATGAAAGATTACAGTTTTCCTTATTTAAATGGGTGGAGGTTGTCCACAACTCTATTAAACCATGTTTAATCAAGCAGATCACCTGTCCTTGCCAAATTATGCCAAAACATCGGTTATTCCAGATGTCAGCCACTACAGCTGAAGTGGGCATGGAAAGAGAAAAGCTTTTATTAACCAGACCCAAATGACAAGGACTAAAATCAATTACTCACCAGCAGCTGTGACACAACACATCAAAACAGTGGTACAAGTAACACCATGTTGAGAAATGTAAGTATTTTTTTTTCTTTAAAGTAACATATTGTGATCTCCCTTTTTATGTCAGCCCTCCAATTAGTGTCCATCACCAATCCCTCACCTCCACATAGTTATACCTGGAGTTCCCTCTACCCCCCGGCACCTCCCCACAGTCCCCAGCACTCTTCATTAACCCCTTTGGTGCCATAAATAACCATCCCATATATAACTACAGGTCAATGTTTCTAGTGTTATAAACTGCAGCACCTTATAACACATTTTAGTCATATCTAACGTTTTACTTACGGGTAAAGGAAAGGTTACAACTATGTAAGCTTTATGAGAAAGGTCTACACCAGTAAACACTCAAAGTAATGCTGCTCTGTCAAAAGAAACACAGCACTTTCCTTCAATTGTGTACACATGGGTTTCTGTATCAGACTTCCTGCCTTCAGCTTAAACCTCCTTGCCCCTGGCGTGAGCATGCTCAGTTTGCTCCTGTTCCCCCCCTTCTCTGTTGTAATCTGAGCCCAGAGCAGGGAGACTCAGGCAGGAAGTGATGTTACACCAAGCTAATCCTACAGCTGCTATCCTAAACAAACAGAGAGCTTCTAGAGCTTTTTTACTCAGGTATGGTAAAACATTCTACAAAATAAATATAGCATTCTAACTTGCACTATTGCAGCAAATCTGTTGGCAATAAAATGCCTCCGCTTGACAAGGGGACTCCTCAATTGACCCTTCACCTTCAGCTATCCCATTGAACAGCTATTGTTTCATACCTTAATGAAACACCAGGAGCCTGAATTGGTGAAAATGGCCACAGCATTTATTCACATTTTATCAAATAAATAGGACCTTGCCAGCCTCACGACAGCCACAATTCCATAAGAGATTGCTACTATGCTCTGCCATTCCTCACTTGAGATGAGCACTATGTCATTATATCCACCACTGAGTATTAGGCTGCCTCTACCTACAGAAAGGATGGCCCCAAACTCTGCTACGAGCAGGAGCTGCATCTCCTACCATGAGAGAGGTTCAGCAACCCTAGTTTCGGTCTGGAATCTGCAGTGTGTCAATGATGGGAAATCCAAGCAGGCTGTCACCGAGCACAAGCAGTAGTAGCGTCAACCCACTGTGCAGTTACAGGAGAGAAGCTCCTTTTTCCCTCTTCTAAATTTACCTGTGCAGTACTCTAAAAAAGGTCCTACCGCTGCAATAAAACTTAAAATTCATTATCATATATCCACTTTTTTGATCCAGAGGAAGGCAAAAAACCCCAGAAGAAGCTACTGCCAATTATGCTTCAAGGGGAGAAAAATTGCTTACTGACCCTAAAGGCAATTGGAAACATTCCCTGGATCAAGAATTTGACATTCATTAAAATTGAATAATAACATGCAATCTCTCTCATGTTTATACTGTATAACTATATTGAGACCACAATATAACAATTCATACAGAAATACATCCACATTTGCTTATTAACAGACAATATGACAACATAAAGAGAAAGTCCTGAGATTTACAAAATATGCAAAAAAGGGGAGGGTGGGATTTTTCTACCTGCTCAGAAGAAGGAAGGAAGTGAACTGCTTCTTCCCCTGACATCACATCCCTGTCTTTCTTCTCCCCCAGCCTGGCATTTCTCTGCTTTAACTCAATCTTTCACACCCACATTTGATTTTGCCAGTCTTTAAATATAAACCAGTGTAATTTGACTGCTGGTCATTCTTATCCCTTGACATGCAGCCCCTGTGATTATAGCACCAGGGCTTTCCTTTCCTTCTCCTTTAAGAGTGGAGTTTTTACTCTGCATTTTTATGCATTAGTCTCATTAATATTTCTGCTTTTTTCTACTTATATTGCTATGTCAAGTTGAGGCATTATGTACTGTAAGAGTGTTATTTGTACGTTAGCATTTGGCAATGATAGCTATTGTAAGAGAAGCCAGAAATAGTATACAAACCCTATATCATAAACCAAATTAGGTTTAAGGGGTGTCATTTCATGGCCCCAGGCCCCAGCAAATGTACACAAACCATCCTGTGAACCAAACCCCTTTGCTCATCCTAACCAGGACCACATCTATACTAGGCCCCCTGTTATGCCACTTACCAAAAAAACATAACATAAACAGGCATAACATAAAGGTCTCAATAGGTGTCCTGACTGACCAATCTGAAAGGTTTTGTTTTACAACAAAGAATATACAAACTTTTAAAAGGTTTTTTTGGGGGGAAATTAACGTTTTGAACTATTGAATCGTAAAACTAGAAAAATTTGAATTTGAATGAAAACGGACCTGTATGATCGAAAACGGTCCATTTTCGTTGGGAAAACCACTTGAAGTATTTTCACTTCGACATTGACCCTTGATAAATCTGCCCCTAATTGTTACTAATCAGATTTTGAGGAGGAATAGTTTAATTGTCCATCTGGTTCAGATTTTTTCCTTTTTCTTATACAGGTATATGGAAACCTGATATCCAAAGTTCTGAATTACGGAAAGGCCATCTCCCATAGACGCCATTTTAATCAAATAATTGAAAGTTTTAAAAAATTATTTCCTTTTTCCCTGTAATAATTACACTCTACCTTGTACTTGGTCCCAACTAAGATATAATGATCCCTTTGTGGTATTACACTGTGTTTCTCTGGGCTACATTTATATATAGCAGATAAATATTGTATTTGCCATTTTAGATATATCAATGTACGTTTACCAAAAGTCAATTAAATTGACTGCGCCCCAAGTGAATGAAGGCCTAGTGACAATATCAAAGCTTCCTAGTTCGTTTGTGGTCATACACTCATGGCACTCCTGAGAACATCAACCTGTTTTGCTGTTAATTTAGACAAGATCAGTATCTCATTGCAATGGCTCTTCTTCTCCGCTGCATCCCTCATTAAGGAGGGAAGTCCAATAATAGTACAGAGGGCTTCAGGGGGGGAAAAGCCTGAAAGTGTTAAGAAAACGATCATCTATAAATATATAAATGTATTTGTCCATCTTTACAAATATTACAGTAGATTTAACTGAAAGATTTTTCTTTTATCTTTATAATTTAAATGAACATTGATGATCTTTTAAATTACAGATAGAAACAAAATGAACATATATACATATATATATCTACAAAAAAAAATCAGTGAAACATCAATTAAATCAAATAGGGTTGTTTTGCCACCATATTGATTCAGAATGCATCAGAAACCCCATTATTATTATGAATAATACATCATATTGCAATACTGTACCAGAACACATTTTTTTTTTACAACCTTCTTGTTTAAAAAAGGATTACACTCATTAGAGATGATAGATCATCATTAAATTCAGGGGTAAAGGTTTAGTAAAGAATGTGTAATGGAACACCCTGCATGGTGCTGAAATATGTGCACTTTTTAAAACTGGATCATGCTGATAGATCCTTTACAAACGTTTTTGTGCCAATTATTTTTTGTGGTAACATAAGCCCATTGGAAGCTAAAGCATTGCCTCAGGCTAGATGGTCAAAAAGATGAATTTCTGATTAAATAAGGAGAAAACCAACATAGCCTGTAAGGAAAATGAATGCGGAGCCAAGAATTTTTAATTTGTTGAGATACAGTACTAGGCACAGAATGTTTATTTTTACAGCATAGCACCCCTTTACATTGTATGCGAACTTCTGATGAAGATGAATATATGAAAAGCAACAATCCTGAAATTCTTGGGAAAAATTCTGCATTGTAGGTAAGAAACACAGAAATCTCTAACAAAAATTCTGCACACTGCAGTGGTTTGATACCCTTGCAGTTTGATATCATGATGCATGTAGTCATTATGGGTATATAAGCACAATGAATGAGCATTTACAAAACAAACCCATATATTACATTATATCCCTAAAATATTTGCTTTGTGTTCCAATTAATGTGAACAAGGTGCGGTAATGGAAGCCCTACATTTTACACCTGCCATTAACCAGCTGTAAACTGCAGGGCTTGAACTGTAAAAATGTATTGAAGAGGTGGTTCACCTTCAAGTTAACTTTTAATATATTGTAGAAGGGACAATTCTAAGAAACTTTTCAATAGGTCTTCATTATTTAGTTTTCATAGTTTTTTAATGATTTGCAATTTTCTTCTGTTTCTTTGCAGCTTTCAAATGGGGGTCGCTGACACCATCTAAAAATAAATGCTCTGTAAGGCTACAAATGTATTGTTATTGCCACTTTTTATTACTTATCATTCTATTCAGTCCATCTCCTATTCATATTCCAGTATCTTATTCAAATCAATGCAGGGTTGCTAGGGTCATTTGTACCCTAGAAACCAAATTGCTGACACTTCAAACTGCAAAGAGCTGCTGAATAAAAAGCTAAATAACTATAAAACTACAAACAATAAAAAATGAAAACCAATTGCAAATTGTCTCAGAATATCACTCTCTACATTATACTAAAAGTTAACTCAAAGGTGAGCAATCCCTTTAATCAGGTACAATTTTGCATCCAAATCAGGTAGCACTTTTTTACAATTTGCAGCATGCACAATTGTGTATGTATTCATTATGAACAACCAAATTTCAGGGTAAAGTGGAACTTTATTATTATTATTATTATTATTATTATTATTATTATTAATAATAATAATAATAATAATAATATTTACATAGGGCCATTGTAATGCCTTATGGAGTATGAGATACAAATACAAGACCAGCAGTTTACATATACAGACAAATGTCACCAATAGATTCACTGTTACAATTGGATAGTGTTAGGAGAATATAGAGGAAGAGCCTTGTTCATGAGAACATACATTCTAAGAGGGAGAGGAAGTAAAACATATGGTGAGGGGAATCAGTGTGATTGTGATTGCGGTTTTATGTGCAATGATTTAAGGTACTTGCGTTCATATGCATACTTCATAAGTGTTTCCTGCCTTCCCTTTCGAATCAGGCAATTCTACAGCTATTGATGCAGTGGAACCCGGGAGCTACTGCCACCTCTTTCTTACTTTTCCACCTTTTCTTGATTTGCCACCTCTACTTACTGTGGTGTTTGTGCAAGGTGCCTGTAGGTGTCACTGTGTACAAGAGTATACTCTGCATACACTGTACTTTCTATACTGCTTAAAAGGGTTAGAGTTCAAGTTACTGTTGACGTGCAATGGCTGCATGAACCTGCTAATAAATCACTGTTATAATCTGCTCATTCTCGACTACCAAAACCTAACACTTACTGTGTTAGCATTTGCTGATGTTAATACATTTTGTCATAGAAAAAGCACATAGGTGGGGCCAGCTCCAGAAGCAAAGACTGAGCTGTACAGTCAGAGAGCCATGCTTCTTTCCTGCAGTGTATTTTAATAAATAAGTTGCTGTTGCAAAACCCAGAATCCTATTATTAAGGAGCACACACAGAAGTGGATCAACTCAGCAGAAAGAGCCTGAACCATGTCAGAACCTGCAATAGATACAGAGTATGCAGCAGGCCCATCTCAGCCTGTAACTGTAGCAGTCACTGCACAGATAAGGACAGACAGTCTACATTCACCTGCTCAAGTTATTGGGGAATATTGGGGAAGCAGCTCAAAGTGCTAAAAGGAATAAGAAGAGAAGAGAAGGTATCTCAAGTCAGCAGAGTGGCCACATCCTCAGTCACGCAAATTGATGCAAGATTTACCAAATACAAAGTCTGTAATAATTGTGATGATTCCCATTCATCAACAGCCCTGCTTTTGGTAAACAATGCAAGGTGTGTGGCAAATATAATCACTTTGCCAAGCAGTGTTACAGTAAAAGCAAACTAAATGCAGTGATGGAGAGTAGCAGTGAAAAGAATCAAGAGGAGATCTGTGTGAAGGCTGTTAGTAAAAGGAATAGAAGTGATTAATTAAGTATAAAGTGGACGCAGAGGCAGAAACAAACATTATCGCCACTGTTTACCATCACACAGAAAGAACTATAGTAAGCTCCTCCACAGATTCAACATGTATTATTGAAATCCCAGAAATATGACTACAAAGTAGAATATACACCAGACACTTTCCTACTAGTTGCAGATGCATTTTCTAGGACACGTAATGAGAACACTGTTGCATCAGACAGTGCAAATTAATCAGGTGTGGAAATACATATTAATAGTGTTATGGCTTGGAAAGCAGTATCAGAATAAATGTGGAAGAAATGTAAAATGAGCACTGCCTCTGATGATCATCTACAACAAGTGCTAACTGCATTACATTCAAACAATCCAAAAAAGAAATCTTCCAAATTTATATAGTCAATATTGTGATGAACTTTGTACATGGGATGGATATTGCTCAAAGGATCTCAAATTGTTGTGCCTTCATCTCTGAGAAAGGACATGCTAACCATAATACATAAAGGGCATCATGGAATTCAAAAATGCAAAAGACGGGCAAAATAATCCTTATTTTGGCCCTCTATAAATTAGGACATTTCTGATAAAAAGCTGCACAACTTGCTCCATCACTTCCAAGGGAGTCTCTAATACAGAGAGAAATGCCATGTGGTCCCTCGGATACAGTTGGAGTTGATATATTCATGTTGAATGGAATGGAGCATTTGGCAATATTAAATTAAAAAGTTAAAAAATTAAAAAATAGCACAGCATTTGAGGTATGCAAAAAACACACTTATGCAGATGTGGAATACCAAGAGAAGTAAGAACAGATAATGGTTCTCAGTTAATAGGGAAAGACTTTGTAAGATTCACAGAAAATTTTGGATTCAAGCACATCAATTCAAGCTCAAGATTCCCCAGAGTAATGGACTTGCAGAGTGTGGTATAAAGATTATAAAACAGATGTTGAAAAAAGCTGTTCATTCAGGTCAGAACCCAGAAATGGCACTCTTAAACTGCAGAGCAACAGCTCTGGACAGAGGAAAATCTCCAGCAGAGTTATTCCCTGTTTGACAAGTACAGGCAAAATTACCTGCATTGGAGCTTAAGTGTTACCACAATGATAAGACCCTACATAAATGGTACAGACAACAAGAACAAAAGATGCATGAGAGACAAAAGAAATATTATGACAAAATGATAAAAACACTTGAATATTTACACATTGCAGATGCAAGCAGAATTTGGAAGGGATCTACCTGGTATGAAAAAGCACAAGTGCTACGGCTACTCTCACCTCATTCTTATGAGGTTAAGCGATGGACATTTTTTAAGGTGAAATAGAAGGCATTTATATAAAATACTGAAAATACCGAGTGTGACTCATTCTGATGGTCAGTATTGTAATGAGTCAGAGAGCCACAGGACCAGTATTTCATTCACATGGAGCATCATCTACCAGTGGATGCTTACTGGCCAGAGGACAATCAAGGAAAACATGCAACTGGAAATAGGCAGGTGTCAGTATTAAGTTATAAGTCAAGACAATCAGATGGACAAATCAGAATCTTTTCTGAGAGATACTGCACCCATCCAAGGAACAAGAAACTCCAATCCTGCCACAGTTAATACAACTGACAATAACCAGGCACAAACACTTACTCATGGTGTTAAAACATGTTATGGCCGTATTATCAAAAAACCATAAAGACTAGTTGTTAAAGTGACAAGGTCAGTTGCTACAGTAATATAATTATAGCACATCAGCTGTACTAAGTTACAGCTATTAATAGTTTGTTGATGTTAAATTGTTAACAAGGGAAGGATGTGTTGATGTTAAAGGGGTTGTTAACCTTTGAGTTAACTTTTAGTATAATGTAGAGAGTGATATACTGAGACAATTTGCAATTGGTTTTAATTTTTTATTGTTTGTGGTTTTTGAGTTATTTAGCTTTTGATTCAGCAGCTCTCTAATTTGCAGTGTCAGCAATTTGGTTTCTAGGGTAGAAATTACCCTAGCAACCCTGCATTAATCTGAATAAGAGACTAGAATATGAATAGGAGATGGACTGAATAGAATGATAAGTAATAAAAAGTGGCAATAACAATACATTTGTAGCCTTACACAGCATTTGTTTTTAGATGGTGTCAGTGACCCCCATTTGAAAGCTGCAAAGAAACAGAAGAAAATTGGAAATCATTAAAAAACTATGAAAACTAAATAATGAAGACCAATTGAAAAGTTTCTTAGAATTGGCCCTTCTACAATATACTAAAAGTTAACTTGAAGATGAACCACCCCTTTAATAAAGTTTGTCATAGAAAAAAGAAGCACATAGATGGGGCCAGCTCCACAAGGAGAGGAGACTGAGCTGTACAGTCAGAGAGCTATGCTTCTTTCATGCACTGTATTTTAATAAATAAGTTGCTGTTGCAAAACCCAGCCTCCCATTTTTAAGGAGTACAACACACTTACTTTGCTCAATAAAATAAAGATGACTGTGCGATCCGCTGTAGAATTTGGACACTGGTGGCTAACTTGCAGGTGGCAAGACTTGACAGGACTGGGACCCACCAATATTGTTTCTAGTATCCCAATGGGCCAATCTGAATACAGAGCTGCCTGCATTCAACAGCACTGTGTTTATTATGGACAGGCAGGGGTAGGTCCTGTCACCCCGTTCATTAATTTGGGCATCATTTAGACATGCAAGCTAAGAAAGTGATGGTAGATGCAGGCTGCAATGAACCCTTTATTTACTACCTGGCCTATAGTAGGTGATACGGACAGGTCTGGCCTGTCTCTGCCAATGCTACACTCTGCACCTTTTGTTATCCAGAACATAGTGCAGATTGCAGCCAGACCCAAGAAAGAAGTGCTCCCTGAATGAGTACTACAAAGCTCTTTTTCACAGTTTAGTGCTCTTGAACTTTTGTCTGGGGTGGGGCTTAGTGATGGGCGAATTTATTCGCAAGGGGCGAATTCGCGGCGAATTCCCGCGATTCGCCGCTGGCGAATAAATTCGCAAAACGACCCGAAAAATTCGCCGCCAAAAATTCGCCGCGTCAAAACGAGTCGCGCGTTGTTTTTGATGCGACACGCCGAAAACTACGCGACGCTCGTCGGAAACGACGCGATGCGTCGGAATCGACGCGACGCGCGTAAAAAACGACGCGACGCGCGTAAAAAACGACGCGAAGCGCGTCAAAAACGACGCGCGACTTGTTTCGCCAAGTGGCGAAAAATTCTCGAATTTCTCTGGAAATTCGCAAATTTTCGGCGAAACGCGGCCGTTTCGCCCATCACTAGTGGGGCTAGCAAATTACCCCTATAGTTTATTTTATGGAAAGGATTTAAACATTACATATGTTCTTTACATAAGATGAATGTCAATTTGCCATGTAGCATTTTACTAAAACATCTGTGAAATTCACTACATTCATATTTAGCTTTACTGTTTCTGGAATTTTTTAATTTTTTTATTTGTTTTCCTATAAAATGTTTTTTCATTTCGCTGCATTCTTTCAGAATTGTTCTTATGTACAGATGGGTGGATGTGTCACATCTGACATCCTTACTGGGAAAACACAGGAATTCCCTCCCACGTTGTTTGGCATTTGTAAGAAAACATTTGGTGTTTGTGTGTGCCTTGTGCCATTTGTGAGTGATGTATTTATTTATTCATATGTATTTACACTTGATATAAACTTAAACATGTTAAAGTTAAATATTCTTGGTGGATACTGTGAAAGGTTGTTTAGAAAATGGAATCTTAAACCAGTCCATTTGATATTAAATGCAAACTAATGCAAATGCTTTCATATAATGAAATGTTTCTCTGCTTCTTTTCATGGAATTACACTACTGCAAAGGATTAGATCACATAGGAAGAATTGTAGAGTCTGCTTTCCTTATATTATACCCTAAAATCGAAATATATTTAGTTTCCAAATGCTAGAAAATCAGCAGTGCCCAGTGAGTCATTTCAGCCTTTTTGGGTTTCTCCTGCTTCTGTTCTATTCAGTAATTATTTATAACCACACACATTGTAAAAACCTGCTCATGGAATAAACTACTAATGTTCTTTACCCACACAGACACACATCAGAAACTATAAGTCTATAATTAGGAGTTGGTTGCAAAGTGCCATAAATGAATTAGCATCAACTATTCCGTAAAAGTTGTGATGGACTTCAATAAATCACACATTCAAATGAACCCATCAACATTCTGTAGAAAACTGTAAGCGGCACCCCTCCAACACATAATACAAAAAAAATCTTCACTTTTTTTTCATCTTTTATTTTTCTGCAGTTTTTTTCAGTTGTAAAGTTTTATTTTTTTGAGCATTTATCATGGTTGGAGATAATTCTTTCTTATGTTGACACTTGTTGCCAACCACAATAAATCAGTGTGTCAATTCATTCAAATCCATTTCTTGAATGGGTGATTTCTTGAGCAAGCATAATAGCCAAGGCTATAGCGATACTAATATCTACAATCAGTATAGAAATTGGTATATATATGTAGGGATGTGAAAATTAGACACCCTCACATATTTCTGACAGGCACATCCCTAGCAATATGGACGCCTAATGGGTCCTAATGGGGACCTTTTGTGCTTATGCAACCCCTGTAGTTCTCACAGTGTACACAAGGTGGCACTGTGTAAAGTATAAAGGTCATGGGAACCATGCGGTCAGTGTTCATTGCTTTAGCCCAACCTTGCAGGCTGGAAGGGAATGGGCATGATCCCTAGGCGCAGAGGCCCTAGTAAAGAATAGCATACTCTGTCATAGATCACTCTAGGAGTGATAGCTAGGTAGATAGTTGAGCAGCTCACGCTCCGACAGGAGACTTAGAGGGATTAAGATCCTCGGGTACTCATAACCCAGAAATAGGGACTAAGTGTACAGACCTCAGGGATAGGGTTTCCCCTCAGGTTCCACTTGTTACCGCTGCTGAATTCTGGTGTATATCTATTCATATTCAACGCTCAACTACTGCTGACATGACCCCTTGCCTGAAGGGATCCAGCCCATGTATGGTGCTGTGAGTATTTGCTCCTTTATGCTGTGTATGTATCTCTACTCATGCTGTGTGCTTTATATCCATGCTGTGTAACTGAATATACTCCACTGTGGTGATTGTTCCTATTGCTCTGCTGTTGAATAAATGCTGTTTTGGTTCATCATAAAGAATTACTGGCGCCCAACTTTATTGTGCTTATCGCACATGGTTACAGTTCAACTACATCCTTCCTCCACCTCGCTGCGAGGGCTCACCCCTGAGAGAAATAGTTTCATTCGTGGTTTAAATACCATTTGGTAGCTTTAACTAATTATAGTCACACCAGTTTACTATAGCGCTACATATAGTTTATGTGAGGGTATGGAATGGTTGGTGCAATGTGTGTATGTACAGACTCTGGGTTTCATTTGTTGAACTTGATGGACTTAACTGTGTAACCACTTTGAGAGGTTAAACTCCATTTGGTATTATGGGGCGTTAGAACTAAGCAGCATGATGAAGAAATCCTTAATCAATCTGCTCTGTGTAATCTTAGGGACAAGGAAGATTACACACAATATAAAAGAAATATCTTCACTTTTTTAATTTTGTAACAGTTTACTTTCAAGCTTATAGGTATTAGAAATACAATATATAATATACAATACCTTACATGGCAAGATCCCTTTAAAAAACTACTGAATTCAATGTGATTAAATGATCTTTAGAATAAAGGTGTTTACTTTATTTATTTAGCACCACATGGCACAGTGAAATAGATAATGGTTTCCAAATAATTTCACTGATGGGCATTATTTCCCTTGAAATTACCTGTATTTTTCTTCGCTTATTCTCATTATTCCTTTATTTATGTTCTTCTGAAGTGCTCTCATCTTGCTTGCCATTGGCTCTTGCTAAAGAATACCTTCTACCAACTCTTTTTTTTATGTTCTCTTGTTTGTACCCCATATTCCAAATACATTAACATTACACATTTGTTAGTCTCCTGCTACAGTACTTCCACCTTCAAGCATGTACAGGTGTGGGATCCATTATCCAGAAACCTGTTATCCAGAAAGCTCTGAATGACAGAACTGCCATCTCCCATAGATTCTATTTTAATCACATAATCCAAATTTTAAAAAATTATTTCCTTTTTGTCTGTAATAATTAAACAGTACCTTGTACTTTATGTAAACTAAGATATGATTAATCCATATAGGAAGCAAAACCAGCCTATTGGGCTTATTTAATATTTAGCAGATTTAAGGTATGAAGATCTAAATTACTGAGAAGTCCAGAAAACTCCAGGACCCAAGCATTCTGGATAACAGGTCCCATACCTGTAGATAATTCACACAAAGGGGCAAATTCACTAAAGTGCGAAGCGTCTAACACTATCGCTAATTCGCCAGTGTGACGTCAATTCACAACTTTGCCGATTCACTAACAGTGTCTCTGGCGAAAATTCGCTAGCGAAGTAGATACAATATATAGGAGTTTGAAAAAAAAAACTGTCGTCTTTTACCTTTTGTAGGGGTCTGAAAAAAGAGCGAAATTTTTTTTGGGGTTACCCTCCTTCCCCCACTTCATTTCCTAACATATGGCAACTCAACTATACAGGGGGCACATGTTTAGGGCAATAGGACAACTTTAATTTATTTATTAAAGGTTTCCTGTGCTTGCGTAGAGTAATGTAGTGGCTGTAACATACACCTCTATTATACGCTTAAGTTCACGCCGTATGCAAATTAGGCATCACTAGCGTAAATGCTTTTTGCCTGGCGAAGTAACAATATCGCAACTTCGCTACAACTTTTCCTTTTTTTTTGTAGTTATACTGGAGCAGTGACCAGCTCCTTGTTGTAGCCCCCACCATTCCCAGCTATAGTAAGGTGATCCCACTGGTGTCTAATAAAAGGGCAATGTGAAATATTAAATGTAAAATAAAATATAATATATATATATATATATTATATATTTTGTGGTCAACACCTCATTGCACCCCTGCTTAATGGTTTTAAACATTAGTGGTAAAAATTTTTGATATGAAATATGAAATAAGATTTTTTTATGAAATATGAAATTATTATGAAATAGGAAATATGATTTTTTATGAAATATAAAATATGCAATTTTTTAATGAAATATGATATTTTTATGAAATATGAATTATGTTTTTTATGAAATATGATATTTTTATGAAATATCAAATATGTTTTTTTTATGAAATATGATTTTTATTTATGAAATATGAATTATTTTATGAAATATGATTTTTTTATGACATGAAATATGACTTTTTTCATGAAATATGATTTTTTATGATATGAAATATGATATGAAATATACAGCACCTAAACCAGCTTACAGTGTGCTTGAGCTTTATTTAAGACAATGAAGAAAGTTTATTTCTGGAGACACTAATAATAAGCTTGTTCTATAAATCGTATTCTGCTAAAGAGATTTACCCTTATAATAAGACACTGCACACAGTGTTTAGTCTAGACTAAGCAAAAACACAGATCACTATAATCATAATGAGCATCTACACTAAAGCTGACCCTGCTGCATTGTTTGTTGTTTGAGATAATTTATACATAAATGATGATTAAAGATTCTAAACATAATCATAATCAAACCATGTGCCAAATTAATTAAGCCATGTATCTTCATGATTAGCTCTGACTTGTCTCATTTAGGCGAAACAAGCAAGTAGGTCAGGCTATGAGGTTTGACCAAACCAGCCATTTAAAGAAATATCAAATTATTTGGGCTAATTAAAATAGTAAAAAAGGATTTAAAATAAGATCACTGGGGCATATTTGATTACTACATGTAGCTTGTTGTTTTTTTTAAAGCACATGTAAGTAGGATTTCTGATTTTGAAGTCCGTGTTGCATAGATCACACAAGGAACCATGCAGCTAATGAGAGCATAAAAAGTGCCAATAATTACAAATAATTAACTTTTCTAATTTTAATGAAATATCTTATAAATAAGCTGCTAGATCAGCTATATTTATAGAATGCCAAAGTTAATATTCAGGCAAACTTCCCAATAAACACATCAAATAATAATTAAGGGGTCCGTTTACTAAAGTGTGGTAAAAATTTGCGCACAAAATATAGACAAATTTAGCGCAGAATATGTTTTTGCAAGTTTATTGACCTGCGGTAAATATAAATTTGCGAATATTCTTGCGCAAGACTATGTTTTCGCCAGTTATCGCATTCGCTGAAAATAACGCTACGTACACATTAACGCCTGGTTTACTAAACATCAAAATGTGTGACAGACATAATTAACGTCCAGAATATTCGCAACATTTCACCGCCATCTATATAGTGGCGTTAACTTATTTTTTGGCCAGAAAATTTGCAGTGGGAGTTTAAATCTCATTAAACTGTGCATTTAAATGATACAGAGAGATAACTGGTATGATTTCTTGTTCATAGGATTCTATTGGCAGAAGCGTGTGTGAGTGGATGGATGAAGTATGGGTTTATATGATGCATACATGTTTGATTGCTGTCACTCTGGTAATGTTGTTGGATGGTATAATCATCAGTCAATAAAATTTGAGTTTTGAAGATGCATTTCTGGCAATAAATGTCACAGTAAAAATTGCCATAATTAACGCCATTATTAAAGCCATAAAACAAGACTATTTTCTAGAATAAATATTTGCAAACATAATTTGTTGCCAGAAGATTCGCAACTTGCTAAAATTACCACTAACGTAAGCTGGTTCGCTAACGTATTTACCGCAAGTGATCGCAATGACTTCTGAGCATATCGCTGTTTAGTAAACTTAGTCGCCGCAAATATTGTAGCAGAAAAATATTCTCAGCAATAACATGCGGAAACTTAAATTCAAATTTATTGCACTTTAGTAAACTGACCCCTTAGCCCCCACAAGGCACTATTGTAAGAATGATGACAGGTTTCCATGATCTTCTTTCAAGCAAGCACATAAGTGCATTTTTTTAATTCAGGTTAATGGGAAATGATCATTCTTGGGAATAGTGATACACAGTGATACACTTATGTGTAGTATTAGCTTTGGAGTATATCATTGCAGAAGAGAATTTCTGATCAAACAGCAATATTCAAACATCCTAGCATTTGTTCATTTACAAATTACCAGTTATACCTTTGCAAAAATCATACTATTTTTCTTTAATATTCTTTTTTTTGAAGAAATACTGTTAAAGGAAGAAGGAACTGTAAAGCTAAAGCTAATGTTTTAAAGGAAAACTAAACCCTTTCAATGATCCAATCCTTCAAAGCTTTCACTGGAGTTTCCCATCTTGCATTTTGTTAGGAGTGTCTGTGACACTCCTGCATGCTCGGTGGGCTTTGAGCCACTGTTGAGTGGCTAAGTTTGGGGTTGTTATAAATCATCAAGCAGAATATGAGATATGCCTGTTATAAAAGCTGATGCTACAGGGCTGATTATTAAATCCTGATGCTAATAGTGCTGGATTCTGAGCAGACAAGTACTAATAATCTGAATTAATGACTAATCAGTCATTATAATATGACATTTATATTGTACTATATATATATATGTTGAGCTTCTGTGGCATCTGTGAAGGCACAGATCTTTATTACTGAAGGGCATTTGTTACCTTGGGCTGGTATAAAAGCCCAAAACTCATTGTACAATATTTCTGCCCTACTTCTTGATTTAGTTCTCCTTTTAACACCCTCAGTAAATCTAAATGCATACCACAAGCCAATACTAATTTTCTCTAAAAAGGACACCAGCCAATGGTCCTTTCCTGCACTGTCCCAATGACTGTACATTTCCTTCTCTGTTAAGCAATGTCAACCTAAATAGTATACTTTCTCGGTTTTGCCCATGACCATGGACTGTATGTTAAAAAGTCACCTCTTGGCAATCTATTTAAGAGTCAACCTTCTACAGAAGCACCACACTAAGTAGCAGGTCCAGATGTGTGGTGAGGTCACAAAGGCCCAGGCCTAAGGTGACACAGATTTAGTGGTGGAATGCCAGGTAAACCTTAGGTTTATGATTGACACTGGAGTCTAGGCACACAGGACATCCCTGAGCATCTGTCCAGCTTAATATTAAAGGATGTGCTTTGCACATGTTCGGGGGGCAGGGATGATATCGGCCTCAAGGCGCCCCGTCAAGAAACCCGACCCTGACAATAGCGTGGAATCTTATTTCCACAGAAGATAATTTACTGCTTACAAACAGAAACAGCTAAACAACAGTCAAAAATTATAAGAATATTATAAATCCAAATAGATACCCACAATAGTTGGTTGCCTAAATGAATTGATTGAAAGAGATTGTAGAAATATTTCCCTTTGCTTTTCCCTCTCTCCTGAAAGAACATTAACATTCTGTCTGGCAGTTAGGGAGATTGAGTATCAGTTATCTGGTCAGATAACTGCTGTGATTCCTAACCATGAACATTTATACTGAGAGGCCTATTTATCAAAGGTTGGATTTTAGTGGTTTTTGAAACCATGACTATACTCACTTTTACATTTACTGTATTTAAATATCCAAATGAAAAAGTATAAATGGAAGATAATGTACTTTCTGAGTTTTTCTGACAATTCTACAAAAAAAAAATAAACATCCTGAAGTCTGAATTGATTTGAAACAGTCCAATATTATCAGTGTAGCTCCCTCCAACTTCTATAGGACAACTTTTACTTGAGCTGTTTTTTGTTAGTGGTTTTGGATTTTTTACACTTAATAAGTATCAGATTTTTTTTTAACTTTTAAAGAAATAGTAAAACCACAAATTTTTTGAGATTCATGGAAAAAATAGTGCACATGCTACTGCTTGGGGTTAACACCATAGAGTTTCACATGGGAAACATGGAGGTGCCAACCCAACTACACAGCTTCATATTTTTCTCAAGGAATGGGAGAACTCTTGAAGGATAATACAGTTGTGGAGGCAGGGTCAGACTGGAGCCTTGGAGGCCCACTGGGGCTACAAAATGAAAATCCTTACCATCAAATTTTATCCCAGCACGCACATGAGGCAGGGCAGGAGCCAGTGTTTTTGGGCCACCGGATTTTTTCCCAGTGTCCCACAGGCCCAATATGACCCTTAATGAGGTACCCTGTCCCAGACATGTGCAGGGGTAACTGTGGTTAAATACTATT
Organism: Xenopus borealis; assembly: GCA_024363595.1. NCBI lineage: Eukaryota > Metazoa > Chordata > Amphibia > Anura > Pipidae > Xenopus > Xenopus borealis. Next base: position 78,853,907 of record CM044433.1, on the reverse strand, counting down.
AGGAGGGCTATGTTTCCTTTTAAATGCCCTACAAATGTATCTTGCATTTATTTTTATTATTTATTATTAGTCAAAGCAAAGACTGATTTCTAAGATGAAATTGCGCAAATATAAAAATGTTGCTATTTTTTCATGTTCTTTGCTATGGAAAAAGTCTAGGAATGTCTTCTGATGTAAGGTAGAGATCACAGAATCAATGGACAAAATTTCATGCAGTTTAACACACTAAATGGGTTTTCAGAAAGATTACTTTTCAAACAAATAACCTTAAATCATCTTTACATGTAATTAAATGTGTTCCTGACTGTAAATATCTCCCATGACATCAACATGATAGTATGAATCATTAACAAAAGTATACAGGTCATTAACAAAGGTATACAGGTTTACATATTTTTTTGGTTCATGATCCCCTTTGAGGTTTAACAGTTTTTGGGCCCCTTAAGTCTGTATCAATAATGCAGTCATGGATATGGGATTATCTTGGGCATGGTTGGTAGATGAAAATAGCAATATTTTGCAAATGATCCACCACCTGGGAAGTAAATATGTAAATGGAAAAGGAGACTGGAGTTGCCGAAGAACAGGGGAAAATTTGCAATGCAAGAGAAGGAATACCGCTGAAGAACAAACTGTAGGCAGACTGAGAACCAAAGAGATCAGAAGTTTGTACATTGTAGAGTTTGCCTAGAGTCATGGAACTATATCTGAGAAATAAATCCTGGATTTTTTTCAGATCACAGTTAGGTTGTCAGTGTTCCAAAATTATGTAAACATAAAATTGCAAGCAAACAGCAAATAATTTTGAACGATGTTACGAATGAAAGCATGCACTTATTCCTTACTACTGGCAAATACACTTGTGCAGTAGGATCCATATTTGTAAATTAACCTTGATGATTTCCAAGTGGTAAGGTACCTATGTGTAAGAACTGTTGTCAAACTTGAAATGTTTTTTGCTAACCACGCTAACATTTTGCAATGCTGCTGTCACTTTTCTCGATACGTTGTTAAGATGATGAACACAATTACAATGGCTACTCAGTTACTAAAATGTCACGCATAATTTAATTGAGTGATAAAGTAGCATGCTTAATTCTGTGTCTTCATCGATAACCTTACATTCATCAATGTTTAATCTCATCTACCAATTACCAGCCCATTAACCTATTCGATCCATGTCTCTCCAAGGAGGGCAAATGTCTCAGGCCTGACTTAATTAGCATGCTTTACATATTTAAGTTTTATATGCAAAAAAGGTTCAGTTGCTTAACTATTCAAAGGCTATTCACCTTTAAAGTTTCAGAACCTTTATTGGTTCCAATTAAATTCTTTGAGAAAATCAAGACACTGTGTGGGTAATGTAAGATAACCTAAAGTTTGCACCAGATCTAGGAATTAATAATTAGTAGAATTTACTAGTCCATCGGAGATAAACCCTTTCTGAGTGAACTTGCTGCATAGTGTTGTGTATAAACACAGGGTGCCTATTTGGACCTAAGAAGAACATACTGCACCATATACTGTTTCTGATTTTTCCATAGGCGTAGGTGCTGGTCCATTTTCGTACTTAACTTTTTCGTGTGCAGTTGGGAGACTGTGGAGGGATCGGCAGGAAGATACAACTCTAAAGGACAAACTAACTTTCTTTCTATCCCCTCGTTTTATTGTAGAATTTTCTAGTCACCTGAATGAAAGCAAATGAGCATTCCCATATGTCATACTGTAGATACATCTTGTAATCTTGTGTAACCAAAATTCTTGTGCCCATAAATATGAAAGTATTGTTATTATATTTCATTCCAGAAAATGTTATCCACCCAGGAGAGAGGGCAAAAGGGAGTTCATGCTAAAAGACATTTCACTGTAAGAACATCTACTGAAGCTTAACTGGGCTACAAGTACTACAGTTAGCAAGCTGTGAGAAAACCCCAATATCTCAGACACAAGTCTATTGTCTAGGGGAGAATGCCCTTGACAAAGGATTTGTGTTTGTGGCATATTTGGGGTATTTTCCCACACACCAATGTATCTGACTTGAAGACTGAGTGTTGCTGTTTATATTGGTGTTGTGTAATAAAAGTCACTAAGTTGGCCCAGGAGCAGTAACCCATAGCAAAAAATCAGCAGGTAGGATTTACAGGTCACCAAGCAAACATCTTATTGGTTGCTATGTGTTACTGCTCCTGGGCAAACTTAGTGCCTTTTATTATATATAGGGTTTGTGTGGTATGTATTAATCTGTATATTTAGACTTGAAATCATGTATTTGTTAGTAATATGCTATATTAAATTACTCTCTTAGTATAACTTTTGTATAGTGTCAGGCAGTGGAGCAACTAGCAGTGGCCAGATCTGGGTGCAGCATGCGCTCTACCATGCCCACCTCCAGACTACTGCCCCTAGCTTTCCAGACTTGCCCTCCATGCAAACAAAAAGTCCACCCACAATATTTGTCTAGCACAGCTTTGGCAGGCTCCACTACACCTCAGGTAGTTACATACTTGTTGTCAGGACCATAAAGGATTTCAGTCCTTGCTCATTGAATAACTGGTCAATACATTTGATTTTGTAATTTACCCAGAGTACTGGGTCTGACACTGTTAGGAAACATCTACATTTAAGGTTGTGCCAAAGGGGCAGTATATGGGGGTATTTGGCCCTTTGCCCACACCAAAGCTCATACTTTCAGAAGAAGGGCAGGCTCTTTGGGTATCGCCTCTGGCTGTATGTGCAATGGTGTATTATTGAAAATGTGAGAAAATGGGACATTTGTACATTTTTTTTGCCTGGATTTACATATTTTTGTTTACTTTTATAACAAAACATCAATTTATGAATGTGTGGTTCTATACAATTTGCATTCCACATAAATTATTTATAGGTTGTAATGCTAAATGTTCTGATATTATTTATTTAAGATTACAATTCTTTTTTAAAATATGAGGAGCATAGGGTTTTAAATCATTCTTTAAGACACTCAGTATCTGATATCTTGTAAAACATGAAAAAAAATCTTCCCACAAGGAATTTAGTATTGATGGACAGATGAATCAAAAACATGTTATTTTTTCGGGTTTATTAGCTCACAGCAGTACTAGTAATAATTTGCGGTTTACACACTTTATAGACTACTTGTGTTTCAGTGGCCACATCAATGGGAAAATAGCTCTATGAAGTCCAGATGGGGGGGGGGGGGGGGGGGGGGGGGGGGGGTCAGTGACAGCAGAGTATGTGATGCCAGGGAGGGTCAGGAGGTGTTCCATGGTCATTTTAGTAAAGTCAGGGAGTGGGACTATGATGCATCAGTCAGTGATTGGCTGATCGCTGCATTGTTCAATTCATTTATGGACTAGGGAATCACCTGACATCCTTGGCTTAGAAGAAACTCCAAGTGCACACTTTAAACTGGAAAGGTGAATCCTTCCCACTACAAACTGTGACCAGACCAAGCCAAATTCTGGTATTAACCCATAAGGTGATTTTCTCAAGTAAGGACAAAACATACACCCCATTTCACTTATAATATGCAGGCATAAAGCATTTATTTGACTCATGAATTGGATCCAATATAATCAAGAACAAAACATTTCAACAGAATATCGTTTTCTAACAGAAATAATGAAAGTAATATATTCCATTTTTACCTTTATCAAATGCCTGCACCAGTATTATATTTTTTGATATTTTTGCAATATGTTTAATACTAAATGGAAAGTTCAGCTCTCCAGATGGACTTTTCTAATCAACTTTTCAATTGGTCTTCGCTATTTTTATTATGTTTTTTTATTATTAGCCTTCCTATTCTGCCTCCAGCCTTCAAAAGAAAATGTCAACTGGCTGTCTGTAGTCACTTACCACGAATAAAAATATCTTACTGTTAGGCTTCAATTTGATTACTTGTTTTTCTTTCTAGACCCTCTGCTACAAAATTTACATTTCTATGTCAAGTCTAATCAAAAATGTAAATAATTAAAAGAAAAAACATGGAGACCAATAGTATTGGAATGATGTTGTTTACAACAATATGTACTGGATTAGACAAGTCCTTCCCCTGTTTTTCTGTCTGCGACATCATCCAACCTGGCTACAGGCTAGAGAGCCATCTGATTGGCTGTGCGTCCCAGTACATCCCTGGGAGAGGAGGTGGAGCCAGGGGAGTGCCTGACTTTGGAGCCAAATGCATAGTGTTACAGACAGAGCTTATAAAGGAACCCCTCCGGCAGCAGCCAGTCAGTCAGATTTGTGGAGTGTACCAGTGCTGCATGAAAATACTCAGAGCTGAGCCAGGCTCCCTAGGCAACCTGGGCTGTCATAGTTACATAGTTAGTTACATAGTTAAATTGGATTGAAAAAAGACAAAGTCCATCAAGTTCAACCCCATCAAATTAAAAACCCACACACACACACCCCTCCACACTTTCGCACAAACCATATATGCCCATAGCTATACTAACTGTAGCGTTAAGTATCACAGAAGCCTTTGATATTATGTCAGTCCAAAAAATTCATCCAAGCTCCTCTTAATGTGCATTCCACAACCTCACTGTCCTCACTGTGAAGAACCACCTACGTCTGAAGGGGTGGCCTCCTGTGCGGTGATCCTCTTTATGGGTAAAAATGTCCCCTGATCTGTAAAGTGTCATAATTATGTTTTCATCCCTTGAGTTAATGTCCTTTTTTATGCAAGACAGAACTTTATTTGCATTAGTAGTTACAGCATGGCACTGCCCAGAATTAGACAACTTGTTATGTATAAAAAAAAACCCAAGATCCTTCTCAATTAAGGAAACTCCCAACACACTGTCATTTAGTGTATGACTTGCATTTATATTATTTTTGTCAAACCTTGCATTTATCAACATTGAACCTCACTTTCCAGTTTGCTGTCCAGTTTCCCAACTTAGACAAATCACTCTGCAGAGTGGCAGCATCCTGACTGGAACCAATAGTTCTGCACAATTTAATGCAGTACAGAGCCCTGCGGTACCCCACTAACAACACTGGTCCAATTAGAAAATGTTCCATTGTAGTCTATCTTTTAGCCAGTTCTCTATCCAGGTATAGGGATGGCGCGAACAGTTCACCGGCGAACTTGTTCGCGCGAACATCCGCTGTTCGCGCTCGCCAAAAGTTCGCGAACGTCGCGCGACGTTCGCATTTTGGGTTCGCGTCAATTTGGCGCTTTTTTTTTGCCGCATTTTTTTTGCCCTCTCACCCCAGACCAGCAGATACATGGCAGCAAATCAGTAAGCTCTCCCTCCTGGACCACCCCACACCCCCTGGACCACTCCCCTTCCCTATAAAAACCGAAGCCCTGCAGCGTTTTTTCATTCTGCCTGTGTGTGCTTGGAAGAGATAGTGTAGGGAGAGAGCTGTTAGTGATTTCAGGGACAGTGGATAGTAAGTTTGCTGGCTAGTAATCTACTGTACTTCAAACAACTGCCATCTAGCTGTGTGAGCTTGTTCACATTCTGTCTAAATATCCATAATATTACCCTCTCCAGAAAAAGCACCTGAGTAATCCGTATCCACCGGTGTAGTAGTGTATACGTTGACCTTGTAGGCATTATTTGCCCTGTAGCCATTTTTTGCCCATCTAGCTGTGTGAGCTTGTTCACATTCTGTCTAAATATCCATAATATTACAGTGTCCACAACCACCTGAGTGACTTTTTTCCCTTTACAGCACAAAACGCAGCGCTGTGTCAACAATGGATTTTTAAGATACATTTTTGCCCTTGATCCCCCTCTGGCATGCCACTGTCCAGGTCGTTGCACCCTTTAAACAACTTTAAAATCATTTTTCTGGCCAGAAATATCTTTTTTAGCTGTTAAAGTTCGTCTTCCCATTGAAGTCTATGGGGTTCGCGAACCGTTCGCGAACCGTTCGCAAATTTGCGGAAGTTCGCGAACATGTTCGCGAACTTTTTTTCGGCAGTTCGCGCCATCCCTATCCAGGTATAAATACTATATTCCAGGCCAAAATTCCTTAATTTAACCAGTAACCTTCTGTGTGGCACTCTATCGAATGCTTTATCAAAGCCTAAGTAAATCACATCCACTGCCATCCCAGAATTGAGGTCCCTGCTTACCTTCTCATAAAAAGAAATGAAGTTAGTCTGGCAAGATCTATTACGCATAAAACCATGCTGGCACAAACTCATAGTATTGTTATTTGCTATTGTTATTTGTTATTTGGGATAAAAAGTTGTCATTTAACATATTTACAAACCTACTAGCCTTATCTGTCTTGGCAACCCCATTACCCCAGTCAATGTCCGGATAATTGAAGTCACCCATAATAATAACTTGACCTAGTTGTGAAGACGCTTCTATTTGTAAAAGTAGCTGGGCTTCATACTCATCAATTATACGAGGTGGTTTATAGCATACACCAATGATAATTTTCTTTTTAACCTTATGCCCAGTCAAAATCTCTACCCAGAGGGATTCCACACCCTCACCAGTGCCAGCAATGGTTATTTCTTTAGTGCATGGCTTTAATTCAGACTTTACATACAAACACACTGCTCAATCTTTTTAATTCCTCTGTCCCTCTTAAAAGGGTGTAACCATTTAAATTTACAGTCCAGTCATGTTTCATCCCACCATGTCTCAGTGATGCCAATTATATCATCATTTTTAGAGCATGCAATTAATTTGAGGTCTCCCATTTTACCTGACAAACTTCATGCATTTGCCAGCATACAGCGGAGGTTACTACTTTTACTTTTTAAATGTGCATTACTTTGAGGAGAATTATATGTTAAGTTAGTATTAGTCTGTTTTCCTTGTAACAGAGGAACCTCCTTAGCTGGTAAACTGTATGCCCCCCTCACTCCTCCCCCATGACCCCTTACTAATCCTACTACCCCATCTACCCTAGCTTCCCCATTATTCTTTCACCCACCCCCCACTTGCCTAGTTGAAACACTCCTCCAACCTCTTGGCCATTCTTTCCCCTAGCACAGTGGACTCCCTTCCATTGAGGTGCAATCCGTCACGTTTGTATAGGTTGTACCCCAAGGAAAAATCAGCCCAGTGCTCTAGGAACCCAAACCCTTCCTTCCTACACCAAGACTTAGCTCCCTAAGCTCCCGATGTCTACCTAAACTTGCACGCGGCGCACACTGGGGCGCGGACATGCGTGAATAGACTCTTGCACGCTTGTGCGAATAGACTCATGTGTTAATAGCAGACGCATGCGCGGATAGACGTGCATAAGCAAATGAACAATCGTGTAGAGAGGGGACAGGCAGAGAAGGTATGTGCCTGGCACCCTCCAGCTTTGTGCCCTAGGCATGTGCTTACACTGCTTACCCCTAGAAAACTTCCTTTGGCTATAAGAGTTTTTTATTTCTCTCTTTTCCTTTTGCTGCTAGAATTGCATTGTTTATAGGCAAGGCAAATATAATTAATCTTCTGAAGGCAGGCAGCACTATATTCATTGGGTCACTCGCTGGTCTCTGTGCTCTGAAATAGACAGTGGAGACCTGTGCCAATCCTACAATAGTGGAAGACAGTGTGCAAAGCACAAAAACAAAACGGCACCCCTTTTTTGCACACTATTCTGTAAGTATTAATTTTACATAAAACACCTTTAATGCTGGCTTAAATGTGACATGCCCCTTTTGTAAACTTTATTTTTTATTGTATTATAATGTCTCAATTGGAATATGGTGGGGACCTTGTGTGCCCGAGCCGCTATGGTAGCCATAAAGGCCTGACAGGAACCCTAAACGCGATGGCTAAAGCGAAGAGTGTAGGGAGTTGCTGGTCTCCCATCACAAACTTCCGAGGGTGGCAGCTCAAGGAAGGATCGCTATATATAGCAAGTACTGGTGTGACCAGGGTCAACCAAAAACTAGCACCGCTGCCTTGCTGTGGAAGTGGAATTCCAAAGGCTAAGGGAAAGAACCCCAACAGAAATCAGTGTGCCTGGAAGCTTTAGGTGGCAGCCCCACCACCAGGATCGGGTGCTGAAGGCTAATAACCTACACACCTTAAATCAAATTATAATTGAAACTGAAGTGAAGGAAATCCTGACAAATCTTATGTCGATGACCTTTGGAAAATGAATATTGGATTTTGGAATGTTGCAACCATGTGGGAGACTGGTAGACTAAAACAAGCGGTAAAAGAGATGGAAGAATACAAAGAATATATATAGAGAGAGAGAGAGAGACCTAGAATGGAATTCACAGGGATCAAGAAGGGGATGGCCTTGAAAAACATGAAGAAGATCAGTGCAAGAAGAAATTATAAAGATGGGAAAAACATGGAATGAGATCAAGAGAATAGCAACAAATAAATTGGAATGGAGAGTCTTCACGGATGCCCTGTACCCCACTGGGAGTCGAATGAACAGATAATGAATGTCTAAATTGTATACAATGTTCAATTGAACAAAAATAAAAATATTCAGGTGTGGCATATGATAAAGAGCATTGGCTTTTTACAAATGCTTGTCAGTATTATTGGTATTTGCTGCAACAGTTTTTATATATTGTGTTTTCTTTATCAGGGTGGGTAAAATTGGGGAGGATAGATGTAGGGAAGGGGAGGAGTGGCTGAGATTGTATATACATACATACATACATACCCTTAAAGGGTGCCCCATTTATAAAGCCAGATATTCCAGAACTTTCAGGTGCAAAAATAACACAGAGCACATGCACAACCTATAAAATTCCCAATCTTCCTTCCACTGGCAGATGAGGTCACTTCATAGTGTCCAGGCTCAAAAAAAGCTACAAATAAGCAATTATTCATGCAGAGGAATAATTTTTGCGCTGGGAATTTCCCATGAATAACTTTTAATGTGAAAGCGTATTGCATCTACATATTTCTGCACCTACAAGGGCTCATTTACTAATAAAGCTGGTAAATTGCACAAGAACAGTTGCCAATAGCATTTAGATTCAAATGGTTTACTAAAAGTTAGAGAATGAAAATGATTATCTGATTGGTTGCTGTGGGCAGGGCCCATACAGTTTATTTATATGGGCCCCCCATGATCACAAGCATGCAGTATCAACATTTTGTCAATGCCCTTGTGTGTCCTAATTAGGGATGCACCGAATCCACTATTTTGGATTCGGCCGAACCCCCGAATCCTTCCCGAAAGATTTGGCCGAATACCGAACCGAATCCGAACCCTAATTTGCATATGCAAATTATGGGTGGGAAGGGGAAAACATTTTTTACTTCCTTGTTTTGTGCCAAAAAGTCACGTGATTTAGCTCCCTGGCCCTAATTTGCATATGCAAATTAGGATTCGGATTCGGTTCGGCCAGGCAGAAGGATTCGGCCGAATCCGAATCCTGCTGATAAAGGCCGAATCCTGGCCGAATCCCGAACCGAATCCTGGATTCGGTGCATCCCTAGTCCTAATCAAGGAAACAGACCTGCAACTGCTGGTGGGCAAAGGAACTATAGGGGAAACAATGGGACCGATAAAAATCTGGAACACATGTTCATGGAAAATGTCTTGTTCCCAAAGTTTAGAAGCCCAATAACTAGTCAGTCATAGTTCATATTAAACAGTAAAAAATAATAAACTAAAGTACTAATAAGCTTATGTTTTTAATTCAGGTCATCAGAGTAGTTAAACCCTACCCCCAAAGTCATAAGTAAGGTATAGTGATGAGTGAATCTGGCCTGTTTCACTTCACTAGAAAATTTGTGAAACAGCTGAAAATTTTGCAAAAATTTGCTAACTGCATTATGGGTGACTTTTTTTTCCTCACTCCAATTGCAAGTCAGTGGGTGATTTTTCTTTTCGAAGTCAATGGAAGTTTTTTATCTGCAGATTTTTTTCACTGCAAACTTTTGTCTCGGTTTCGTGAAAAAATCCACCAATGGTGAAATGCAGTACTGGTATGGGACCTGTTATCCAGAATGATCGAGACCTGGAGTTGTCCACATAACTAATCTTTCTGTAATTTGGATCTTTGTACCTTAAGTCTACTAGAATATCCTGTAAATATTAAATAAACCCAATAGGCTGGGTTTGCTTGCAATAAGGATTAATTATATCTTAGTTGGGACTAGGGATGGCGCGAACGTCGGAAAAAAAGTTCGCGAACATATTCGCGAACTTGCGT
>CM044433.1:78701380-78808194 GCA_024363595.1 Xenopus borealis | reverse complement strand
CACCGGATGTTCGCGCGAACTAGTTCGCCGGCGAACAGTTCGCGCCATCCCTATTAATGACCTGGATATGGGCATTGAAAGTACGGTTTATATTTTTGCAGATGATACTAAATTGTGCAGAACTATAGGTTCCATGCAGGATGCTGCCACTTTGCAGAGTGATTTATCTAAGTTGAGAAACTGGGCAGCAAACTGGAAAATGAGGTTCAATGTTGATAAATGCAAGGTTATGCACTTTGGCAAAAATAATATAAATGCAAGTTATACTCTAAATGGCAGTGTGTTGGGCATTTCCTTAAGTGCGAAGGATCTTGGGGTTTTTATAGATAACAAGTTGTCTAATTCTGGGCAGTGTCATTCTGTAGCTACTAAAGCAAATAGGGTTCTGCCCTGCATAATAAAGGGTATAAACTCAAGGGATGAAAACATAATTATGCCTCTTTATAGATCCCTAGTAAGGCCTCATCTGGAGTATGCAGTGCAGTTTTGGACTCCAGTCCTTAGGAGGGATGTAAATGAGCTGGAGAGAGTGCAGAGATGTGCAACTAAACTGGTTAGAGGAATGGAAAACAAATTATGAGAATAGACTGTCAAGGTTGGGGTTGTTTTCTTTGGAAAAAAGACTCTTGCGAGGGGACATGATTACACTTTACAAATACATTAGAGGACATTATAGACAAATATCAGGGGACCTTTTTACCCACAAAGAGGATCACCGCACCAGAGGCCCCCCTTCAAACTAGAAGAAAAGGACTTTCATTTGAAGCAACGTAGGTGGTTCTTCACAGTGAGGACAGTGAGGTTGTGGAATACACTGCCAGGTGATGTTGTGATGGCTGATTCTGTTGATGCTTTCAAAAGGGGTTTGGATGTTTTTTTGGACAGACATAATATCAAAAGCTATTTTGATACTAAACTCTACAGTTTGAGTGGAGGTGTGTTTGTGTGTGTGTATGCTGGGTTTTAATTTGGAGGGGTTGAACTTGATAGACTTTGTCTTTTTTCAACCCAATTTAAATATGTAACTAAACATTGTGTCCCAAACACTACGTCCCTAGCAACACACTGAGACAAAAACTGGTACACCAAAAGGATCCAACACAAAAAGAAAACAATGTTATATATGCAATCCAGTGTAGATCACAGATCTCGTTCACCAAGTGAATAGCTCAGCATAAGAGGACGAACTCTACAGGGCAAGACTCAGCTGTCTTTCTACAGCTAAAGGACAAGGGACACTCCTTTGAAGATGGCAATGCCCAAATCTTGGATAAAGAAGACCGCTGATTTGAACGAGGCATGAAAGAGGCAATTCATGTCAAGGTGGAGAAACCATTCCTGAACAGAAGAGGGGACTTTGACACCACCTGTCTGCTTCATAAAATTCTGTTCTCACATCTGTACCCTGGCAGTTTCAGAACATTTCATACATCCCTTCATGCAGCTCACAACTAATACCTGATTGTAAATTTCAGATGTCACCTCTCTGAAGAGTTACAATGTGCCATTGTAATTGGATGTCACGGACGCTGCCCGGAGCCATGCCAGGAGCTCCGGGCGGTGCGTGCTAGGTTCCCAGCGTCGCTCCCACAATGGCGGTGGGTGATGACGTAATTGCGCAGCGTCAGGCATTTGGTGTCAAATTTGAAAATTTAAAGGCGCCCTGGACGCCTTCATAGCGCCCGAGTATAGGCTTTATTTCCTGTGTGTGCTAAATTCATGTCCTGTATCCTGTTCCTGATTTTGTGCCTGGATTTGACCCTGATACTGTGCTGCCTGCCCTTGTGACTATTGCTTGGACTTTGACCTTTCTTCTGTGTTATCCCTGAACTGTGCATTTCCTTGTATCCACTGGAAGGCTTCCTCCTTGATCCTGACTACCTCCCTGTGGAAGCTGCTGGCCCCCTGACATTGGATTAGTGGAAGAGTTTATATGCCGAAGACTTCCAACATCAGTTGAACTGAAGAAGCTGCTCGGATGTGTAGCGAAATGTCACTGATTACCCAGCAAGTCCAGTTTTTTAAGAATTACTTATATTAAAAATAGCCATGTGAAATTATTCTCAAAAATGTATTGACGTTTCATTCATTACCAAAGAGGGCTTGCTGATAAAGTTTGATGTTGAATACAATTTAGTAAACTTGAAACACCATAACCCCCTGGCTATCTACAGTAAGCCGATCTACTTCATTTTGTAGGCATAGTCCAGCAGTTTTGGAATTGCTCTTTGCATTAACTTGTCCTGCTTTTATTCCCCTGGGGCTCCTGTCACTTGAAGTGACATGAATCCCTGATCGTTTTTAATCATCTCACAGGCAAGGAGAACACTGTGTTAAATGGAAACTATCACCAAATTGTAATTCCTAAATATCCAGTACCTTTTATGTGTCTAATAGAAACAATATTAAAATAATAAAATTAAAATAATTACTGTTGACTATGTTAGTACCAGGCTAATGATTTGCCACAGGTGACAGGCTTTTATACATGCAATATGATTGAATAGCTATACACAAAGTTGTGCTGATACTGCGGTTTGGATCACTTACAACATAAGACAATCTGTAATTATTTAATTTGGTTTTACTGCAGCGCACTTTTTTGCAAAAGAAGGTCTAATTGACCTGAAGTACTGTAGCAGTGCAACATTACATTACATTAATACTCGTATATATTTTTGCCTTCTTGTTGGTAGATGGAGAAGGAAGGCTTTCACAGTAAGTTTAATAAGTAGGACAAAGGGAAGATGTTAATCAGTATGCATGCATGTGGAGGTCATTTACATATTCCTGGAGGTACAAATGCTGCAGCACACAAAAACGTGCTCCTTAGTGCTCATCTAACAAGCATATGGATGCCTAGGAAAAGATGCACTCTTTTCCACATGAAAATTTACTACAAATTAGAACATTAATGCCTTACTCCACCTCCCGGTGCTTAACTCAGGTGCTTCGAAGGGTTCATGGGGTGTTGCATTGTGAGAACAGAATTTCCAGTTAAAAAGGTAAAGCACATAATAAATAGACCTCTTTAATTAGCAGAATTTTATACCTCCCAAATTACAGCACACCCTGTGTAAGCATAGCAAACAAATGCGCTAATTCTAATTAAATAACCCCATATTTAGTCCGGATGTTACTTTATTCTATGTTAAATTTATTTAAGCTGAATCAGGATTAACAAGTGCCTCTTTTCCAAACCATCTAATGTTAAATCACCCACCATTTGTACAAAATTATTTCATGGCTGCACAGTGTGCTAATTACTACTACAAACAGACACTACGTACTACTCTGTGTCCTTGAAAGCTCAGGGCCTATTCTGAATTCCAGTCCCAGCCTGGTGGAAGGCTTAACTTTCTTGATTTTTTAAAATTTATTTTAGAATATATTCAGCATAATACCATGATGCCTCATTAAAAAAATAATATGGCCCCTGCACACAAGGTCATGCCCAAGACCTGCCCTTATTTCCAAAAGTTCCACTCCCAAAAGTCATCCAAGCTTCTCCCACTCCCTGCAAGCCTCACCCAAATATGTCCCATAAATAAGGCACATTGGAATCTCTTGCAGCCCTGCATTCATTTCCATTTCCATTGGAACTTTAGTGGAGCTTCCATGTGACAAAATTCAGTTCGGGCAAAATTAAATGGAAAATGAATCTGTAGCTTAAAACAATGAAATATGGGAACCTCTACCTGCAGAGAGCCCTGTTGACCAATACCATTGAAAGAACATTGCCCCGCATGCAAGGTAATGATCCAGCCAGAACACACCCTATCTTTCCAAAATGTCCCTTCAAAACTTGCCCAAGCCCCTCCCTCTCCTTTCAAGACCCACCCAACTATGACCTCCCGAACAGCACATTGGCAGCTCTTCTGACCCTGTACTCATTGCTATGGAAATGTGGTCAGTTGCTTTAAACAATGCTTTATTGGATGGGGGCAGTGTTGATTATTTTGTTTATAATGAATTTCTCTGTGTCCCATGCAACAAGCTGTGACAATGATAAGTGACATTTGAAGATTTTGCATCAATCATATAACATTGTAGGTTGCAATCTTATGGCTATCCAATTAACCACTATATGCTGGCTGCAGACAGGCCTGGCAATCTGTGAATTCTTTTAAATGCCAGAGGGGCTGCTGTAAGATGTGTACATTTTGAGGCCAACAGACACAACTAATTGTTGTGTGCACAAAGAATTTTGCGTGAAAAACACTAAATTTTGTATTAGCTATGAGCACATAGTTTTTAAAAACATTTTTGTGCACTTAGCTGGTATGGAATTAGAAGGAACATTGACTACAGTCAAAAATTTACTGTTATTTCACAGTGGGACAAAACAAGATTTTATGAGTCCCTGTTTGCAGTTTGTCTGACACCACCAAGCAGTACCCCATTCCAAGAATCTACCCCGGACCCTTATACAGTAGGTCTCATTTTATGTGATTACTGGGCGAGTTGTTAAATTACGTATACCTTGCCTTAATCCTGATAAAGTTCATTTTTCTTTTATGGTCTGTGTTTTTAGTTTTATGGGCATTCAATATCTCAAAACAATAAAGCACAGTGGCAGCTAAGCACCAGAGGGCACCAGTCAAAAGGGAACTGGGAATCAAGTTTCCCTGAGATACAGGTGGAGTTGGCACAGCAGCAAGAAAGTTAATTTAATTTCATTTTCAGTATTTGATAAAAGGTTCTGTAACAGAAAGTCACATTGTGTCCTCTTATTTGTGGTTGACAACCATTTTCAGGTACCTGTATTGAAATTAGTTTCTATGATGTTCAGATCTTTTTTCTGCTATACTCACTGGGGGTCATTTATCAACACTGGGCAAATTTGCCCATGGGCAGTAACCCATGGCAACCAATCAGATAGCTGCATTTGTTGTTCTACTTGCAGCTGGCTTTAAAAAGCTAATCACTGATTGGTTGCTATAGATAACTGCCCATGGGCAAATTTGCCCAGTGTTGATAAATGAGCCCCACTGTGTTCTGACCTGTTTCAAAGTTCTTTTTAATCTTGCTTTGGAACATTTTGTCTCACTCATGCTTGAAAAGAACCTTGTTTCTTGAAAAGGATCCTAATGCAGTGCATGAAACTCTGACTTCTGCTTTATCTGCTTATTTTATTTGCTTCTTGCATTGCTTTCTTGTAACTTTCTGAGAATATATAAATGGAACACTGCACCTCAGCCTACATACTTGATGTTATGTTTTAACGTTGTCGTATATATTATGCAATCATGTATTTTACTATAACAAATATGCTGCCTTTTTTTTGAGCAGGTATGATAACCAGGGCAATAGTACAGGAAATGGGATGACAATAACTTATTTTTTACTGGCAGTCCTGCATTATCAATGTAATCTAGAGACAAGAATTAGGGTTGTTATCAGAGTGTTTTTTTAAATAACCCTTTCTGTAATTAAACTGTAGGTAGGTTATTCTGTGGATTTTACTTATCAAATCATTTAATATAGTCATCCATGATGAGTTGGTACCATATCAGTTATGTAAAAATACATAATATTCCTTGATTTACAGTTAGCATTAACATTAACACTTAAAGGTAACCTACTCTGTAAAACCATATGCCTTCAGATGCCATATACAGGTATGATATCTATTTCTTCATTATGGACTTTATTTCAATTTGGAACACCATGCCTTTAGTCTAATAAAAAATGTAATGTAATAAAAAAACAATTAATAAACCCAATAGGACCGTTATTCTACAGATTCATGCAACTTATTAATTGAGTATGTTATTACAGAGAAAAGTAAAATCAGGACAGATATCTATGGAGGAGCTGGTATGTAGTGAGGTCAGAGGAAGGGTCAAGATAGCAGGACAAAGGAAGTAAAGGTCTGTTTGTGAGCTGCCAATCCTAAAGTTGGCATGGGCCTGGGAAGTGTCCAGGGTGCTAAGGCTAATTTGCCACATATTTAGAAGGAATGTTTACCAGTGATTAGGGGATAGACCCCAATGCTGCACATGGTGGGTAGCATTTAGTGGTTCATGGTACCAATGGTGGTTGGTGAATTCCAGGAGCATTGCTTCCAAGAAGGTGGTGACTAAGATTGCCTGCATTCAACATGCATGCGGTGAGCAAGGGGGCTGGCATAGCAGGCAGTCACCCAGTGGTTCTTGGTTGGCTTATAGGAGACCAATTTATGAAATTCAAATTTATAAAATTTTTAAATGTTTTCAAATTTGAATAAAACTTACAAAATTCTTATTTTAAAAACATCCAAATATAAAAAAAAATCAAATAATACCATAAAAGAAGTAATGCATCAAATTTAAATTCTACTCATCACTCAACAAATTCTCCAAAAAAATTGCTAAAATATTTCCACTGACAATTCTCTTTGACTTCAATGCGAATTTACATTTCCGTTTTACATTTATAATATTCAAGATTTTAGCTCAATAAATATAATTTTTGAAACTATAATCTGAATTAATTTAGCTAAAAAAAATTAAATTCTAACATTGATAAGACCTTTGTTGTGGTCTGTTACATCCAAGCCTGGACGTCAAAATTGTCTCCTCTTTGGAAAGGGTAAAATCTAAGAGGAAGTAGGGTTTATTGGTATAGTGGTAGTATAGATGCACTGTATGAGCTGAGTTTAGCCCCCATTGACAGCACGCATTTAGGTAGCAGAACATATTATAGAGGACAGGAAAAAAAAGCACAGTCTTTTGATCCCACGAAAATTGCTTCCCTTTACTCAGTGGGTATGTGTTAGTATGCCTATTATAAGGTGTGATAGATTTAGTCAGCCATTGAAAATGTGAATCTATATAGGCAGATCTGTACAGGAGGTACAGTTTAGTCTTTATTATCGGGAGTGCAATTTTCCACCCACAGAACTACTTTAGAATCACCTAGGGACTGCATAATAGTTTCCTTGAAAAAAGACTCCAGTACTGCCATATATATTCTGGCAGTGTTGGGAAAAGTAGGGTGCCAATTCTTTCCCCTAAATTTCATAATGCAGAAGAGAAGTGAGAGGGCTCCTTCTTTTATATACACAACATTGGGAGATTTTTGTATGACTATATGTCTAGATGATTGATTTAACAAATGATTTCAGAAGAGGCTGCTTGTTAGTTATGGGTGATCTGACTGCCACATTGTCCATAATTTTACACCCCCAATTGGTTTCTGGGTCCTCTTCTCTATAGCAAAACATTACTACTCACGGATTCTACTACAGCCTGGCAGGGCAGTTATATGTGTTGACTGTTATTATTTCCCATGTACATAGCCGGTTATGTTATTTTTCTTGCCTTTTATATGGTTTACATATATAATGCCAAACATAAATGCTGACTGAGTTATAGAAAACTTTCTTTGTTAAAAGCAATTGTTTATAGGATCATTAATAATAATAGCCATTAGGCCTTCTGAAATATCAGAGCTGGTGCTTTCTTCCAGAGAAATGAAATTACAAGGAAAAATTTAATAATTTAGACTTGTTTTTATGCATTAAAGATATCTACAACATTTTAAGGAATGCAATGGCTTATGCAATGTTCTGACCTGTCTCAGTTATTGCATAGCAATGGTATTTTACAAACAGCTAATATTATAAAGAAAAGATATACTTCAATCATTAGATGTAATTACTGTAATTAATAGTGCAAGAAGAGTAAAAATTTGATAAAATTGCAAGATATTTTTTATAGATGATTATGTACTAATAATATAATAGGGTTACGTGTACAAACACTGTTCTATTTTATTTATTAGTTACAATTTTTTTGGAGCCTTGTGATTGTCTGTACAATAAATTATTGTGGCATAATGGAGGAGGGGAACAATTTATTAGGGTACATCTTTGGCTAAAATTAAACTGGTAGGTGGGTGGCAGTAATATGTCTGGTTTGAGCTACAAGTTAGTAGTCCACCATTGAAATATGTAGTTGTAACTCTTTTTAAAGGGTATGAAACAATTATTCTCTTCAAAAATCCGCTAGTTATTTTCTTAATAGTTGAATGACTAAAACCCTGAAACCTTGAAAGAGCATCCAGGTTTAATTTTATGTGTCCTACAGTTGTACCTGTTCTTTATCAAATTTAAATTGATTTAAGAATATCAGTGACTTAGAGGTCAGTGGTAGAGTCTGAAAGTCTGTAGCTTGGAGCAACCAAGTCAAAGGTGGTTATCTGTGCACCCATGGGCCCAGGACACCAATGACAGACTAGATCACACAAGAAGAGTTTGAAGAGCCAGTCTAATAAAGAGTTGTTTTGTTAGAGTACTATAAATATATTTTCTGTAATTGCAATTGATTCAATATAATCATGTTTTAATAACTCAAATATTTGAAAACGATGTTCAATTGTGCAACAGCAAATCTAAGGTATGATGCTCTAAATCTGAAGCAACCCTTTAATTTAAAAAAACCCAGGCCCCTTGAATACCTATGTATCATTTTGCATAAGAGTGATTTTATGAGTTATAATAATAATATAATAATAATAGTAATTACATTTTTTTTCTTGAGGAAAAATCAGACAGAACTTGAAGTTGTTTTTATCTCCAGCAAGTCTCTAAAGGAATTTTATATTTGGTTGAGTGTGGATGATATTATTTCATACTACTGTATCTGTTGTATTACATAGAATTTCTTGATATTTACTTGATGAAAAACAAGCTGCTTTTTCTTACAGGTTTGGCTATACAGCTCTTATGTAAGTGTAAATAAAACATACATTCTTGGGAATTATAAAACCTTCCAGTAATCCAATGGTAGGAGTATTGATAGTTTTATGGCCTTAGAGAAAAACAAGCTGGTATAGTTGATAACACGCCTTTGCACAGAGCCCATGTACAAAAAGATTATTGATTGGAAATATCAATGCTTTATTCGTCTTGGAGAAAAAACAAGAAACTGGCAAACTTACTGGTTCCTGATATTTGAACAGTATACACAAAAGCCAATATTATTATGTTACAGCTAAAGTGTCCACTGTTTTGCAATGTCTTTTATCTTTCACTAAATAAACTAGAGATTTACACAGTAATCCTTCCAGCTCTTACAATGTACCATTCCTGATATATAGTTTGGGAAACTCTAATGGATTATAGTTCAGAACAGCAAACTGCTTAAATTCCATTACATTATTCAATACTTTTTCCTATGTCTATTACAAAAACTTTCAAAAATGATCACATTCAATGGCTATACAATAATGTAGTTAAAATTCAGAGCCCATGTGTCTCTTAAAGGGTGCATTTGTTAAACACATCTGTTTATGTTACTGCTAGGAATTAAAGCCAAGAAATCCGTACCAGCTTTAATGTCAGTACAACAAAGATTATTGTTACATATATTATTCAGAATTGAATGAATGATTTCATGAATTAATTAGTTGAATTATATCAAATAATCAAATCACTAAAATGCATACATGTACCATATTTTATGGCATTTTGTTGACCTTTCCGATCCATGCACAGAAGCTAAAATTAGAGCAACTTGTGTTAAATTAACCATATTTAAATATGGCCACTTTACTCCCAGCTTAACTTTTCAGTAGAACTCAGAATTATTACATCATTATGAGCATAAGGGTTATGGGAGCTTTTGATGGACTAGGCCTACAGCAGGTATATATATATATATATATATATATATGTTGCATCAGACCAATGTACCTGAAGCTATGTGACTGCAAGGACTTCTATAGGAAATATTCCCAATTATTCCAATATCCCATTTACTTTGAGGTAACACATTATAATATTTTCAGGGTTATGAATTTGTAGCATTTCAATCTTTATTTCATTGTTTCCCTTTATAGACTTTGACTATCACTGATAGAATGCCATGTGAAATTCCTCACAGTGTCTCAGATTTCTTGCGGAGCACAGTGGTCCAGCAGGTAAGGCTCTGCCTTTATACAGCCATCTGAATGTCTCATGTTTCAAATACATCACTTTGGACTACTTACTTTAGATTTCATAGTGCAACCTTTCATGGGGCTGTCTTTATGTTATGTATCTATCCATCTAAGAAATTATAGTGTTAAGATTACACCCCATTCCATTCCATGAGGGAATGGGAAACTTAAAGTGATACTGACACTTTTCTATAAGAATAAGAATGTGTTGGTATCAGTGAAGAGATGCTGCATGCTAAATATAAGCAGCTGAAAGCCTCCCAAAGTTGCCTCCAGCCCAGTGAACAGTATTCATGACGACCCTCTGACACCATTAAATTATCTTGCTGAGTTGTTTCAGTTACGCAGGGCTGGGGGCAATGCGATCCCTCCATAGGCTAATTACAAATGGAAACAGACTCCAGCCTACGGAGGCATCACACCCCCCCCCAGTCAAGTGTAACTGAAACAACTCAGCAAGATGATTTAATGCTGTCAGAGGGTCGCCATGAATAAGGTTTGGCTTTGGGAGGCTTTCAGCTGCCTATATTTAGCATACAGCCTCTCTTCACTGATACCAACACATTCCTATTTTTATAGGAACATGTTAGTATCACTTTATAGTGAAAAAATTAATTTATAAAAGTGCATTAACACTATTTAAACTATTAAAACTATATATATATATATATATATATATATATATATATACAGTAATTTAATAAATATAGAACTATATGCTTTGACTTGAGTATGTGCTTTTATACTTTGAGTATTTACATGCTGTGATATTACTGTAAAAATTCCTTCCCATGGAAAACCTATATTTCTCAGATTTTTCTACTACTAAACAGGTTCCCAAAGTATTTTTTCTTTTTTACAAGCCTGTTATATATTTACTACACAGTACATCAAATAATTTATTTCCAATATCTTGTTGCAGAGAAACTCCATAAATGTTGTTTTCAAATGCAATTAGTATTGATAGCAGTATCTGTCTGGTTGCGTTAAAGGGAAAGCACATGTCAATTGACAACTATGTCACTTAACAATTTACACAGTTGATACCTGTCATATTATGCAGACAGTAATCCTAGTCACTATCATATTTCATCTATAAATGTTATGAAATTTCTGTGAATACATGTAAATTACTTTAATTGCTATCCATCAGTGAAAATATTCTGTTTTACTGCACTTTTTCTAACTAATACAGTATATTAATTCTGCTAAAATTTGATTGCAATGTTGCTTTCTTTTTCTGCCAGGGTGAATGGAAACATAAAAGATATGTTAACTTTGGCAATTAAGGTTTGTACTTCGGTCAGAAAAGCATCATGATTCTACGCGGACAGAGATTGTGCTGCATATACATCAGCGGGCCCTATTCCCTAGTCCTTTAAAAGCAATGTTATCTTCTTAAGTTAATTACTGTATGTTTGATATGTATTACAAAGTGTAAGGTTTGGCTCCCTGTTAACAGAATTAAACAATATAACTCAGATTTGATTTACTAAGACATACATATTAAACACATTCTGCTAACGCACAACAGTCCAATGTTTGAGAAGAAAATTGCTTTAATATTATGGAAATGAAAGACATGAATTTTAAGTAAATATTATTAGCATCCAAAAATGCTTGTAAATAAAAAAAGCTGCTAAATAATTTCTTATAACGTCTTTTAATACACATTTAAAATGTCATGCAGGGTGTATTTTGCTTCAGATAACAGAATGCATCAATTTTATATGAGCTCATGTAACCTGTTTTGGGGGGATTTTAATAGATTAAATTAAAATAAATAAAAAGCATAAAATAATTTTTTAAGATGACTAAAAACATAAAATCAAAATGTGACATAATTCAATTATGCATATTTAGTTAGCAAAATATTATCTTGGCAACCAAAGTAAGAGTACAATAAATATAATTATAGATGACGGTTCATTTAGAAATTTGGGACAAAATGGCACATTATAATACATCATTTGATCGGGATCATATTGTATCAGAAAGTTTTAACTCCTCCAACATTATGATAGAACAGGAAGAGTCAACACTATTAGGACTTAAGATCACTCTTGCTGTTCTTTTATCTATTATAACTTTAGCTACCCTTTTGTCAAATGTTTTTGTGATTATTACTATTGTTATGACTCGGAAGCTCCATACCCCTGCAAATTATCTAATTGGTTCCTTAGCGTTTACTGATCTGTTGGTGTCCATCCTGGTAATGCCTATAAGCATTGCATACACTGTCACACAAACATGGACATTTGGTCAAATTGTATGTGATATATGGTTGCTCTCAGATATTACTTGCTGCACTGCATCAATATTGCATCTGTGTGTCATTGCTTTGGATAGATACTGGGCTATAACAGATGCACTGGAATATACCAAACATCGGACAGCAAGGAGGGCAGCTGTAATGATATTGGTGGTGTGGATTATTTCCATATGTATTTCCATACCACCACTCTTTTGGAGGCAAGCCAAAGCTTATGAAGAACTTACAGTATGTACAATCAATACTGACCAGATCTCATACACCATATACTCCACATGTGGTGCATTTTATATTCCAACCGTGCTTCTTATTATGTTGTATGGGAAGATTTATATTGCAGCAAGATCGAGGATTCTAAAACCACCATCCATTTATGGAAAAAGGTTTACTACAGCACATCTAATCACTGGATCAACTGGGTCTTCCTTTTGTTCAGTCAATGCAAATGTTCATATGGAACATCCACATTCTGCTGAAACACCTGTCTGTATTAATCACATCAAGATAAAGTTGGCTGATAGTATTATAGAAAGAAAAAGACTGTCTGCAGCCAGAGAAAAGAAAGCCACCAAAACCCTTGGTATAATTCTGGGGGCCTTTATAGTCTGCTGGTTACCATTTTTTGTTGTATCCCTGGTCTTACCTATTTGCAGAGATGCCTGTTGGTTTCATCCACTACTGTTTGATTTCTTCACTTGGCTGGGATATCTAAACTCCCTTATTAACCCTGTCATATATACAGTTTTCAATGAGGATTTCAAAAAAGCATTTCAAAAACTCATTCGCATCAACAATGCCTCCTAGCTTTAATTGATCTATAGCATAATTCAAATTTGAATGCTGTGGTACTAAAGACATTTGGGACATTTTTAATGTATGTTGAAATACTTTATTCAAGTGAAAATTCTGCAAGCACAAAGTAAAACAGATCAATTTAAAAAAATCACAATGTAAATCCTTTTTTACTTGGATGAAGCCATTCAACTAATATGAGGACATTGCCATTATTAAACTATTCTCTTTAAACAGTTTTATGAAAATATTTTAAAAAGGTTATTGGGACGTTATGAGTATTCCTGAATGTTTCTTTGCTAAGAAAAAGGCAAACAAGGTGCAAACATTATGGACAGATTTATCAAAGGCCAAGAAAAAAATTTCTTCTTTTAAATAGTGAATTTCATTCTCTCTAATTTATCATTTTTTCTAGCAAAAGAAAACAAAAGAAGAGACAAGCACTTTCTTTGCATGATTTTCTACACCGAAACAAATATTCTCAACTGGTGAGAACCTTTAACAATTTTTCAGTGTAGCTGACTGCAGAAGATTTTGGGTCATAGGACTGAAAGACTTAGGGGTAGATTTATGAATAAATTTGAATTTTTGAATAATTTTTTTGGTCAAATCACTCAAATAATCTAAACTCGAATTTGAATAAAAAAATCAAGATGTATCCAACTTTGACCCTTGGAACTATTCAAATTTGACTATTCTCCACCTAAAACCTGCCAAGTTCATGTAGAAGTCAGTGGCAGAGGTCCAGTGACCCATTTGAAGATGTTAATAGCCCTCCTGAAATCAGAGTTTTTTTCTGAGAAAAAAATTGAATTGAGTTTAGTCGAATTTGATTCGAGTTTTTGAGTTGGTAATATTCATTCTAGTTTTAGACAGTCAATTTGTTTCTTAAATAACTGCCTATTCAAATTTTGAGTAAATTCAAATTAATTATTGTAAAAAAAAAATCACACGAATTTGAAATGAGACCTTTGATAAAGTTTTGTTTTAATTAGTGAATAATTTAGTGGGGCAAGTACAGAAATGTATTTTTATAAATGAGCCAGAACTGTTTAAATGTTCTGGGCTTTTGTGTCAAAACCTTTGATAAATCTGCCCCATAGTCTTTACTTTTCATCCTGCCAGATCGGATGTAACATAAATTCAATGGTAGTTGTGTGATAAAAATACCAGGGCAAGAATGTCTGCACTGAAAATATGAAAAATGCAGGAAAATAAAGTCACTCCTTTAAAAAAACTTGATAGTTTCATGTGATCATATCATATAATACAATACATAAATTGGACGTTGGAAGTACTGAAAAGGGTTGTATGTTAGGAACAGCATGAATATATTTTACATCTACTATTTAACACATGAGTGTTACTATAAGGGGCAGATTTACTAAGGTTGAATGGTATATTTGAATTTTTGAGTTGGAAATTTGAATTTGAAAATTATCATCCCGATACCCTGGAAGTAGGTCACCACCTAAAACCTGTCAAGTTCATGTAGAAGTCAATGGCAGAGGTCCTATTTGAAGACATTATTAGCCTTAATGACATCCATTTATTTTTGTGGAGAAAAACTTGATTCGAATTGCGTTAGAATTTTTAGACGTTCAATTTTTTTTTTTTATTAAATAAGATACCATTTAAGTTTCGAGGTCATTTGAGTTAATTCGAGGTAACATTCGACCTTTGATAACTCATTCCCTTATAGTGTCACAAAAAGTATTTATGTTTTAACCCTAATCAGATGTGACTCTCCATGCAAGCAGTAGGTGGCAGAATAGAGTTGGCTTACAAATACACCTTTGTTATGTATTAAACGCAGTTCAGTTTAATTTCATAGGGGATATGCAAGTTTATATACAGTGAAATATTCAATATATGGAATATTTTCTATTATGTTGTATTCTATTGTGTTAATCCTGAAACTGGAATGCAAAGGACCCATAGAATTACAGATAAAAATCAATCTGGGATTCATCCATATATAATTTTTTGCAAAATGTGAGCAAAAATGTTTATTTCAAAATATGAAAATATTTAACATATTTTCAATATTAAAATTTTCAACATTTCAATAATTTAAAATATTGAAAACATGCAAAATATCTGCCAAGATCGGAATTGATATTTAATTGTTTATAACAGTGTTAATGAAGTCATCTGTCTGTCTGACTATTTACAGTCTTTGGAATTTCATTTTAATTTAAATTCAGTCATCGAGCTACAGAGCTTTGTGAAACGTATTTGCTCCTTACATTTTAACAGCCTAATTAAGGGATTAATTGGGGTCAGATATTTCAATACAATCAACACTAACGCTGATCAATACATTTTTTTATTCATCTGAAGATATTGTTCATGATTCAGCAATAAAAAAACACTACTAACAAGAACTCATTTATATTATGTGACCTGAAAATAACTTCAAATAAAGCTTTTGTTGCAGAAATAAAGCAGCATGCTGCATAGTTGTTGAACCCAAAGGTGTATCCCCCTGGAGTTTTTATAATGGAAGGCAAATTGCTACACCTTCCACTGAATACATTACTGTCTGCATTCAACAACAGCGCTGTATTTAGATGGTTAGTGTTATGCGTGATGTAAATATCCCCTAGAATGCCACCAGCACAGAGTGCAACTACAGAACAAACAAATCCCTGGAGGTAAAGCATCCCAGTGGATGCATGCATGTTACATAATTACATAGTTATGGTGGGTTGAAAAAAACCCTAAATTCAAGTTCAAGCCCTCCAAATGAACCCAATTGCACACACACACATATATATATATATATATATAATATATACATATACACATACTTATACAGACCTATCTATACATTCACATCTATAAACTATATACCAATTATAAATCCAAATTATAGATTTTAGTATTCCAATAGCCATATAATTATGAGGAACTACATTTCCCTTAAGGTTCCTATACCAATGACCAACGTGACCAGCAATTGCTCATTTTGATTTAACAAAATGTTAAAATTGGAACATGCCATTGTGAAGATGTACCCTCAGCATCATAAGAAACTTTCATCATGCATGACTTAAAAAATTGAGTTCCTGTATACCTCAAAATCCTACGTGGAGCTGAATGTTCCAGACCTAGTGCAACAGAAGAAAGCCAGACCTTAGTCTAAATGGATTACATTATTCATATGAAATAAATATTTAGTCACTTTGAATGTGAATTGCACATCTCTAGTTACAACATTCACAAACAGCTGACCAGTACAAGCTACCTGGTAATTGGTTGTTATGATTTACCAGACCTGTAGCAAGATTTGCACTTTTTATAACAATACCAGTTTGCATTAATGTGACAGCTTGTATAGTATAAATTAAATGTATGTTATTATTTCCATGCAGAAATATTTCTGCATAGCTGTGCGTATCTCCTGGTTTCTTATACTGTATATAATAGGATTTAAGAAAGGAGTTACTATAGTATAAAGCAAAGATAAAAACTTCTTTATATTCCATGTGTTCCCTATAGATGGGACAACATAAATTATTACTAGGGATCCATAATACATGCACACAACAGCCATATGGGAGCTACAAGTTGAGAAGACCTTTTGCCTGCCATTATTGGTGGGAATATTTATGATGGCAAATAAGATTCTGACATAGGTCACGATGATTAATACAAATGGGAAAATTGTTAAAGGTGTGGAAAACACAAAGGTTTCCATTTCCAAAAATGGTACATCAGAACAGGAATGTTTAAGTAATGGCACAATATCACAATAATAATGATCAAATACATTTGGACTACAAAACTGTAAACCGCACATTTGAAGGACAACTGATAGTGTAGCAATGAAGCCTGCCAACCAAGAACCAATGACAAGTTTCAGTTGAAGCATATTGTTCATTATCATGGTATAGTGCAATGGTTTGCAGATGGCCAGATATCGGTCATAGGACATCATTGTGAGAATGGAACATTCAGTGTTTGTTAAGCCTGAAAACATTATCAATTGGACGATGCATCCAGAAATAGATATGGTATTCCCATCTTGCAATACAACACTTAATAATGTTGGAACAATACTAGTAGTAAATAATATTTCTGCTATGGAAAGTTGTCGAAGAAAAAAGTACATTGGGGAGTGAAGTGACTGACTGATGGACACTGTTGCAATCACTAAAGAATTTCCAGTAATAGATGCCATATAAAAGATAAAAAATGGGACAAAGAGTAAATATTTAAATCTTCTCAGATTTGAAAATCCAAGAAGAAAAAATTCTGAAATAACCGTTTCATTTTCCTTCTGCATTGCAGTGACACGTATTACTGGGAAATAAATGTCTAAAGAAAAAAAAAAGATTTGTTGTTAAAAATATGAGCTACCAGAAAGCAATGATACATTTTTATTATTTTTCACTGTATTACTAATAGTTAAGTTGACATGCAACATGGTATACTGCAGGCTATAATAGCTTTTGAGTAAAGTTCAGAGAAAAAATAAAGCAAAATAAGTGGGAATATTTATTGGGAGCAGATCCCGAAATGCAGATTTTTCTCCTCACTCTTCTAAAACCCAACCAGTGTATATGGACCAACACAATAGCCTTCTTCATAGAAGAAATTTATTTATCATAGAAAGAGGAGACATTTGTAAACATTTCAGAAATATGAGACTAGTGTAGGTTTTGGAGGATTTTTCAGAGAATTCAATGACCTGTGGTCAGATTGTGGTTGTAGGGGATTCAATTATTAGGAAAGTGGTTAGGATAATCTGTCGTCCAGATTTTAATGTATAGATAGAATCCGCGCTTTGTGTTGTTGAAATTGGTCTAGCAGCACCCGTTCAAGTTATGGGACCCACTAGTCCCTGGGGGTAAATGTAAAATATAGAGTAGCAGGTGCACTCTTGCGATTCTTTATATCTGCAAAAAAGAAATGTGCTATAGTGTAATACTGTTTATGTAATTTAGATACTTAATCTAATTGGATATACTCACATTCAATTTAAAATAGTATACATATATATGATGTAGATCTCCTCCAGGGTTGTATCTAGTAAAGAAAACTGCACATAGTGAAGTACAGATAAGATCTTCAAATGGCCCGCACTGGGCTTGAACTTACAGGATTTTACAGCTTTTACAATCTCTATGTGTAGTTAGAGGTCATATCTTGCAGCTCCACGTTTAATTTATGAAGGCTGTCAGTCCCGTCTTCCCAGGAAGGGGGTTGTTTGCCTTGTGGAGCTTCTTTCTTGCAGTTCCGGTCTCAGATTGCTTTCATTCAGCTCGCTACTGTTTGAACTCCAGGAAACCTTGGTGAATTATGGTTTCGTGGGAGCAGTAGTGCACAATTTCTTCTTCAATAAAGAGACGCTCCGTTTGAGAATTAAATAAATAAATAAACTTTTATTCTTTCATAAAAACCCAATGTGTTTTATGTGTAATCATCAGGTGTAGGGGAACAACTACTTATCCCAGCTCATTCAAGAACCAACTAGGAATAACTCTCTTTTGGATCTTGTAATAACTAATAATATTGAACTCATCTCTAGCATTTGTGTGGGTGAGCATTTAGGAAATAGTGATCATAACATGGTCTCCTTTGAGATTCTGTTGCAGAGGCAACTCTATAAGGGAGTAACTAAAACACTGAATTTCAGGCGTGCAAACTTTGACAGTATAAGGTCATCTCTGCAACATATTAAGTGGGAAATGCTTTTCTGAACAAAAATGGGAAGTCTTTAAAATGCTGCTTAATAAATATACGTCAGTAAGCAAGGAACGTTGTTCCAAAACAAAACCTTTTTGGTTCAATAGAAGTGTTGGTGTTGAGGTGGGTAAGAAAAGATGTGCTTTTAAAGCTTTCAAGTTAGCCGGGGCAGCCGGATTATTTATAATGTACAAGGAGGCCAATAAATCATGCAAAAAAGCGATCAGGCAATCTAAAATCGATATGGAAAATATAGCAGTAAGCAGTAAAAAGAATCCAAAATTATTTTTTAAATATATTAATAGTAAAAAAGGGGTAGTAAAGGGTATGACCTTTATTATCAGAGGGGGGTCAGCTGGTTGATGAGAACAAGCAAAAAGCTCAGATTCTGAATGCATACTTTTTGTCTGTCTACACAAATGAGGAACCAGCTAATGAAGTTTTCCTTATTAATAGAGCCAATCCTAATAATACATCTAATGATGCATGGTTCGCACATGCTGAAATTCAAAAGAGACTAGAACATGTTAAGATAAACAAAGATCCAGGGCCACATGGGATTCATCCCGAGGTAATTAATGAGCTTAGCTCTGTGATTGCCAAACCTCTCTACTTAATTTTTCAGGATTCATTGAGGTCTGGCATGGTGCCAAGAGACTGGGGAATTGCTAATGTGGTGCCGCTATTCAAAAAGGGATCCCATTCTCTGCCTCAAAACTATAGACCAGTTAGTCTGATGTCCGTGGTAGGAAAGCTTTTCGAAGGATTAATAAAAGGATAGGATACTGGACTTCATAGCAAATAACAATACTATGAGTTTGTGCCAGCATGGTTTTATGGTTTTATAGATCTTGCCAGATTAAATTAATTTCTTTTTATGAGAAGGTAAGCAGGGACCTCAATTCTGGGATGGCTGTGGATGTGATTTACTTAGACTTCGCTAAAGCATTTGATACAGTGCCACACAGAAGGTTACTGGTTAAATTAAGGAATGTTGGCCTGGAACATAGTATTTGTAACTGGATAGAGAACTGGCTAAAAGATAGACTACAAAGAGTGGTGGTAAATGGAACATTTTCTAATTGGACCAGTGTTGTTAGTGGGGTACCGCAGGGCTCTGTACTGGGTCCCTTGCTTTTCAACTTGTTTATTAATAATCTGGATGTGGGCATTGAAAGTACAGTTTCTTTTTTTACAGATGATACTAAATTGTGCAGAACTATAGGTTCCATGCAGGATGCTGCCACTTTGCAGAGTGATTTGTCTAAGTTGGGAAACTGGGCAAGGATCTTGGGGTTTTTATAGATAACAAGTTGTCTAATTCGAGGCAGTGTCATTCTGTAGCTACTAAAGCAAATAGGGTTCTGTCCTGCATAAAAAAGGGCATAAACTCAAGGGATGAAAACATAATTTTACCTCTTTATAGATCCCTAGTAAGACCAGTCCTTAGGAGGGATGTAAATGAGCTGGAGAGAGTGCAGAGACTAAGTGCAACTAAACTGGTTAGAGGAATGGAAGACTTAAATTATGAGTGCAGACTGTCCAGGTTGTGGTTGTTTTCTCTGGAAAAAAAAAGGCGCTTGCGAGAGGACATGATTACACTTTACAAATACATTAGAGGACATTATAGACAAATATCAGGGGCCCTTTTTATCCATAAAGAGGATCACAGCACCAGAGGACACCCCTTCAGACTAGAAGAAAAGGTCTTTCACAGGTTCTTCACAGGGAGGACAGTGAGGTTGTGGAATGCACTGCCGGGTGATGTTGTGATGGCTGATTCTGTTGATGCTTTTAAGAGGGGCTTGGATGATTTTTTGGACAGACATAATATCAAAGGCTATTTTGATATTAAACTCTACAGTTAGTATAGCTATGGGCATATATGGTTTGTGTGAAAGAGGGGAGGGGTGTGTTTGTGTGTATATGCTGGTTTTTAATTTGGAGGGGTTGAACTTGATGGACTTTGTCTTTTTTCAATACAATTTAACTATTTAACTATTTAACTATGTAACTATGTTTATTTACCCTTTTCTTAACTGCAATATGATAAGGACAGCATCACTCTTGTGGTCAATACATATGTATGTTTTATGCTCTGTTCCTTTGTTGTTCTTATTATTATTATTGCTGTTATTATTATATACTTTTTTGTAAAATGGTGAGTTGGTCTATCCACAGGTATCTTTACTGATCAAAGAGAGAAAACTGACTTGTGTCAGTGAACAATTATTTTAATCAATTAGAAAAAAATCCCTTCTTGATCAGGATAAATTAATATAATAAGTTAATAAGTTCTAAAGTGCTAGTGCTTGTAAGAGTTAAATTACTTGTGCAAGTAAATTAAGGTGACTGTTAGTTAAAGCGTCCTGGTGAATTATCTTAGAATCTTGAACTCTTGATTATCGGTTCAGTACTGTTCCATTTAATAGTACAATTAATTAATTGTGTTAATCACACCCAATACCATACAACAACTTACGAATTACAACCCAATATGTAGCTATGTAACAGCTAAATTAATAATTTGTTTACTTATAAATTAATTTAAAAGGAGAGAACCTCAATTATGTGTACTTAAAACACCAATAAATTCATCCAAATATCGTTTCCATATTTAGTTTTGCAAAGTATATTGTATAGAAAAGGAATTTAAGAAGGTGGAGAAGTCCCGTAGAAACTGACTGATCTTTGGCTGCCTTCGGGACCCCACAAAGTTGGAGAAGTCTGCCACTCTGCGGCTGTGGTCTCAAAATTTAACTATCGCTAACTGTTGGAAGTGCTAACTATCCTAGAAAACCACAAACCGCCGAGCGCATATAAAGGAGTATAGATTCGGACAAAAGGATTGTAAAAGCTGCGTACGGAAGAAATGAGCTAGAGTCTCAATTACTTGAGTTCCTCGTGGATCCTATAAGGATTTTTTTAAAAGAAAGAGAAAACAATTACACTTCTTGGTTTTAAACTCAAAAGTGCCTGACGCGCGTTTCGCATAAAGCTTCCTCATAGGCAATATATGTGATTGTTAGCTTCATATTCTCAGAATCCTGCTTAGCTTTGCAATAAGGCAGTTTGGACTGCAGATTAGAAGATAAAAATGAGGGGGCGAAAAAAAAGTGGCACAAAATAATTAACAATAAAAATCTAGCATCTTGATTCATCTGCTTATGGGTTCTTGGTTCCGTGACCACAGTCACAGATCCCTGCAGCAATAAAGCTTTTAGGATTTTAGGATTACAAGTGGTACAAGAGAAAGGCGAAATAAAAAAACATCAATAATGGGGAACGAGACAATAGTAGTTTGTCTCAGAACGTTATCGCTTCTGTCATACAAATTCACATCATGCGCGCACAAAAATTATAATTGACAATGAGACCCTGGCAAATATGCACCTCAAAGGGGACCCTTCGCCCAAAAGAAATATTCAAAATCCTATTTTATCACATTAGTCATGCAAAATGAACTCTATTTACACTATATCAATTATTTGATTCTTGTTTCCTTCAGTCTGGGAATTCATAATTATAGCAAGCAGGTAGGTGCCATTTTGTGGACACTGTTATTAAGGCAGGCATTAAATCATCTTAGAATCTTGTTTGTGCACCAGAATGGGGGACCAAATATCCATCCCCATGCCCTGGATACACAGTTAAACAGTGAAGAGAATGGGGGAATGTGTGGAGAGCAGTGAAATCTAGGTAATTTTGAATGGAAAGTAATTGTCTGCCCCGCCTCTATGCCACTGGCATAGAGGAGGGGCAGACAATATTTGATTGACAGCTGATATTTTTAAATGAGCGCACAGCAGCTATGAATGCTTTAATAAAAAATAGAAACTGGATTTCATGTTTAATTTGAGAAGGACTTTTATTATAAAGATTTTTGTGTCCTGGTTGTAAGAAGATGACCAAAATGTGTTGTAAATTTGTTTGTGTGAATGTTGGGTAATTGGAAATGTGTGATGGGAAGTTAATGTAAATGAAAAGGTAATTCAAGTGTATTTCCCAGTTTGGCCAATTAGTAGTAACACACATGCTATCAAGTTGGATTCATGTGCTAAGAAAATGGAATGCAGGTGAACAGCAGGTGTTAGGCACATGTACAGGAAATGTCTAGTTGCACATGCACAGGGTGTGGGAAAACTCATGTATAGTAAATGGTGAACACATGGGCTTAATTGGAAAGGGTATAAAAATGGAAAATACCTAAAGGTGTGGTTCCATCTTCCAGAAAAATCAATAGACAGCAATAGTACACAAGTAAAGTACTAGGTACTTGAGACAGTGAGGGCCAGATAGAATGGGCAGTTCTGTCCCCAACAAAGAGTAAGTGGCCTAGAGGCCAAGGCTATGCCGGTGAGGGACCAAAGTGATAGTCAGGCCAGTACGGAGATCCTGAAGGAGGGGTGAAGAAAATCCTATCCAGAGTAGGCCAGAGGGGCATAGCGCATATGTCGGACCTGTAGGACTGGAAGGTGGTGAAGAAATTCCTACCCGGAGTAGGGCAGGGGGCGTAGTCGTACACAGGCTGCCAGGAAAGGCAGAGTGACCCTGGAAAGGGATCTCCGGTATTGGTTTGGTTCGGGTAACTAACGGATTACGTGATCGGAAGAGAGAGAAGAAGTAAATGTAATTGTTGATGTAAATCTTTATCTGCCTTCTGTCATGGAAATGGATCCACTGATGTGAGGGTGATGGAAGAATAAAACATCTTTACTGTACCAGAAGCTTTGATTTGGTTCACTATCTGTTCAGGGCTGGTAACCATGGTAACTAGTCATTAACCCCTTACTCCCCTTACATGGTGACAGGTCCACTTTAACATAAATGACATCTACAGCACTTTATAGATGCAGAATGGGCACCTATTGTTTCTCTATGTACAGTATCCTATTTTAAAGTTCAATCACTCTTTACTACTGTACTACAAGTTGGAGTGATATCACACCCTCCCCTTTTCCCCCCAGCAGCCTAACAACAGAACAATGGGAAGGTAACCAGATAACAGCTCCCTAACACAAGATAACAGCTGCCTGGTAGATCTAAGAACAGCACTCAATAATAAAAACCCATGTCCCACTGCGTACTATGCAGTTACATTGAGAAAAAAAACAATAGCCTGCCAGAAAGCAGTTCCCTCCTAAAGTGCTGGCACAAGTCACCTGACACGGGGCAGCTGGGAAAATGTCAAAATGTCTAGCCCCATCTCAGATTTCAAAACTGAATATAAAAAAATCTTTTGAGAAATGGATTTCAGTGTAGAAGTCTACTGGAGCAGCACTATTAACTGATGTGTTTTCCCATGACAGTATCCCTTTAAGTATTTTTAAGGAACATTAAAAAAAAATTTAGGAACATAAAAAGTTACTGACATATTAATGTATTAAAATTATGTATTTAAATTAGCATAGTCATTTAAATTTAGTTGTTACACAGGGACATAAACAGGGCTAATATATCTTTAATGGCTCACTATAGACTGAAATCTTTCAGATATAGGATATTTGTTGCCAATAAATAGTTTATTAGTAGTAGCTGGATGAGCAGATACTAACTTAAGATGTAAATAAAATATTTTCACTTGTTAATGTTATTGATATTTTAAAATATAGAAAGATCCCAATATGACAATGCCAACTCCTTGCATATCAGTTTGCTAAACTTTTATTTACGACTTAAGAGTAGATTGCCATATAATGGCTCCATTATCTAACTGTAAATATAAACCCCCTACTTACCTTAAGAAAAGGAAATCATCTGAGTAGTTGAAAATCAAGATAACTTTTGCCTTTTATTTGTTTTTCAGATCTGGTGACAATTCTATGAGGGATACTAGCTAAGTAAATTCCATGGAGGATAATTAATATAATAACTATATATACCAAATCCATAACTAAGTCATAAATAAAGTCATTATATATATGGAGCTTCTGAGAAAACAACAGGTTTTTAAAACCTCATTAGGGCATTGCTGTAGATCAACTTAAATAATCTAAAATGCTGTACAAGAAAGTTATTTGAAAGTAATTTTGCTTTCTCCAATAACTGAAGCAGAACACAAAGGCTCAACTGTATATTCTTAATTGACTCCTTAGTTATTGGATTTGGACAATTTAGCTGGGTCAGTGTTTGGGAGAATTACTTGGTTAGGATATGTTTTGAAAGATTCTATATTGTTTTGTGCAAATTCTGCCAGTGACAATATCTTTAATTTAGTAAAGTGGGCATGTACCGTATGTAGGCCAATGTAAAATAGCTCAGAATACTCTCTTGAACAAGTTTGCAGTTAACATTAATTTATTTAGCATGACAATAGAAGTTTTTATCCTGCTAAGATAAAATCTAAAAAAAATGCAAAAGTGCTCAGAGGAGCACATTGTGCAATCATGGCATTACGTTACATGGCAATACATATAGATACTGATTTTAATTTTTGATTCACTCTCTAAGCCTGGTCATACAGTATGATTGTTGGTGAATAATCATTTTTATTTCCTGAAAATTGGACAAGATTTCCAAAAAAGAGGTGAAAAGGTGAATTTAAATCATCTGTCTGAGTTTATTTCATCAGATAAACCATCAATGCAGATTTTTATTTTCAAAAAAGATTCTACTGTTTTAACCATGGAAGAAAGCTTGGAATGTCTAAAATCTTGGTATAATATTCAAGACAAAAGAATAGCAGTCATTGGTTAGTACTGAGGAACGTCTACAATTAAATCCCTGAAGATGAGCACCAATGGACATATTGGAGTAAGCAATGGATGCAATGGTTCACAAGGCATTAAATCTATTAAAATAAATAAAAAGCATAAGAACTCCTTAATTTATTTCCAAAAATACAGAGGCCTTAGTAGGCATGAGTCAGCCCTATCAAAAATGAGCTTCACAGCAGGCCGAGTAGCCACTGCCCTGCTGCTCCTCCACTCCTGCTCTGCCTACATTAGGAAGCATTGTTTCCGCTAGTGTGCAGTCAGGCGCAGAGGATTTCAGTGCCCAGATGCAACATTTTGCATTTCACAGCAAAATCTGCATGCAGTTCAAAAGGCAAGGGGAACAGAAGGGCATCATCTGGCCCTAACCTTATCCAGAATACTTGGGACCTGGGGTTTTCCGGATTAGGGATCTTTCCATAATATGGATCATCATACTTTAAGTCTACTAAAAAATTGTAAAAACATTAAATAAAGCCAACAGGATTGTTTTTACTCCAATACGGATTATTAATAATAATAATAATAATAATAATTATTATTATTATTATTATTATTATTATCATTATTATAGTTTGGATCAAGGTAGAAGGTACTGTTTTATTATTACATAAAAAAGGAAATAATAAAAAAAGGAGATTATGGGAGATGGGTTTTGTGTACAAAAATGCTAATCCCCTATAACAGTGCTAATTGTGACCAATTTGCCCTAATTGGTTTCAGGTTTGCTATGACTGTTGCTAATATTTAAAAAGTGAATAAATGAAAAGAACTTTATTACTTTATCATGTAATTGTAACAATTCATTCTAGTTCTAGTAAATGAAAAGTCCCAGTGTCTACTATAAATACCCTGATAGGCGCAGTTATAGCATTTTCCCAGTGTCTACTATAAATACCCTGATAGGCGCAGTTATAGCATTTTCCCCCTTAAATGTTTAGTGCTATATTGTGCAATTAAGAACACGATAAGTGCTTGTACACAAAAATTATTTTCAAAAAACCTTGGATTTAATTAATTAAATACATGGGTTAATTAACAGTACCAACATTTACATGATTACTGTACTTATAAAATCACCACTGTAATAAATATGAGAATAAACAATTGGTGAATCTGAAATTGATAGAAGGGTAAAGGTATTCAAATAACGCTACTGTCTCAAATAAAGGAAAACTATACCCCCCGAACAATGTAGGTCTCTATAAACAGATATTGCATAAAACAACTCATATGTAAAACACTGCTTCATGTAAATAAACCATTTTCATAATAACATAATTTTTTTGTAGCATGTGCCATTGGGTAATCCTAAATAGAAAATAGCCATTTTAAAAAATAAGGACAGCCTCCTGGGATCCTAGGATCCAACGGTGCACACAAACATACCAAGCAAACTAAAGTTAGGTTGCACAAGCCAATTAAAAGACAGAGTTGTGTCTTTTGCTTCAACACTTCTTCCTGTTACAGTTAGAGTTGAAATATTTCTGGTCAGGTGATCTCTGAGGCAGCACACAGACCATCATGAAATGGGGTTTCAAGGCAAGAGATTTAAAAGGGAAATATTTACTTAAATATATATTCCAGTTTGATAAGATTCTTCAATGCGTCACTTGATTTGATATAAATCTGTTGCTCAAAAATTCTTTTTCAGGGTATAGTTTTCCTTTAATTTCCAGTTGATCCTTCGGGATATCACCAAGTGGTAGAAGTAAGAACACCCAAGAATATGATAGCAATAGTACCTTGCCTACTACTCTAATTAAAGAAACTAATTAGCGTGTAAATTCACAAATTGCAGATGCTTTAGAAAATAAAAAAAAACTTTAAACTAATTCTCTTAGAAATTAATTTTTAAAAAATCACAGCAGGTCAGACTCTTACCATAAACTAAGATCTGCTTCAGTGTCTGGTCAGTTACTAAGTTCCTAAGGGGTAAACCACCTCTTTAAAATCAAAATCGACAATTGATCTACATCTAAAGGAAAAGAGACACTGCACTGTGCATGTTATGGACCAAGGAGGCAGAGGGTCTGAAAGAGGGGTGAAAGAGGAGCGAAGGAGGAGCAAAAGAGGTGTGAAGGAGGCACAATACTATTAGAGAGAGACAGGAGCGTAGCGTAGAAGCTAGCTGGATATACAGAAGTAGGATTAAACAGAGGCATTGTCACTTACTGCTTCTGCCTATAACAGCCGCCTTTCACTTCGGGAGGAGCCCTCAGGTAATCGGATGCCGCCAGGTCTTAAAGTGGACCTGTTACCCACACATAAAAAGTTGTATAATGAAAGACCTTTATAAATTAAACATGGAACCTAAATTATTTTCTTTGTTAAATCATCCCTACTTGTTATAAAGGTGTTTAAATATCTGAGCTGTCAATCAAATCAATTACATGCCCCGCCTCTATGCCGGTGGCATAGAAGTGGGGCAGTCGATTACTTTCACTTTCATTCAGCAATTTCTAGATGTCACATTCCCCCCCTTTCCTTGCACTCTATAATTGCCTAGGGCACTGCGCATGGGCTTCAGTCCCCCTTTCCGGTGCATACACAAAAATTTGGGGTGATACAACATTTGTCTTCATAACTGTGTCAACAAAATGGCTGCTGCCTGCTTTATGTGATTTTGTAATTCCAAGACTGAAGGAAACAACATTTCAATAGTAAATATAGTGTGAGTAAAGTTTACATTGCTCAGCTAACTTGTTAGAAAGGAACTTGGAATTATTTCTTAGGGTGACAGGTCACCTTTAATAAGAGAGTAGCAAAGTAAATATTCTGCAAAGAGGCACATACATTACCAAGATTTTAGACAGAAGGTACAGTTCAAGGAATAGACAAGCACCTAGTCAGACAGGCCCAGTTGGTACAGGCAGTGTTTAAGGATGAAACAAGCAAAGGAGACCGCTCAAAGCTCACTCCTCTCATCTGTTCCAAAGTTCCCGATCAGGTGCTCAGTCAGCAGCGTCCCCCTGCTACAACACACTTCTAGCTCCAAGGAAAGACGGCACTCCGATCAGGAAAACAGGTTTATTTGGGATTAGGGATGCTGTGCCCTACACGTTTCGGGAATCAATCCCTTAGTCATAGGCCTATGACTAAGGGATTGATTCCCGAAACGCGTAGGGCACAGCATCCCTAATCCCAAATAAACTTGTTTTCCTGATCGGAGTGCCGTCTTTCCTTGGAGCTAGAAGTGTTTAAGGATGGTCAGACAGACAAGGGTCAATAGCGGAAGGATCGTCATGCAGGCAAGGGTCAGGGGTAGCGGAGTTTGGAGTAAACAGACAGGCAGGGGTCAAAAACACGAATCATTGAAAATGATAGAAATGAACTCAAAGCAACTGGACTTGCTGAGAATTTTTAATGAAGACATTTCACTGCTCATCCAAGCAGCTTCTTCAGTTCAACTGACTGGTGTAGGGGAATTCTCAGCATATAAACTCTTCCACTAATCCAATCACAACGGCACATTGTAACTCTTCAGAGAGGTGACATCTGAAATTCACAGAGGTGTTGATTCTGTGTAGTTACTGTGATAGAATTACCAATGTGTCATGCAACTCCTAGACACAGGTGTTACTTGTGAGAGTTGCATGAATGGATGTGTGAAGTCTTCTGAAACCGTACAGATGTTAGAACACCATTATATGTAGCAGACAGGTGTTGTTGAAGGCCCACACCTCTGTGAATTTCACAGAGAACCCTTAATAATATGAAAAGATAACTTCTCAAGATGCATATTATTTGCACACATGGTTAAAATCATTGATTTCTGAGTAACCAAACCTGACCAGATTGGAGTAATTGTTACTTGTAGTTCTTAAACCTGACTGTCCCTTCTTAACCTGTCAATTAGATTTTCTAATGCTAACGGACTCCTGCTACACAAATATGGCAGCGCCCTCATAGAGAAATAAGGGGGTAAGAAAATTAATGTAAAGGCATCAGGCAAATACTTTTTATGGCAAAATTATAAATAGCATTCAAAGACAATGTTATGGTATAGATAATAAAAAATTTATTTTCTGATGTCAGTATCTCTTTTAATACACAAAACCTGTTTGCTCAGGCAACCAGGGAAAAGAGAGCAGTAAGGACTCTATATAGCTTCCTCCAGCAGTTGATGGTGGAAATGCTTCAGGTAGGTTTACTGTCTTTGCTCGAGCTCCCCTGACAATTATATTATAGTTGGGATCAAGTAGAATGTACTGTTTAATTATAACAGAGAAAAAGGAAATTCCTCTTAAATATTTAAATTTTTTCATTATAACAGAGTCTATGGGAGATGCAAAGCACTTCTCAACATGGACACAATACTTTTTAAGTGGGTGCACACTTATTTCCTTAGTGCCCTAGCCCTTGCACCCTGGGGAATTGTAAATGACCCATAGGGACTTGTTTTTCACTTTGTCATATGATAATGAGGGGTGCCAGCAAAAATCTTGAGAAAGAATCCTAACCTCCTATGTTTTAAGGATATACTAAATCGAGGATTAGGATTTTCAGCATCAGCATGGATTCATACTTAAATCAAGGTACTGTCTTTTTAAAACAAAAGAGAAAAGCAAACCTGTCAAAAAATGTTTATTTAAACTGGAAACTATAGCTAACAGCATTTCAATATAGGAAAACTTTCTGAATAATGGGTTTCTGTGTAATTAATTCCACAACTGTACAAGACAGTAAGAAGGTAAAGCAGAAGTATACAGATGGTAGTTCTACAATTCAGTCACATTGCTTAGAAACTTAAAGGGGAACTCCACAAAAACATAACTTAAGCTTTTTGAAAAGTTAACATGATTAAAAAAATATGCAGAATTTTCAGGATTTT
Source organism: Xenopus borealis (assembly GCA_024363595.1). Classification (NCBI taxonomy): domain Eukaryota; kingdom Metazoa; phylum Chordata; class Amphibia; order Anura; family Pipidae; genus Xenopus; species Xenopus borealis. The sequence goes on along the minus strand of CM044433.1, from coordinate 78,777,965 downwards.
TAATGGTTTGGAACATTCCATAAGCCTAGCCCCTGCTCTCCTGCTCATCTGTCTGATTTATTTGCTAAGCTGGCTGACTACTGTTACTTTGTATCAGCAGCCAGCTGTTCTTAGCCTGCATCCTCCAAATCCCACAATTCCCTGCACATGTAATTTCAATAAGGAACGGAACATCACAGTGCAATGCATTGTGGGTTATGTAGTTCCTGCATGCTGTCTGCTGTCTGTAAATTGTGGAGTTGTTACGATTTGTAACATTAGTGTTTTAGTGCCTCCTTCACTGCCAGGATTTCAAATGATGCACAAAGAGAAGAACTGTTAAACATCTGGATTTCAGCATAGAAAATTACATTTATTCATGCTTTTTGAAGAAACAGGTTACTATGATGGATATATTAGTGGTTTCTGTGTTATATGGGCCTTTGTATCAAATTTTGGTTTGGAAACCGGAGTTCCCCTTTAACTATGGCAGAAAACAAAAGGCAATTGCTTATTTTAGTCTAATCCCTCTTGTTCAAAATGAGATGAACATACTTTATGCCTATTGTTTTAATCATAAAAATCTATGTTTTTTGTTAAGTTACAGTATGAGGGAAGCTGTGACATTTTGCTTTCCCAAAAAAAAATTGTGAAATGACAAGGAATTTGCAACACTTTCTTATTGCAACAAATTTTTGTATTGTGATTCATTTTTGACACAAACTACATTAGGCTTTTTTTTTTTGTGGTACCAAAAATCACATGAATTTTTCACTCAGTATACTGCTTGCTACCCACATGCCCTACATTGTTAGAAAACCTCCTATTCACTGGCTACAACTGCTTGCCAGTTTCTTAAAGGAAAAATGTACCCCTGAACAATTTATGTTTCCATAAAAATATTGCATAAAAAAGCTCACATGTAAAACCCTGCTAAGTATTCATTTTGGAAATATAGTTTTCCTGGTAATAGTATCTACTACTACACTATGACTAACAACTAATAATAAATCTGACCCCCAACAGATAATGTCTGTGTGCTTTGTATCCCATATTAAAATGAATAAACCATATATTTATGTGTTTGTCCTAATATAGACAGTGGGATGGCTCAAATCCCTTTAGTTGATGTGGAGGGTGATGGGAACTATAAAACGACTTATGTGTTTGCTGCACGTCTTTTTTTGTTGTGTCTGTTTTGTTGCACATCATATTTGTTTTGTTGTGTCAACTGGAACGAGCCACAGGTGAATTTTTTATACAGTTTCACATACATTTTTGCTGTTGGCAGAACACAGACATTCGGGGCAAATCTGCAGATGATTAAATTTTTCATTCATCACTATTTTTGTTGTTTATTTAGGGCAGGACAAATGAAGCAATGTCACATTTGGTTCCTGTTAGAAGCTTCTTCCTTCTTCCTTTGCTGTGACTGTTTTTTTTTTAGCAGGGGTCTCTTATTTAGGGAGATTATCTGTACTTTGGTAATCTAATAATCTGCCTTGCATGGACCAAACTTGGAGTAGTTTCAAATTCTTTGTTTGCCCTGTTTAGCTCAAGCAATAACAATATTCAGTGAATGATTATAAAGAAGCATGAAAGATCATGTATGAGCCTATAATCCCTTTTATTTGTTTCTAGCATTTGAAGACAGTTCTATGTAGAATTCTGAAATTCCATAGAGATTAATTAATATAATTATAAACTAACTCAACAGCTGCAACTAAGTAATAAATAGAACAAATCAAATTAGACTGTTGTGCAGTCTAGCTCAAAGTAAAAACAAACACACTAAGGTGCAATTTATCAAGGGTCACATTTTTGTGGTTTTAGATGTTTTTGAAACCACAATTAAATTTCTCTAAAATCACAGATGCCATGAAACTTATCATCATATCACAAAATTCACTGTGTATCAACACAGGAAAAATCCATAGTTCCCCCAATGAATCAAAACAGTTTTGCATTCATATTTTATAAATGTTATTCATAAAGTAAAGGTTTTCCCAAAAGTGACACATTACCTGAAAGATAACACAATAAAGAAATGGAGCTATGCACTATCATGCTGGTTTCATCAGTATATTAAAATCCTAAGAAGAGCATATGAGTAAATTGATATTAGAGCACCGACTGGCACATCATTAATACTAAAGTAATCCGGTCTGTGCACTGATCAGCACTTGGCAGAGCTGAAAGTTTCAATATCCATATATGTATGCACACTGGTAGGTGATAATCTTGGAGTCATACAGTCACACTGAAATTTCATATGATTGAAAGCACAACAATAATAGAGTACAGGGATTCAGTGGTAAAGGGGAGAGGCTCTGTTGTATTGCTAGAGTTTTTGTATTTTACAGCTGTAATTTTTTTTAGCTGTTGGATACTAGGTCATGTCTGCCACCTGTTCAGCCAGAGTAGAGCATTATCACAAATGCCTTAAAAAACCAGAGGCTTATAATACCGAATCAGTCCGATTTTACAATTTACTAAAATTGTAAATAATGAGCAAGATGCCAGACAATATTTGAATGACAGCTGAAATGTTTAAATGAGTTTACAATAGCTATGCATACTTTAATTAAAAAAAAAGAATTTGGATTTCATGTTTAAAGGGGTGGTTCCCCTTTATGGTAACTTTTATTATGTTATAGAATGGCCAATTCTAAGCAACTTTTCAATTGGTTTTTATTATTTATTTGTTATAGTTTTATAGTTATTTGTCTTTTCGTCTGGTTCTTTGCAACTTTCAAATGGGCGTCGCCGTCCCCTTCTAAAAAAAACAAATGCTCTGTAAGGCTACAAATGTATTGTTATTGCTACTTTTTATTGCTGATCCTTCTATTCAGACTCTCTCCTATTCACATTCCAGTCTCTTATTCAAATCAATGCATGGTTGCTAGGGTAATTTGGGCCCTAGTTACAAGACTGCTTAAAATGCAAATTGAAGAGCTGATGAATAAAAGGCTAAATAACTCAAAAACCGTAAATAATAAAAAATTAAAACCAATTGCAAATTATCTCAGAATATCACTCTCTACATCATACTAAAAGTTATCTCAAAGGTGAACAACCCCTTTAATTTGTTTAATTTTGAAAAATACTTTTTATGTCTGAGTGACAGGTCCACTTTAAGATCCAGACTGAATTCCTAAAAGTACCCATTCTTCTCCTTTATCTTTTGGCATAACAGCTCCTTTTGCAATAAGCCTGTATGAGAATCTTTCTTCAGGCAGCACCAGCGATCAGGTCATTGCTTACCCTTCTAAAAGGAGAGGTGATGTGTTGTGAGCTAGGGGCAGTGTCAGACTGGCCCACCAGAATACCACCAGAATGACTATTTCTTGGTCATTCCCTATTTCTATGAGAACAAAGAGGCTAAATAGATGGAATAATTGATTATAGTACGTAAAGAAAACAAACTAGGAGAATAGAGTTTGATTGAGGAGATGAAGAATATTAGTACTGAGAGTGGCCCCTGGTCTAAGGTTTTATGGTGGGCCCCTGGTGTCCCAGTCGACACTGGCAAGGGGAACAGAATTAAGTTTATCAAATCAAATGACAGTAGTTGGATTTGGACAATTAGTTCCATACTAATTCACATATTTCATGAAAAATGTAAAATGCATCTATTTGCATTTCAGCATGTGTCTTACTTCCAGCACTTGCCTTACATGACTCTTATGCTTACATTTTATGAAGAGAATTCCATCAAGGTACATTAACAGTATAACTCAAAACATTTTTAAATAAAAATGCTAGAGAGCAGCCAAGGCATTACTTATACGAGGATCGCTGTTATTTGGCCTTGGTCATAATGGCTCTTAAAGCAAAATGGAGCACTAGATGGGGAGGCAAATCAATTGTTTTTGTAGACTTTTAACCAGGGGTATAACTGGATTTAGGTCTAGGTGTTCTTAGTCTTCTGAATATAGCCTATGGCTGTCAGCTACTAGAGTGCCATGAAGTCTTGATGCAAGAAATCTACTCGGGCAAGTGAGGAAGTTAAACTTAAACCAGAGACCTAATTGCCTGTGCATATAGAGCAACTTGTATTGTGACCTGCATGATACAGTGCAGGTAGAGTATACCTGAGTTCCTATGTAAAGACTGATAGCTGCAGTTGATAATAGGGTGCTGTAGTAGATATTATGTTAGTACACTCCTTAATGTTGATGCATCCATTAAAGGTGATTATTCTAGGTCTCCACTGATAGCTGGTTTTCTTTCTCACTAACCTAGGCATTCCCAGAAAAAAATTAGACGTGTAGAGAAGAAATGAAAAATAGGTTTTTAGTACTTTGATGTCAGACCTTAAGGTTTGCAAGGAAGCAGAATATTACTTAAAGATAGAAATTGTCAATTTTTCATGGAGAGAGAGAGAGGTTTCACACAATGTGTTGTAAACACATTTTTAAGGAAAATTGTAGATCAAGAAATTTCTGCTGCCCCAAAATCAATCACTATCCTTCAATTCTTTATGTAAAGTTATATGCTCTTAATAATGAGTTACAAGGCAAGTAAAGAAAAAAGGCAGGTGTTGATGTGCTGGAGCCTTGCCTCGTTACTTTTCATTCTACTGTGGAGTAGCGCTAAACATACATTCCAAATAATTGATTACAGCAGAAATTAAGTGATCAGAAATAAGCAGTTCTTTCTCTCTGAAGGTTCCCCCAGAGGAGAAGCAGAACAACACTGGTTATAAAACTATTTTGGCCTCTTAACATTTTGAATTTGTCTTGCTGAGTGAGAAGGAAAAATAGTGTAGAGGCACTGATAATTGGCAAGCTCAGCTAGTAAGAATTGAGGACTGAAGAGACTAGCATAGGGCTCAGATGCTTATGAGGAAGTGGTTTTGACCATAAAACGCGTCAAGCGTGCTCTAGTTTATATGCTCTGTGTATTTTAATATTACTTAATAAAGTGCTGATCTTAATCCTGCGAGTGCTCTAAACATTGTAATGGACTTTCCACGCATCGGGGGCGCTTCCATGTGTTAGCACAGCAGGATGGTATAAATGGATCAGTGAGTGCTCCCTGTATAATTGCTTCATAGGGCTCAGATTCAAATAGTAACACAGGGAAATACTGTTGGAAAAGTCAGGAGATAGTCCCAGATTAAATGGAATGAAGAGAGTGCAGTAGTCCAAATACTGAAAGGGGAGTGAGTGACAGATGGAATAGATAGGTCATATTCAAAAGTTGGAACTAGGTCATAGCCACAAATTAGGGTGAACCCATAGTTCCTTTGAAAAGTTTTTCTGACTCCTTGGGTTAAAGCCCCATTGTTTTGTCGCCCTTTAACAAGTCTACATAGGTAATAATACACGTCACATGTGTTACCCTATTTGTTTTTGCTTAGTATTTTTTAGCCTATCCATACATCTTGAAGGGCCCACACAATGTCTATCCACCAAATATCCGTCCCCCACTCCCTGCCTACGACACATACTGTACTATAGATTATCATATATTGTAAGGGTTACAGAACTAAAATAGGACTTGATGGCCTTATTTACAAGAGCTTACCTAAAGGGTAAGGGAAGAGTTGAGGCATAAGGAATCTTTGCTCATTTAAACACCATGCTCATATGATCAATATATACGGAAGAGCACTGGAGCCAGCAAAATAAAATAATTCTGATGAATTATGACTTTTAAAACTCATAATTATGACTTTAAATCTCATAATTATGACTTTTAAACTCATAATTATGACTTTAAAAAGTCAAAATTATGACTTTAAATCTCATAATTATGACTTTAAAAAGTCAAAATTATGACTTTTAAACTCATAATTATGACTTTAAAAAGTCGAAATTATTACTTTTAATCTCAAAATTATGACTTTAAAAAGTCATAATTATGACTTTTAATCTCATAATTATGACTTTAAAACTCATAATTATGACTTTAAACTCATAATGTTAAAAGTCATAATTATGAGTTTAAAAGTCATAATTATGAGATTTAAAGTCATAATTATGAGATTAAAAGTCATAATTTAGACTTTTTAAAGTCATAATTATGAGATTTTAAGTCATAATTTTTACTTTTTAAAGTCATAATTATGAGCTTTAAAAGTCTTAATTCATCAGAATTTTTTTTTTGCTGGCCCCAATGATACATATAAACTTTTTATACAAATTCTATATAACCAGATACTCAGTAGAGATGATTAATTACCATTAACAGGAGCTGCAGGCTCTACATTACTTTTATGGATTATTTTCTAAACAGTTTTATGTGCTGGAAACTTGTGCCATCTTATGGTCAAATGTAAGTACTACAACCACTGATACTTTTCCCCCCTCAGATTTCCAAGTAAAAGTTTTATACAGTACATCGTTTTAACTTTTTATTTTTCAAAGTTTTCACAAAGGCAAAATTTTTCACTTTACCAACATTTATGTCAATTCTGAAGGAATAGAAAATGATTTTGGCTTGGCTTAACAATTGGTGTAGGAAGGAGCTCAGGTGAGATTTGGTGTCAATAAAGAAAGGGTTTGTACTTGGTATTAAAACATATCCAGGCAACATATCTATTTAATGGGATTATGATTGATAAATATTAGATGGAAAGGGATAACTTAAGAAACACACGTCTGTCTTCTACTGTAGCGAGCAAATGCAGACAGGAAAGGTCACTAAAGCATTGTTTTGTATTGAAATTGGGATAATAAGCTATTTATTGCCATTTAAACAGCTTTAGTAATATTCCATCTAGCATATGCAATTAATTTTTGTACCCAAAAACATTATTCAAGAGTCGAGGAGGGGGGCTGCATCCCTATTGAAGCATGCATTTGTCCTTTACTCAGAAGAAAAGCAGAACTGCTGGTAAAATAATACATTCAAGGGGAAATGTAATTAAAATTGCAAGCATTGTTTACAATGGCGTTTTTGCAAATGCTTAGTGCTGTTTACAATGTAAAAGAATTTGCTGGCGAATATTATATCACTCATTATCACTAAGCAAAGGTTAGCATTAACACCTGCTCCGGAGTTTCATTAAATATTTTGTCATAAATAATTCTTTGCAATTGCGACATTTTATTACATATGCTGAAAATATTCGCAAAACTTTGTCAGGAAGTCATTGAGGTCTGAAATTGCTCAAAAATAAAAACAATGAAAATCTTTAACATTTGCAATTGTCTTTGCAAATGTTTTTGCGCTAATTAAACATATTAAACTCCCCCAATTATGCAGAGTCACCCATTACAGGTGGTGGACCAGCAGAGGCACCCATTATAGGTGGCGGACCAGCAGAGGCACCCATTATAGGTGGCGGACCAGCAGAGGCACCCATTATAGGTGGCGGACCAGCAGAGGCACCCATTACAGGTGGTGGATTGCCCAGGACAAAAGGAAGACCACCAAGAATAGCAACAAGACTGGTAGAATCTGGAGCACCAGAACTATCAGATCCCGCAGCAGGGACAGCAGGTCTAGAAGTAGATTTGTCCTTGGGCCCAGAGGCCATGGTACACAGGTCCTCACAGGCTGAACCCAGCAAGGTTGCTGGCATGGAGGCTGGAAGCGGCAAGGCTGCTGGCATGGAGGCTGGAAGCGGCAAGGCTGCTGGCATGGAGACTGGAAGTGGCAAGGTTGTTGTCACGGAGGCTGGAGACTGAAGCACTGACATGGAGTCTGGTGACTGAAGCACTGGCACAGGAGACTGAAGCACTGGCACAGGAGACTGAAGCACTGGCACAGGAGACTGAAGCACTGGCACAGGAGACTGAAGCACTGTAAGAGCTTTCAGGGAGCAGGCACAGGAAGCTTTCGGGGAGCAGGCACACAAAGCTTTGGGGGAGCAGGCATAAATGTTGGAAACTGAAGCAGGAGCTGATATAGAATGAGGTAGCTGTCGAGGTGTTGGAACCGGATGGTATATTAGAAAAAGAACTGAACAGGGAACAATCAGGAACAGGGAACAAACAGGAATCAGGCACCGGAGTCACAGGAATAAGTGGTACGCTGGATCTAGCTTGGGAGCTTCAATGATCAAGCACCAGGCAGAGGTCAAGGGCAGGCTTATAAAGGGTCAGGATTGCTCATGAGGAACAGGTGAGGATAATGAGATGGCCGGAGAGGTAGGCAGAAGACTGAGGTATATCAGGAACAAAAATGAATTATACAAGACAAAGGACATCCAGTGGCTTGACAGGCATGTGCACTGGTAAGTTTTCACAAAGTCCAGAATTCGAAACTGAGGAACTTCCTGACAACTACCACCCAAAAGACAGTAATCCCTTTAGAGGGAGGTAATTCCACAATAGGAACTGATTGTAGCAGTCCCTGAGGTAAAGACCTGAAAGGTTTAAAATTTTGACAAACTGGTCAGGACAACTTATTTACTAACATCCTGTCTCAAAGTTGGCCACCACATGAGCAAGACTTTGGCCTGGATGTCTGGCAAAATGGAGTCATGATTTTCAACAAAACCACCTTTTTCTGGAACAAAAAATTTACCAGGTTGCACATTAGGTGGTGAGTTAATCTGGGCTGTTGACAAGGAAAAAGACAGATCTGGACTCAGGGCTGCCACAATCACCTCCATAGACACAATAGGATCAGGTATAGATTGTTCTTTTCTTTTAGAGACAAAACTTCTAGAAAGGGCATCTGCTTTAACATTCTTTTCCCCTGGCTTGCATGTGATAGCAAAATTGAAATAAGAAAAGAACAATGCTCACCTGGCCTGCCCGGGGTTTAAACACTTCACAGACTCGATATATAACAAATTGTTATGATCAGTGCAGACTGTGATAACATGCTTAGCACTAGTGATGGGCGAATTAACCCCGTTTTGCTTTGCCGAAAAATTCACGAATCTCCAGTGAAATTCGCGAACTGGCGAAAAAAATAGCGAAACGAGTCGCGGCACATTTTTAACGCGTGTCAAGTTTGTCGCGTTGCGTCATTTTCGGCGGTCGTTTTCGTCGCATCGCGTCGTTTTCGTCGCGTCAAAAATGACGCGCGACTCGTTTTTCCCGTGAATTTTCGATGCCATTTCGCGAATTTATTTGCCAGCGGCGAATCATTTTGCCAGAAGGAAACCTTTTAAAAAAAGTAAGCACAAGGATGGACCTTATTGGTGACAGGGTGTTGTTGAGATAAAATTGCCCCGGCACCAATCTCTGAAGCATCCACCTCCACTAAAAAAGGTAGTGTAGAGTCTGGATGCTGGAGTACTGGGGCTGAAATGAACGCATTCTCTAACAGTCCGAAGACCCTCAATGTCTCTTCTAGGATCAGGGTCTCGACTTTTTAGAAAAGACATCCGCAAAGGAGGCATGATGAGGGGGTAAACCTAAGAAGTTGCAGCCAGAGTATGAAAAGATTTTAGATACGAAAACTTACATGCTGTGCTCCACTGTAGCAATGAAAAAGAGATATGTTCTACATGATTATCTATGGTCCTAGTGATATTTTCAGACATAGAGGTTACCAACACACACCCTAGAGAACTCCCATCCATAGCCACCAACCTGAGAGGAGGCACTAGGGGTTTAATGGGTATACCAATTTTTCAATCAAAAATTCCCAGCCACCCCAGAATCCAAGAAAGCAGGGCTCTGTATGCAGCCCCTATCCCAATTTAAGAAGTCCAGGATCAAAACTTGAGAAGAAATGGCATAACCCCAACAGGACTCCCCAGACCTGTTTAGGCTCTGCCGTTTCCCAGCATCTTGTGACAGGCATTGCGAAAGTGCCCTTTGCCCCTACAATATAAACATAACCCATTAGCCTGCCTATGACCCTTTTCCTCAGGAGACAGATGGGAAGTACCCAATTGCATGGGCCTCTCAGAGTGCATAAGGGCAGAAAGAAGGGGTTTAGGTGCCATATCAGGGGAATTACTAGGAGTAGAGACCTATGCCAAATCCTCATGGCATCTCTCCCTATGGCTCCAATGTATCTGGACGGCCAGGTGCATGAAGGAATCTAGGGAGCATGGGGTAGTTGGGTCACTAGCTGAAAGGCTGTGGAACTCCTTGTAGCAGGGTTATCACAAAATTTACTTGTTACTCCTCTGTAGGGAAGGAATAGGGCAGAAAACTGAAGCAGAGCTTACAAACCTCCTGAAAAGCAAAAAATCTGTTCTGGTCCGGTCTGCTGATTGTTTTAATCATGAAAAATCAGTTTGGTTATTTCTTGAACTAAACAAAACTGACCGATGTATGAAGGTGATCAAAATTATAATCTATGTACTACTGGTTTATTGTCCACCGTTATATCATGAGCAATGACATTTGAATGAAACAAAATGAAAGGGTCCATAATCAAGGAAAACATAATCTTCAACTACTTCTCTAAAAAAAAGGATGCTACTTTGCTTCAATATTTGTGCGTTGCATGTAAAGTGTGATGCTGGCAACAACATTGTGGCAAAACAGCTGCACTGTGGGCAAAATACATGGACTGTTGCATCCAAATATTACACTTTGTCAATGAGACATTGAAATTATTATTGATACTTGGAGCAACTCAACTGCTGTCAGAGCAAGACAGTTTTGATTTGTGATATCTGCCCTCTACATTAGCAATCCTCACTTGATATTAATATGCAGGTATATGATGCCATGTTGCTAAACTTTCTAGGTAGCAACAAACTTTCTTTTGAAGAGAAACTTTGCTAAAGCCATGCGTATTTCTTGGTTCCTTAAACTGTAAATCATAGGATTTAATAAAGGGGTTACAACAGTATACAGCAAAGACAGAATCTTATTAATGTCCCAGATATGCCCAACAGATGGAACCACATAAATTGCCACTAATGACCCATAGTACATTGACACAACAGCCATATGGGAACTGCATGTGGAGAAGACTTTCTGTTTGCCACTACTGGAGGGCATCTTGTGAATGGCAATCAATATGCATATGTAGGACACAATGATAAAAATAAATGGAAACAGAGTTATAGGGGTGGAAAAAAGGAATGCTTCCATTTCCAAAACAGATGTATCAGAGCAAGAGTGCTTAATTATTGGAGCAAAATCACAATAATAATGGTCAAATTCACTGGGACCACAAAACTGCAAAAAGTATATTTGCAAAACAACACACAGAGTTGCCATAAAACTTAAAATCCATGACCAAAGTGCTAGATTGAGTTGAAGTTTCCAGTTCATAATACAAGCGTAATGCAGTGGTTTGCAGATTGCCAGAAAGCGGTCATAAGACATGACTGTGAGAATGGAACACTCTGTGTTTGTTAAGGCTGACATGACGAGTAACTGGGAGATGCATTCAGGGACAGATATGGAGTCGCCTTCTTTCAGCGTGACAAATAACATCTTAGGGATGATATTTGTGATGAACAATATTTCTGATAAGGATAAATTGCAAAGAAAGAAATACATTGGAGAATGAAGCTGGTGACTACTCAGTACTGTTGCTATAACCATAGAATTACCGGCCAGTGTTGCTATGTAGGATATTAGGATTATGGCAAAGAGAAAATATTTAAAATATTTAAAATTTGGAAACGCTGAAAATCCCAAAAGAAGAAATTCTGAAATCACTGTCTGGTTTTCCATTGTCTACCAAAAAAATCGTGGGATGTCAACATGTAAAGGAAGCAAAGAAAAGTAGCGGAGTTATTTACAGGTTAATTTTCATTATTTCTCAAGAATATTTAATAAACAATATAATATTATCCATGACACTGTACAGACATGGGATCCAGAAACCCATTATCCAGAAAGCTCTGAATTATGGAAAGGCCATATCCCACAAACTACATTTTATACAAATGATCCAAATTTTTTCTCTGTAATAATAAAACAGTAGCTTGTACTTGATCCAAGCTAAAATATAATGAATCTTTATTTGGAAGCAAAACCAGCCTACAGGGTTTAAGTGTTTACATGATATTCTGAAATTATATATTCTAGAATTAAGGAATGAAGATCCAAATTACATAAAGATCTGTTATACAGAAAATTCCAGGTCCTGGGAATTCTGGATAACAGTTCCCATACCTGTACTTGGACAGTGGTAGAAGAAGATCAGTGCAAAACAATGGTCTGGGCCTTTCTTGTACCACCAATAGATCCATTGTTAAAAATAACTGGCAGCTCTACAGAAAAGCCACAAGTCCTAAATAGCAACTGGACCTCATCAGGATTAAAATTTGTATTCCACCCACACCACACCAATGCTGAATATGTGCTTGTAATGTGCTATATTATAGTCTCTCTCATCCACTGAATGCAGTCAGGTTAGATTTACTTCCTAAGCAGATTCAATGTACAGATTTTTATGATCAGTAAAGACTGTAGTCACATGCTTACCACCCTCAAGAAAATGTCTCCAAACCTCAAAAGCCCATTTAATAAGCCATTTTTAAATGAATCGAAGACTCTTATTGCTTCTTCAGGCCAAATGCTATGGTCAGAACCTTATTTTGTAAGTGATGGGAGCCACTAAAATGGATAAATTCTTAAAGTGGACCCGTCACCCCAAAAAAATATTTAAAATTATGTTTTATCACATTACTCAAGCAAAACGAACATTAATTACATTGTATAAATTATTTTAATCTTGTTTTCTTCAGTCTGGGAATTCATAATTATAGCAAGCAGGCAGGAGCCATTTTGTGGACACTGTTATTAAGGCAAGCCTTGCATCATCTCAGAATCTTGTTTGTGCACCAGAATGGGGGACCCGATGTCGATCCCCATGTCCTGGCTACACAATTAAATGGTTATGAGAACTGGGGGAATGTGCAGGGAGCAGTGGCAACTAGGAAGTGCTGAATGGAAAGTGAAAGTAATTATCTGCCCTATGCCTAGGCATAGAGGAGTGGCAGACAATATTTGATGGACAGCTCAGATTTTTAAATGAGCTTAAAACAGCTATGAATGCTTTAATAAGAATTTGAAATTGGATTTCATGTTAAATTTGAAAAGGACTTTTATTATACAGATTTTTGTGTCTGGGTGACGGTCCAATTTAATAAATTGCTTATAATAAATGGCAAATCCTAAGAATCTTTGAATGGCATGGAGAGATAAGGGTTGTGCCCAATCTAAGATGGCCTAGACCTTGGTTGGCTCCATCTCTAGACCCTTTTCATAAATAATGTACCCTAGAAAATTCACAGAGTGGACCTCAAAAGCAGAGTTTTCAAGTTTGGCAAATAGCTGGTTTTGCCTTAGCCTTGGTAACACTTCCTGTTCCTGGACATAATAGTCATTCAGATTAGAGGACTAGATCAGTATATCATTCATGTAGGCCACAACATGCCGACCTAGAAGATATCATTTACAAATTCTTGGAAGATGGCTCTTCAGAGTGATCCCCTACAGACAAAGCTCCAAGGGGACTTCCGTCTATAGCCAACAATTTGAATGATGGAACAAAGGGTTTAGAGGGTAAACTATGCTGAAGCACAAAGCTACTTTCAAGGAAATTCCCCACTGTCTCTGAATCAAGAAAAGCTGGAATCTCAGTGTAATGGAAGCTATTGGGGAGTAGTAATGAGTGAATCTGTCCGAATCTGTCAAGATGGCACAAAATTTGCTAAAAGCATTGAAGTTAATGGGTATTTTTACTACGTCTTTTTTTTACGAGCACAACAATTTTTTTTACTCAAAATGCATTAAAGGTCAGTGGAGTTTTTTCTTGTGGCAACTTTGTTTGTTCTCATGCATTGAAGCCAGTGAGCGTTTTTTCTTATGGAGACTTTTTTGTCTAAATGCATTAAAGTCAACGGGCATTTTTTCTTCTGGAAGTGTTTTCTCAGGCATATTTTCCGCTGCCTATTTTCGCCACAGTTTTGCAGAAAAAAAAAAGCACATGGCGAAATTCAGAATGGGTTGCATGGTTTCCTCAAAGTGCCTGGGAGCAGACAGGGCAGAGCAGAGACTTAGCTGCCAACTCTGGAGAGTGATTTACGGAGGCATCTCTAGGGGTATCCTCTTGGTGACTCTCCCTACGCCTTCTATCAATCCAGATAGCCAGATGCATGAGGGAGCCTACGGAGGACAGAGTGGCAAAATCAACTAGGCTATCTTTAATAGCCAGAGCCAACTCCTCCCTGAATTGGGTTCTCAGGGCTTTATCATTCCAGCCCGTCTCTACTGCCCGTCTGTGAAATTCTGTACAGTAATCCTTAACCTGCCATTTGCCTTGCCTGAAATTTTGGATGGCTGCGTCAGCAGAGGCAGCACAATTGGGATCATTATAATTAACATCCATAGCCTTGAAGAAGGCCTCCAGAGAGAAATGAGCTGGATTGTTGATGACATGCTGAATGCCCATAATTGAGGATCCCCTTGAAGTAGGATGATCAGAACATTTACCCTGGATTCTTCAGTGGGAAAAGAATAGGGTAAAAGCCCAAAATGCAATTGTTTGTTGTTGGATAGTATCCAGCCTAGCTGAGAGTCCTTGGTGACACTGAACAATTTGATCCTGCTTGGCAACTTGTTTTCCTAGTCATTAAAGAAGAACAGCCTGAATGGTTCAGTAGTAGCTGATGTAGAAGATGCTCCGGCGGCTGCCATGTTTTTTTGGAACTAACATACTGTAAGGTAAGGTATCCCTAACTCAGAACTAACTCAAAGGACTGGTCACAGCTCACTCTTCTTATAGCAGCTGCCTTTGGTTTCTGGAGGAGCACTCCACTACCCAGGACTTAATGAGAGAGGATCGAGGAGAACAGTCAGAGAGATATGAATTAGACAGGGTCAATACCAGACAGGCAATGCGGCACCAAATCATATGACAGAGAGTATTCGAGGTCACAGGCCAGGGTCAAACCAAACAGCAGCGTGGTACAAAATCAGAATCCAAAGGATAGTCAAACACAGGAAGCGGTCGGTACAGGAGGCAGAATTGCAAGGTCAGGAACAGGCAAGGGTCAGGAACACAAATTAGATAAGAGAATTGCACCCAGGAACTGTAGGAATAGACCTTTATGTTGGGCCTTTAAATATTTGAATTTCGCTCCAACCGTGGTGATGTAACGCAGAGCTCTGAATATAGCTGAAACTACAATGGAACATAGCTGATCCTAGAAACAGCAGGTGGCGGACGCCCCATTAGACCACCAGGTATTTCAATTTGCTAATTAGTGAAACTGTTTTGCAAATATTTTCTCCTCCACCAAAGTCGTGATGTAACTTGAACAGAGAGTGCACCCATAAATATTACCAATTTGAGATTATGTCATGTTTAAAAAGCTCTTAAGGACATTTGCAGCATGGACACAAATTTGCAATTCTGTTTGCACATTAAATACACCACTCTTGTACAGCTTTATAAATATAACCATGCTCAGGGCAAATGTGTTCAGTGTGAGAACAATTCTGCACTGTGCAAAGCTTCTAAATGAGCCCCAGTGTTAAGTATCAGATGCATGTGAAAAAATAAAAAGCTATATATCATACTATAACCAAAATACTATACAGTTATGTTTTGCACTTAACACAGAAATGATGTGCTTCCTTTTGCTATAAATCCAGGCATTAATGTGTTCAAATTTAATGGAGGATGATGATAAAATAGCATAGCTGAGAAGTTGTTTCTACTGGAAACCCTTACTTCTAAAAACAAACCATGCTGAAACTTTGTGACCAAGCATGTTACAGAATACTTTTAGGAGGAAAAATAGATTACATTGACACAATCAACTAAAAATACATAAAAGTAAAATATTTGATCTAGGTATATGAAAAATATTATCTTTAGGTTAATTATATAAATCATTAACTTACCCGTCTCTTGCCCTTTAAACAATATTTAAAAAAAAAATGCCCAGTAATTTTCTCAAATTCTCAAAGTTAATATCTCAATAAAAAACAGAAATGTATCTTAACAAAATTATTATACCCTCCCCCACCACCTAATAACAAAGCTGCAAAACCTGGGGCAAGCAGCAGAACACTAGATTTGCAATGCTGCAACAAGAATCTTTTATCTGTTTCAAGCATCAAATGAAAAAAATCTGTGAGGAGTTTACACTTTGACAAGAATCCTATAGTGATTAATTAATATTCAAACAATAACTTACTATTCACCTGAGCAAATCCCTCTAGAGAACATAAACAGATGATAATTGCTGACCAAATGATGATGATGAACTACTAGACCTTTAAAATCTTTGCCTTCTCAATTTATTACATAGATTTGATATACTATATCAGACCACAATAAAGCTGGCCATACACGGGCAGATAAAGCTGCCGATATTGGTCGTTTAGACCGATTTGACAGCTTATCTTCCCGTGTATGGGGGCTTCGGACTGGTCTTCCCCACCAATATCTGGACACGATATCGGTCGGGAAGGTCGGATTTTCTTCCGACCGACCCGTCAGCAGTCCATTGCGCTTCTCGTAATCCGATCGTTCAGCCATAAAGCCGAACATTCGGATTAATCCGATATAGCCCTGCCAGTTAGTGGCATATCGGGGAAAGATCCGTTCGTTTGGCGATGTCAACCATAAGAAATTAGCCAACTAAGCGGCAATATTAGAAGCAACATCTTTAGAAGCCATATTAGGTTATGTTAGACCTCAACTACAAAAAAAAATTGCTGACAATGCAGCAGTAATATCTGCGATAGCAGCAGGAGCCTTGATAGGCCCCCACCAGAAAAAGAATTTGCTGACAATGCAGCACAACATCAATACTACTAGGGCTAGTAGCAGACTGCAGCAGCAGCAGTGAGGGCAGCAGATTCAGACAGATGGGGAATAAGAAATACTACTGAGGAGGAGAGTATAGGCAGCAATGGAGAAAGGAGGCTACATCTGTGAAGAGGAGGAGTAACAGGAAGAAGAGGCTAGTCTCTGCTGTCTACAATGGGCACTTGGATATCCCTGTTTATCCAGGCCTCCTTCATTTTTACAAATTACAGCATATCCATGCTGCCAGTGGATAGCCGTGTCCGCTTCTCAGTGACCACCCCACCTGCGCCACTAAAGTCACGCTCTGACATGACACTGGCAGGGGGGCAAGCCAGCAACTCCAGAGTGTTCTGTGCCAGTTCTGGCCACTTGTCGAGCCTCGATACCCAAAACATGTAGTCAGCAACCATATGCTCCACCTGCTGCTGGTGGTGGCTTTGGTTATTAACTGGGCCTGCTGCTGCCCGTTGAGGCTCGAAAAAGCTCTTCCACACACCTATAAACCCCCGCCTTTACTGATGCTGCTCCTGCTGGGCCCCTGTCTCTTCTGGGTGTGTGAAGTAGTGGAGGCCAGAGACGTTTCAGACTGGGGGAAGACCTTCACTAGTTTTGAGCACAGAGCCCTCCTCAATTGACCCACCCTCCTCTCTCTCTCTGGGTACAAGGAACTCCCCTACTTTCCCTTGAACCATGGGTCAAGCTAAGTGGCCACCCAATAATCATCCCGGTCTTTGATGGAACAGACCTGGGGATCGCTCCGGAGGCAAGTCTGCATATGGGCAGCCTTGTAATAGAGGTGCCCCCAACCATCCTCTTCTTGACTGCCATCCAGATGCAGCAGGTCATCTGGCTCGACCTACCCCTGCTCTGCACCCTCGCTTGTGCTGCACTGAAGCGTAACTGTGGGTACGATTCAGGGGTGGCTCATCCATAGCAGAGGAGGAGGAAATGGGTGTGTGGGGTTTGCCCTGTACCCCACGGAAGGGACCTTTAACATGATGGGAGCGTCCCTGCTTGCACCCTCCCTAGCACTCATCAGGGTGACCCAGTGAGCAGTGTACTATATGTATGCCTGCTGGTCCGTGTGTCAGTGGTGCAATGCACCCTGCTGCTGATGCATGATCTAGTGACAGGGACACATACTCCACCACCTGCTGGTGGAGGGCAGGGCCTTCCTGGCAAAATAATAGCTGCTGGGGATCCGCCAGTTAGGGACAGCGCAAGCCATCAGCTGTCGGAAGGGGGCTGCTTAGTCGAGCCGATGGGGCAGCAGCTGCACTGCCAGAAGTTTTTCCAGGCAGGCATTGAGCCTCTGCACTTGGGGGTGGCTGGGGCAGAGAGGCGTCTTGCGAGTGAGGAACTGGGGGAGGGAAACCTGGCGGGACAGAGGCTGAATTGAGGAGGAGGAGGCTGCAGAAGAGGCTGAACTCCACAGTTGCCACCTCCAACTGTGAACCTTAGAATTCTCTTCCCTTGCTGCAGGAAATCCGACGTTCCCATATGTGACCCAGCCTGCCCCCTGCACACTGCTACCATCTGTTCATCTGCCTGGCATGAGAAAAAAGCCCACACTGCTGAAGTGCTGGCCACTGCCTTGCCTGCTGTCTAGGGCTGGGGATGGTCCCCACCCATAAGCCCATAAGCTTTAGACCTAGGTGCAGTGCTGCCCTGTTGCCTGACCCCCCCTAGCAGTGGTTGGTGGAGCCGGCTCTTCATTCTCATCATCATCAACAACACACAGTTCCCCCCTGAACTGCTGCTATTATCCTCCTGAGCCGGCTCCCAGGGTCTGTCCCTGTCGTCGTCCTCCCCAGACCAAACTCTGCCTCATACATGGCATCCATTCCTAAATCCATTTTCTTAACCCACACTAGCAGCCTGCTGTCCTGCCTTTAGGGAAGCCTGTCCAATATCCCCTACTGATGATGTGGCCTGTGCCATGACCTCTTCCTCCTCCTCATCAGATTTGAATGCCCCCCCCCATTCCTGCCTGATCATCAAAACGATCCTGGGTGTCTGGGCCCAAGTCCACCTCAGGATCAAATAATAGGAGGGATGGAGTGTCCCCCAGCTCAGAGCTAGCAGGTGATGCCATCTCCTGCTGCTCACTGGTGCTCGCTGCAAACAAGGTAGCCTGGGTCAGCCAGTCTACCACCACCTCTGCTTGCTTCAAGAATACGGGTCACACAGCAGTGGCAAAATCTGGCACAGTCCTACATGTGCCAGTTGCCCCACTGCGACCCAGAGCCACCTAATGCTGTGGCACTAGCTGCTGCTGCTGTTGTTGCTGCTGCTGTGATTGCAGCTGTTTCTGCACTACAGTGGCCGGACTGGGAATAGTACGTGAGCTGGGCTGTTGTGGGCTTGGATGACCACGGCCAGCACTACGGCCTCTTCCTCTGCCTCCCCTCCCACCCTTCTTCCCACCACCACCAGCCAGACCATGGCCCATCATATTGGGCAAACTAAACATAAAAAAAATAAATAAGGGGGGTTTGCTATTTAGGGGAAGGAAAGGCGAAAAAAATAAAACCCTCAACTAAATCCCCTCAGCACAAGTGTGTACCCACAAGGGATACACACACAAGCACAGACATACAAAGACAGTTAGTTCTAACAAGGGCTATTGTGGGGTGAGCAGGCAAGCAGAAGAGGGAAAACAGTAAACTGAAATCCACAACCTCCACTTGCACTAACTGAGAAAAAAAAGCTCACTAAACAAACTCCACTAGCTGACTAAAACACAAATGGCCGCCTCTGCACCTCCTTATTTAGACAGTGGGAGGACTCAAATCTGATTGGCTGCTGTTGGTGACGCATTATTTTTTCGGACGCGCGCGCCTTCAAAAATATTTCACCTGCAGTGAAACACATAAATTTGACTATGGAGAATCTTTTCGCCCATCACTATTTCTAGGTGGTGGAAGAGTTGGTGTAGGAATGGGGATTAAGGTAAGAAATTGTTTGCAGGTAAAAATCAGAATAGCTTCAGCATTTAGATATAGTGTACTATTCCATATTATATCTTTCCCATGATTAAGAACATTGTTGCATCTTATGTACATTAATATGTGCAATCTTTCTTGAGTTATGTCAGCCCTTTGTGCAAGCTCTCCAATTTATTAATTTCTTTTATTGCTATAGTCCCCCAATTAATTGACAAATGTATCCATAATATTGAAACAAAACATATAAAATAATCAATACAGATTAAAACTGGACAAGCTTTTTCTTTGCAAAAATTCTATTTTCTATTATTGACCTTATTTCTTGATTTCTTAAAGTATAAATAATAGGATTTAACAATGGTGTTACCACAGTGTACAGGAGTGAGAGAAACTTATTTAAGCCCAAGGAGGACCCACGTGAAGGAATAACATAAATAGTTATCAGCGTCAAATAATAAATGCACACAACCATTAAATGTGAGCTGCATGTAGAGAAGGCTTTTTGTTTGCCAGTGGTGGAGGGGATTTTGAGGATAGCAATGACTATTTGTATATAAGTTATAATGATAAAGACAAAAGGGAAAACTGCTATAGGGATGGAAAACACAAATATCTGTAATTTCACAAAAAATACATCAGAACAAGTGTGTTCCAGTACTGGTGTCAAATCACAGTAGTAATGATCAATAATAGTAGAGCCACAGAATTGTAAAGAACATATCTGAATAATCACAATCAGTGTTGAGAGGAAGCTGAATGCCCAAGAGATGATAGCGAGCTGGAGGCAGAACCTAAAATCCATGAAAGAACTATAGCGCAGAGGGTTACAGATGGCTAAATATCGATCATAGGACATTACAGTAAGAAAGATGGACTCAGCATTGGTTGAAACAGAGAACAGGTACAGCTGGATAATGCATCTAGTTACAGATACAGTGATTCCTCCTGTGAGAGTCATATGTAGCAGTTTAGGGATAATGGTTGTTGTAAAGAGCATTTCAGATGAAGCCAGTTGGCTCAAAAAGAAATACATCGGAGTGTGAAGGTGACGATGAATCAGCACAGTTATTGGAAGGAAGATATTTACAGACAATGTTGCAATATGAGTGACTAAAAGAAAAATGAAGAACACTATTTTCAAGCCGTGAAGATTTTGAAATCCAAGGAGATGGAATTCCATAATGAATGTTTGGTTCTCCTCTTGCATTGTTCAGAAGCTGAATTTGTCAAGAAGGATAATAAAAATGGTAGAAAATGAAACAGTACATATTTAGCTTCATATTATGTTACAAGATGTTAACATACACAAAGAAGTACAAATGACATTAAGGGGCACATTTACTAATGGTCAAAGTGAAAAGTTGAATGAAAAAAATTTGAATTTTGAAGTAATTTCTACTTCGACTATGGTATAGACCAAAATTCGATTCAAAGTGAAAAAAAAAAAAATAATTTCGCATTTCGAGGTACTGTCACTTTAAAAAAAATCTAATTTGACACTTCGCCACCTTAAACCTGCAGAATTACTATTTTAGCCTATGGGGGACCTCCTGGAACCATTAAAGAGTGTTTTTGAAATTCGATGAATTTTTGCCAAAATCTTTCAAATCGTTCAAATTAAAAGACGCATTCAAACGATTCAAATTATTTTTATTCGATCGGAAACAGACCTATTCGATCCATTTTTTATCAAAAATGTCCTTTAAAAAAAATTTGATGGTCGAAATTTCTCATTTTTTTTAATTCAAAATTCGACCCTTAGTAAATCTGCCCCTTATTCCATTCTTATCCAATGAAATACAGTAATTTATATCATTAGTTAAATAGCATAAGCCTAAAGTTTTTAGTTTCAGGCTGCATTTCCTACAGCATTATGGGTAAAGTGTACTTTTGCAGGTTCATTCCTTAAGTACAAAAGAAAACCATGGCCGCAGTCTTTTAAAATATTAGAGGATTTTAATGAGAAAGCAATCACATTTTTGTTACACATGGTAAGAATGTAGAGTTTTGTGCCAACAGGGTTTCCTTCTCCTTTAAAGGGGCAATGTAACACTCATATATACTAAAGGATTTGTGACCCTACTTTATTACATATACTATTTCCTGTCACTTTTTTGGACAGCCAGCATAAGGGTGTAGAATTAGAGATGACTAAACTACAAGATGAATTAATAAAGCTTAGATAAGAAAGGTAAAACCAAAATAAATGGAAGAATAAAAAATATAGGGGCTACTTAACATGCTACATGATTTTCCAAACCATCATAAGTAAAAAAGAATGTTTGTCCACAAATGCA
This sequence comes from Xenopus borealis, assembly GCA_024363595.1. Classification (NCBI taxonomy): domain Eukaryota; kingdom Metazoa; phylum Chordata; class Amphibia; order Anura; family Pipidae; genus Xenopus; species Xenopus borealis. The sequence continues at coordinate 78,756,088 of CM044433.1, read as the reverse complement.
AATAGTTTTCAGCTATAGCTGAAGAAATTAAAAAGATTCAGAAATTACATTTTTAAGTGGCTGAAAATACAAAAAAAGAACAAATGTGGAATTATATGATTTGAGTTTGTAGTGAATTCCAATCTCAAGTACTTTATAATAAATAGAGAGTAAAGGAAATGTAGACAACATATATTTATTTTACAGATCGTTAACTTATTTTCTGTCCAAGATAATCTTGTAACTATGGTGAATAGTGACGGGCAAATTTTGCCGTCGCCGGCATCAATTCACTATGAATTGCCCCTGGCGAATAAATTTGCCCATCACTAATGGTGAACCATAGCTAGAAACATAGATGAACCAGTAATGTTTTCATATACTTGTAACCTTGTTATGAGCTAAGCAGTGGCCTGAATAAAGTTTAAGTGGCAAATTCACTAAGATCTGAAAAATCTCATTCGCCGCACTTTGCCAGGCAAATTTTCGCCAGCGCCACGTAAATTCACTAAAGTGCGAATTTACGCTTAGGACGGCGAACGGTAGCGTATTTGCGCTATTGTTACTTCGCTAGACAAAGCGCGATTACGCTAGCGAAGCCTAATTTGCATACGGCGCGAATTTCAAAGTATAATGGAAGTGTATGTTACAGCCACTACATTGCACTACAAAAGCCCAGGAAACCTTTAATAAAAAAAATTAAGTTGTCCTATTGCCCTACATGTGGCCCCTATAATAGTTGTGTTGCCATATGTTAGGAAATGTAGGGGAGAAGGAGAGTAACTCCCCCCCCGCAAAAAAAACAATCTTTTTCAGACTATCAACCACAATGGTAAAACACGCCACAGCGTTTTTTTAGGACTCAGAAAAATTGTATAATTTTTTTTCAAACTCCTATCTTTTCTATTGAACTTCGCCACAAAAGTGCACCCAAAGAATGTGTGTGTAAATGTTTTGAATTTAGATCCACTTTAAAAATTCTGAGACATCTAAATGCTTTTATCTGCCAATGCTACAGGCTCATGAGATCCGATTAAAATATTTTTGGGGAAAATAATTTATACAACAAACAAACTCTTTAAAATAGGGTTATTCAAATTCAGTAGTGGTTATATCTACTATATGGATATAGAGAGAGAATAGAAACAAACTGGCATGTTGCAGGGGTTTCAACTTATCAAATAATGCTTGAAAATTGCATAAATTTCAAAATACTCACCAAACAATCTTGGTGTATTATCTTCATTCAGGGCATAGAAATAAGATGTACACTTCCACTATCTTCAGAAGCAACATGCCTTTTTGGGGATAGCTTATATACTTTATTGAGACATGTCTGTTTTCCCTGGGGAGCAATTATTGATAAGGATAGTCATAAGAGGCTAATTAAAGTAATGGTAAAAACTGAGGCTATATACAATATAATTAGCAAGTCTTAATTTAGTATCTGTAGTTTATATACTATTAAAACGTCATAGTTTTGGATCACATAAATTTCCAGTTTCCAGGTAGAGGTATTAAATGTCCACTGAATTATTATTTTGAGTTTCTGGTTAAGACTACTGGTTTTCATGGATTTGAATAAATAAATGACATTGTTTAGGGCTGGGGCAGACAGGGAGAAGGCAGTTCGGGGAGATTGTCGCCTCCGATTAATCGCCAGGCGACAGAATATCCCCGAATCTCCCTGTCTGTCCCAGCCCTTAGAGGCATTCTATAGATCAACATGACCTAATTCCGCAAAGGACTGAGCTGAGCCACATATCAAAAACACCACTGTCTATTAATTTTCCACAAGCCCTCAACAGTCTCCACTTCTGTGGATTAAGTTCCTTGAATCAATTAATGGGCTTAACATCTGCATGCTTACCTTCAATATCACTATATAGATTTCCTTTTGCTTTCTTCATCCATCTCTCTGTTGATGAGATTTCAAAATTACTTCTGGGTATAGAGCTGAATAGGAGGGAGCACCTAGAGTAGAACTCCTGAGAGATTTGGCGATCATGTTACTTCATTCAACAGGCCAAACTCTGTTTTCTTTAGACTGTACAAATGCAGTCTAGTCCTGAAGTGACCATCAGATGAGCTTTAATAATGATGTGGAAGTTCTTAAAGCCTTAAAGGTGAAATAAAGTCTTAAATAGAATAATGCTAGAAATGCTATATTGTGTATACTAAATATAAACATTAACTTACTGCACCACAAGCCTACTTAAACAAATGTTTTATGTTTTTAAAGTTGGCCACAGGGGGCTGTCATCTTTGCAAGACCAAGACTACACACATGCTCATTGTGGTCTGGGCTTCAGTTGGGAGGTTAAGTTTAGGGATTGTCATAAATTATCAAAACAGCACAAGTCAAATAAAATCTGCCATAGAAGACGATACAGCAAGACTGATTAATAATCAGAATATGCAGACTGCACTGGGTCTGCAGATACAAATCTCTACATAGTCGCTGGCTGCTTTAAAGGGAAACAAAGCAAGCTGCTCGAGGTCAGGGCAGTTAGGTGGGGGGGGTTCCTCCTTGCCGTTTGAAAGTATGATTGTTTACCTGCAGAGCAGTTAAGGAATGTCTGAAGTTTCCTATCTGTAGCTCTCAGAGCAAGTAAAATGAAGGGGAATTTCACTGCATACAGTCAGGTTTATTATAAAAAAAAAATTTTTTACACACTTGTTAAATAAAGTATAATAGAGATGGATTTCTTTTTCATTAAAGAAAGTAAAAATGGGATTTTAATTTTTGCCTTTACGTCCCTTAAGGCCTTCACTGTTTATGTCAGCTATTGAGTCCTGCTCTGCTCTGTCTTTAGCAATGGTGCACTTACATTAACTCTTTTAGTCAGGTTACAAAGACGATTTCACAAACTTAAAAGGTACTTTTTGTTTACTCATGGATTTTTGCCTTCAGATAGACATGGGCAGTTCTCTGATATAGATTATTTAATAGGGACTCTTTGAATACATATTGGGGAACTATCTGAGGAACTATCCTGCTGGGCTCTGCTAACAACTAATATGAGTGTACTTACCTAATTCTGTGAGGAACTTATTCACCTAAGTTTCTCTGTCTCTCCTTGCAACTGTTTATCCCTGTTTATCCTACAATCTAAGTTTCCATTGAGTCTTCATAGTGTTGGACTAGCCCACAGGGATACCAGGAAAACTCCCGGTGGGCCCAGGTGTCAGTGGGCCATCTTGCTTCTAACAATTTGGCCTATTTCCTGTTCATTCCCTATTTCTTTATGTGGAAAAAGAGGCTTAATAATGGAAGAATAGAGTATAGTAAGTAGATCTAAAAGAATAGAATAAAGAGGTTAAGTGAGGAGAGAAGGAATAATAGTTTAGAAAGTTGGTCCCCTGGTATAAGGTTTTCTGGTGGGTGCCTGGTCGAAGGTTTTCTGGTGGGACCCTGGCCTAAGGTTTTCTGGTGAGCCCCTGGTCTAAGGTTTTCTGGTGGGCCCCTGGTCTAAGGTTTTCTGGTGGGCCCCTGGTCTAAGGTTTTCTGGTGGGCCCCTGGCATCCCAGTCCGACACTGAGTCTTCAATCAACAAAGCTATCGGTAATCTACAAGACAATTTACATGGTATTTCAGAAACACTCACCTCTCATGAGGACCAGATTAAAGACCTTCAAAGATCAATTTCAGAAGTCCAGGAGGACTCTGTTTCCACCTCTAAATGATTGAAATATATGAAAAGGAAAATTTTTGATTTACAGCTTAGGGGCAGATTTACCAAAGGTCGAGGTGACTTTTCTAATTAAAAAATACGAATTTCGAGCTATTTTTGTGTTTCTCGACTAGAGTTTTTGGGGAAAAACTTTGAATGAATTTTATCGAATGTACTATTCCTTCGGTTCGAATAATTCGAATTTGGAAGAATTTCAGTTGGTCTTTTTGAAATAGAATTTTGAAGTTTTTTCAATACGTAATCTGACCCTTGATAAATATGCCCCTTAAAGTTGACGACTTAGAAAACTCAGTCTGACGGAAAAGATCTGAGATTTATTGGCATCCCAGAATCCTACAACACAGATGCTTTATTATCAACAAAGATACTTATTACAAAAACTATCCAGAGGCTGCTCCTTATTCATGGAAAACTCCTGAATTTGAGAAACTATGAATTTCAAATGACGCACTTTCATTGCTAAATTTCTAGATTATTGTGAAAAAACTCAGATTTTTCAAGCCTACGAGAAACTGTGCATGGGAATCCTGCTATTTAAAGACTACTCAGCTATTCTTTCTCAAAAGAGATAAGAATTCGCAAACATCTGTCAAACATTATTATCTAAGTTCAACATTAAGGGGCAAATTTATCATTATTCACCAACGGACGCAATTCAATAAGCATTCGACAATAGAATGCTTATCGAATAGTTTTAGCTATTTTTTCGTCGATATTCGATTTCTTGAAAAAATCATATGATCGAATACCAATCGTTCAATTTCATGAAAAATGGTATTCGAGCAGGTGATACAAAAAAAGCCTATGGGGGGATTCCCATAGGCTTCTATTGCAATTCGGTAGGTTCAATCTGACGAAGTAGGCAGTCGAATAAAATTTTAAAGTAAAAGTACTTCGATCATCGAATAGTCGAATTATCGAATATTCGATTATTCGATCTATTCGATATGCTCGAATTTTGCGTATTCGATGATCGAAATGGGCAAATTTGCATATTCAAATATCCGATAAAATCGTACGATCGGAATTCGATCGAATTTGATTGAACTTAAAACTATTCATGTGAATTTAGTAAATCTGCCCCTAAATTTTCACTGAACTATCCATTTAGACTTCCAGACATCCAGACCCTAAAGAAACACAGACAATAGATTCATCTCAGGATTTCCATCTTCCTCAAAGGGAGAAGAAGGTGAACCTCAAGGACTGCTCTCGCAACTCTTCAAGAATCCAAAGGAAACATGTCAGACTAATCCAGAAATCAAGATCAGCCCGATCACCTTCTCCTGCTCATAACTGGTTCACTGATTTTTCAATTTCATCCACCAAATAATTGGTTGAGCCTCTATATTTGTCTAAGAGTGTTCAAATGCCACCATTCCTGTCTTTTGTTTTCATTTTATGTTTCCAAATTAATTATTAGAGTTTTATGGCGAATGCTTTCTTAGGTTAGTTAAGTGAAATACACGTTTTGCCTCCTTCCTGTTGAGGAAAAAGGAAGTCACTAACTGGTTTTGATGATCATAATGTTAGGTTTGTTCACTTTAGTCCTCTCTATTTGACAAGATGGTATTGATGCTTTCTTCAATGAATAATCTAAAATATTAACTTGGAATTCTAATGGGTTAAATTCTTATGTTAAAGAAAGAGGATATTGAGAAATATAAGGTTGACATAGCTTTGCTACTTTGTTCACCTTTCTGACCAGGAATTTATTAAGCTGAAAAAAGGTTGGGTAGGGTCATTGTAGGGTCATTAACCTTTCTCTACCTTTTAAGAAAAAAAAGGTGTTGCCATCTTATTTCATAAATCTTTGAATGTTCAGATTATCCACTCTGAAATGTATGATAATTGGCAATTTGTTCTTACTGAAATAACTAATAAAGTTTGGAATTTATGTTGCATTTATGCTCCTAATAACAGCCTTTTTTCCATGTTGACTCCAAAAATTCCTCATCCCTTCAAAATAGGCTAATTGTTTGTGGAGATTTCAATGAAACATATGTAAATTCTCTAGATAAATGTGGACAAAACCATAAACCTTCTTTTAATAAATCTAAATTCATTTCTAATTTTCTAAAAAATACCAGACTAATTGAAATTTAGAGGACTTTACACCCCTTGGAGACAGATTTTACTTATCTTTCACACTCCCACAACATTTTCAGAACCTCTTTTCCTGTCCTTTTTATGACAAAGGCAAGGAGCTTAGCCTTCTTATCTAAGATTAATTTACCTTGAAGCTAGTTGTCCTGATGGTCTCCCCTCTTCCTTTTATAATGCTACAGTATTTGTTATAAAGCCTTCTTCTTTCTTGCAAACCTCTTTAATGAAATATATCTAAATAGTAAAATTTTACAATCTCTAAAATTAAACTCATTCCCAAGGAAGGGAAGGAACCATTAGTAACCTCTTCTTATTCCTAATCTCTTTGCTCAAGACTTTAAAATTTAATCTTTAATAAAGATTCTAGCTGATAGATTGGCTGATGTTGTTCCTGGTATTATCTTTCCATGTCAAATGGGTTTATTAGGAGAAGATCAGATATTTAGAATATTCCAGCTATTCTTAGTGCCATCTATTTGTCTAATAAGTACAAAATTGTTCCCTGGTGAGTTTAGATGCTGATAAAGCTTTTTATAATGTGAACTGGAATTATCTTTTTGAGGTTGCCCTTTGTACTCCATACTCTTTAATAATTACTTTTGATCATCTGATCAGATTCTTAAATCTTTCAGGATTATTCCAAGGTATACAAATGGGAAACATATAAAGATGTTGGCAGTTGCAGATTATTTACTTTTAATTGATCCTCACATATCAATTTGGAAAATGTTCATCTATTAGAATTAAAGATAAAATATCTGGTATTAAATATTCTTTAGATTTATCCAGCTACAATAAAGTTATCTTACTTTACTGAATCCCGTTGTAATAAATGGTTAAATAAATTGTCCTCTTAACCTTATTGGTAGAGTAGATTTCGTCAAGATGCTTATTTTCCCAAAACTGTTATACTCACTGCTCAATCTTTCCCTTCTATTAAAGGGGATACATTAAGAGTGTATAGCCTGGATAAATCTGAAGGAATATTTAATCCCAGATATTTAATATCTGGGTGGTTATTAAATATCGCAGATTAAAAATTCCTTCAGATTCTAAATTTATCTCACCTGATTAAACTCACTGAATCCCTTTGTAGTAAATGGGTACCTTGTCCTCATAAACTTATTAGTAGAGTAGCTTTCTTCAAAATCATTATGTTCATAATACTATCATACCCGCTGCTCAATCCTCCCCTTATATTGAAACATTCAGACATCAAGAAGTTGGACCAAGCCCTTTCTAATTTCTTCTGGCAAGGGAAAAAGCCTAAAATATGATTGTATAAGTTATGACAATAACACATTTTGGAAGGTGTCAATGTTCCTAGCTCTAGATATATCAATATAGCCTCTCTAGATTCCTTGATTCATTATTGAGTGGTTATCAGGTAAAGAAGGTTACACCAATCTTAGTATGGAATCCTCTTTGGAAACTGTAGTGCATATCGCTTCTTACCTACATAAGAAATGGAGTTATCTTCCTGTTGACATTAAGACAAATATTATTAGGGATACCTTTGCTTATTGGAAACTAATCTACAAGCTTCATGGTAGTAATTATCAAATTTCACCCTTTTTATCCCCTTTTGATTTATTTTCATCCTCTAAAAAGAGAGAAGATCCTTGATTACAAATTGGAGAAAGAAGGGTATCTCTCAATTGTTGAGAAATACCCTTAGTTGATGCAGGAATACCTGTTCATTTAAGGTTTATATGTTGTATTTATTGTATCAATCAGAAAAAGTGTATTGCTGTTGACCAACTTCCTTTTTGTAAAGCTCTTCAGAATATTATTAATGAACCGGTTTTTAATAGAATCTCATTTATTATTGATTTCTGCCTTAAATCCTCTCTGGAAAATCCTCACCCTTTGAAAAACCCAGCGAAAAGTTGGTTAGCCTAATTAAGAGTAGAGGATTCTTGAACAGATCTGCACACACAATTGTTTGCAATTGGGGAGCTTCCCCCTTTTATTAAATTGCCAATACTATCAACCTTTCAGGGGGAAACCTCTCCCTCCGTCAGGATGGCTAATTATAATTCTTCTGCATTTATTATCTTGTGATTGTGGTGTTTTGTGGGCTAATGTTTATCATTTCTAAACATGTGAGCTAATTATTTATAATTCATAAACATTCTATAGAGATTGTGCTGAGCCTTTTTCGCTTTAAACACAACCAGAACTGACATGTACATATAACTGTATAAGTGGTAATTTACTATGGCCACAGATAGAAGTGCAAGCGTACTTAGGGGCGCAAAAGCATATCCCTTAGTCCCCATTCATAAAGCAATTCTGTCTGGATATAAATCCAGTGCAAGGTGCTGAGCACATTATTGGCACGCACCAGGCAGATTTTACAGTACTTTATGGTCTACCATAAGGACCGTAGTTGCAGTGTGTGCCCACCCGCATTTAGCTTAGATTCACCAGGTAGGAGACTGAAGGTGGGACATCTATATGCAATCCCCTGCCCTTCATGAATATGGAATTAGTGACATGCAGTGATCTATTCACAGGCTGAACTAATGGAGAAGCACTGAACTGCAAGCTTTATGGCAAACACATACTATACATACAAATACTATAATATTTAATAGCTGAAATATAGGTTTTCACAAACTTGACTTTAGAAACTGGAGTAATAGGGGCAGATTTGTCAAGGGTCAAATTGAATATTTGTATTTTTTTATTCAAATTTTGAATTTATTTTAGTGTTATTTGACTAGGGAATGGTCCAAATTCGATTTCAAAAGTCCAAAATCGAAATTCTTCAAAATGTATAATGTACTGTCCCTTTAAGAATTTAAATTCGGCTATTCGCCATCTAAAACCTGCTGAATTGCTGTTTTAGCCAATGGGGGATGTTCTACAATAATTTGGAGTTGTTTGGTGGACTTTTCAAAATTTGTTAAAAAAAAAATTCTAATCGAATTCGATTCAAGTTTGAGCGTCAAGCCTATTCCCTGAATTTAAGAAATTAAATTTATTAAATAAGTATCGATTGTTAATTTCTTTTCAAATTTAGAGTTTATGGGAGTTTATGGGAGTTTTTAGAAACTCCCATAAACTAAAAATTCTACCCTTGATAAATCTACCTCATGGTGTTATACAGCATAGACTACTTAAACAATGTTTTGAAAGATTAAATAAATAAAGGAAATGTTCAGTAGGAAATAATTAATTTAGGTGATGAAATATTTGGTAGAATATTACTATGTTACACCTGATGAAATATAATTGTAATTTAGGTACTAAATGACATGTTTAACATTGTTTACCTGATAACTCAAAGGGAACATATTTTAATTAGTTAGGTAGTCAAAGCAAAAAAAAACAACTGCAAATTGCCCTGGGAGTTTTATTCAATGATATCTGGGGACCTGCTTCTTGTCTTACTAATTAATGTTGTTTACATCTATTTCAAACATCTGGACACTTATTTAGATACTGTGTCAAAGTTAATGCAGTAATTGTATTTGGTAATGGTTTTTTTCAGTATGTCATCACTATTGGTACAGGTACAATGTGATTTGTAAAGTAAAAGTGAGACTTCATAATCACACTACCCTGACATTAGCTATACCCATTCCTGAAAAAAGTTCTTTAACCAATGTACCAGACACTGAAAAATTCATCTGATAATGTGCCCGCCATCTTGGATCCACTGTGTCTTGGCGTTTGCTCCCAAAATCCTTGGCCGCATGGAAAATCCAGATTACCTGCTGCACAGAACTGTGTGTTCTGTGCATGCCTTTGGTTTTGTCTTGAGAGGCATTGTACATTGTACATAAGTGGACATGCTGGCACCCTGGAAACAATTAAATTTGAGCTCTTCCGCATAGCCAATATTCATATAGGGGATTCATTATCCTTTAATGATGAATCCCCAGTTGATCTTTAAAATATGTTAGGGGCATATTTACTAATTGTTGAATTTTGAAGTGAAAAACTGTTGAAAAATTTTTTTGGGGGGCGGGGTAATTTTCGATCGAATATGGCCGTTTTCGATCAAAAGTTTTTCAGTTCAAACCAAATTTGGGCTATTCGATAGATGAGCCCAAAATTACTTTGATATTTTAATTTTTTTAATTCTAATTTTATTCAAATATTCACTTGACCCTTGGTAAATGTGCCCCTTAATGTCTCTAATGTTTCCTAATAAGAAAATATAAAATCTTTCACTGTTTATACAAAATGAATGTGATTGCAACAAATGCTTGAAGAAGGGTTTCATATAAAAAATACATTGCAGAAAAATTGGCTATGAATGGCTTATTAAACAATTTTTAAATTAGAGCAAGACATTTGTAGACAAAAAGACATGGCATCAAAAGACCAGAAGGATGGCATCACTGGATATATTATTATATTATTAATTCAATGAACATTGGCCATCACTGTAACATTCCTGGTTTCATATTTGCAATGACATGGTACCTAATGACATGTGGGTGATAAGGGGCAGTTCTGAAGCCCTACAGCAGTTGAAAATTGTTTGCATCTGCACTTATTGACACACAATAATCTTACAGTATAGGTACAGCCATGACAAATAATATTCAATGTTTTCACTTTGGGGTCTGTATATTACTCATGGACAATGCATATTGGCTGTCAAAACAACCTCTGGCATTCATATTTAAAATGTTTATTTGCTTGTGCTTTATGCTTTAAAGCAATTTTTGTGAATTTTCTGAAAATTTGCAAAAACTTTGGCATGCATTGCAGTTTGGTGGTTTAGAGAAGGGATGCACCAAATCCAGGAATCGGCCAGGATTTGACCCTCTTCAGCACGATTCGGATTCAGTTGAATAATTGTGCCTGGCCAAACTGAATCTGAATCCTAATTTGCATATGTAAAGTTGGGGTGGGAAGGGAATTCACGTGAGAAAAAAAAATTATTATCTTTCTAAGCTTTTTTAAATTCTCCTGAACCACTAGAAAAAAGAAGCAATGCAAATTGTGGTAATAAACGGTCAACGCAGGTCGTTGCTGCAAAAGTGAAAGTGCTTTATTTTGAACACTTATTAAACATTTATTTTGAAATGTATGGCTGACATTTTTTTTTGCATTGAATTAAAATTCCCCTAATGAGTCTGAGATCCACAGATACAGTACAACTGTGACTGGGCAATCATATGCTTGAATTTCCAATTCAGTTTTCAGTGCCTTGGATAAAGGAAATTATCTCACCTCTCAGGTAGGTATGGTGTGATTTAACATTTGATTTAAAAAAAAGTCTGTTGGTGTCGGTATTCTCACATGGTCAATGAAATGGCTCAATGCTTAATTATAGGCAGGAGTTGTCAATGTTATATGCTCTTAAAGAATGGAGCCTCAAATATGTAGTGGTTAAGGCAGGTTGAGAATCTGTTTTTTTGGCAAGTTTGCTTACAGTGGCCTTGGATCATCACTAAATTAGGTGAAGTATGGTGTTTCAAGGTGAGCCAAGAATGGTGCTTTAATGGGGTAGTGGTTAGTGGCGTTGTTAGGGGAGCTCCTTTATAAGAAAATGGTTAAAAGTTCAATTCTGGCATCTGTATTTTTTGCATGGTATGGTTACAGTAGCCTTGTCTTTTAATGAAGGACCACGTGCCACTGAATTTACCTGCATGATCATAGGATTCTATGGTGTATCAGTTAGCAAGGTCTGCTTTATATAAAAATTGAGAGTTGACTTGGTTCTTCATGAAGAACCACCTGCTATCAAATTTTCCTACTTGACCATAGAGCTTTAATGGTATTGTGGTTGGGGGCTGCTTTATAAGTCAAAAGTTGAGAGTTAAGTTCTGTTCCAATTTTTTCCAATATGTCTTTTTGGCATTTTTTGCTTACAGTAGCCTTAGTTAATCACTAAAGGCCACCTGACACTAAATTTGTTGATCCAAACATAGTGCTTCAATGGTGTAGTGGTTGTGGGAGCTACTCTGTAAGAAGGCTTGGACAACTTGGTAAAATGATATGAGTAGAGCCTCGGCTCCACTGGTGTGGTAAAGCCCTTACCCTAAGATAGTGGTTGGCATGGCATGGCTGTGTAAGTAAACTGAGTAAGTTAGCCATGAGGGGCTCTTGACTGTGAAGGGTATGAGGTGAGACCTGGCAAAATGATAAAAATGTGGAAAAATATTGCAGGCAAAGGAGGTGGATCTGAGGATCCAGGATTGATGATTTGAGGAGGCCACTGGTGGTTGGAATAAAATGGAAAGAGGAGCCTGGACTTGTCAAGCTTCCAGATAGTGGTTTTGCTAAGGGGAGGGAACAAAACAGATGCTGATGGGATGGCCTGAGTCTCAATGAAGACATTGGTGGGTTTAAAGGGAAGGGAACCACTTGGAGAGAGGTGGGAGGAACCAGGACAGATGGCTGGAGGAGGCCACTGATCCACTTATGGGAGTAATAAAAAAAAAAAGCTGGAACTTGCAATGGTGACTGATGTCCTAAGGAGTGGCTATGCTTGAATTAAAAAACTTTTAGTACAAAGCTAATCCAAGGACTGGTTCAAATTAAGCCAGGGACAAACTGTCCCCCACTGTAGCAAACTTTTTGGGTATATATGAAGGGGACAACATCAGTTGTGTTTGCAATTTCATTTGTAATATAAGCAACTGGTTTTCATGCAAATCTTAAAGTATAAAAGCAAAAGACATCCATTGGCTTTAGGGAAATGTAAAAAGGTTTAATTTAATTGTTCCTCCAAGAAAGATATAAACAGTGAGGAATAAGATCCAATTGTCTTGAATGTGCTTCATTAAACAAATAATTCTTTATTTCATTACAGCTAAGTCATTACAATGAAAAAGAACCACATGTCACAGTCACTGTATTGTCTTACCGAGCCAAAAGAGTGGAAGATTCTATGAGGCACGTAGCTAAGGGCTTAAGTGTGGCTTGGAAGCAGTGAAAATTGAATATATAGTGTTACTGAGAACCTCACAGTTAGTGATGGGCGAATTTATTCGCCAGGGGCGAATTCCCGTGATTTGCCAGAGAAATTTCGCCTGGTGAAAATTCGCCGAAAAAATGAGTCGCGCGTCGAAAACGACGCGCCGAAGTTGACGCGACGCGTGTCAAAAGCATACCGCGACTCGTTTCGTGAATTTTTCACCAATTTTTTTCACTATTTTTTGGCGAAGCGAAACTCGGGAGATTCGCCCATCACTACTCACAGTATAAGGGTTCCAGAATACTTGAGTGCTTCTTCCTACAATAGGGGCTGGTGAGAGCTCACATGAGACAATTCCTGAAGAAGATTCTCAATTTTCCATTTCATCTATTACTGTGAAGCTTTAGGGTAAAGCAGGGGTGTCCAAACTGCGGCCCAAGGGCCAAATGCGGCCCAGGATGAATATGAATGTGGCCCAACTTGAAACGCTCAGTTCGTGTGAAAACGTCATATTGCTAAGGATATAGGAGGAGGGGGACTCTGCCCATTGCCCAGCTAGTAATAATAATATAATAAAAAGTCTATTTAATATCCAGGTGTCCCTTATTCCAGTGTATAGCTCCATCTGTTTATCCAACTGTTATTGTAGTTCTTTATTTTTGTGTATTTTCTTTACTTTTACAAATCAAAAGTGTTTGTGTATTTCATGTGTGGCCCCCAGAAAATTTTTCTTCTTTCACTGTGGCCCTCGAAGCCAAACGTTTGGACACCCCCGGGGTAAAGGCATATTGGCAATTTTTGGTTACAAACACTTGCAGGTGATATCAATACATGTCTATAAGGGATGGTTTGGGGCATCTTAATGCTGCTTTCTTAGGCTACTTATAAACAAGGCACCACCCATAGACTTGCACTGAATTCTCCTGTAGGCATTTGTATTAGACAGTTGCCTAGAAATCTGCACTGCTATTTGTGCTATAACCCTTAAGGGCATAATGCAAAAAGGGAATAATGCAATAAGTGCAAAGTTTGCTCTAGGTTTAGTAAACAATGTTATCAGAACATGAAATGTCACTTGCTAATTGTCTGATTTGGATTGCTAGACCTGCAGCAAGATTTGCCTCTGATTATTGCAATACCCACAAACCTGATAACAGACCAGAGAACCAAACATTCCATGTACTGTGGGAATGTATCTATGTATGGTAGTTTACCCCATGTCCAAACAACAGTTTTCATAAAGTGGCATATCATTACTACTAATCAGTTGTAATCTGTTATCATTATTTATGGCTAGTTTACCCCTAGATATTGTTGAAGTGTATAGGTGATAAAACTGACAAAAGCAGAGCAGCATGTGGCAAATAATAATTCTAAAGACCTCATGATATAACACAAATATTTATATACTGTATATTATCTTATCCTTAGGATTCCAACAGTCACAAACAAAATTCATGGTAACTCTACCAAAAATGTGGGAATCTAGAGTATTATATGAGTCTGCATTAGTGTAAATATAATAAAACTGCAGGACTTGGAAAACATTGCATTTTTCATTGGTTGTATCTCTGTTGTATGTGGTTATGCGTGTAACTAAATGAATGTACACTTTACTATAAATCATTTTAAACACTGGTTCACAATTAGAGAACCAATCTAACAGTCAGTCTAAAGGTTCAAGTATTTGTCTGTATATACAATTACACACACCTTTAAGCTGCCGATACAAACAAACCTAATCTACAATCTTGCTTTTTTTTCTCCTAATAAATGACCTGAGATTTATGCTCAACATTTAAAAAGTGATACTCTCCCAATGTATTTATATAACATGAAACATGTATTTTTGCCAGAGGTGTAAAAAATCACACTGTTTTAGCACATATACAATATTACACTAGATTAAGTACAGTATTTCGAATCCAAGGTACAAACCAATTCTGTGGTGAAATAAATTAAGTTCAGATATCATCTAAATTGGATCAATGTGCATGGCAATTTCCGATGTTCTAAAATGCACAGTAAACAAACTAGCTTAATGTTCTCGTTCCTACCACAAGCTAAGTCTATGACAAGAAGTACGAATAACTTGAAGAGTTCTGACACTTCAGACCATCTTACTGATAGAGGGCAGCATGTCCCAAAAGATATATTCACAGTACAGAGTGAAACAGGAAAAAACTAAATTGCCGGAAGAAAAAGATCCTTATAACGTTCTTACCTACAAAATTAATGTCTTTGACTTTTCCACTAACTTGGAGCAATGCAAGAAACTTCACAAATTCTATGAAGACAACTAAATGAGCCAATTGAAATAAATCAAATTCATGACAGAATTTGACCAGAAACATGTGAATAAATGATTTTGAAAAAAGTTCAAGTATTAATAACATCCATTAATATTTACTGTTTAAAATAGCATTTTTTTTTAGCTCTAATAAAATATTCATGGCTACAGCAATGTATATTTAAAATACAGGCTTCTGTTTAAAATGTAAATTTAATAGCTTCTTTATTCAGTTTTTGCCTAGTCATTTTTGAATGACAGATTTTCTGCTAAGACAAACCCTACAAACTGAATACATTCTTTTTTATTTTTTAACCTTTTTGTCCAGGAATTAACCTTTATGCGCAGGAATCCTGTCTTTTTGTACAAGTATGGGATCTATTATCCAAACCCATTATCCAGAAATCATCAATATGGGAATTCCGTCTCCTATAAACTCCATTTTAAACAAATTATTAAAATTTTTAAAATAATGTCCTTTTTGTCTATAATAAACAAACAGTACCTTGTACCTGATCCCAACTAAGTTATAATTAATCCGTATTGGAGACGAAACAAGTTTTTTAATGTTTAAACGACTTTATAGTAGATTTAAGGTAAGGTGACTCAAATTGTGGAAAGATTTCTTATCTGGAAACTCCAGGTCCCAAACATTCTGGAAAACAGGTCCCATACCTGTATTACTTCCCACTGTATTTTTTTATATTAATATATTACTTATATTAACTAAATAGCGTTTTTGAAAATGAAAAATGAATAGTATTCAGCATGGGTAGTAATGTAATAAACATAAGTTTTCTACTTGTCTAGTAACCCACAGCAACCAACCAGAATATAGCATTTTCTGGTCAGCTGTTGGAAAACAAACTTCTTATTAGTTGTTATGGGTTAGTAGATGTGGACACTTTTTATTATGTGACGCTGGAAGTGTCAAATAGAACATGAAGAATGTATATAGATATATATGTATATATATATTCTCATAGTTTATGATTGTTTGAATGGCAATAGGAAAGACTAGTCTAAAGGTTATAGCCTACTCAGTTGGTTACAAAATGGCACACAGATCAATTATGGTCCCAACCCAGTGTAATGTATAAAATCAATGTAGTAAAAAGTAAATAGGTTAACACACGGGCCACACCAGGTTATAATGCCACATGAGGATGCAGAGATATTCTGCCATCCCCACTACACTATTTACCTGTCCTCCTTAGATCTGGACAGAGGGTGGATATGCTAATATGAAGAATTAGATACAAAACAATGACAGCTGGTGAGGTTGTATAATTGTAAGAGTTATACTAAAACAACAAAAAACTTGTCAACTTTAATGTCTAGCCTTGTTGCCCTTGTTCCAGATGTTGAATCCTCTTTATGTAAATGGAAGATTCCTGCTACCCTCATGGAAATAACTGTATCTTGTAAGAACTTTTTTCAACCACTATTAGGGAGGAATATCAGATTTTTCCAATGCATTTCCAATAAAAGGAAGAAAATGGCGATAGATGAAAAAATATGGACAAATGGCAAAAATGTCACCAAGTTATAATTTGTAAATTGAAATATACAACAGTAATTACAATTATAAAGTGACAACTTCACAGATATATTGCTGCAGTATTTACTGTAATTTAAATGGAAATTCTTCAGACTTTATTCCATTCCAGAGCAGCTGTTTCTAATTTCAGATGGCAGACCAGACGGGAAGATAACAGCCAGGAGTCACAGTAAGTCAGTTACCGTATTCCAGCTAACCTAAATAACTTTAAAGTGAAGTCATCTCCAATACTTTTCTATGAGTCCAAAATTAAGTGACTGGAGGTGCATATATTCAGGATCTTGCCATAGAAACTTAATATTTTGTTCCAGGCCCAAATTCCTTTGCTTATCATATCACATGTTTGCCCTTGGACACATATGTAGAAAAAAATAAATCAATACCCATATAAGACACAAATGAGAGCAGCATTCAAAAGGATAATGCCTTTAACATTGGCAAAATCTGCTACAGTTAAATTTCAAAGAAAGCAATAAGAATTTATACACAGTTTCATCTGTGTAACATGGCAAGTTCACGTATAACTTTAGTGGCTTATCCAGCTCTAGAGACATTTATATTTAGCAATATCCCGAGTCCAGTCATTTGAATCCATGTGAGAGCCAGCATGAGAAATCAAACCTTTCCAGCAATTCCGGACATTAAGCTCAATTTGACCTGAGACCATGTTTGGTACATTTCGGGGTGCTTTATTTATTTATTTTCAAAATGGCTTTTTTCTTTCTTTTGTTTTAAATTTCACATTGGCTTTTGTTTTTTTTAATTCAACCTCACTTGCTTTTATCAAAGAATGTTCCATGTTCTGTGTGCAATTATTGCACAGAAAAGCATGTCCATTTTATTTAGAAAAGGTTAATATCCCAGGTCTATTTAAAACAAAACAAAAAATATATATATTGACAAGCTTTATTTGTCAGGCAGTCTGTTCCCCATACAGTATCTATGGGATTTGGTAAGAATGCATCTATAAATGGAATTTATATAAATACATATAATTATATATCTGGTTTTCCTATATTGTATAACACATTTACTACCATAGAAGCTCAAAAAGATTGCGGAGCAATGCTTTCTAAGTCTGTATGGTATTGACAAAGCTAATATTCTGCATGACATATAAGAAGGGATCAGGGCGAGGAAGTAATCTCATTCCGCATTCTACACAACTAAACAAAGACATAAATGGAAACAGTTAAAATGAAGCATAAAAAGATTAGGTAAGAAAAAAGGCATTAACAGCAATAATATTAACAAGTCTAATCATGAGCATAATAAAAAGCTAGAATAAATAGAATAATGAGTTGCAAGCAATAGTCTAACAACCCTGCACTTTCATGGTACAGTACAGTATCTCCAGAATAGAAATAATAGGAGCTACAATGAGTCTTCCATTTCATGGGTGGACTGTATGCAGTTGCCTTTCTCATTTACTACAGATACTAGTGTAAGTTTATAAATGTATTTATAAATTTAAGGGACACTAACATGGTTTCCCTTCTATATTTTAAGGGACCGTATGATATGCACATTATTGTTTTATAATCTAGAAATAAAAGTTAACACATAATAGGACTTTCTATTTTATCAATTGGCTACAATATTATAAAGTAATTTAATGGATCATCAGACGTTGTAATCACAATGCCACAACAGGTGAAAGACTAAGATCATGAGGTAGATGCTGAATAGGATGGTGCTGCGGAAACAAAGAACTGGTGGATAATAGGTGACTAAAGCAGAGAGATAGGATGGCTTTGTAATCGGCCTAGTCCCCTCAGGTAGAACCATTCCAATCATAATACTCAGCCATCTCCACTGACACCCAAGAGCATTTATTTGAAAGGGAACATTAGTTTCTATGGCAAGGAATGTCTAATTCCGTGTTCACTAGCAATACCCACCTGCTCAAAAAATGCCTTCTATGCATTTCCATTTCAACTGAATGGAACACAGCTATCTGCTGAGATAAATATTTTCATAGCTGCTCCATTAAAGGAAAACTATATCCTGAAAATTAATTTTTGAGCAACAGTTTATATCAAATCAAGTGACATATTAAAGAATCTTACCTACCTGGTATATATTTAAGTAAATATTGCCCTTTTACATCTCTTGCCTTGAACCACCATTTCATGATGGTCTGTGTGCTGCCTCAGAGATCACCTGACCAGAAATATTTCAACTCTAACTGTAACAGGAAGAAGTGTTGAAGCAAAAGACATAACTCTGTCTGTTAATTGGCTCGTGTGACCTAACTTTATAGTTTGTTTGGTATGTTTGTGTGCACCGTTGAATCCTAGGATCCCAGGAGGCTGTCCTTATTTTTTAAAATGGCTATATTCTAGTTATGATAACCCAATGGCACATGCTACAAAAAAGGATATTATTATGAAAATGGTTTATTTACATGAAGCAGGGTTTTACATATGAGTTGTTTTATGCAATATCTGTTTATAGAGACCTACATTGTTCGGGGGTATAGTTTTCCTTTAAGAGGGATTCTGTGTGTCCATAGAAGTGATTAAATGTCTTAGCTCCATAAACTATATTAGCTCCATTCCAGATTACATTCCAGAGTCCATTAGATCATGGACAGAACCACATTCGTGAAAAAGGTCCCAAAGGAGACCAAAATGTCAGTTATACATACTATGCAATAACACACTATTTTTGACACTGCAAGACCTTGGTGTTGCTAATGTATTATATAAAGTCTTACGAGCCTGTGTATATATATATATATATATATATATATATATATACAGTACTATGTCAAACTTGAAGTGGTGAGTAAGTAATGAGACCAAGCTATTGATTAATATAGTTCAGCATTAGGTAAGTTTTTTCCCAACCTTCCCTGTTAAAACCCTAAAGACTGTATATATTCAATCTCCTTGACCATGTGGCGGCATTACACCAGAGGCTCTAAGGGGGAACCCATACTACTACAAAGAAACAAAGGCAAATATAGCAGTGATCACAGAAAAAAATACTCTTGGTGGAAATATATTTAATCAACAGTCAATTAACTAGTTTTGTGCAGCAAAGGTGCATTCAGTTGTGGTGTGGACCACTGGATCCCTTGCACGGCCCTTTATACTCAAGGGTTCCCAAAGGCCATGGAATCTGATTTTTCTCTTGTTGCCCTGTTAATCATTCCAAAAATATTTTGTGAAGGAAGTGAAGAAGAAATAGCTAGCAACAGATATAACATGGTTGGTAGAGACAGAAATGCACTTCAGAAACAAATTTCTTTTGTACAAGATACCAGCTAGAAAATGCAGTGCAATTATTTGTTCTTTTAGAAGTCTAAGCACACAGCTATTCCTTAACATCCATCCATGTCTTCACTTTGGTAAGGACATTGCATCACTTCTATCTTTGATTAAACATATGACCTAATATTGGAATAAATACATTTATTCCCTTCCTGGTTTGGAGAATAGACTTTTAGAAGTGTTTGCCATAAATATAAACATCTGCCAAAGTTAAGGCAAAAACACAATAGTCTGGAAAAAAACCCCAAAACAAAAGCAAAAATTTGCAGTGCAAGTTTACTCTTACTAAATTGTCCAAACCCATTATTTGGCTTTTATCATCTATAGGACCTAGCGATAGGCCTAAGTGGAAATAAAGTTACTGTTTTTCCGGGCTGTGATCCTATTGTACAGCGCAATGGAATATGTTGGCACTTAGTAAAAGAAATGACAAAAAACATTTTAGAAAAATCTATTAAGTCTTGCTCTTTAACTCCACTTTAAAATCCAACTTTAAGCACTGCTTTTATATCCATTTTCTATTAGTTGTTATCCTTTTTCTGATTTTCCAGAGAGCAAAAAATGGTCATTTAGAAAAAGAATCAATCGTCTTTACAGCTCCTGTGAGTGTGTTAATAGTCAAAATACACTTGATGTACTGAAGGTGGCTTATTCCGTTACAGGAGTGAAAAAAAGATGTTCCGAAGAAGTACGGTTTCATCCCTGCCATTTTTGGCAGTATCTAAAATCTACAAAACTCAAAAAGCCCACAGATCTGCAGATTCCTAAAACAGGACACTTATAAAAAGTTGTATAATTATGTCATGGACACCATTTCTAATATCATGTATGGAACATGTACATCTTCCCCATTACTATGGGGTGCAAAACTTCCAGTAAGTTACAATAGAGATTTTAAATGGATTCCTAAGGCAACCAGATATGTGGTAAGTTATAATCTGTGTATAATTTGGTGGTACATCACAGAGTAGACTTGTAAAAACAAACTAGTACAAGAGAAAGCTTGGATGCTTCTTGTATTTTTCTTCTATACTCAAGTATATACCTATAAAAAGGTAACGTGCTATTACTTATAGTGACTTCGCTTCTCTTTTCGCTTTGTGCTTGCAACTGTATAGTCATGCTTGTGTGTCCATGCACAGGTGCTGAGTTAGCCTTTGATCTATTACGGTGCACACAAGGAAATATCCCTTTACATGTGATAAGTACACTTTCCACCAAGGTTTAGACATTGCATGGCCACAGAATGCCCTAGATAACTATAAGTTCATTGCACTAGACAAGTGAAAACTTGCAGATGGCCATCTTTTCAAATGTCTCAAATGAAGCTGTTTGTCAAAACCCTTGCTAAAGGAATATATTAAATATCTAGAGAATATATTTGATGGCTGGTTAGTACTGGTGGTCCACCTGAAAATGGGTTCTCCTGCATGTCTTTACTCAAAACTCAAAAATTAAGGGGATATACAATATTTTGTAGGCTTTTTTCCCACAAGAAAGTAGTTTACAAACCTTAAATGGAACATTTACCCAAGAAGAACTAGTTTTTCTGATTCCATTTTATGCACTTTTCATGTGTCTCTGGTAGTTCATATAACGATTTCATACAGGCAACATTTCCAGTTATGCTAATTTGTGGCACAATTGTTTGGTTAATACACTTCTATATTTTTGGCATCTGAGATGCAATCACTGATTCTGTGAATCAAAAGAAAAGCAGCCATTTTGAGCATGCTTGAAACATGGATGCAAAGTGAACAATAGTCCAAATGCAGACTATGAACAGCTGCTTTGATTAAATCAGTCTAGATTTCAAACCAATGAAAATGATAGCATAAAGAACACTAATGTCAAAATACAAACTGAAATTCCAGAAATGTGACTAGAAAAGTCTAACATAAATATATCTTGGATAATAAATGGTCAATGTCTTAAATAAATTTAAAATACATGAACAGGTACACGAACTTTAAACTCTTTAGATTTTTAAACATATAGGAATTCATCAATTCCATCAAATAGTTTACCAAATAAGTTTTTTTCCATATAAATTCAATATGTATTTTAATATTAGTGTCCCTTGTATCTATAAGTTTTCTATCTATGAAATGTATCCATGTTACTCTGGATATAAATATATATAGTGATTGACACCAGCAACAGCTAAAGTTGAGTTCCATCTAAATTGGGAACATATGGTTATTGCACCCTCAATATATGTGAATGCAACAACATGGAAGGTTATAGTGCCGCTCCGCAACATGTAACCAAAATTTTCCTAAAAAAACACACTGTTTTGTAAGCAAATCATTTTCATTCAATGTCAAAATCCCAATAAAAATATTTCTAGTGTTATAAATATAGCAATTGACACTAGCAGTAGCTTATGTTGAGTTCCATCTAAATCAGGAACTTATACACTGGCTGCACCCCGAATTTATGTGACTGCAATTGCATGGAAGTTTATGGTGCTTTATACACCACGGAACCTAAAAATTCCTAGCAAAAAAAAATAAAAGCACGCTATTGTGTAAGCAAATAATTTCCATCCAAATCACTTTGACAGTTTAGGTGTAAAAGGATTAATACCACAAACAGGCATTTTTATAAATGTACCTGCAAAGGTGTGTAAAATAAGGAATTAGACACAGTGTTTATAAGTGACCATACTCATAGTTACTTCAGCAAACAGCACGGGCATTTATCATGCTGCCTTTGTCATGGGAATGCCCTGTCCATTAAATACAGCTTTACCCCTAGTGCAAGAGGCACTAGAGGTTAATCTAGCTCTGCCCTTTAAAGGGAAGGGGGCTTGGAGATGAGAGGTTTAAGTGGGGTGAGTGGGGACTCCCCAGAGTTACACAGCTGTGGTCATTTTTTGTGTTTTTTTGTTGTTCTTATAATAATCTCTAAATCTTCTCTATATATATGTATAATATTATATACAGCGCG
Source organism: Xenopus borealis (assembly GCA_024363595.1). NCBI lineage: Eukaryota > Metazoa > Chordata > Amphibia > Anura > Pipidae > Xenopus > Xenopus borealis. Next base: position 78,733,341 of record CM044433.1, on the reverse strand, counting down.
TACAAAAGATTAGTGTACATTGTCCTCTTCACAGTCTAGTCTGGGCTTCAGGGATGTAAATCTCTATGCTGTCAGCACTCTCTGTGGCAGAGTTGTGTCGATAGGAGGCAGCCCGCTTAGCTGCCAGTAGCCTTTTCCTGGCCTCTTGTCTCTGGCGATCAACAGAATCCAAGGAGCGATCCTTCACAGGGTGTATTTTCTGGCGGAGAGGCTTCTTTGGTATTGGAGGTGGCAACTTCTTCTCCTCCTTTGAAACAAAATGGAAAAAACAGCCTCTGCTAGTGAGCACATGTATGGAATGAGCATGCAACATGATACAATATATTCAATGAAATAGCAGAAAAGGGCATACATTATCAAAAATACTCTACAAGACACATCCTTCTATGCTTCTGAAGTGATTGTTTTCACTGCAAACAACTGCTGTATCAGCATTCACTGGGGAAATGGATGCACAAGTATGTAACAATGTGCTTTTGAGTTCTGATATACTTACAGCAAACCCTGTTTTACTGGATAACATTAGTGATGGGCGAATTCACGCGATTCGCCGCTGGCGAATAAATTCGCAAAACACCAGCGAAAATTTGCCTGGCGAAAATTCGCTGAAAAAACTAGTCACCCGTCGAAAATTATGCGACGCGTTAAAGTTTACTTTACGTGCGTCAAAAACTCGTTTCGCAAATTTTTTTCGCCAATTCGTGAATTTCACTGGACGGGGTAGATTCGCCCATCACTAGATAACATTTATTTCAGATTGTACTAGTACTGCTGGCTACTTGGGTGCATGCAGAGTATGCAAAAAAATTGACTTGGCCTGCCTTATTTATTTTCCGTATCACAAGAACAAGATTTGTTAGGTTTCTGCTAAAATGAAGGGGAGGAAAGTTGATATAATGTTCCCACTTCCTTTTTCCCTCTGTTCCATTAAATATATTTATTCAATCTGGATGTTTTATTACATCAAAAATCATTTTCTGCCTTGCCATGATTATTATATTCCTTTCTAGTCTGTATGGTTCACAAGAATGAGCATCTCACTGAATATAGGAGAGTCAAAGGTTGGGAATAGACATGCTCCCATGATAACCATAAAATAGACTGCTCATTTAAACATATCCTGTACTGATCTTTTTAAATTTACATATGAAATATCCATTGCTACAGTTCAAGCCAACCAGTTATCAAGAGATCAACTAGCATGATCCACTTCTTCCAAAGAACCCCACTTCTTCCAAAGAACCAAATAATTTTATTTTTATAGACGAGCTGTATTCTTCAGTCAATTTGTGCCGTAGCAAAGTGCCTAATATTCTTGGGAACTCCTCTTGGTCATTTTAAAAACATTACATTCCCCTTCAGCAGTTGAATTTCTCAAGCTCCTTAGAGCATGTTACTGCAAAGGGAAATAGATGTAACCAAAGCCATGATATTCTGATACAATATGGACTGCCAGGGGAATGAAAAAATATAGTTCCATTACTGCACTATTTCCTAGTGTGGTGACATTTCAACATTACCTTGCATTCTAACAGTTTCCAACCATTTTCCTTTAGCTGTTGCAGTTCTGCAAATTTCATACCCACATCTTCAAAGGAAAGCTGGAGAAGATCCCAAAATCCAGCTAGGTCCTGGGAGGTGGGCAGTGGAAAAGAAGTTGAGTCCTGAAAATAGGTAATCAGACATTTAAATGGTACAGAATAAGCTAAAAAAAAACAGGAAGCAGCAATAGCAATTGACATTTGGATTTCATACTCTTAAAGGTCAGAATCCATGAAAATGATGCTAAAATAAATCCATGGGAAGCTCAACAAGCATGAGGGATGAAAAGAAGTCTCGAAGAATTCAAATGTATAAGCAGTAGAAGGTATCAATTTTGCAAACATTCTCTCTCGGTTGCTTACAAACATGAAAACAGCAGAGACAAAGCAACACCCTCCTTCCATGGCCCTTCAATTTTCCCTGCAAATAGTTTCCCGTGTACTTGCATCTCTCCATAATGGTTCCTTATAAAGGGGGACCATTATTTTAGAGTTCAGCATATGCAGATTAATAATATATGAGCCCCTATAAATCGGTCCACGAACTGTTGCCAGACCCATCAAATACTAGTCAAAACCAGCTGATAGAGCAGCGGTCCTCAAACTTGGCCCTCCAGCTGTTAAGGAACTACAAGTCCCACAATGCAATGATGGAGTCTGACAGCCACAGTCAGGCAAATGCATTGTGGGACTTGTAGTTCCTTAACAGCTGGAGGGCCAAGTTTGAGGACCACTGTGATAGAGGCTGATGCCAAACCAAAGTAATCTACAAGGTTACAGTACATTCAGAGAACCTCAAAAGAAAACACAGAAATCAATCCCAGTCTATTACCATATTCTGTTGGCAAAGTCGGAAAAACTGTTGCACTTTCTGAGACATGAGGAGCTGGGAGCTTCCCACCGCACTGCGGATCTTCTCCAGGACTATGAAAAGAAAGGGTGGCAGGAGGAGGTCAGATTCAAGAAAAATCTTACATTATCTGTATTTATAAAGTCAGCAAAAAATATGATAGAAAATTGAAATTATGCAGTGTAGTTTTAAAAAAAGGTGAATTTATTTTCTGAGAATTGTCTTTATTGCAATTTAGCAAACAGACCCGCAACACAATATTAAGATGAAAGAGTAGAAGAGAATTTAAGTATAGATTGCAAGAAAAAAAACCCAATGCAGCTGAAACACATACACAAACACATAAATTAACATGTGAAGTGTATTATTCATGTAGCCAGAGTCCCCTGATAAAAGCAACACAACAACAAACCTTTCTTGGTTGCATAACTGTTAGTCAAGCATATGGAGTAAAGATGGCCATACACGGCAGATTGAAGGTTTGACTTCTCTGGCAATCGAGGACTGTATCAGCTAGTTGATGCAGTCCATTCTCTTTTTTGTAATCCCAACGTTTGGATTAACCCGATATCTCCCTGCCATCAGGGAATGATCTGGTTGATTGGCAATATCATCAATGAGCAGATCTTATCATGGAGTCTAAAGTTACCTTTAGACTCCTTTTTCACCATCAGCATTCACATAGCTATAAACACTTTACAGCACCATCCAAGAAAAATATATTTTAAAAGCTTTTATTTCACCATGGACTAAGATGTAAGTGTAAACAAAAGGCTCATGGCTACCTGAAAAATTCTACATTTGGAGACTTAAAGCTTGGCAAGATAAAAGTTTTTTTTTTTTTTAATTCTTGTACAGAGCCGTACAATGTTTGCAGCTATATAAACAAATTCCCTGAAACTATTATACATTCTCCTGCTGTGAACAAGCTAGATCAACAATTTTCTCAACAATAATACTCACTCTATCACTAGATGGAGCAAACAGTGCATCAATTTAGTGTAGGACAACTCAAATATGGTTTTGCCTAAGCAATAAATCAATGCAGAAGTCTGAAAAAAAACAATTTGTTCTGGAATAAGATATGAATGCAACAAACAAAAGACGTGGGGAAAATATCCATTATGCAAAAAATAATTGCTTTGTCTTAACAATTTTGGGTTTGTGTATATGTAATATAGATTTTGCACATGGCACATAAGGGGGCACATGCAAAAAATAAATGATGAAGGGTCAAAATGTGCTGTTTTTCTGTAATGTACATAAAAATTGTTGTTTTGTATTTTCATAGAGTGGCCTGTTTACTTATATTCTTGCGTATAGATATTAGAGGCTTTTAGGTATTCTCCCACCCTCCTTTGCCACTGTGTAGTGGTGTACCATTCCCACACACCTGTGTTATGGCTGGAGGACAAGGCTACTAGAATACTATTAATCAACATCTACAGTGACCATTCAAGTCACTATTTGTGTCAACTTCCAAGATATCTATAGTCAATGTTGGATAGGCGAGCCCTTGCACTATGACAAAAAAAAGTTTTGATATATGGCTAGAGAAGCAGAAGTCATTAGGCAACTACACCATTGCACTCAACAAAAAATTGCACTCCACCTACATTAAAAATAAAATGTGCCACTGAATGGAACTTACTTTCTTCTGGTAGATCATACTCTTCTGCTTCTCTCTCCATCTGCTGGCACCAACTTTCCATCCTTTCCACCTCTGCTTGCAACATCTTGATAAACCACTCTCCATCACGATGACAAGGAGATGCTCTTCCAGAATCTGGAAGGCTATGAGTACCCCTGTCCATCCAGGACTCTTGACGAGCTTCCTCAGCTGTATCATACTGCATTTGGTAGTCCTCTCTGTATGCCCACTGGCCTTGGGTGTGCACTGTCTTGTACACTGAGTACTGCTGGCTCGAGTCTGAAGGCTCTGATGAGTGTCGCTGAAAGGAGTGACCAAATTGAAGTCCCTTATCTTCTGTGGGAACTGTGAGCCCTGGAAACCCTTCCAACTCAAGGTCGGCTTGAACTCCAGCAGTAACACTGTTAGAGCGTTTAAATCTTGCTTTCCTTTGGGATTAAAGCAACAGCAAATGAAGATTTTTAGAGGGGTTCTGAGGGGAATTTATATGGAGAGATTGGGAAAATAGAGGAGGAACTAATATGTGGAGATGGTGGAGAGTTAGCAAGAACTTGTGTTTAAAGATGGAGGAGTAATAGATAGAGCACCTATAAGGACTTGCTACAAGGGGAGAAAGGGGGGGGGGAAGATATGGAGAATTTATACAATTGGATGTTTTTTTCCAAGTCACAGAAGTCCAAAGTGGTTTTAATGCCCTTACACTAGTATAGGACTCATTATTAAGAAATCCACAAGCTCAGAATAACAGGAAGGTCAACTTCAATTTTTTTTTTTTTTAATTATTGCTTTTATCACTAGAATAATAAAACAGTACCTTGAACATAAGCCCAACTGAGATATAATGAATGCAATCCTGTTGTGTCTAATTAATGTCTAAATTATTATTTTAGCAGACTTAGGTGGGTATTTAATAAAACTCAAATTTATCTAATTTATTTATCAAAACAGTCAACCCAACTTCCATCTATGAAATTAACTCATTTATCAAATAATCAGCTGATAAAAAACAAAACAAAACAAAATTCTTATTCAAAAGGTTCTTAGTGGGGTCCATCAGTGCTCGGTATTGGGTCCACTTTCATTTAACTTGTTCATTAATGACTAGGGGGCAGATTTACTAAGGGCCAAATTTTCGAAGTAAAAAAACTTCTAAAATCGAGTTTTTTTAAAGGGCTTTTTTCGATTGAAAATGGGCCTATTTTGCTCGAATAGGTCCATTTTCGATCAAATAAAAATCGTTCGAATCGTTTGATTTCATCATTCGGATTGAACGATTCGAACAATGTTGTGAAAAATCCTTCAAATTCTTGGAACTTAGAAATTTCTTTTAGCAGCTTTAAGGTGGCGAAGTCGAAGGATTTTAAAGGGCCAGTACTTTGAAAATTCGACTTGCCGAATATTTAAATTTTTGCTATTCAACTCTTTGATAGTTGAAGTAGTCCAAAATTACTTCGAGATTTGAATTTTTTTATTCAAATTTTATTAGAATATTCACTTCGACCTTTAGTAAATGTGCCCCTTAGGGGAGGGTATTGTAAGTAATGCATCAGGTGACACAAAATTATGCAGCCCAATTAATTCCATCAAGGATGCAGCATCCTTGAAACAGGATCTTGACAAACTGGCAATCTGGGCAGCTCAGTGGCAAATTATATTCAATGTTGATAAATGTAAAGTCATGCACCTGGGATGTAAAAATATCCAAGCCACCTATACCCTTAATGGGACTGCACTAGGCAAATCCATTATGGAGAAGTACCCTGGAGTCTTTGTGGCTGTAGCAAGCAATGCCAGTCAGCAGCATCAAGGGCAAATAAGGTATTGAGCTGTATTTAAAAGCAGTATAGATTCACAAGAGGAAGGGGTAATTCTTCCACTTTATAAAGCACTTGTAAGGCCACATCTAGAATATGCCGTACAGTTTTGGTCTCCATCACTCAAACATTATTGTATTAGATAGGGTACAGAGAAGGGCAACTAAGCAGGTAAAAGGTATGGAAAATCTTAGCTGGCCAAACTGGGAATTTTTGGCCAGTCTTCTCACTGGAGAAGAGGTGCTTAAGGGGTGATATGATAACTATGTATAAAAATATAGGTCTTTCCAGTTAACACAATGTCAGGGTTTTTTTTACAGTGAGAGCTGTGAAGATGTGTAATTCTCTCCCTGAATCAGTTGTACAGGCTGATACATTAGATAGCTTTTACAAAGGGGTTGGATACAGGGTTAGTTACTCAGGAAGGAACTTTTCCTCTTCTGAGCCAAATTGGAGAGGCTTCAGATGGGTTTATTGCCTTCCTCTGGATCAACTAGCAGTTAGGCAGGTTCAAATAAAAAAAAGTTAAAAGGTTAAACATGATGGATGTGTGTCTTTTTTCCAGGATCTGATTGTGCCATGGAACAAATTCTTTAACAGAAAAAGCAAACTCTTGCTCTTTGTATACTATTGTGTATCCTTCGGTCCTGAAGGTTGCCTACACTGCAATAGAGGACAATGACTGCTTGAAATATGAAAGGATACCCTTACAAATTCCACTAGGTGGCAGCATCCACCATCCCACTGACCCAAGATTTTCCTTTTTTGGATGCATAATTTAAGTGTATTTAAAGCGTGATGTGGTTACATATTTGGTTAAATGTTCGTATTCTAATACTTTCTTTTCATCCATGCATGATGTATGTTGTATGGACCAGCACTCCATGTCTTGTGAATTATATATTTTTGTGAATATATTATTATTATTTTTTTTATTTATTATTATTTTTTTATGGCAAAGTAAATGTTACCATACACTTCCTATGGTATATAAGCCTAAGGTAGTTCATGGTGAAAGCAGATTGTGTGTATCTACAGTGCTGTATGTGTGTGTTTTGTTGTGTGCATTGTTAATATATGGTGTGTGAATATCTTGGCAGAATTGCCGGGATAGATGAACTATTAAGTAAACTTTACTCCATTTGTATATGTACAAGAGAGGTTGGATCTTGGCTGTGGTTCTGCGGTATCCTTGTTACCTTACTAAACAATATTTAGTGTGATTTTGTCTGGTAATGAGGGAAGGATGCTCAGGCTGCTGTATGTTTTTGTAATTCTAAAAGCACCTTAGCCATGCCCTCAGATAATATAGGGGTTTCCTTTTGTATGGAGGAGATGTGTTCTGCTTTATCCCTGGCCCAGTTTCTACTCTCTCGATGGGCAGTTTTTGTAAATGTACTGCAGTTGCACTACAACCCTAATTTGTTTTTACCCAGCATCCTCTCTGGTTGGTCTGTTGCCATGGTAATACATACTAGAGGTTTGCTGTGAGAATAGCAATAGGGTATCAAAGAGACCTGATTAGGAAAATATCCCATGGAGGCAGTCTAGATACAATGGACTCAGCAGCCTGTCATCCTCTTTACTTATAACAGTCTGTCATGAATCATGACTGCCACACACTGTTTAATTTTTCTGTTCTTTTATATTCGCTTTGAGCTACTGACAGTGTAATTTAATTTATCCTTATTACTTCTAGATAAGCCTGTAATGAAATAAAGAATATATAAATATTATGCATCTCTATTGTATTAAGTGTCACTGTATCTGGTAGCTATATAGTATTTTACTGATCTGAATAGAATTTCTTTTCTTTTCTATATAGGTCTATACACATATCTGTGAATTGTTTAATCTATCTCTCTGCATTCTTTTGCAGTGCGCTGCATCCTGCCATAAACCCTCTTTGTAACATGATTAAATTGTACTGCATTCAAGCACACAACCCCATAATTCATTTGCATTATGTAATCATCCCATGCACTATTATGATTCCATGCAAATATATGCTTCATGTTAATAATGGCCTATTGTGTGATTGCATTGTGTGTTTTGATTTTAATTACACTGAGCTTTGAATCTCAATATGGCTTTGCACATAATGGCATTTTGTTAATTTATTTATAAAGGTTAAAATATCAAGAGGTTTCAATGGTGGACCAATGGTTTTCAATTGGTGGACCAATCACCCCCAAAAAATATTCAAAATCCTATTTTATCACATTAGTCAAGCAAAATGAACATTAATTACACTATATAAATTATTTTAATCTTGTTTTCTTCATTCTGGGAATTCATAATTATAGCAAGCAGGCAGGAGCCATTTTGTGGACACTGTTATTAAGACAAGCCTTCAATCATCTCAGAATCTTGTTTGTGCACCAGAATGGGAGACCCGATGTCTATCCCCATGTCCTGGCTACACAATTAAATGCTTAAGAGAACTGGGGGAATGTGTGGAGAGCAGTGACATCTAGGAAGTGCTGAATAGAAAGTGAAAGTAATTATCTGCCCCGCCTCTATGCCTAAGGCATAGAGGAGTGGCAGACAATATTTGATTGACAGATGAAATTTTTAAATGAGCTTAAAACAGCTATGAATGCTTTAATAAAAATGTTAAATTGGATTTCATGTTTAATTTGAAAAGGACTTTTATTATACAGATTTTTGTGTCTGGATGACGGGTCCACTTTAAAAGAACCCTAGGCTTCACCTTTGATTATGAGAGATGCAAATCCTGACATTGTGGAGGTAAATATATATTTTTTATGTCCTACAGTTTTGGGAGGTTTAGTTGGACCACTTACTAGTCATTGTGTGATTATGAGATACCCAACTAGGAATGAAAAGGATAAATGAGGGAAGAAATACGGAAGGAAGGGAGAGGTGGAGGTGGAAAAAGCATGGGTATGGGAGAGCTGGGAAGGAGAGGGGAAAAATATGGGATGGAGAAGGGAAAATTATGGGATGGAGAGACTGCAAACAGTTTTGGTGAACAGTAGGGAAAGCAAGGAAAGAGAATTGAAATGTAGGGTAGGGGGAAAATGGAAAAAAATGGGATGTATAGTTTGGGAAACCATGGGTATGGGAGAGCTGGGAAAGAGAGGGGAAATTTAGGGTAGGACAGTTGAGAAAAGCATGGGTATGTAATATCTGTGAACAAGAGGGGACGTGTAGGAGAAGGATATTTTTTGAAATAGGGGTAAATTGTAGGGGAAAGCATGGATGTGGGAGAGCTGTGAAAGATAGGGGAAGTAAGTATAGTAGAAGGAGAGTTTGGAAAGAGTAGATATGAACTGTATGTGAAAGTATATGGGTGTTGGAGAGCTGGGAAAGTAAAACAAAATGTAGAAGAGATTGGAAAGAGTAGGATTGCATTGTTGGATACGGCATGGGTATAGCAGAGCTGGGAAAGCAATGGGAAGTGAAGCAGAGGGAGAGATTGGAAAGAGTAGGGGTAAATTGTAAGAGACAGCATGGGAATGGGGGAGCTGAGAAAGAAAGAGGAAGTGTTGGAGAAGGAGAATTTGGAAATATGAATTGTTGGGGAAAGCCTGGAAATGATAGAGCTGAAAAAGAGAGGGTACGTGTAAAGGAGGGAGAGATTAGAAAGTGTAGGAGTAGATAGATACATAGTAACATAGTGAGTTAGGCTGAAAAAAGACACACAAGTTCAACCTTTTTAACTTTTTTTTTAACTGCTAGTTGATCCAGAGGAAGGCAAAAAACCCCATCCGAAGCCTCTCCAATTTGCCTCAGAGGGGGAAAAAATTCCTTCCTGACTCCAAAAAGGCAATCAGACTAGTCCCTGGATCAACTTGTATAATGAGCTATTTTCCATAACCCTGTATTCCCTCACTTGCTAAAAAGCCATCCAACCCCTTCTTAAAGCTATCTAATGTATCAGCCTGTACAACAGTTTTAGGGAGAGAATTCCACATCTTCACAGCTTTCACTATAAAAAAACCCCTTCCGAATATTTTGGCGGAACCTCTTTTCTTCTAAATGGAATGGGTGACCTTGTGTCAGCTGGAAAGACCTACTGGTGAATAAAGCATTAGAGAGATTTTTATATGATCCCCTTATATATTTATACATAGTTAACATATCAACCCTTAAGCGCCTCTTCTCCAGTGTGAACATCCCCAATTTGGCCAGTCTTTCCTCATAGCTAAGATTTTCCATACCTTTTACCAGCTTAGTTGCCCTTCTCTGTACGCTCTCTAATACAATAATGTCCTGTTTGAGTGATGGAGACCAAAACTGTACTGCATATTCTAGATGTGGCCTTACAAGTGCTCTATAAAGTGGAAGAATGACTCCCTCCTCCTGTGACTCTATGCCCCTTTTAATACAGCTCAAGACCTTATTTGCCCTTGATGCTACTGACTGGCATTGCTTGCTACAGCCAAGTTTATCATCTACAAGGACTCCAAGGTCCTTTTCCATAATTGATTTGCCTAATGCAGTCCCATTAAGGGTATAAGTGGCTTGAATAGTTTTACAATATTATATGAGGAAACTATGGAGATGGGGAAGTGAGGAAAGTGTGCTGATGGTATAGGTGGAAGGAGAGTATTTTTTGTTATTGCCAAGTATGTTTTTGTGGCATAGGGACAGGATAACACAGCCTAGTAAATAAGTTTTAATTTTTAAATAAATTAGACAATATGAAAAGAATATTGTTATCAAGCAGCTCAAAATAATGGCATTACAATCAAATATTACTGTGATCACGTTATCTCTCTTTTTTAACCACTCTGAAGAGCAACATACCAGAAATCTTTTACATTATAAATTCTAAATAACAGAAAAACATGCACCTTCTGTCATCTTCTACTTGGACTCCAATCGAGTGAAACTCTCTCCGGGTTTTTCCTTCTGTGTCCGAATCTGAGATGTTCTCAACCTGCATTAAATATAGGTTGACCGGTGAATGAGCCATGCAGGAAAACTATACATTCAGAGCAAAATTATACCCCCTTTTTGGCATTATCTCATTCAGTTGGGCTTACATGGAAGAGATACCTAAACACTATTTAAATTTCCAAAAATAAATATAAACTAGTCATGTAGCACTGTGTGCTTGACACCTTTTAAAATAACAATGGTAACCATGCAGTCAACAGTCTATTGGTACTTACCTCCCAAAGATTTTACAAAATATACAGAATAGTTTTTCACTACAAGAAGCACACAGAGCATGTAGATCACCAGTCATTCTACAACCAATACAATTTAAAATATCTACCTTAAATATGAGCATTGTGTGAGTTCTAACATTCTAAAAGAGGTACCTGTACTCCAATGGAAGGGCGCCATTTTCTCTGTCTGAGAGCTCCTTTCAGTTCTTCCTGCAATGGCAGAGGTTTGCTGATCACAGTGGGAGGTTTGGGTGAAGCTCTGTGCTGGGCAGTTGCCAGATCCAAAGATAGTCCCCTGGACTTGGTTTTATCCAGGCTCTCACTGGAGTTGCAGTGGCCCTTAGTGTCTTTGGACCAAGGCAATCGTGTAGGCTCATTGTGCAGAAAAGTTTCATGGGTAGATTCTGTGCTACTTTGGGCTGTCACTGAGATGAGGGGCTTGGAGAGGAGCCTGGGAGGGATGGGTGGTGGAGCTTTGCGGTAACTGAAGGCTGTCATGAAAAAATAATTACAGTATTTAGAAGATATTACAATATAGTAAGGTCTTTCAAACTTCAAGGTTGTGCACACTTATTCCAAGATATGGACATGTATTTCTATGAAGTAAAAATTAAAATACATTCATCATCTGGGAAATGTGTGGGATGATTTATAATGTTACCTTTATGCTGGTGGGTTCAGATAACCCACAGTTAGGAAAGCACAGATCAAAGATAAAGTTGAAAAACCAAAATACTATTTTATTAGCCCAGATTTGTATGAAATACAGAAGCTGCTTCAGCAATACTTTAAGTGAAGCAGGAAAGAACAACAGTGAGTGAATTACACATCTTTATTTCCTCATTTACAAACAGTTAAAGGAACAGTTCAGTGTAAAAATAAAAACGGAGTAAACAGATAGGCAGTGCAAAATAAAAAGATATTTCTGAAATAATTAGTTAGCGAAAATGCAATCTATAAAGGCTGGAGTGACTGCCTTTCTGCTTTTCAGCTCTCTAACTATAAATGAGTTAGTCAGCAACTTGAAGGGGGGCCACATGGGACATAACTGTTCAGTGAATTTGCTTTTGATCCTCAGCATGCAGCTCAGATTCAGAAGTAAATATACAGTATATGACCCATTTGGCCCTCATAAAGCCACTGATTGGTTACTGACTGTTAACCATAAAGAGAGCCACAAAGCATGAAATAGTATTCTGGCTGTTAGAGATCCAGTCACACTGTTTATAAATTATATTTTTGCCTAACGAACTTACAGCCTATTTATGCAGTTTTTATTTTTACACTGAACAAGCGATGGTAATCCGTCCAAAGGTGTTTGGGTTAGCAAAGCACACTTTTCAGCTGGTCTTTATTAATAATTTTTTATGGTTTTTGAATTATTTGTTTTCTTTTTCTGACTCTTTCCAGCTTTCAAATAAGGGTCATTGACCCCATCAAAAAAACAAATGCTTTGTCTCTTATTCAAATCAATGATTGGTTTCTAAGGTAATATGGACCTTGGCAACCAGATTGTTGAAATTGCAAACTAGAGAGCTGCGGAATACCTCAAAACCCTCAAATAATAAAAATGCAAACTATCTCAGAATATCACTCTCTACATCATACAAAAATTTAGTTAAAGGTGACAACTCCTGTAATGAATGTATATCGGATTGTTATCTTAGACCTATATGTTCTTTCATAATGTAAAAGAATGAAATATCGATACAATGCAATAGATTGAAGAAACAAGCAGTTTACAAAAAATGTTCTTTCATAATGTAAAAGAATGAAATATCGATACAATGCAATAGATTGAAGAAACAAGCAGTTTACAAAAACTATTCTTTCAGTGATCGGATGATGCTTTCTAACACATCTTAACTGAATGTAGATAATGTATGTAGTACACAAGGACAACATCAAGCAACTGAAATATTTGGTTAAGGCGTATGGCAAAATATACCTAAATGTTCACGAAAAATTTGTACGATCATTGTTCGATCGAATTCGATCGAACTTCAATAATTTCACGTGAATTTCGTAAATCAGCCCCCTAATGTTGCCACAATATACTTTGTATTATATAGTCCTTGATTTGATACTATATGTGCCCCTATGTTACAAGCACAGAGCAGAGATAAACATGGTCTTCCCAGGATGTGTCAGGCCCAGAGCACATTTCCTCTAATTTCCTTAAAGGAACAGTAACACCAAAAAAATCTGCACTGGTAAAACTGATGTGTTTGCTTCAGAAACACTAATATAGTTCATATAAACAAGCTGCTGTAGAGCAATAATTGGGCACAGCTTTCTGGGAGGCTTTAGTTTATTAATGAAGGTGACACTAAGTTGAAGCAGTGGTTTAAATGTAAAGCATTAGTGCACTTTTTTTTAGCAAATGATAAATGATGAAAAAACAGGGCATGTATAAGAGTCAATATTTCATAACAGAGAACATATATTCTTATACTTTATTTCCAGTTTGTGGTTCTTCATTATTGACATCCTAAAACCATGGATGTAGAGTTTCAAAGTCCTTCAACCATGCAGAGAAAGTTGTCCGTCTTTTCTCTTCAGTGAAGCCATTAATGTAGCACTGCCATCTCGTCTATCTCACCTTTGCATAAAAAAGATTGATGCAGAAGGATCGAGTCTGACGCATTTTGAGAGATCTTTGGGACTTTTCTGAAGAATGACTACCCTTAACATTTGTCATTAATAATGGGTAAGCCTAGAGCAAATTGATTCAGACCCAGAGGCAAGAGAACAATGAAGGGCAAGAAAGGAAACAAGAAGCAAAATCTGTTACCCAGCTAGTAAATTTGCATGGCAGCATAAATGAACACAAAACTGAAAAACTAAACCAGATTTGAGTAGTATCTCCTATCAACCCAATAGGTAAGAGAATATAAAGTAATGCCCTTTGGAATCCTATAATTATATGCCCTACTGGATTTATGCTACCTGGATGACCAATACCAAGCTGCTTGTGGCTTGCATACACATGAAATATCGGTGAAACATTCCAGGTAATTCCTACAGTTGGTGGTGCAAACTCTTATGAAGCATCTTGTGCTGACTGCTGCTAAAATGTCTTGTAAATGATATTCATGTTCCTTTGCCTAAAACATGTACTATATATGGCCTATAAGTCGCCCTGTTACAGCAAGTCATTGCCTGAGTAGGTGCAACCCCCTTAGGAAGCCTGGAAATAACAGCTCATCATAAGAGATGTTAATTTTAGCAAAAAAATAGAAAGCTGATAAATGGTTTCTGGAAACTTGTGCAATTTGGTACTTATATTAGCAAATTACCCCCATAGCTTAATAAGGAACAAATGTGTGGGGAATTTGAATAAATACAGTTAAACCTCACTTTTACATACTATGATTTTAAGTCTTCCCTCATTTTATACTTTATTTCTGTAGCCCCCCGGCAATATCTAATGCAGTGATCCCCAACCAGTAGCTTGCGAGCAACATGTTGCTCTTCAACCACTTGCTCCCAGTGGCCTCAAAGCAGGTGCTTATTTTTGAATTACTGGTTTAGAGGCAAGTTTTGGTTGCATAAAAAACAGAGTTCTTGCCAAACATTCTCTCCTGTAGGCTGCCAGTCCATATAGGGGTTACCAAAAAGCCAATCAGAGCTCTTATTTGACATCCACATGGACTTTTTAATGCTTGTGTTGCTCTCCAACTCTTTTTTTTAAATATAAATGTCGCTCACGAGCAAAAAAAGTTGGGGACCGCTGAATGCATTTTGCTAATTTCACATTTTTTCCGATTTAACAAAATTTTTTTCTGGTCCCCTTAAAAAATATATAATAGTGGTTCTACTGTATCGCTTTCAGTAAAATGAGCAATTGTTTTCAGAAGTACTTTTATTATATAATGTATCCTTGCTGTAAATTATAAATAGTATAGAAGATATATTCATTAATTATTAAGACTATATATTAGTCAGTAAGGAATGGCATTTCCATGCAAAGACACAAAGCCACAAGTTGATGTATATATCACACAATTCCTTCATGATTTAGAAAGTATATTATGTCTTAAAATGCAGGCGTGATTAATTTAGAAGTGAACAGAGCATGTTATTAATAAGAGCCTGCTTGGTGTTCCCAGGCCTGTGACTATTATTCCTTATAAATAACATTAGTTATATATTGCTATACAATAAAATTCACATAAGCTTCCCACTGTGACATGAAGACTTGATCATTAGATTTGATTATCTAGAGAACAATACCATAGTATTAACATTGCCTCCTTATTCTACCTAAGGCAAAGTGATAAAGCGCAAGTAATTACAGACAAGGGACCAGAGACAATGGTAGTAGATAGAGTTGTTAATGGTGAATTCATTTGTAAATATATGCCTTAACCTTATGCCTTAGTAACAATGTATTATATATAGGGATAAAAAAACGAAAAACCAGTGGAACCAGTTCCAGGGAGACTGATCTTAGTTCTGCTACTACTCAATTTCTGTGATGCATGTGCATTATAAACAGCAATCAGGCAGCAAGGCAGAGGTTACCAAAATGATAAGCTGGGAGAATGAAATTCTTTCTGTTTTTCTTTGGGCTGGAAGATATATATCAACACAATCACCACTTGTTTTAAGCTCTATGTCAAATGAAAGCAATAATTGAGGTACAGTGACGGTGATAGTCTTTTAAAATGGGGTCATATAGCTAAGAAATTATAGATAAAAAGAAAAAGCCAATGATATTATAAAGACAGAAGTGTTTTAGCTGCATTTCAGATAAAGGGGTAGAAATGTCTACAAAGAACTTTGGGTTAAAACAGGTAACATATTTCTGTGACTGCATCTTAAAGTACGTGTACATATTTGATATGTTCCATTTCTATCTATCTAAATGTATATGCACACTTGTGCTTTGTGTTCAGGATGGCTGTGATGCATACATTCAGAACCTCAGTTCACTGAAAATGTAGGTTGAAAGCAGGGGTTATATTGGTTATAAAATGTAGACAGTCCATGTGCCATATGAAATAGACAAACACTGTAGTAGAGGGTACTGTTACATAACATATGTCGGAGTGATAAGACATATAGAGATTGATAGCTAAAAAAACTTTCTTTCTGAATCTGGCACAGGAAATATGTGTCACCTCTCATCTACCTCATGTACCCAAAGTACATTTACAATGTCCATTTAAATTGCACTAGTGCAGTAACACATAGCACACATACAAGTTGCAAAATTGTATTGGCTGCTAAGGGTAACTGCCCCATAACCCCATAGAGAACCAATGGATTGCTTTAAACAGCACAATATTAATCAATCAAAACGTTGCCTCTAAAACTTCACTTTCTGAAAACAAGATTATCCTTTGGGTGAGTTCTTTCTTTGATGGTAGTGCCTGGTCCAAGTGACTAGGCTAGGATCTGGTTGTGAACTTTGGCAAAATAACAACTTTATAACAAAGAAGCAGCATGGTCATGGCATGTAGTCAGTGAATCATTTAGGCCAATCTCTGGAATTATATAAAATAAGTCAAAGGGGCAGATTTACTATTGGTCGAATTTCGAATAAAAAAAAAGTCGAAATTCGACCATCAAATTTTTTTGGGGGGAGGGGCCATTTTCATCATTTCGTAAATGGACCTATTTCAACTGAATAGGTCAGTTTTCAATTGAATTCGAATCATTCCAGTGCATAGTTCAAATCAAACGATTGGAACGATTTTCAAAAAAAACTATTCGATTTTCCAGGACTTAGAAAAATTTGCAGGAAAGCTTCAAGGAGGTCCCCCATGGGCTACAATGGCAAATATATTTTTAAAAGACAGTACTTTGAAATTCTAATTTTCAAATTCTTTTCATTCAAATTGAATTTTGGGCTATTCGATAGTCGAAGTAGCCCAAAATCACAAATTCAAATTTAAAATTTTATTCGAAAATTCACTTCGACCCTTAGTGAATGTAAGTGTGAGAGCAACTATATTTATTAAACCTAAGGTCACAGACAGTATAATTTGTACAAAATACTATATATGTGTCCAGAACTCAGTAATTCATGGTTCTCTTAATAAAAGAAAACATATCCATTTCAATCTGCCAAGTAATATATATGCCTAAACAATGGGGCAAATTTACTATTTTTCACATAAAATCCTACGAATCTATTCGAAATTCGACTATTGAATGCTTATCGAATAGTTTCAGGCTTTAATTTTCTCGATATTCGATTTCTTGAAGAAATCGTACGATTGAATACCGATCAGTCGATTTCACGAAAAACTCTTACTTTTTCCTTTGAACCTCCGAAAAATTTATATGAATCGAACAATCGAGGCGTTCGATCGTACGAATGGTATTTGAGCAAGTCTTTGCAAAAGAAGCCTATGTGGGGGTTCACATAGGCTTCTATTGGTATTGGGTAGGTTCAATCTGGCGATCATCGAACAATCGAATTATCGATCTATTCGATAATTCGGTATTCGATGATCGATGAGGCCAAATTTGCATGTTCGATCCTCTGAAAAAATTGTATGATCAGTATTCGATCAAATTCGATCGAACTTCGAATCCTTCACACAAATTGCGTAAATTTGCCCCTAAGTATTGTTAATAAATTTTATATTTGGTTGTGCCATATATAGATATGATATCTGTCATTTTGCTGTATAATTTTTTCATTTGCTAGTATATCAGTGAGTAACAAAAATATATTTTTACTGTACATCACTGACATATTAACACACATTAACTTTGTCTAACACGCCACATATTACATATACTTATGGCTGTGTACTGAAAAATCCCAGTGGGATCATTTATCTGTTTTACAGAGGAAGAGAAAGTTAAGTTCTGTAGTGCAGTGTCTAGGAGTACAACTAACAGGGTTAATGGACTAAGTGGGCTTTATAGAGCACAGGTATGTTAACAACATAGCCTAGGTCAGAATAGCTCACCTCATGAAAACTTTAAATTTGTTTTGGTTGTCTTTGTCTTCAGTTTTTTCTTTGTACCAGTTTTTTATTGCTTTCTTCTCTTTCAATCAAGATCCATCCAGAAATGTAAACCTGCTTCAAGTAATTGTCACTGTCTTATTTCTAGAAAGTTTCTCAAATCTAGGAACTGGCTTTCCAAGAGAAGACAATGGAGGAGGGGTGGCCTGAAGACTAACTGGGCTATTTGGGAATGAATACTCCTGAACTATCTGTAACCTTGCATTAACTAACAAGGATTCATATTTTAGAACAATAAAAAGGGAGACTTGAAATACAATACAATACAGCAATAGTTAATGAACAATTAAATGACACCACAATGTTTTACTGAAATAGAACATAATGTTGTCACGTTAAAATACATTTAGGATTTATGTACGGATGCACTGAATCCACTTCTTTGGATTCAGCCAAACTCCACGAATCCTTCAAGAAAGATTTGGCAGAATAACGAACCGTGGAAAGGGAAAACATTTTTTACTTCCTTGTTTTGGGAAAAAAAAGTCATGCAATTTCCCTCCCCGCCTCCCCTCCCATATGCAAATTAGGGTTTGGATTCAGTTCAGCTGGGCAGAAGGATTTGTCCGAATCCTGCGGAAAAACGCAGAATCTTGGCTGAATCCCGAACCGAATCCTGGATTCAGAGCATCCCTAGATCATTCTTAATGCCTTGCCAGAAATTAACTTATAATCAACAATGAAGACATGAAGAACTATAATACATTTCTTTCTCTTGAAACACTTAACACATTTTGTGTAATATTACTGCTCTTTAATAATAAGTTTAAATAGTACAAAATGTTCCTCCTTATTTTGTTCCCAAGATTAAGGGGAAGAAGAAGCCTACAGTACATGTAAGATGAGGTCTTTCCTTACTGGTATTGTATTTCTGTAGGGTGCCCTGGGGTTGCTCCATATGAAAGACATATTCGGTGACTACATGACAGTATATAAGGCATATAAGGGTCTAAATTGAGTCTCATGGATCACCTCTGGGAAGAAGGGAACATAGCACAGAGCCTGCAGTAGCAGGTCCCAGTGAATAGTATGCCTGAATTAGAAACCAGTAAATGAGGTCTGGCCACTTATACTTACTCTGTTACAGATTCTGGAATATAAAGGCAGTTAAAGTTCTATATATCAATCAGCCTGAACAAAAACATTGAGTAGTAGAAGGATCAGCACTACAAAGGCCACATGTTTATTTAATATTGGATACAGAGATTAAGTGATGGATTAGAGACTTTCCTCTGGGAATTTATGAAAGAGTGCAATTCTCCTGGAAGTGAAAACACATAAAAGAGAGTTGGAATGATTGGCAAGAATGTTTTTCAAGTATGAGACCTGTTATTCAGAATGCTCAGGACCTGGGGTTTTCTAGACAAGGGATCCTTTTGTGATTCGAATCTTCCTGCCTTATGTCTACTGGAAAATAATGTATACATTAAATAAACCCAATAGATTGTTTTTTCTTCCAGTAGGGATTAATTCAAATTAATTCAGTTCAATTTGATTCATTCAAAATCTTTGTTTGGATCAAGAATTATAGAGAAAAGGGAAATCATTTTTAAAAATTAGGATTTTTTGGATAAAATGGAATTCATTGGAGATTGCCTTTCCGTAATTCAGAAGTTTCTGATAACGGGTTTCCAAATAACGGATCCCAAACCTGTACTAACAATTGTGCAATGTACATTGCTTTCTTGGGGGTTGAGCAGGGTAATTGGCACCAAACATAACTGCAACACGATGGCAAAGAGACAATATGCTTTGGATTTTCTTCAACTTAACTTGTCAATAGTGATGGGTGAATTTATTCGTCAGTCATGAATTTGCAGCGAATTTCCGCAAATAACTCCGACAAAATTTCGCCATTGAAAATAGTTAGACGACAGCACCGAAATGGACTCCGACGTCAAAATGGACACCGGCGACCATTTACTTCAATGTCCATGCGGTAAAGCGTAGCTGGGGCGTTCATTTTGATAATAATAAGGGCCAGTGGCAGTGCATCTGTGTGTAGTCACCTGTAAGTGTTTTACAGAGAACTGCAGATATTTCATTGTTTCCTGCATCTATGGATATTTGTATTGTGGGCACCAGATGTTGAAAAGATACAAACAAAGAAATGAATTAGAAAAGGCAGCCAATGATTTCTCAAGATGCTCAGATGTCCGGTGAGACATTGAGAGATTTAGGACGAGGTCAAAGCAGTATTATGATGAGATGCTTCATCTGAGCCATTTAACATTTTGCAGAATAGCATACTCTATACTCTGAGTGGGGCTGGTGCATGAAATAAAGACACTATCTTCAAAGAAATAAATATATAGAAGGATGCACAAGATGTTGTACAGATAAAAAATAAAGGAATCAAATTTGAAACCATTTGCTGTTTTTATATATTGCTTTATCTCGACTAAAAAACTAAAGCAACCAACTGGCAGGTAGCATTTTCTGCTGCTAAAGGTAAACTTCTGATTAGATACTGTGGATTACTAGACCTTAGGCAAATTGTCAAGCATTACCCACTTTATTTACTACTGGTGTACTAACCAGAATGAGGACATAAAACAAAGCTCAGGCTAAAAGAAAGGGGCAAAGTAATGTTTGAATGCATGTGATCTTAGACAGGAACTTACGTTTTGGATGTTCTGTCAAAAATAATTTTAATATGTTGTAAATGGTTATGATTTAATCCACTGATGAACCCTCAGCTGCTAGAGTAAAGCTGGGAATTATAATTCTTCTTTTGGACTTCCCGTTTCCAGCCAGTAAAGTAATCTGTTGTCATTCACATTCAACTATAGTATATGGTCTAGAAATCAGCAAGGGGATAGAATACCAAGATTAAAAGGATTGTGTCATGATTTTTATGGTGTCATTTTTATTTTTAAATCACACTGTTTGCACTGCAAATAATTCACTTTACCATATAAAATGTTATTCCTGTATTTTTTTAGGTGTAATATTGGTGTGTAGGAAGCCTTCTCAGGCCATTTTGCCTGGTCATGTGCTTTCAGAAAGAGCCAGCACTTCATGGTGGAACGGTTTTCTGACAGACTATTGCTTCTCCTACTCAATGTAATTGAAGGAGTCAGAGTGGGACTTGGATTTTTACTACTGAGTCAGGGAGCTATTATTTGGTTACCTTCCCATTTTTCTGCTGGGTGTGAAAAGGGAGAGGGCGATATCACTCCAACTTGAAGTGCAGCAGTAAAGTGTGACTGGTGTTATCAGAGCAGAAGTCACATGACTGAGGGCACCTGGAAACTAACATCATGTCTATCCCCATGTCATATTTAACATTAAACATACAATTTTTTTTTTTTTGAAAAACTGATTTTAGTGCAGAAGTCTGCTGTAGTAGCACTAATAACTGATGCATTTTGAAAAATAAAAATGTTTCCCCCTGATAGTATCCCTTTAATTTTCTTACAGTGTATGTCTGTGATTTTCCCATTATGCCCTACTTTACAGCCTTATTCTTGCATTCTAATAACAATACTTGACCCCCGAAAAAAAATCCTAAACAAGACTGTATATTATAATTTAGATACTATAATACTATAAGACAGTATTAACCTTAAAGCCAAACTTTCTGCCTAGAAGAAAGATATATTTGCTCTTGCTGGAGCTCTTGCTGAACTTCATTCACCAGCTTACCTCCCTCAGAAAACTCACAGGTATGGGTTGTAGTGGACGACAGGTTGGACAACCCTGATTTATGTAATCCTTTCCCTCAATTGAGGGCCCCAGTCTTTCTGGGAACCTCTTCTGTTGAGAATAAGTAACTGTACTTTGACAAAATAAGAACAGTGTATAACCGTCCAGAAGATTTATGAAGGACATTGTTGATATATCAGATAATTGTAATTAGCTGCTTCTAAGGGCCTCAGCCGGCATTTGAATGTCCTTGCACCCGCTGGGAAATGAGGAATTCAAGACGAACAGCTGTATGCTAATCGGTGAGGCTCTAAAAATTGGAAAAAGGTCAAATAATTTAGATTCCCAGCACATTTCCTTGTCACAATACATATTGATTCTGGCCATCTTAAGCAGACTTTTGTTTTTAATCAGTGGTATATTGTTAGGAGTCCTTTCAATCAGTCAATGGGTGCAGTTGCTTAAATTAACCATAGAAATACTAAGGCACGTCTGGTTAATAAGCATCCACCAATAAAGATTTACTAAACTTTATTAGATATCCAATTGCCTATACCTGGACATGCCCTGTTTCTTCCTTGAGAAACCATGAAGTCAGGCATTTAATTGTCTGTAGGAAACAGTTAATACATTGCCCTTTAACATTACTATAACAAATTTATAAAAATGTTGGCTTCCATGATTATTCTGCATGATTTTAAAGCAAAGATTCACATTTAATCATGGCACTCTAGTCTAGAATATGCTTATATGAAAATATAGGCTAACTTTGTGTGATTAGCCACATGATCCAGTCCTGGTTTAAGATTTTCCAATTGCCATCTCCCCGAGCCGCCTTCTCCCTGTCTGCCGCCTGTTAAAATGAAAAAGCGCCAGCGCTAATCCACACGCAGCGCGGCGATTTCCGGAATCTTCGTGAGGAAACTTCGGGCGATTCCGGAAATCTCCGTGCCACAGCGTTTTTTTGGGACTTAGAAAAATTTTATAATTTTTTTTTCCAACTCCTATCTTTTCTATTGAACTTCGCCTGGTCTGAGCAGGCGAAGTGAAGTCTAGCGTAAGTGGTAATGTTCAGCAAAAAGTTGACCTTCGTCAGTGCGCAAATTCGCCTGGCGTAAGGGTGCGAAGTTGCACAAGTCTATATACTTCGCTAGCGTAAATTTGCCAGAGCCGGTGTTGGTGAATTTGCGAAGTTCCGATTTGACAGCACGCTTGCGAATTAGCGCTAGCGTCAGACAATTTGCGCTTTAGTGAATTTGCCCCATGGACTCCAAAATAGAAATTTGCCTAATATAATAAAACATAATTTACTTTTCAATATACATTAATTACACATTTTCTATGGTTTTAAATCTATCTATCTATCTATCTATCTATCTATCTATCTATCTATCTATCTGTCTATCTATCTATCTTGGTATTAAAAGCAGTGCCTGTTCCTTTCTATTCTCTGCCCTGGTGGCTCAGACTGTTGCTACAAGACAAGGTAGCTGATTAAAATATCTGTCTTTGCACATTATTTAAAAGGTAACAACCAGGAGTTAAGCAACTGCTATTGCTTTAACAAATAAACTTTAAAAGCACATAGTTGTTACTTGCCCCCTCAGCACCGGTCCTGACCATGGAGTTTGCAGGCTCCATCTTCTCCCCAGCCGTCTTCTTCCTTGGTTCTTCGTCGTTTGGCGGCGCATGGGCAGTAGGAGCATTTACCAGTTGAGCTCTACTGCGCATGCACCGAAAGTCAAAAAGTTTTCTGATTGAAACTTTGTGACTTTCAGTGCATGCGCAGTAGAGCTGAAGCGGCAATTGCTCCTACTGTGCATGCGCCGCCAAACACTGATGGATCCTGGAAGAAGACTGAACAAGAGAAAATGTCGCCTGCAAACTCCATGGTCAGGACCTGTGCTGAGGGTTAAGTAGCAACTTAGGGGCATTTGCCCAGGGGAGGGGAGTAGGGGGGCAGGAGTTAAGTGTAGTGATGGGCGAATCTCCCGAGATTCGCTTCGCCGAATTTTTCGCGAATTTCTCTAGAAATTCGCGAAACGGCGAAAAATTCGCGAAACGAGTCGCGGGACAATTTTGTCGCGCGTCGCGGCAATTTTGTCGCGCGTCGCGTCAACTTTGACGCGTCGCGTCGTTTTCGGCACACGTCGCGTCGTTTTCGGCGCGCGTCGCGTCGTTTTCGGCGCGTCGCGTCAAAAATGACGCGCGACTGACGCGCGACTCGTTTTCAGCGAATTTTCGGCAACCGAAATTTCGCTGGTGATTCGCGAATTTATTCGCCAGCGGCGAATCGCGGGAATTCGCCGCGAATTCGACCTAGGCGAATAAATTCGCCCATCACTAGTTAAGTGCATTATGGGTTAACTTCTCCTTTAAGCTTTAGTTCTCCTTTAATGGATCAACTTTGCACTGTACCAGAATTTTTTCAGTAACCCAGCACTTTCTCACTTGCTAAAAAGCCATTCAACCCCATCTTGAAATGTTCTAATGTATCTGCCAGTACAACCACTTCAGGGTGAAAATATCACAACTTCACAGTTCTCATTGTAATTTGAATTTTAAGATGGAACCTTCTTTCTTCTGATGTAAGTGAATGCCCTTGTGCCTGCTGGAAGAACTCACAAGTAAATAAAGAAGTGCCTCTTCTCCAGAGCAAACAAATCCAACTTGACCAGCTTAAAACTTTCGATATCCTTAAACATTTTAGTTGCTCTCCATATTTAATAAAGAACTTAAATATGTGTTTTCGCTACGTAAGTATATACGGTAATAAAAATATGTTGTGATAAAATTTGTGTCCTTGAATGCCGCATATATAAAAAAATAATCACTTGGAAGCTCTAAGACAGTGATCCCCAACCAGCAGCTCATGAGCAACATGTTGATCTCCAACCTTTTGGGTGTTGCTCTCAGTGGCTTTTTTTTTAATTTTAGGCTTGGAGGCAAGTTTTGGTTGCATTAAAACCAAGTGCACTGCCAAACAGAGCCTAAATGTAGGTTAATAATCCACATAGGGGCTACCAAATAGCCAATCACAGCTCTAATTTGGAACCTTTTTCATGCTTGTGTTGCTCCCCAACTCCTTTTACTTCTGAATGTTGCTCACAGGTTCAAAAGGCTGGGGATCCCCACTCTAAGATATTCTCCTGTGATTATGTGACAGAATTTCCTGCTCCACAGCAAATTCCTAGTGGGTCAAAGCATTCTTCCTTTTAGCTCAGTGAATAGACAGCCATGTTAGCAAGATGTTCTCCTGAACACAATCCATGTTGTGCTTGAATTCTCTTGCTGTGTAAAATTGGGGTATCACCATTTCATGTGTTAAGGTTATTTTTGCAACAATGCATCCTTTTTAATAATCAATTATGTGTTGCCTTTCTATTTATACCCTTATGTACAGGAATATTATTGACAGCGCTTTAAATTGCATTTACAAAGTGGATGGGACAGCATTTTCCTGGGAACCATTCTGGGGATAGAAACTTTTACAAAAGTACAAAGGTTATATTGAAGTCTGACAAAACTGTTACACTTAGATCACTTATAGCCACCCTGAAGACCTCCAGCAGTTGGTGAATTAGAGCACCCCACCCAGAAGCTACTGACAGTTGGAATTAGTTAAAGGATGGCAGGCTGGACATCCTTTATATGTGTAATCATATTCCCTCAGACAGGATTTCATCTGCCTACTTTGACCAGGGCTCTATTGTTTTCAAACTTTGGCCATTGCTGTATAAACATTTAAATAATGGAATCAGCCAGACCAAATGAAAAAAAGAGTTTTTTCTAGAGACCATCACCAAAGAAAAAAAATAAATATATATTTTATAATTTCAACTATGAGCAAAAAACATTTAAATAAAAAAAAAGACACATTTAAAGAATCTCTTCAACATCTTGTTTATTGTTGTAAAACATGAAAAAGGCCAGTTCACCATTATCCATGAGTATCCCCAACCACGTGCTTCGGGTGCACACGAGGGCGGCCACGAGGCTGTCCCCGCCTGCGCAGGGGGCCGATGAGTCGACTCCCTGCCCAGGTGGGGTTCTCATTGCTGCCCCTGGCCATAGTGCTTGGCATAGAAGACCCAGTTCTTGGATCCTGCAGAAAGAACTGGGCAAAAGAACATGGGAGTGTGGCAGATACTGAGGAAATTCTGGTTCCTCTTGAACGTGACAATCCTCC
The DNA here is from genome assembly GCA_024363595.1 of Xenopus borealis. Classification (NCBI taxonomy): domain Eukaryota; kingdom Metazoa; phylum Chordata; class Amphibia; order Anura; family Pipidae; genus Xenopus; species Xenopus borealis. The sequence goes on along the minus strand of CM044433.1, from coordinate 78,707,515 downwards.
TCGAGCCCTCCTTGCAGTTGTGGTGCTACCACTGCATGGTGTTCCCCTGCCTTCTGAAGCCTGCCCCTCTTGGGCTAATGCACGTTCCTGCCTTCTTTTCCTCAGCTCATCTCGAATGTCACCAAGTACACCCAAGAGTTGCCGATGAAGCTCTCTGTCCCTTGCTCTCTCTTCCCTTTGACGGGTCATCTCCTCCTCTTTCAAGACAAGCTCTTGACGGTACAACTGATCTCTCAACTTTTCCAATTGCAGTAGGCGATGGAGGCTAGCCCTCCAACGAGCTCTTCTGTCATCCTTAGCACGAGGACGACCAAGTCTCCTTGGCATTGTGGCACTGGAAGCCTGGTCACCTTCAGGGTACTCAGATGAAAGGAGGGATTCATTACAACTGTGTTCACTGCGCTGAGAAGATGCTAGTTGATGGTCTTCTTCTCCTTCATCATCTTTTCTGTGATCCTGAAGCAAAGGCCACACCATTCCACCTCGAAGGGAGCCAATTTCAGTTTGTTGACTGCCACCATCTCTCTCAGACTGAGTAGACTCTGCTGACTCTGGAACTCTATCAGATGGTGGGATGTCTGAATCACTCTCATCCCCCCAACCTGTGTGTGCTGACAAGTAGCAGAGAGGATCCTCAGTTGAGGAAGCCAGAGGTCCAGGGGACACGCGCCTGAAGGACTGCTTGATTTGCCTCCCAACAGTGAGAGAAACTCTCACTTCCTCTTTTGCTGGGGACCAGTGTTCTAGGTATGGGTTGATAATCATTCCTTGGCACCGTCTATTTTCAATCTCCTGGTCTTCAGTATCTCCCTCCACTGATGTAGTGCTATAGGTAACTAAGGTGCCACTTCTCTGAGGTGGTGATAGTGCTGACCTCATGGGAGACCTCTGATTTGGCAGTGATGATGCTGTAAACATAAGAAATATTTTGTTTAAGGATCTTTTGCATTTCAAACAATTTTAAAACTATCAAGCCTTTCTTATCTAGCTAATTCTAACTAAGACTAATTTTACATTTTTCTTTCTGCAAATAATCATGTGAATTATTCTCTCAAGCTAAACTTTGGTGTTGAGTGCTAGGTGTTTAGAGTAGATAATTGTGGAAGTAAGAAACTAGTGATGGCAAAATTAACTCTGCACAAGTCTGCAGCAAATTCAGAGCTCAAATGAAATGCAAAATATGTAATTGAGCTAAGGTGAAAAGCAAAACGTAGTTACACATGAAATCAAAACTTTGAAAAATCCATACCACAAAAAATCATCTGATTATGGGCAATAGTTGCCAGTTGGCTCTTGAATCAAGGTTTTCTATTCCAGGTGTTGGGTTTTATAAATTGAGACACTGATGCTCCCAAGAAAACTACATCCATCTCCAATTTTAGAGAAGAGTTTTAATTTAACTATTTTTCAAATCTTCAGTCTCCTTTTTAAAGACCTGTACTTGCTGAACCTTTTTTGAGCCAAATGGAAACCAATGCAGAAATGTTGGCACCTATTGTCTTCGTGGTCTGCAGCGCTGCAACGTATATGACATGATTATGCTCTGGACAGACATGGAAGAAGCGTGGATTTGATGCAGACTTTTCCTTTGTGCAGGTGCCTGTACTGCTCTGACCCCTGCCGTTGCCTACAGAATCCAGAAAAAGGGAAATAGGGTGAGTGGGCCTCGGCTATGGATCTTGAAGTGCAGGACCTTCAGCAGAAGCTAAATAAGCGGGCTGCCTGGAGGAGCTGTGTTGGCAGGGATTTCTGGCATCATATAAATTCATCTGACATCTTCAAACAGGAAGAACAGCAATAATAGATCTATTGTATTGCTGATCATCAACACTAGAAATCTCTACTAAAATACAAGAACAATACGTAGCCCCTAAATGAAAAAGGTAGGTTAAACTATACTTATGCATGGGAGAATAAATATAAATTAATGTTTTAATTAATAGATGGTGTGTGGAGTCGTAGAGCAAATGGGTGTAATAATATATAATATATTTTAGTGGCCATTTAATATTATATATCCATGATTTTTGAGTTCTTACACATTTGTCAAGCGATATTGAAAGAGTTCTCCTCTGCACACCCTAATAGGGCTGGGCACTGGATTCTGAATTTTGCTGGCACTGAACTGGCATATTACTCATACTCTACTCCTGCATAAACTACAGATATATCCCTGAGTAAAATGCATTATATTTAAGTCCATTGAGCTTACCTGGATCAGCTTTGATGCCTTCCAGCTCACCCACCATTCTGCACAACATGCAAGAAAGGAGGAATCCCTTCCCCTCTTACAGGGATGGATATAGTGAGCAGGGTGGCCCCTCCTGGCAGCCCTGATGGGGAAGCTTCTCTTTAAGTCTCGCCGAAGGTCCAGGCACCCAATGTCTTGTGTTGAGACTCTTGGTACATCATGCATAGCCGAGGCCGCTGGATCTGTGTTCACAGCTGGGGCTCTTTGTTTAATATTTGGGAAGTGAGGGATCAATGGGATAATATTGTTTATGTATATGTTTTTAACAGCAGGGAGGCCAAAGACAATTTTAACGTTTTTAGAGAAGTGCTGCATTTCCCTATCACTTAGCATAGGATCTCTTCTGGTAAGGGGCCCATGATCAGCTGAATCTGGTATCCTGAGTGTCAGTGAAGAGGGAAGCATGATACTAAAATGCCTGCATCCAATGAATTTGTTGTGTCCCTAGCTTTAAATGAAAATATGTCACTTTGGTATATGACAAACGAATGCAGAGAAAATGCAATGTTTTGCTTGTGTGCATTGTTTTTCTAGACACATTTTCACATAAATATACATTGCTGTTTAAATATATTAATTCAGTTAATTAGATTAAGAAACCAATGCTGAAAAATCATATTCGTATTTTCAACAAATTCTGTTAAACCCAAATTAAAGTTTTTTGCTCTGTAGGTAGGAGGGTGAAGGGACCTTAAGTCCCATAACTGCTTTAGGATAACAATTCTGACATTGTGGAATTGTCTGATTTAAGTGTTTTGACTGACTTATGGTAATTGAGGAATTTTTATTGGCCGTTGGAATAGGCAAGGGTAATACCACTGAAGTTTATTGGCTTGTTACAATCTAGTAACCAACACCAACATGGCTTTAAATGTAAAGAGTAGATGGTAGCTGATGATTGGTTGTTATGAATTATTAGATCTGGGGTAAAATTGTGACTTTTACTATATTACCCCTAATCTGTACCAATGGTTTTTTCAGCATTAGTAGCATTAAGCATAATAAAACATTTCAGTAACCATTCTAATTTTGCAGTGTCAAAACAAATAATATAATTCGCCTGATTCTTCTTCCTTTAGCATTTGATGTATAAATCTGTAGTGAATCAAAGACCAACACAGGAACAAGATTTCGTTTGGACATTACAGAGCAGACAGAAAAGACTAGCAGAGAAAAGCAGATGCTGACAGATAAATGGTGCCACAATGGTGGAAAATGATTAAAGTCTTTAAAGAAACATTACTTGGACGCATGGGATCTAGTTCACAGAGAAACAGAAGTGGTCCCTACTTCTTGTGGCTAGTTTAGGATGAAACCTTTTACTAGCCAACTAAAAGTAGCAGCTAATAACCACCCTATGTTAGCGAGTCTGGTACTCTTGTAAATAAAGCTGTGATAACTCAATAATTGATGATACAGGATTTAATAACTGGTCAAATAAAATTGCCCATTTATGTATTGAGAGAAATTATACATTATTTATTCTTTATACATTTTAACATCCTTGAATTGCCTTGATTGCATGAAATATTGTATGGGTACACTTTATAATAACATTTGAATCAACCAAAACTTTTTGGGGTCATAATTTATTTATTATTGCTGACACACTGGTATAAGTACACACTAGTGTACCATTTTAATGTTATGTTAAAAATAGAAACACAAACTACTACATGCAAGTCCTGAATTGAATGATATACAGCCATCCAGCAACTATGTAGCAAGCCAGTCAGTTCAGGTTACTAGCCTCACCACCTTCCACCTACACCACCCAACACGTTTCGCTGCTCAACAGCTTCGTCAGCTTATGCCCCTGACGAAGCTGCTGAGGCTAGTTCCCACACTTCCCAACGTAGCTAGGTAGAAATTGAAGCTTTGGGGGGTTATGGTGGGGGGCACCGAAGTGATTGACTGGCGGGTGTTGAATATACAGTACTTTAGAATCTTACCGGTTCCAGCGGTTATTTGAACACTAACCCTATGGTAGGATATTTGCAATTTTGGAGCATTTTTGAGCAATAGACTGCATGATACACTGTCATGCTGTGGTTGTTTATGCAAACCGTATTTTACCACTAGCCCATCCCTCCCACCTACACATTCAGTTTTTAGTATGTGTTATTTTTAAGGACAAGGTCCTGCACAGCTGCGAGTGTAACATGCTGTGAGTGTAATGTCAGTTGAGCCTATTTTTTTTAAGTTTTTTACTTATTGTAACTATTAAAGGTTAAGTTTTAATACACTGTTGCGATCGTAACCTGAACTGGCTGGCTTGCTACATAGTTGCTGGATGGATGTATATCATTCAATTCAGGACTTGCATGTAGTAGTTTGTGTTTCTAGTTGAATCTTTAGTATTACCAGCTTGCAGGCTAATGGTCGTTTAACTTCCATGTCAACCCCAAACAGTTCTAGCTTATGTTAAAAATACTAAGAATAACTATATCATGTATAATAGAGTAAGTATAACTGTATATACTACTGTATATGAAACCGCACAATAACAGTTAAATTAGTGTATAAGATTTCCATAAAATACATAATTATAGAAACATTATTTGGTGTGCATTGGTAAGAATATGGTTCATATGAACTATTTTTCTGTGTAATCATCATAGTATATTTTATATTATAAACTTTAATAAAAGCAGATTACAGTCTTCTGGCAAGTAAATGCTTAGTGCAATTTAAATGCATTTTCGCCAGGCGGATGAAAAGCAGAGCCTGCAGTATAGCTATATCCTTGCACCATATTTCAACATGTACTTATGTGACTATTATATTATGCTCTAATATGAGCAGCAAGACTTTCAGTCCCTTCAAACACAAAAGGCACTGTGTACAGCAACTGCCTGATACATTAGTAGCTGACTACTATCAACTCTGTGCCTCCCTTGGCCAAAATGAATGCAGAATTCAGATGAGGAGAAGTTGGGAGCGAACTGCCAGAAACTCATGTTTCATCCATGAATGCTTAATGCGCACTTATATCTGAAATTGGATTCCTGTTCCTTCACCCCCAGCCCAAGCACGACCTGATTTGCACACTGCTTAAAATTCATTGAAGCGCAGGCTCCATGAAGAGCAGGCGGTGCTGGGAATCAGCATGGCAGTGGCATCTGCTAAGAAGAACGATCAGGGGCATTGCAGGCATTAGGAATGAGCTGGCAAATTAACCCTGCAAGAATAAAGTACTCTAGCCTGATTTTTCCATGACTTAATGTATAGTATCCAGCCCTAACTGGCTTACCATACTGTTTGTTGCTGCTGTTATGCATATCCAAGACTAGAATGGTTTTCATTTGCAAATTGTGCTGTGAAAGTTCATTGTAATTAAACCTCTTAACATGGTTAGAAATAGAGGCATGCTTTATTCTGGTTGGGAAACACCAGTGAACTGATGTGTAGTTAAGTCAAAAGTGACATAATATATCCCTCCCCAACAAACACATTCATAAAGATAGAGAGAGACCAGTTTTCCTTTTTAGGGTTAAATGTCTCTTTATAGGGGTAAAAGAGGTCTTCAGTGCCATAATAAAACCCAAGCAATTACAGGGACAAAATATGGGCATTAATTAAGGTTATCCAAATAGTCTGCTCAAAAGCTTCGGGCAGAGGCCCCCAATCTTTTTCACCCATGAGCCACATTCAAATGTAAAAAGAGTTGGGGAGCAAAACAAAAAATTCCCTTTTCATAGGAATTTTAAGGATCCACATTACAGAAAAAAACACATTATCTACAATTACAAAGTCCCAATTTACATATATGATTATAAAATGATGATATAATTGGTATCACTGAGACCTGGTGGGATGAAACATGTGTAGTTCCAAGGTAAACTGCACTTACTCTATTATCCAACTTCCAGGGTATGGGTGCA
>CM044433.1:78681130-78697640 GCA_024363595.1 Xenopus borealis | reverse complement strand
AATAAAGGCGATTTTATTCAAGAAATTTTTGGAGTGCTGTCTTTGGAGGAAATATTTACAGGGATGAAACATGTGACCGAACTGTGAATTTAAATTGTTACACCCTTTTTAGGATGTACAGTGGCATTAAAGAGGGTTGGGGAATGAGTTTGTATGTAAAGCCTGAATTAAAGCCATGCACTAAAGAAATAACTATTGCTGGCACCAGTGAGGGCGTGGGATCCCTCTGGGTAGAGATTTAGACTGGGCAAATGTTAAATAAAATTATCATTGGTGTATGCTATAAAGTAAACCACCTCGTATAAGTGACGAGTTTGAAGCACAATTACTTTTACAATTTAGAAGCGGCTTCACAACTTGGTCACGTTATTACAATGGGTGACTTTAATCATCTAGACATTGATTGGGGTAATGGGGTTGCCAAGACAGAAAAATCTAGTAGGTTTATAAATATGCTAAATGACAACTTTTTATTCCAGCTCGTTCAAGAACCTACTAGGAATAACTCTCTCTTGGATCTTGTAATAACTAATAATACTGAACTCATCTCTAACATTTGTGTGGGTGAGCATTTAGGGAATAGTGATCATAACATGGTCTCCTTTGAGATTCTGTTGCAGAGGCAACTCTATACGGGAGTATCTAAAACACTAAATTTCAGGCGTGCAAACTTTGACAGAATAAGGGCATCTTTGCAAGATATTAAGTGGGAAATACTTTTCACAGGGTTAAACACGGAATAAAAATGGGAAGTCTTTAAAAATATACATGCCAGTATATTCCCCTTGTAAATAAGGAACGTTGGTACAAAGCAAAACTTTTTTGGTTCAATAGAAGTGTTGGTGTTGAGGTGGGTAAGAAAATACGTGCTTTTAAGGCTTTCAAGTTAGCTTGGATAGCTTAATCATTTATCAGGCACAAGAAGCCATAAAGTCATGCAAAAAAGCTATCAGAGCTATCAGGCAAGCTAAAATCGATATGGAAAAGCATATTGCAGCAAGCAGTAAAAAGAATGCAAAATTATTTTTAAATATGTTAATAGTAAAAAAATGAGCATTGGTACCATTAATATCATAGGGGGCGGGGGGTCAGCTGGTTGATGAGAACAAAAAAAAGCTGACATTCAGAATGCATACTTTTCGTCTATCTACACAAATGAGGAACCAGCTAATGAAGGTTTCCTTATTAATAGTCCCAATTATAATAATACATCTAATGACGCATGGTTCACACATGATGAAATTCTAAAGAGACTAGACCATGTTAATATAAACAAAGGTCTGGGGCCAGGTGGTATTCATCCCAGGGTATTTAGTGACTTTAGCTCTGTGATTGCCAAACCTCTTTACTTAATTTTTCAGGATTTACTGAGATCTGGCATGGTGCCAAGACTGGTGAATTGCTAATGTGATGCTAAAGGGATCCGTGATGCTAAAGGGATCCGTTCTCAGCCTCAAAACTATATGTCAGTGGTAGGAAAGCTTTTCGAAGGTTTAATAAAGGATAATATACTGGACTTCATAGTAATCATAATACTATGAGTGTGTGCCAGCATTGTTTTATGTGTAATAGATCTTGCCAGAATAATTTCTTTTTATGAGGTGAACAGGGACTTCAGTTCTGGGATACAACTTGAAAAAACCTCCAGAAAGCATGTTCATCTATTAAAAAATTATTTTATTACATAATTAAAATTTAAACAATCCCCTCATTATGCCTAACGCATTTCATGCTTACCTAGCACTTAGTCATTGGCAATTTCTGAAATAGCAATTCCTTTAAAATTTTTAAATACCACCTCTCATAGACCCTCCCCACTCTAAAACCAATCGCAATCTTACACACATTGCATATATTGTCCAATAAAACAGGGCTATTAGCTTGGTTTGCTCGTGTCTATATGTTATACAATCCATGTTATAGGGTGTTTCTCAAAAGTAAAAATAAAAATGTTACACAATATAAAGCAATAAAAGTAAAATTGGACATAACGAGTAACATCAAAAGTATACTTCAATCCAAGTAGCAGCCTAGTCTGTAAGTAAAAAATCGAATATATTTCTCTTTTTCGCAATTCTGTCAAAAGGTCTCCTCCCCTAATACATGTTCTAATCTGTTCTATTCCTTTTATGGAAAAATATTTTAAATTACTGTTGTTACATTTACTAAAATGCCTAGTTTTTAACTGCTATTCTTGACCTGATTAACGCATTCTAATGCATTCTTTTTGTGACCACCCTGTAAAGCCCACATATTGTTTACCACACTTGGTTCATGTGACCAAGTATACTACACCTTTACTGCAGCAATGAATGTTTGATTTTGTATATTTATTTAGTCCCCGTTGAGCAGAACTCTTGGGAGACTTGTATATATTCGCATGTGATATATCGATTATGTCCACAACCTCAGCAACCTCAAAAACTCATGTTGTTTCTTATGTTGTTTCTCTCTGTATAGACTCGCCCAAAGTATATGCCCATCTTGCCACACTACTCACTCCAGGAGCCAGTGCGTCACAAAAGTCTCCATCCATATACAGAATCGGCAAAATAGTTGATTCATTCAATTCTTAGATGGCTGTGTATGTGATTTACTTAGACTTTGCTAAGCATTAGATACAGTGCCACACAGAAGGTTACTGGTTAAATTAAGGAATGTTGGCCTGGAACATAGTATTTGTATCTGGATAGAGAACTGGCTAAAAGATAGACTACAAAGAGTGGTGGTAAATGGAACATTTTCTAATTGGGCCAGTGTTGTGAGTGGAATATCGCAGAGCTCTATACTGGGTCCCTTGCTTTTCAACTTGTTTACTAATGACCTGGAGGTGGGCATTGAAAGTACTGTTTCTATTTTTGCAGATGATACTAGATTGTGCAGAACTAAGGGTTTTGTATATTACAAGTTGTGTAATTCTGGATAGTGTCATTCTGAGGCTACTAAAGCAAATAAAGATCTGTCTTGCAAAAAAAGGGAATTAACTCAATGGATGAAAACATACAGATGCATCCACTTGGATTTGTGAGTTAAATGCGTCATGGGTTAATTGAATAAACTGTGTTATCTAAAGTCATCTTAATTCATTTAATGCATTTAACCTTTTCATTAGCATACCAAAGAACCATTGTTTTCAATGGTGAACTCTTTAATTGGGTGGGATGCTGTGACACAATATTCTGTGCTAAGTGGGATAAATGGGATAGATGAGTTAAGTTATTATGTGTCAAATGCACAATCCAAAGTGGCTTCATCTGTAATTATGCCTCTTAATAGGTCAATGGTATGGCCTCACCTGGAGTACGCAGTGCTGGATTTGAGGTGATATAGATGAGCTGGAGAGAGTGCAGAGAAGTGCAACTTGACTGGTTAGGGGGTTGGAAGACTTAAATTATGAGGACTATCAAGGTTGAGGTTGTTTTCTCTGGAAAAATGGTGCTTGCGAGCGGACTATTACAGTTTACAGGTACATTAGAGTACATTATAGACAAATAGCAGGGGACCTTTGAAGCAACGTAGGTGGTTATTCACAGTGAGGACAGTAAGGTTGTGGAATGCACTTCCGGGTGATGTTGTGATGGTTGATTCTATTAATGCCTTTAAGGGTGCCTTGGATGATTTCTTAGACAGACATAATATCAAAGGCTATTATGATACTAAACTCTATAGTTAGTATAGATACGGGTATATATAATTTATGTGAAAGTATGGAGAGTTGTGTGTATGGATGCTGGGTTTTCATTTGGACAGGTTGAACTTCATGAACTTTGTCTTTTTTCAACCAGATTTTGTATGTTCTTCCCCTGTCAGCATGGATTCCTCAAGATACTCCAGTTTCCTTTCACACTCAAAAACAAAATTGGCTCCTGATAAAAACAGACCATAGTGGGTGTGAATGCTAATGTGATGGGAAGCTCAACTGGGGCAGAGAGTGATGTGAACAGTGTATAATCAAATGTTACTGAATATGGATTTGTCAGTACTATATAAATAAAAATAATAATACAGGTATATGATCTATTATGCAGACTACTTGTGACCTTGGGTTTTCCAGATAATGCATGTTTCTGTAATTTAGATCACTTTACCGTGTCTCCAATAAGGAGTAATGATGCTTAAAGGAGAAGGAAAAGGGTTTTACACTTGGGGGAGCAAGGAAAAGTGTTTTACACTTGAGGGTGCCAAAGTTAGGCACTGTCATGTGACTGCTTTTACATACCTGATACCCTGGGCCGGTGCTCCTATCAGCCAAAAACCACACCAGTCCAGGGTTCTTTTAGCAAGCACCAAAGAGAAATCAACTTCCTGCTTCATCTGGTCTTCTCAGGCTGCGCATGCTCAGTGGAGTGGAAAACCGAACTTTGATGAAAAAGTCAGCTATTTTGTGCTACTGTGCATGTGATTTCCCTGGGAGATTTGAAATCAAGGCAGCAGGAAGTTGATCTCTCCATGGTGCTCGCTAGAAGAACAGCAGTTTTTGGCTGATAGGAGCGCCGGCCCGGGGTATCAGGTAGGTAAACGTAGTCTAACCTAAATTTGGCAACCCAAGTGTAAAATGACTTTTCTTCTCCTTTAATTACCACCTAGCACAAGCTACTTGTCACGGTCGGCACCCAATACAGAACAAATGCCAAGCACCCTGGTCTAGGCTCGTGCTTCACCAGTAGTGTGACCGCCTTTGGCTTCGGGAGGAGCCCTCAGCTACTCAGATGCCACCTGGACTTAAACGAGAGGTGCAGAGCAGGAGTTCTGTCCAGCAATGTGGCACGACTGTAGTTAAAGTCTTTAAAGGCCGAAGGTCATGGTAGGATAAGCAGATTCGTGGTCAGGTAGGCTGGGTCGAGGCAAGCAGACAGCAAGGAACGTCAGGCAGGCAAAGGGTCCAAACCGAGTAATCAATCAGACGAGGATGAGGCAGAATCGATGGTCAAATAACAGGCACAGGTCAGGATACGGAATAATCAGAGTAGTCAAAAGCAAGGCAGGGTCAGACAGGTATTCAGGAACAAACAGAAGCTTCACAGCACAGGTACAAGGCACCAGGATTAAACCTATCACGGGCAACATGCAAAGGTCAGAGTCCCCTTTAAATGTTTAAAATTTGGCGCCACTGCGTGCTGACGTCATGCACCTTTGAATATAGGAAAGGTGCGCGCACTAAGGAGGAAGCCGGAAAGAAGAGCAGCGCGGCATGCGTCCCCGCCGCACCACTAGACCACCAGGGTGAGTTTTTCTCACATTACCCACCTCCCTAGGGGAGCCACCGGACCCCCAGGTTTCCCAGGAAATTTCAGGTGAAACTGTCTCCTAAGACGGTCACTAACTGAGACCCAAGAGTTCTCCTCGGGGCCATAGCCCTTCCATTTAACTAAGTACTGGAGCTTACCTCATACTCTACGAGAATCGAGGAGCTCTTGGATTTCAAATTCAGGTTGACCATCAATCAACACTGGGGGAGGCACAGAAAGATGATGAACTTGAGTCGCAGGTTTTAGGAGCGAGACATGAAAATTATAAGGTAATTTAAGACGGACGGAGGAAGGGTTAATAACTTCGGAAACGGGGTACGGACCAATGAACTTGGACCCAAGCTTAAGAGAAGGGACTTTCAGTTTAATATTCTTGGTAGATAACCAGACAGCGTCCCCTATCTTATACTGAGGAGCCCTTCTACAATGTTTATCAGCAGCTACTTTCTGGGCCGAGATAGCTGCAGAAAAAAGAACAGTGTACTTGAGACCATATTTTAGAAAAATGCTCAACAGAGGAATTAGCAGAAGGTACAGGGGAATTAAAATTGGAAAAGGAAAATGCCTTAGGATGAAGCCCATAAACAACAAAGAAAGGTGACTCCCCAGTGGAGGAGTGGGTAGCATTATTATAGGCAAATTCTGCCCAAGGTAAGAACTGAGCCCATACAGATTGGTTATCAGAAACATAACACCGTAGGTACTGTTCAAGACACTGGTTTACCCTCTCCGTTTGACCATTGGTTTGGGGTTGGTATGCAGTGGAAAAGGACAATTCAATCCCAACTAAAGAACAAAATCTTGCCAAAATTTAGAAACAAATTGAACGCCCCTGTCCGAAACAATATTCTCAGGAAGGCCATGTAATTTAAATATATGAAAAACGAATAGTTCAGCTAGAACTTGAGCAGATGGGAGGTGTGGAAGAGGAAAGAAATACCCATCTTGCTAAACCTAACCACTACCACCCAGATCACAGTATTTCCCCGGGAAGGGGGCAAATCCACAATGAAATCCATAGAGAGGTGGGACCAGGGTTTGTTTGGAATGGGTAGAAGAATCAATGGTCCCTGAGACAAACTACAAGAGGACTTAGATCTTTGGCAGACGGAACAGGAGTTAACAAAGGTCTTAGCATCAAGTTTGTAAGAGGGCCACCAAACATTACGGGATAATAAAGATATTGTTTTGGCAATACCTGGATGTCCCGCCACTTTGGAATTGTGAACTTCTTCGAGAACTTGTTCCCTTAGTTCCTGAGGAACAAATAACCTCCCATGGGGAATATCCTTAGGAGCGGAAGATTGCACATGGGATAACAAGGTGGCTAGATCGGTTGCCAGAGTTGCTATAATCAAATCACGGGGAATGATAGGAGTACACTCCCTAGAGTCAGAGGTGACAGATTCAAAACTTCTAGAGAGTGCATCAGCTTTGGTATTTTTAGACCCAGGCCTGAATGTAAGAGGGAAATTAAATCTCGTAAAGAATAGTGCCCACCTAGCTTGCCTTGGATTCAACCGTTTGGCTGACTCAATATACAACAGATTTTTATGGTCTGTATAGACTGATGCCACATGTTTTGCACCTTCTAGAAGATGCCGCCATTCCTCAAAGGCCCATTTAACATCCAACAATTCTCTATTCCCTATGTCTTAATTAGCCTTTGAGAAAGGACTGCCGCTGCTCCCACTTCAGAGTGGTCCACTTCAACAATAAAAGTTAGGGAAGTGTCAGGATGACGAAGAATAGGAGCGGATACGAATTCCTTCTTAAGAAATTAAAATGCACGAAAGGCTTCAGGAGACCAAATACTCGGGTCAGCGCCCTTCTTTGTCAGATCAGTAAGGGGGGCAACTATTAAAGAAAAGTTTTTTATAAACTGCCGATAATAATTTGCGAACCCCAAAAACCTTTGAATTGCACGCAAAGACAAAGGTAGAGCCCATTCAAGAACCGCTTTAACCTTCCCAGGATCCATTTCCAACCCTTTACTAGAGATAATGAATCCTAAGAATTGTACAGAAGGAACCTCAAAAATACATTTCTCTAGTTTAGCATAAAGATTATTTTTCCTCAACCTTAGTAGTACTTCCCGGACATGACTTCGATGTTCAGACAAATTTGAGGAAAAAATTTAAATATCATCAAGATAGACCACTACGAATATCCCCAGCAGGTCCCGGAAGATGTCATTGACAAATTACTGGAACACTGCGGGAGCGTTACAGAGACCGAACGGCATTACAAGGTATTCGTAGTGGCCGTCCCTGGTATTAAACGCTGTTTTCCACTCATCCCCCTCTCTGATACGGATGAGATTATAAGCACCTCTAAGATCAAGTTTAGTAAGGATTTTAGCATTTTTGACCTGATCAAATAATTCAGAGATTAGGGGAAGAGGGTAACGATTTTTTACGGTGATCTTATTCAGACCCCTATAATCAATGCAAGGGCGAAGACCACCGTCTTTTTTATCTACGAAAAAAAGAAGCCCACCCCAGCAGGGGAAACAGAAGGTCTAATAAAACCCCTTTCTAGATTTTCTTTAATGTACTCCTTCATTGCCTGGGCCTCAGGCAAGGAAAGAGGGTATGTTCGACCACGAGGAGGAGTAGAACCAGGGACAAGATCAATTGGGCAGTCATACTGCCTATGTGGGGGTAACAACTCTGCAGCTTTCTTGGAAAATACGTCGGCATAGTCCGAGTAAGCTGTAGGTAACCCTTCAAGAACTGTGGATGCCATTACTGATGGGAAACAGGAATCTTGACAAGAAGAACCCCAGGCAAGAACCTCTTTAGTTACCCAATCAAAATGCGGGTTGTGCTTTTGTAACCACGGTAACCCCAAAATCAGAGGAGAGGAAGCATCTTCAATAATATAAAAAGATATTTCCTCATGATGATTGTTGCCAGTATACATAGTCAGAGTGATTGACTTCTTACACACTTTACCTGACCCTAAGGGTCTCTTGTCCACTGCTAATATTCTCAGGGGAGGACATAAGGGAACTAAAGAAATATTGTTCTTGGCTGCAAAAGTAACATCCAGAAAATTCCCTTTGGCCCCTGAGTCTACAAAAGCAGACACCGAAATAGAACCTGAAGGCCAGGTTAGTTTAACCGGTAACAATACTCTGGAAGCAGATTGGGGAGAGGAAACTCCTGCACCCAAATGGAGCTCCCCTTCTCCAAGGGACATGAGATCATCCAGATTGGACGACAAGGGGTAATTTACAAGGCTATCCTTGATAGACTCAGATAGCCCAATACGGAACTGGCTACGTAAAGCTGTATCATTCCACCCTGTTTCTACTGCCCACCGGAGGAATTCAGTGCAGTACACCTCTGCATCCCGTTTCCCTTGGCGCAATTTACAAATAGCGGAGTCGGCAGATGATGCACGATCCGGGTCATCGTAAAGGATTGCCATGTTGTTGAAAAAGGTATCAAGGGATTAACGGGCAGGATCAGAGGTGGGCAGTCTGAGGGCCCAAATTTGGGGATCACCTTGAAGTAGGGTCATTACAAATCTTACTTTTTCCTTACCAGTTGGAAAAGAGTGTGGGAAAAAGCTAAGATAAAGTTTGCATGCCTCTTTGAAGACAAAAGATTTGGTTCTGTCTCCAGAGAATTTCTCTGGGAATGCAATTTTGGGTTCTTGAGGCCTAGAGATGCTACCCCACATGAAAGAAGAACCCACAGGAGAAGAGGGACCAGGAACAGGCTGCTGCTGAGGAACTGGTGGAGCCTCCAACTGGCGGGTTAAGTTGTGGAAACCCTGCAGAAGATAGTTCTGCTTTTGCTCCTGATACTCCAAGCGCTGTAGCAGAGTGGTGAGTAGCGCTTCGGTAGTGGTAGGAGAAGGCGGAGCAGTAGCAGCAGCAGCGGCACCGATGTGACTGCCGTCTTCCATATTGGCCCGTGATAATGTCACGGTTGGCACCCAATACCAGAACAAATGCCAAGCACCCTGATCTAGGCTTGTGCTTCACCATTAGTGTGACCGCCTTTGGCTTCGGGAGGAGCCCTCAGCTACTCAGATGCCACCTGGACTTAAATGAGAGGTGCAGAGCAGGAGTTCTGGCCAGCAATGGGGCACGACTGTAGTTAAAGTCTTTAAAGGCCGAAGGTCACGGTACAGGCGGGATAAGCAGATTTGTGGTCAGATAGGCTGGGTCGAGGCAAGCAGACAGCAAGGAACGTCAGGCAGGCAAAGGGTCAAAACCGGGTAATCAATCAGACGAGGATGAGGCAGAATCGATGGTCAAATAACAGGCACAGGTCAGGATACGGAATAATCAGAGTAGTCAAAAGCCAGGCAGGGTCAGACAGGTATTCAGGAACAAACAGAAGCTTCACAGCACAGGTACAAGGCACCAGGATTAAACCTATCACGGGCAACATGCTAAGGTAAGAGTCCCCTTTAAATATTTTAAATTTGGCCCCGCACTAAGGAGGAAGCCGGCACGGAGAGCAGCGCAGCAGGCATCCCCGCCGCACCACTAGACCACCAGGGTGAGTTTTTCTCACACTACTGTTTTATTATTATGGAGAAAAATTATTTAAAGGGGTGGTTCACCTTTACGGTAACTTTTATTATGTTATAGAATGGCCAATTCTAAGCAACTTTTCAATTGGTTTTTATTATTTATTTGTTATAGTTTTATAGTTATTTGTCTTTTCATCTGATTCTTTGCAACTTTCAAATGGGCATCGCCGTCCCCTTCTAAAAAAACAAATGCTCTGCAAGGCTACAAATGTATTGTTATTGCTACTTTATATTGCTTATCCTTCTATTCAGACTCTCTCCTATTCACATTCCAGTCTCTTATTCAAATCAATGCATGGTTGGTAGGGTAATTTGGGCCTTAGTTACAAGACTTGCTTAAAATGCAAATTGAAGAGCTGCTGAATAAAAAGTGAAATAACTCAAAAACCGTAAATAATAAAAAATGAAAACCAATTGCAAATTATCTCAGAATATCACTCTCTACATCATACTAAAAGTTATCTCAAATGTGAACAACCCCTTTAAAAAATATAATTATTTTCTTATAATAGATTCTAAGGAAGATGACCTTCCTGTAATTCCGAGTTTTCTGGGTAACAGGTTTGCAGCTAAGGGATCCCGTAACTGTAGTAGCATGTATGAATTTATGTTGTAGCACATGGCTGACATACATCCATGAAACCTATGTGCTCAACATTGTCCATTGTACTACTATAGTAATCCCTGTATTAGCCTACTCTCAGCTTCAGTTGTCAAGATTAAAAACATACTGCAATAATTAGTCCTCACAGTGCATGCTTGGTTGACCCAGAGACCGTGAATTCACAACATGCTGAATAAGATTCTGTGTGATTCAGTTCTCTGCTGGAGAAACAATTATATTTAGAAGCCTATTGTTTTGCTTTCTACTGATGCAAACACAAGTGAAATGGGCCAGTTTACCCCACAGGGAAATCAAAATCCAAGCAGCAAACAGTGTGCTCTGCAGAGAATATACATGCATACCAAGTTTCTCTACTTTGCACACTTAGTACCACAAAAACCATATGACAATGGGTATGTGCCATTACAATTTCATTATTTTACATACTATACATTATAGGGACTTTGGGGTCCGTTTACTAAACTGCGGTAAAAATTTGCGCACAAAATACAGACAAATTTAACGCAGAATATGTTTTCACGAGTTTATTAACCTGCGGTAAATATAAATTTGCGAATTTTCTTTCACAAGAATATATATTTGCCAGTTATCGCATCCGCTGAAAATAGCGCTACGTACATATTAACGCATGGTTTACTAAGCAGCGAAATGTGTGAAAGACAAAATTAACGCCAGAATATTCGCAACATTTTACTGGCATCTATTTAGTGGCGTTAACTTATTTTTTGGCCAGAAAATTCTCAATGGGAGTTTAATTCTCATTTAAATTGTACATTTAAATGATACAAAGAGATAACTGGTATGATTTCTTGTTCATATGATTCTATGGACAGAAGGGTGTGTGCGTGGATGGATGAAGTATGGGTTTATATGATACATACATGTTTGATTGGTGTCACTCTGTAATGCTGTTGGATGGTATAATCATCAGACAATAAAGTTTTGAAGATGCATTTCTGGCAATAAATGTCACAGTAAAAATTGCCATAATTAACGCCATTATTAACGCATAAAACAAGACTATTTTCTAGAATAAATATATGCAAATATAAATTGTCGCCAGAAAATTCGCAACTCGCTAAAATTACCGCTAACATAAGCTGGTTCGCTAACGTAGTTACCGCAAGTGATCGCAATGACTTCTGAGCACATCGCTGTTTAGTAAACTTAGTCGCTGCAAATATTCTGGCGATAAAATATTCTCAGCGATAACATGCGGAAACTTAAGTTCAAATTTACCGCACTTTAGTAAACGGACCCCTTAATTTATAACAACATAAACTGAAGCTGCTGTAATGTTTGCCTAAGATAATACAGTACATCTTCAAGGGATACTTACAGCACAATCCCAATATTCATGGCCACTAGAGGCGATGAAGGTTTAATAAGCCCTAAAAATATGGAGATTGCAACCAATATGACAGCTCCTATGGATCAGTGTAAACTGATTTTGCTCATAAGAAAAGCTACACTCAAACGCTTCATTTGCGTTTAAAAGGGAAAAAGTAACAATAAGCATTGCTTTTAAATTAGATGTGCTTTGATTTGTTTCTAATGCCTTGCTTGTTTTATAAAAAAAAATGCTATAATTTAAATCTATGAATCATACTGCAAATAAGCATATCAGGGCTGTTTTGCTTTCTGTTGGCAAAGAAAACATAGTTACTGCTCGGTGAAATATCACCAACACTGAAGGAAATAAACCTCAAAAAATGTTGCCTAAAGAAAGTAATTTTAAGAAACTTTCCTATGAACATTTATAATCTTTTCCTCAGGTCTTTTTCTATTATAAATCATCCCCTTAATTTTAAACATACTTAGGGTTGCCACCTTATTTTTAGAAAAATTCCGGCCCTAGGTGAGTGAGGTGGGAGACCATGAGGGGCGGATTGGTGATGAGATGTGTAGAGGGACGATGTCATATGGGGTGAGGTTTGAGGCCAAGGGACATGAATTTTAATATGGTGATAAGCCCCGCCTTGAAGTAGGGATTTAGAGCAGGTTAAGGGTGGACCAGGGTGGAATGACAAATTTAATGGCAAATAAATTGTCTGTAAATCTGAAATACCATTTACTGGTAAGCAAGTAAAATACTGGCCCCATAGCAACTCTATGAATACAGAGAATATGGAGAACTCCTTCAGAGTCCTCCATCCCTCCTCACTGAACCTCACCATTGGGGACTAGTGATGTGCAGGTTGACAAAAATGGATTTGCACCCAACCTGAACCCGTCCTCTCCAGGCCTGGATTTGTGCATAGGCCACCTAGGCCCGTTCCTAGGGCGGCAGGATTTTAATAGGCTGCCCAATCACACCCACACTGGTTCAGAAATGTAAATTTCCTGTGTGTCAATTCCCATTGCTTCATCCCAATGATGAAAATTTGAACAAATAAAAGGGAGGGGGCAGGGGTGACAAATGGCAGCGGGTCTAGGGGCACCTGCTATGTAAATCCGGCCCTGGTCCTCTCCCAACTTATTCCTAAACCAACCAGGTAAATCACTGCTATTTATAGACCCATGTCCAGTCCTCCATCTCTAATATCACAAAAGGGGGAGAAGCAACAGGTTTGGCAGGCGGCCTCTCGCATCGCTTCAGGTTCTCTTCCTAATGGTTGCAAAACAGCAGTATTGACACTTGAAGACATTCCAATGATGTGGCTCAAGGGAGTAGAGGGATCTCAAGATGGGGACCAAACACAACAGTTCTTAGGCCAGTTACCTCTAAGGCCAGTTTCAGAGAGTTAAATGTGATATCCCAGGACATGACAATGTTTTACAAAGCCTCTAGTCTATACAGTAACTCCTATAAAAAAACATTTCCAAGCTCATATTTCATTCCATGTTGCCTATGTATGAGCAGCAGAATAGCATATCTAAATCTAAGATAGGATAGGTCTGGCAGTTCATCATAAAAGACAGACAGATGTCAAGCAGCAAAATTCTTATCCAAATTATGTAGCAGGATGCTTTTTTTGGGATCTGTATGATTTGATACAGAAAAAAGATTAAGATATACTGACTGACATTTTTTAACCTTGGTGGCTGTTTAACGAATGAGCAGCACCTTCTAATGTGAAGGAATACAAAGTTTCTTTTCTCAATGCAACAGATCTCAGACTCTGCTGAGTGAATCTAAGGGGGAAATTTACTAAGAGGGCAATTTCGTCAGCGACGGCTTCCAATCCATCCCATCACTTCGTCAGGCGAAAATTTGCTCAGACAATGCTAATGTACTAAGTAGCGAAGAACGCTGGCGAATTTTCACTAGCATTACTTCAGCAGAGCGAGCAAATCAAAGCGAAGATGCGTTTAGGGCAACTTCACTAGAGATCTTGAGCTCAGGGGTGATTTAAAGTGGAATGGAGCTATTTCTGTTACATGGTGCATCTATTACATTACATTTACACTGATAACTAGACATGCCAAGGGAACCTTAATAAAGTCAATAGAGTTGTTTTAATGCCCTGCACATAAGCCCACTGTCAAATAATGTGCCATACTGTATGGTAGAAAATGTATGGGAGAAACTGGGTACCCGGAAAAAATTTTTATGCCTTTTGCAGCCTAACACCCTGAAAAAATTAAAAGACCCCAACGTTTTTTGGACTTAGAAGATATTTCACTCAAAAAATATGATGTAAGTAACTGAAGATTGAGGATGTTCTATGCAACCCAATGCACTTCGCTAGGTCAGAGCTGACAAAGTCAAGTCTAGCGATAGAGATAAAGTTCAGTAAAATCTGCTTGTTACTGAATAGCGAAAATTCGTCTGATGTTAGCATACATCTCCTTCACTAGCGAACTGACACCTCCACCGATTAGTAAATCAGTGAAGTGACTGAAAACGTTAAAGCTGGCGAATCATCACCAGCGTTAGTCACTTCACCTTTAGTATATGATATGCCAACATCACTATATATGTATCACCTGTATGTACCTACTATATTTAAATGGACATAAGTGTAAGTATATTAAAGTTTTGCTAGGAAGAAAATAATTCTAGAGAAAATTCACTTGCTGATGAAAGTTTCATAGTCTGATAAATACGTGTTTGCTATGAAATGTCTGTTTTTTCGTTCTTAGTATGCCAAAGTTTATAAATCATTGAAAACCATATCTGCCTGTTTCTGTCTGCACAGATGGTTCTGACTCTTGAGAAGCTGTCGGTACTAAAGCAATGAAGGCCCAAGGCCAGGGCTGGGTGGCTAGACTGGTTTCATATTGGCAGCTGTTCCTGGTTAGATTATGGTTTAGATTTATAAGCAACAAATTCCACAACAAGGAGTCACTGCCATGAACTGTAATTAAGCCACTGGTTGCACTTACTTTTGATGAAGGGGAACGTTACCCTAAAACTGCTTTTGCAAAGATAAAGAAAATCACATTCTAGCCATATAACTATATCTAACTATATATTCATTGCATATAATTCTGTGTTTTATGGTTATTTGTAAATGTATTTGCTGTTGAAAGCAGTGTTTTCTGGTTCTCATGAAATGTAGTGGAAGTCAGTTCTCCTTGCACTCTGTTGATCAGCTGGCTTCTGCTGCATGGTTTCAGGTGTCTCTTAGACAATACCCAGTGTTAGGGTTGCCACCTTTTGCACAAATTTTTACCGGCCTGGCCAGGGGTGAAAGGGGATAGACCATGATGTCACAAGGGGCAGGGCTATGCCTCAACAGGGAATTAGAAGGTGGAGATTGGGTAAGTTCTAGGCTGGTTGAGGGCTTAGGTGGGCAGCCAGGGGCTACATTAAAGGAACAGTTCATTGTAAAATAAAAACAGGGTAAATAGATAGTGGATGTGTAACATAACAGAACAGAACACTACTTCCTGCTTTTCAGCTCTCTAACTCTGAGTTAAGGTGGCCATACACTGGCTGATAAAAGCTGCAGAAAGACCAAGTCGGCAGCTTATTGGCCCGTGTATGGGGCCCTCCGATGGGTTTCACCGATGGATATCTGGCCGAAAAGGACTACAAATCCCGTCGGTACGTGTCCGCATCTGTTCATTGATGCAGTCCCGAGATCTGACCACCCATATGGCCTCAATTATGATCCGATCGTTGGGCTCTAGGGCCCACGATCGGATCATCCCGATATCGCCCACCTCAAGGTGGGCATATTGGGGAGAGATCCGCTCATTTGGCAACATCACCAAACGAGCGGATCTCTGCGTGTATGGCCACCTTTAGCCAGGGGGGCAACATGGGACATAACTGTTCAGTGAGTTTGCAATTGATCCTCAGCATGCAGCTCAGCTTCAAAAGCAACAGTTATGACCCATGTGCCCCCCTGTTCTGTTCTGTTATGTTAGACATCCAGTCACTCCAGCCTTTATACATTACATTTTTGCCTAACTAACTATATTAGAAACATTTTTAATTTTGCACAGTCTATCTATTTACCCAAATTTATTTTTACACTGAACAATTCCTTTAAATGGCTTTACAGATTTATAGGCAATTACAGTAGAACCCCCATTTTATGTTTTTCAGGGGACCAGAAAGAAATGGTGTAAAATGAGGGAAAACTTAAAATCAGGGACATGTATTATGCATAATATATAGGTGGGACCACAAAACAACAATGTAAAATGAGGGAAAACTTTAAATCAGGGGATGTAAAATGGGGGTTCTACTGTACATTGCAGGTGAATTTGTAATACCGTCTGGTGTTTTAACAGCTAGGCCAGTAACAATACTTGTGTGGCAACTCTACCCAGTGTCCTTTCTTCATATGTGTGAGTATATATTTTGTGTATGTGTGTGTTTATGTGTGTGTGCATATATGTGTAGATGTGTGTGTATACAGTATGTGTGTGTGTGTATATGTGTGTATATGTATGTGTGTGTATGTATGTGTGTATATATATGTGTGTGTGTTTGTATGTGTTTGTGTATATTTATATGTGTGTATATGTATGTGTGTGTGTATCTATGTGTGTGTGTTAATATGTGTCTATGAGTGTGTGTATATATATGTGTGTGTATATATGTGTGTGTAGATATATATGTGTGTGTGTGTATGTGTGTGTATGTGTGTATATATGTGTGTGTGTGTATATATATATATATATA
>CM044433.1:78633207-78678853 GCA_024363595.1 Xenopus borealis | reverse complement strand
TATATATGTGTGTGTATGTGTGTATTGTTCGATAAATTGAATTGGTTAAAGCCCCTTGAATTTGAAATTCGAATACAAATTTGAGGGTTAAATAACCCTTGAATTCGACCCTTAGTAAATCTGCCCCTTAGTTCCATCATTCCTGAGCTCTTAGTAGTTGTGCCACAAGACCCATTTGTAATTCTATGCTGTGCCAAGCACTGATGGGAAACTGCCATGTGCTGCCTGAATGCACTGACAGTTGCACCCGTTAGAATTAACTGGAACATGAACTTGACGATTAATTATAGCTCTTTGTCCCTCCAAGGATGAATCAGAGTCATTGATCAGGTAAATCACAATCCTTTTTGAAAAAAAGGGCTAGTTTACCTTTAAGTTAATTTTTAGTATGTTACAGAATGGCTAATTCTAAGCAACATTTATTCCCTGAAAATGTTCTAGCCTGGTAAATATAATACATATAATACATTTGCCATGTCTGTACTGTGTATTAATTATTATTATTATTATTAGTATTTTTATTGATTATAATAATATTAAAAAATAATAATTCCAGCCGCTTTGGGAACCGAGGAGCTACTGACTAGTTTAGAGATGGTGGTAGTTCCAGGTTTCGCCTGT
Source organism: Xenopus borealis (assembly GCA_024363595.1). Taxonomy (NCBI): domain Eukaryota; kingdom Metazoa; phylum Chordata; class Amphibia; order Anura; family Pipidae; genus Xenopus; species Xenopus borealis. The sequence continues at coordinate 78,678,232 of CM044433.1, read as the reverse complement.
GTCAAAAGGCACAACAGTGCTGCAGAATATCTTGGTGCTTTATATATATATATATATATATATATATATATATATACAGTATATATATATAGATATGTATACACATGATATTATTAATATAACATCACTTGATTAAGAACAGGAGGCAGGAGAAAGACAGTAGTGGGATTGGAATGGGATTGGAATGGGATTTTACGCAACTGACTGCAAAGAAAATTGTTGGCCCACAACTAAGTAAATGACCCCTCTTTATCTAAGCATTGTTATCTCTTTTTTCAGTATTAGGGACATGGCATTTTAGCAGATTAGTCTCCTGCTGTATATCTGCACTACCACAGGTGACTAAATCTCCTGAGAATGCAACTGGTAGGTTTCCTCAGTGGTGATCAGATTTATTATGGGCTAGAAAACATCTCAAATGCCAGTGCCCTGACTATTGTTTTATACCCCCTATTAACAAGACTAAAATATTTCAAACAATATTAGATTTTGTTTTCCAACTGATTAGGACAATAGTATCCCTTTAAAGTCCAGCAAAATTATTTCCCCTATCATCAAGCACGGACCCAATACAGTAATTCCTCAAAACTGTATATAACTGAATATACAATCCTCTCCCCAAGAACAATTTCATTTGGTGAATGGAAAACCTCTATTATCTACATTTTTATGTAGACCAGATCAATATTCAAGACAACAATATCAAGTTTATTACTTCTATGAAATGTTTGGAAACACCGATTATTATTAACCGAGGTTTGGGATTGAGTACAGTTATGGGACCTGTTATCTGGGATGCTCGGGACCTGGGGTTTTAACTAATCTTTCCATAATTTGGATTGTCATACCTTATGTCTACTAGAATATCATGTAAACATTAAATACATCCAACAGGCTGGTTTTGCTTTTAGTAATAAGTTATTAAATAGTTTGACTCAAGTAAAAGGTGCTGTTTTATTATTATTATTATTATTACATAGATAAAGGAAATCCTTTTTAAAAACTTGGATTATTTGGATAAAATTGAGTCTATGGGAGACAGCCTTTCTGTAATTCAGAACTTTCTTCATAACGGATCCTATACTTGTACAATGAAGTATGAAGTAAAAAAACACAAATGAGTTCATTATCTCAATGGTAAGTTGAGTTTTTGTTTCCTTCAAAAAATGAAGTTTGCCGCTTCCACTGATTTTACTCACCCAGCCATTTGATAAAGAACTTTGTCACTCACTTCAACTAAAATAAAGTTATTACTTTGCCAGTGCCAAATGGGCAAAACCACATTATTTCCTGCAAGAAAATGAAGACATTCTATTTGGCAAAGTGAGACAATGACTTGTTGATATTTTATTACCTAGGCGATAATGTTAAAATGCAACTTGAAATATAGACCCCTGTGTACTTGGTGCACTGCAGACATTTCCTGAGTATTTCATTTTGCTGTTGTCCAATATATTTTGTATAGATTATAAACTCGTTTTATATTCAGTCATGTGAACACACCAGTAAGTGTTATAATCAATGAAGCTTACAGCTACACAGTATGGTGCTTCTGCACAGTCAGTTCTAAATTCCATATCTATGTTTCACTGTGGAATTTTGAAAGAGATAAGCCAACCACTATTGTTAATGCTACAGTAAGTAGCTCATTGTCAAATCAAATGTGTTACAGGCTTATATAGTGTTTCAAGCTTATATATAGTATTTATATATGTGAGTCATAAATTAACATGATAAAATAGCTTTCAAGTAATTGTAGTCCCTTTCCACCACATATAGAAATCCTTAGTTATCTACTCTAACTGAATCAACCATTATTGTTGCCTGTAAATCAGTCACTATCCTAGGAGTGGCCACAAGTTAGCATCTTTTTATCTCAGTTCACTATAGTTAAACAGTGAATACTTTTTATCGTTATGTTAGCTAACTAATAAGTGAGTAACGGGAGCAGATATCACTAGTGCCTTACTCGTTGTTAACTCTTGATGGACCACTGATCTTTTGTGTGGGGGAACCCTTAAGTGAAACACAGCAGTTCAAACACTTTCTCGTTATTACCACAGCCTTCAGTTAAGCAGAAGCAGCACATTCCCAGTGCTCAGTCTCCCAGCTTTCCGTATGACACTTCCCATAACTGCACAATGCCAGCGGGGACACATGCTCGCAGGCACCCCTCTTGGGTCCTGGCCAGCACACTCTCCGGACCTAGCCTTTCCTCATATGACCTGGCTGGCGGGATTCCTGTTGGGACCACAGCTGCCCATGCTAGTCACCTTGCTTGCTTACTTCCTAGAGCATACTGTTATACCACTAGGCCTCATGCTACCTAGGCTCAGTACCACCAGGAGATAACTCTAATGCTGCAAAGCCTACTGCACAGCTTTCTTCCCATGAAACATCTCCACCCTCACTTCCAGAAACCTTCCCTTTAAAGTAGAAGTCTACCCTCCCGGCACAAAACCCCTCCCCCAGGCCTACTTCTCCCCTGGGCAAATGCCCCTAAGTGGCTACTTCCCCCTCGGCGCAGATCCTGTCCATGGAGTTTGCAGGCGCCACCTTCTCCCCAGCCATCTTCTTCCTGGATCCATCGGCACTTGTGGCGGTGGCGCATGAACAGTAGGAGGGTTTACCGGTTCAGCTCTACTGCGCATGCGCTGAAAGTCACAAAGTTTTCTGATTGAAACTTTGTGACTTTCAGTGCATGCGCAGTAGAGCGCCGGGAGGGTAGACTTGATATTCTCCACCCACTGGGGGCCCCTGAGTATCTACATTAACCAATAAGCACACAGATATACTGCACAATTAATAGTCCACCCTATTACAAGTGTCACCAAGAATATGAATCGGACTGCACTATTCTTGAACTATTAAAATACTTTTTCTTTATTATAAACGGGCTTTAGGCAGATGAAAAGATGTTTTGGTTATAAGGAGATCAACTAAAGATTTTCAACTGTGTGTTAAGCCCATGCATTATACGAAGAATCATTTGAATTATTAAAGCAGTCATATTTTTATTACTATCCTTCTTATGTATACTTCAACACCCATATGATCAGGGATTGTCATATACAGTGAAGCAATTTCACACATAATCTCCTGATATCCAGTCTCCAATTAATTTCTTAAATACAGTGGCAAGGGTTTTACCAAAAGCTGGAAAACATGCTGTCATGTATTTTGACATTATCCTCATAACCCAAAAAACTCCCCAAAAAATCATCCCCATGTGGATTTGCATTTGATCTTCAACAGAAAACTGGTATAATCAGTAGGAAATAATGCTGAAATAATTTAGCCTTAAAGAAACAGTTCAGGGTAAAAATAAAAACTGGGTAAATAGATAGGCTGTGCAAAATAAAAAAGGTTTCTAATATAGTTATGAGTTAGTCAGCGACTTGAAGGGGGGCCACATGGGACATAACTTTTCAGTGAGTTTGCAATTGATCCTCAGCATTCAGCTCAGATTCAAAAGCAGCAGTTATGACCAATGTCTCCCTCCCTCAAGTCACTGATTGGTTACTGCCTGGTAACCAGTCAGTGTAAACCAAGAGAGCTGAAATGCAAGGTGTAGTGTTCTGCTAGGTTAGACTTACAGTCATTCTAGCGTTTATACATTACATTTTTGCCTAACTAATGTTTTGACTAACAAAATGTTTTTGATTAATTTATTTGCTGCCCGTGGAACACAGAAATTCTCCCATCACTAGTTACATAATTAAATCAGGTTTCAAAAATATCAAAGTCCATCACATTCAGCCCCTCCAAATGAAACGAAGCATTCATACATACACACAATCAAACCAAACCCTCCATACACTCACATAAAATATATATACCAATAGCTCTACTAATTGTAGCCTTGGATATTATGCTTATCCGATCCCATCTTAAAAGCAATCACAAAAACATACAGCAGTGCATTCCACAACCTCATTGCCCTCACTGTGAAGAATCAGCTATGCTACTTCAAATAAAAATTATTTTTCTCTTGTCAAAAGGGGTGGCTTCTGGTGCAGTGATCCTTTTTATGGGAAAAAAGGTCCACTGCTACTTGTCTATAATGTCCTCTAATGTACTTGTAAAGTATAATCATTTCCCCTTGCAAGCATCTTTTTTCCAACCCCAACCATGACAGTCTGCCCTCATAATTTAAGTCTTCCATCTCCTTAACCAATTTAGTTGCACATTTCTGCACTCTCTCCAGCTCATTTATATCCCTCTTAAGGACTGGAGCCCAAAACTGCACTGCATACTCCAGGTGAGGACTTTCCAGGGACCTATAAAAAGGCAAAATTCTGTTCACATGCTTTAAGTTAATGCCCTTTTTTATGCAAGATAGTACTTTTTTTGCTTTAGTAGCCACAGAAAGGCACTGCCGGGAATTAGACAACTTGTTATCTACAGAAATCCCTAGATCCTTCACAACTAAGGAAACGTTATGAACATTGAACCTCATTTTCCAGTTTGCTGCTCAGTTTCCCAACTTAGACAAATCACTCTGTAAAGTGGCAGCATCTTGCATGGAACCTATAGTTCTGCACAATTTAATATCATCAGAAAAAAACAGAAACAGTACTTTCAATACCCACCTCCATGTCACTAACAAACAGGTTGAAAAGCAAAGGACCAAGTACAGACCCCTGTGGTACTCCACTAACACTGGTCCAATTAGAAAATGTTCCATTTACCAGCACACTCTTTAATGTATATTTTAGCCAGTTCTCTATCCAAGTACAAATACTCTGTTCCAGCATTCCTTCATTTAACCAGTAACCTTTTCTGTGGTACTGTATCAAATGCTTTTGCAAATAATTATGTTACATCTACTACCATCTCAAAGTCAAGGTCTCCGCTCACCTTCTCATAAAAAGAAATTAAATTAGTCTGGCATCTATTATGCAGAAAACTATGCTGGCACAAACTCATAGTATTATTATTTGCAATTAAGTCCAGTATCACTGGTAGGAAAGCTTTCCTACCACTGACGTCAGACTAGTCAACCTATTGTTTTGAGGCTAAGAATCCCTTTTTGAATAGCTGCATCACATTAGAAATCCACCAGTCTCTTGGCACCATGCCAGACCTCAAAGAATCCTGAAAAATTAAGTAGAGTGTGGCAATCACAGAGATAAGCTTGTTTAGTATGAATAATACCATCTAGTCTGGGTCCTTTGTTTATCTTTACCTGTGAGTCTCTTTTGAATTTTCCCTTGTGTGAACCATGCATCATTTGTTGAATTAATAAAATTGGAACTATTTAGAAGTAAATCTTCATTACTTGGTTCCTCATTTGTATAGACAGATGAAAAATAACAGTTCAGAATCTCAGCTTTTTCTCTGTTCTTATCAACCACTGACCATCCTCTGATATTAAAGGTCCCAACCCATCCTGGTTAATTTTACTTACTATTTACATATAGTTTGGATGCTTGATTTATTGGCTTCCTTATACCTGATAAATGTGTCAGCTGTCCCAGCTAACAGGAATTCCTTAAAAGCAAATCAAACTACCTCTAAGTATATGTAGAATTTAGTGGTGCTTGCAGTTCCCAGATTTTCCTCTGGATTGATGCACTTTCTTTTTGAAACAAGAAACCCACAGGGGTAGATTCATCAAAAAGTGAAGTTCCGCCACTAGAGGGAAATTTCACAACTCTCAATTCATTTCTATGGGATTTTGCAAGGCGTATTCATCAATGGGTGAAGTGAAAGTTCACCCTTTGATGAATACGCCTTTAAAAATCCCATAGAAATGAATTGAGAGCTGTGGAATTTCCCTGTAGTGGCGGAACTTCACTCTTAACTTCACTCTTTGATGAATCTACCCCATAGTCCTTTCAATGTATTGTATTTATTATTATTATTGCACCAACATGTTCTGTAGTAATTTATAGAGATTATACATGCACATGAAGTCACTATCACATTCACACTCTATAGTCAATTTTATTGGCAGCCAATCTTCCTGTATAGAGGATAGGAGTGTGCCAGTAAATCAGAGTCACTATTTAAAAAAAACAAAAAAAAATCTCATCAGCACAACTCCAATCACTTAACATGAAACAACAAAAATACCAGCACAACATGGCAATTGCCTGCAGTACAAGAACTCTGCATATGTATTTAATGCAAAAAATGTTCTAAGACAAGCCATTCCTCAGACATCTGGGTATCTAAAGGAAAAACACCCAGACTCGAGATACCATGAATAGTTTCAAACCTGTGACACCCAGCACTGCACAACCCATAACCACTGTGTTGCCAGATATGCAGTCATGTTTGCATCCAACTAACATGTCTCTCTTATGATATTTGTGGTTATAATACTGTTCTGCACTGGACTAATTTTCTATATTTGTATACAGGTATGGGACTTATTATCCAGAATGCCTGGGACCTGGGGCTTTCTGGATAATGGATCTTTCTGTAACTTGGATCTTCGAACCACTAGAAAATCATGTAAACGTTAAACGCAATAGGTTGGTTTTGCTTAAAATCAGGATTAATTATATCTATTAACTATATATATAGTTTGGATCAAGTACAAGGTACTGTTTAATTATTACAGAGAAAAAGGGAATCATTTTTAAATAATTAGATTATTTGATTATAATGGAGTCTATGGGAGAGGCCCTTTCCATAATTACATACCTGTATAACTATTTTCTTTTACACACATTGGCTCAAGATGTTACATACTTTTAAACCAATAAGTAATGACTAAAGCGAGCTCAAATGTAGCCCACAATATACCAAAGAAGCCAGGCATGAGGTGTTTCTGCTTCACAATGTTTTCACCCATAAATAAAATTTGTAAAGCACATATCGAGTGACTTCACACAACCTTTGATATCCAAAGCTATACATTTACTGCTTTCTTTATCATTCATTGTTTTCTGAAAAGTGACACAATATTCTATAGTACTCTACACCTTTCTATCAATCTAGCCAAGTGCTGATATTTTTACATTCAGTGTCTGATAAATCGTTTCAATGACTTTCAGGTTGGCAGAAAGGAATCACATCATTCATAAGACATCAGTGCATATTATCAATAGCTCTATTACATGCTATCTTTACAAGGCTGAAGTCGATGTACAATTACAGCTCTATGCTACACATAAGCACTACAAGGGTTTTGAAAAGCCCCAGAAGTAAAACTGGGGTTAGATGTGTGTGATGCACTGTACATTGATACAGTACAGAAGAGAGAAGAGTGATACAGAAAGTGAAAACAGAAATACAGGTAAAATCCGAACAGCTTTTGTTGGAAATGAATGCACAAAGACAAGGCACATTGGTATTAACATGATCCCACAGTTAGTGCAGAGCATTAAGTCAGCAAAAAAGGAGACTTACAAGTGTTGGGCTTTAGGATGTTGCTGGCAAGAGCTTGTCCTGAAGGAGCAGACACAGAAAAAACAGAGATGCAATCGTCATCCTGGGAACAGCCAGCCTGGATGGCACGGAGGTAGCTGTGACTGCGCATTCGGAAACAGCCAGGGAGATCCAAGGCTTCTACAGCGTGAGATTCCATTTCACTAAAAACTGACTCACACATGGCCCCAGACTGATGGTTCAGCTCCCCTTTTAACTGAAAGATGAAGAAATATAGATTCAGAAAGCATTCACCCAATATACATATTCTTACTAAAAGAATTTACCATCAATTCTTCCAGTTTTCATTTTTGGGATGCCCGTGTTCTACTTTGAAATTACAAGGAGCTTCATAGACAACAACAAAAAATCTTCAGTCCTCTTATTTATTTAAAGGGGTTGTTCACCTTCCAACACTTTTATCAGTTCACTTGTCAGAAATAAAGACTTTTATTCAATAACTTTCTATTTTATATTTATGACTATTTTTCTAATATTGAAGTTGAAAGTTTCATTTTCACCTGTCTTTATGTTCTAAATTGATAGATTAGTCGATACATTTCTTATCTTTGGCCCTGCTGAGCAGAATCCTGAGTTTCATTAAAGGAAGCTGTTAGGATTGATATAATAGTTTCTAATACTCCACAAAAGTGTCAAGGATTGGTTAGGGGCGCTGTAGAGTCTGAAGGGGAAGGTGCGAGTCTTTTAGGCAAGGGTGTATTGTGCCCAGGAAACTGGTAAGGAGTAGGCTGGAACAGAGAGATGAGGGCGTAGACAGACTGGATTGGGACAGGAACAGACTGATGGGACAGGACGGTGCGGGTGTAGATCTCTGAGAGCGAGAGCAGAAGGAGTGGAGAGCAAGGGCGAGAGCAGGAAGACTGCATAGCAAGGGCAAGAGCAGGAAGACTAGATAGCTAGGGCTAAAGCAGGCAGACTAGATAGCAAGGGCGAGAGTAGGAGGAGTGGATAGCAAGGGCGAGAGCAGGAGGAGTGGATAGCAAGGGCAAGAGCAGGAAGACTAGACAGCAAGGGCGAGAGCAGGAAGACTAGACAGCAAGGGCGAGAGCAGGAAGACTAGATAGCAAGGGCGAAAGTAGGAAGACTAGATAGCAATGGCGAGAGCAGGAGGAGTGGATAGCAAGGGCGAGAGCAGGAAGACTGGATAGCAAGGGCGAGAGCAGGAAGACTGGATAGCAAGGGCAAGAGCAGGAAGACTGGATAGCAAGGGCGAGAGCAGGAAGACTGGATAGCATGGGGCAGGAATCAGGAACAGGCAAGGTCAGTATAAGGTTAAGGCAAGGCAAGACAAGACAAGGCAGGGGGACAAGGCAAAGCAGAACAAGGATGAAAGGAAGGGCAAGGGCTAAGGGAACTAGTCAGGGAAAATGCCACAATACTAGAGGCCTAATAATGCTCCGGCCAGGTGTGCACGGAGGGATGGCCTTAAATAGGGCTGAGTCAGGCTGCTGCTGGGCTGGGGCTGCAGAGGCCAGGAAATCTATAGTGAGCAGCCCTACAGGCTGCTCTCCTGGCCTAATGGATAGAGCATCGAGCCAGAAACCCAAAGGTCCTTGGCTCAAATCCCAGCAGAGCCTGACAAAAAGCTACTGAGAAATTGAGCAACTAATGTAGCAAATTTAACAGTTCAGATTCTGATCCTGGTTTGCCAGACTGGAACTTTAAACTTAAATTTTTGGAAAAATAAACAAAAAAAGTCTTAATTTCTGAATCTAAAAACAACTGAACTGAAGAAAAGTGTTTGAAAGCTGAACAACCCCAACCAAGCTAATACAATTAAATGATAATTTTTCCAGTTTCCAACATGTTTTTTTTTTATCAAAGGTCAAGTGTGAGTTTTTTTATACCTCAAATAAACTCACAACTCAAGTATTTTTTTTATTTATGAAAAAACTCAAATGGAAAAAAACTTGAATCAGTGCATTCAGAGGGAAAAGCTTGAACAATCGAATTCATCAAGTTTTTGGAAAAAACAAACTCAAATCGCTCAGATTTGTTGAGTTTCCAAGTGCAAACCACCGAAACCCCCCCCCCCAAACACCAGGAAGGTTGTAAATATCTTCAAATGGTTGAAAGGACTTCTGCCATTGACGTCTATGTGACCTTGGAAAGTTTTAGTTGGAGTATTTATTTTTGAGCTATTTCCCCAAAAACCTAAAAAAAAATCATTTTTTTTATTATCTAAAAATTCTAGTTCTTACTGGAAACTAACCTCATAAACTCAAGTTTTTTGGAGAAAAAACATTTCAACCCCCATGATGTAATTTCATCAGAAGTAGCTGGCTTATATGATGCACTATGCTCACACTCAAACCAAGGCCACACATACAATATACATATATAAAATGTTTAGTGCACTCTTACCAGATGATGAATCAAAGTTTGGGTGCGTCAGTGAACTTATTTGATACAGTAGCAAATGGACTCGCATTCAATTGTTATGTGAATATAATGTGTCTTTATTCTTCAATGCATAGCCAACATTTCGGCTCACATTAGGGCCTTTATCAAGGATCCTTATGTGGGCCGAAATGTTGGATATGCATTGAAGAATAAAGACACATTATATTCACATAACAATGGAGTGCAAGTCCATTGGCTACTATATATATATATATATATATATATATATACACACAAAAAGAACACGTGTCTTCAAGGAATTGTTCAGGGTAAAATAAAAACTGGGTTAATAGATAGTATGTGCAAAATAAAAAGTGTTTCTGATATAGATAGTTAGGCAAAAATTTTATGTATAAAGGCTGGAGTGACTGGATGTGTAACATAATAGGCAGAACACTACTTCCTGCTTCCAGCTCTCTTTTTGTTTCCACTGATTAGTTACCAGATCAGTCACTTGAGGGGGGCCACATGGGTCATAACTGTTGCTTTTGATTCTGAGCATCAGTTGTAAACTCACTGAACAGTTATGTGGTCCCTCCTTCAAGTCACTAGATATTTTTCACAGCCTATCTATTTACCCAGTTTTTATTTGTACACTGAAGTGTTCCTTTAAGGTAAACTGTATTAAGGCAATATTTAAGGCATATCTATATGTCACTTTGATTCTATAACAGGTCATTTACTACTACTACTACTACTACTACTATTATACCTACAGGTATGGAACCTGTTATCCAGAATGCTCAGGCCTTGGTCACTGACATAACTATAGAGGAACAGACCACGAGGGGGGTTGAGGGGGGTTGCGGGGGCCAGGAGAAAAGGGTGTCTGAACCTCTATAGTCTTGAAATCCCTGTCCCTGCCTCTTTCTTCTTTAAAAATTTGGTGTGCTCGTTCGAATGGTTTTTAACACAATTCGACCAATTGAATGATCAAGTATAAAAAATTCGATGGATCTATTAAATCGTTTGAATCGATCTATTCGAACAATTTTAACCCTTCAATTGAATTTTTATATTCCCATAGGGTTTTAAAGCAATTCGGTAGGTCCAAGTTGGCGAACTGACCTATAGAATTTTTTTTTTAAAGGGGAAGTACTTCAACCATCGAGTATTTGAATATTCAAATACAATTAAATTTGAATTATTCAAATTATTTGAATATTCGAATTTTGAAAATTCAATGGTTGAAGTGACCTAATTTGAATATTCAAAATTTGAATTCAATTTTTTTTTTAAAATTCGATCGAATTTCGAATCCTTCATGTGAATTTAGTAAATGGGCCCCTAAGTCTATAAAATATAATATAAACATTAAATAAGCCCAATTTGCCAGCAATAAGGGTTAATTATATCTTACCTGGAAGCAAGTACAAGGAGTTGTTTTATTATTACAGAAAAAAAGATAATTTTTCAAAATCTGGATTATTTTATTAAAATGGAGTCTATGGGAGTTGGCCTTCTAGTAATGTGGATGTTCTGTATAAGGGTTTTCCGGATAATGGATCCCATACCTGTAGAAGGTTTATTTATGTATTTAGATTTTTTTTTCAAATGTTTTAAAATTATATCAACACCGGTTAAAATGGTTGTTCACCTTTGAGTTAACTTTCAGTATGCTATAGAGAGTGATATTCTGAGACAATTTGCAATTGGTTTTCATTTTTTATTATTTGTGGTTTTTGAGTTAGCTTTTTATTCAGCATCTCTCCAATTTGCAATTTCAGCAATCTGCTTTCTAGGGTTCAAATTACCCTTGCAATCAGGGCTGGAACTAGGGGTAGGCAGAGTAGGCACATGACTAGGATGCAAAAGCCAGGGGGGCGCCAGGCACTTACCTTTGCTTTCTTCTACCCCTATTCCTGTCCCCTCTCTCCTCTCTGGCCGACTGTCCACCAGACCAGAGTGTTGATTCGCAGTGTCAGCACCGTGACCAGCCAGGTTGCCTAGGGCACCTGGACGGCCTGTCCTAGCTCTGCTTGCAACCATGCATTGATTTAAATAAGACACTGGACTATGACTAGAAGAGGGACTGAATAGAAAGAGGAGTTTCTAAAAAAAAAAAAAAAATTATGAAGACCAATTGGAAAGTTCTTTAGAACTGAAAGGGGTGGTACTCCTTTAAGTTAACTTTGAGTATGTTATAGAATGGCCAATTCTAAGCAACTTTTCAATAGGTCTTCGTTATTTTTTGTTTTATCATTTTTGCATTATATGCCTTCTACTTTTGACTCTTTCCAGCTTTTAAATGGGGGTCACTGGCCCCCAGCTAAACATCAAATACTCTGTGAGGCTACAAATGTATTGTTATTGCTACATTTGATTACTTGTCTTTCTGTTCAAGCCCTCTCCTATTCATACTCCATCTCTCATTCAAATTAATGCATGGCTGCTAGGGTACTTTGGACCCTAGCAAACAGACTACAGAAAATACAAACTGTAGAGCTGCTGAATCAAAAGCCAAATAACTCAAAAACCCCAAACAATACAAAAATGAAAACCAATTGAGCATTGTCTCACTCTCTACATCATACTAAGGGGCAGATTTACTATTGGTCAAATTTCGAATTTAAAAAAATTAGAAATTCAACCATGTGAAGTAAAATCCTTCGAATTCGATATTCGAATTCAAAGGATTTCACCGCAATTCGATCGAACGATCGATTTAAACGATTTTATCGATCAAATTTTTTTATTCGATCAAATATAATGGTCCCCAATTCCGCAGCTTGGATCTGGAGAACTAGGTGGTCGAATAGGGGAAGTACTTCAACCATCGAATAGTCAAATATTCAAATTAAATTTTATTCGAATATTCTAATTACTCGAATTCGAATATTCGACGGTCGAATTTGCCTAATTTGCATATTCGAAGTTTCGAATTTTAAGCAAATTCAATCGAACTTCGAATTCTTCACACAAATTTGCCCGTAAAAGTTAACTCAAAACTTTTAAAGGTTAACAACCCCTTTAATACATAGTTTCAACAATTTTGTAAATGGTACAAGAGTGTGACGTTATTTTGATTTATAAATAACTGACATTTACAAAACTCTCAGAAGTTATGCAGTATTATCCATATTGTCCAACCATTTTGTGTATTGATATCTATAACTACAGGTTTTTGATCTACTGCATGCAAGGTTGCTGCTACTAATTGCTGTGTGCAGCATGCTAGCAATATGGTGCTGACAGTGCTATAAAAGGAAGCTGATAAAAACCAGAAATGCATAGTGATATATACATTTTTCCTCTTTTACTTTTTCATGATTGTCTATGAAGGTTTTACTGACACTGCAGTATAAACGTCAACTCTTACCACCTTCCATAAATCTGCTTACAAAAAGCCAGCAGAAAGCATGGCAACTGGACATAGGAAATATGGTCTTTGGAAGCATATTCCAACAGCAGAATTTCCATACCTTCAGCAGGGACAACCTTCATTTGCTTATAGGCTGCACAAATGGAGGGTGTCTATTTATGTGCAGACGAGTAAATGGGAAAATTGCTACCTATGGAAAATTCTGGCACTCCCAGGTATTGATTAAGAGTGTTTCAAAACCGATCTCGAAGAACAGCAATTTGCTGTCTTGCATATGGCTTGTCGATACTGACTCCAAGGTGGCAATCATGGCCAGACTGTAGTATTGTCAAGCTGAAAGGGGAACTATCATGAAAATGAAAATGTAATATTAGCTTCTGCCTTCTGAAAAAAAAATTCTAAATACAATCAATTAATAATTCTGTACCGTTTCTGAAATAATCAAGTTTATCTTCACTATTCATCTCTCAGCATTCTCCTCTGTCTGTACTCATTCAGGAGTTGGGTGTCCAATATATCTTACAGGGGGCTCCTTTTGCTTAGAAGATTGTTTGTACTGGAATCAGTTCTTTGAGTGAGCTCTAATTCATCTATTGCACGAAGAGAGTATCAAGAGAAACAGATGCTGAGAGAGGCATATTGAAGACAAACTTGATTATTTAAGAAACAATGCAGAATTAATTGTATTTAGAAAGTTTGATGAAGCTTATATAACATTTTCATTTTCACTATAGTTGCCCTTGAAGATTAACCACTATAGCATTGTCACACAGTCTGTGCCCTTCAGTTAAGTTTGCTTGTGGAATAAACTGTGGTTACTGTGACCTGTATACACAAATGTTAGACTGTGGCAGGGGTGTGAGCCCAAGCACATTCTAGATAAATTACCTTCAAAATGAATTTGATGCTTATATGAAGGGTGCAAAGCAATGCATGACGCAATGAACGCCAGCCCTGCCATTTTATTACAGGAAGTTAAAACAGTAGTTACATGAAGCTGTGAAGCTATGAAGATACATTATTAATCTCTACTTGAATGGCCACAACCTTTTGTAACTGTCAAGCACTAAAATCAAGGTTGTTCAGCCATGAATTGGCAAGGCACTCTGGGCCCCATAAATAAATGAGCCACTTGAAAATAGATAGCCCTCTACAGTTCCCAGTGGCATAATTCATTAAAGAAATCAGAATGATGTCCTGTTAATGAGATTTGCTTGTTTACTGCATCTATTTTATAAACAGAATGAGTGATTACAGTGGGAGGTTCCAGCCTTTAGCAAAAAAATGTATCAAAAAGATTAAATTGCTTCATTTTTCTCTGCAGCAGGTTGGGAAGCATACAAGTGATAGTGATGACTAATAGATAGATAGATAGATAGATAGATAGATAGATAGATAGATAGATAGATAGATAGATAGATAGATAGATAGATAGATGCTTTGAACTGTAAAAGTTCCTTTCTGTATTAGTACCAGTAGGAAAGGACAGATTCTAAGCATGATATTATAATGTAGTGATGGATCTGTTTCAGTACTGAACAGTATGCATAATCATCTCTTTACAAAGAGCTTACTATTTAAAGAGTCAATAAAAACCCTAAAATAAAGAGCACTTATGTAAAAAAGGAACAATTTAAAACCCTAAACATTTCCATTGTTCAATAGTAAGTTTGTAACATAAAAATAGGTGAAAAAGTTGCGTAGGTCTTAAGACCAATCAGGAATTTGTATTTGCTGGCTTGCTATTTAAAGTTACCATTAGTAGGCATGAAACCTACTTTGTGCCTTTTGCCACTAGGAAATGTTTTGCTTGATTTATGATACAGGTATTGGACCTGTTATCCAGAATGCAGGGGTTTTGGGGTTTTCCATATAAGGGATCTGTTTTGTAATTTGGATCATACCTTAACTCTTCTAATATGTGATTTAAACAATAATAAAACCCAATAGGAATGTTTTTCCTCCAGTAAGCTACATCTTAGTCGAGATCAAGTACAAGGGACTGTTTTATTTATACCGAGGAAAAGGAAATCATATGAAATCAAAAATCATAAAAATGTAATTGATTTTAATGGATTATTACATTAAAAAGGGGTCTTTAGGAGATGGCCTTTTCTAAATTAGGAGCTTTCTGGATAATGGGTATTTGGATAACTGATCCCATACCTGTATAAACATAAAGGTAAAAGTAGATTTATTAAAAATGTGTAATGATTGGTATGTTTAATAAAACATGTTATTTTCTGTACTGGAACGATTTATTCAAGCACAGAAAACAATTATTTGTTTTCATTCTCCCCAGATGTCATGGCTGCAGATGGGTATAACTGATCTTTGGTTGAGTTGCGCTGCACCACACCAAGGATTATACCCCATAGAAAATCAATGTGTTCAGCTGTTCAAAGCAGTTCAACACATTCTGATGAATAGCTGAGAATCCTTCTGGATTCCCTGTTTGATCTTTCAAATATTGCACTGCACATTTTGCTTCTTGACAAGGCAAGAATAGGTTTTGTAACAACATTTCAGACAAATGAAGACACAAAGTATATTCAGCAAATAGACTTTCCTATTTATTGAGCAGTGATATGTCTTTGTAACTTCACCAGGCAAAAACCATTAAATATGATCAGTAACATCAAAAAATTAAAAGTAACAAAAACAGAACACAGTATTGAACTGCACTGGTAAAACTGCTGTGTAGCAATAGGGGCAGCTATTCAAAAGAGAGAAGGCTGTGGTTGCACAGCAGATAGCAGATAAGCTCTGTAGAACATAATGGTGTTATCTGTTATCCCCTATTTAACCTGTGCCATATAGTTTTTTTTTCTATAGCCTTGTTTATATGAACTATAGTAGTTTCTGAAGCAGAAAGATCAGTTTTACCAGTGCAGGGCAACATTACATGATATTTTCAATACTTTAAAACACATTCATTTTTGGTTTTACTGTTCCTTTAAAACCTATGTGCTTTCTCTACTTTGCCAACAAAAAGACTGCATCCTTGCACCTAGGCATAAACACCTAGGCCTTGTGTTGTTTTACATAAGTGCCTCTAATTTTTAAGCATTATTGTCTCTTTGTTTAGTTCTTTTATCTAAGTAAAGAGATATGAGATTTTCTTGTATTGTGTTTAAGAGAGCCAGGCTTTTTTCAAATGCAAATTAGGCAGGCAAAATTTTGGCCTTCATGCATTATGCCAACATTCCAACCAACTTCAGGCAACATTCCTAAGTAAACCAAGCATGTTTCCATCTTACCTGACCCGTGATGGAGAGACCATAGCCCAGTCCCCTAGGATGGATTTTGGGTGGAGTGCAGCAGCTGGGACAGTTACAGAGACATGAGTCAGAATATCGCTTACATGGAAACCTAATAAAGAGTGAGAAGAAGCAACTAGTACATGCAAACAAGGCCACATTGATTCATCTAATAATCAACACAACCTGCATTTTATATACTGTGAAGGTGAAAGCTTGACCTCTAATCCTTTACAGAAAACCAAGTAAAGCATCTACATTACATCACTATAGTGAACACTGTGGTACAATTACTTACATAAAGGCTATAGGGCATGTAGAACATTTTTAAGGAGTTTATCCTGAGAAATAACCTAAAGGAAATGTGAGACTTTGCCACTCTCTACCTTCTCTCCACATTCCTCCACTATGTGTCCCATCAATCCCTTTCCAGCAGGAACAAAGTCCAGTCCTTGAAAGATTCCCTTTTAATAGGTTGTGATACTTAATGTGGTTGCAATATGCCTATCCTTAGCATTCAGCAGTTGACAAAAAAAATATGGTGAGACAAGGACTCAACTACATAATGAAGGCTGGAAGATAGTAGGCTGTGGCTTAAGGTGGCCATACACAGGCTGATAAAAGCTGCCGACAGACAGGGTTGGACTGGCCAGGGAAAAAACCAAGTGGGCCCCGACCCTCATGGGCCCCCGTTGGGCCAGACCCCCTCTCCTGTTATTTGTATTCTTTAAAAAAGAATGCATGCATAGTGACGACTTCTTGTGTGTGTGCACTCAGAGGGGGTGCCCTGGACAGCAGTTCCAGTGGGCCCCAGGCCCCCCAGTCCAATTCTGCTGACAGACCAAGTCTGCAGCTTACTGGCCAGTGTATGTGGCCCTCGACCAGCTTCACAGACCGATATCTAGCGTGCTTTACTTAGTCACTGCCTGGGAGCAGAGGGACAGCATATATTCTATACATTACCATTACCTGATGAGACTTATGAAACTGCTCTTACTGCTATAAAGAACTTTTTTGTTCCACCAACGTGGAAAGCGTAATGGCGAATCCACAGAACATTTTGTAGAAGCTTTGAAAGAACTGGTTGTTATCTGTGAGTTTGGGATTTGCTGCAAAACCGTGAAGCAAATAAAAATAAAAAATACTGCTTTCGCTGTGGTTCAACACAACACATTGCAAATTATGCTACATGTCCTGCAAAAGCGGTACAGTGTTGCAAATGCTCAAAGGTAGGTCTTTTGGCTAAAACCTGCCGTAGTTCTGCTAAACATGTTCAAGTCACTACTTAAAATGTTACAGTATTAAGTGTGGATAAAGCTGGTACATTTATTCCAGACAAGTTTATATGCACTGTCAATATCAATGATGCTTCTGCTGACAAGGGACACTAATGCTTGATACAAGTTCAGCTGTTTCTATACTACCAAAGTAATAATTTGCAAACAATATATTTGTTGGACCTGCTCTGAGACTGGTCAACTACTGCAAAATGTGACTTTTAAATTGTGAATGAGGGTAGTGATATACTTGGAAGGGATTTCTGTGCTGCATTAAACCTACAATTAGTTGATGGTCTCATTACTACAGCACCAGTGCCTGCCACACAGCCTGTGTCTAAAATTACACCACAAAGCAACATTTCACTGGGCTGTGCGAAAAACTTTGTGCACAAAGTTAAGTTGAGACCAGATGTAAAACCAGTACGCCAGAAATTGAGGCGATTGCCCTACTCTGTAAGTGAGGCTGTCTCACAGGAACTACATAACTACAGAGAAACGTGCTTTGCAACAACCCAAGCATCTCCAGCTGAATTATTACATAGCAGATAGATGCGTACTAGGTTACATGTTGCTGACATCAAACTTCCACCAAATACTGTTCCTACAAACTCATCTACTGCTGACATTGTCAAACGTCAACAAGCCAAATGCAAGGCTTATACTGACAGAAAATGTGGTGCAAGGATACCAGCATTCTGTATAAAGAGTCAAAAGTGCCTGGGTGCAGTAGCCAAATAATTGTAGTATAGCCAGGAGAGAAGGTCAGATTGCTGACCGAAACATTAGTCTTTGCCTCACTTGAAATAAAAACCTTTTATTTATTTCATAAGTCCTGTGTGTGTGCGGATCTTCTCTCCTGGACATATATATATATATATATATATATATATATATATATACTTGAACAAAGGATCCGCACTCTCTGTATAGTGGTTGAAGAAACTGGTGATTTATTTTTCCAACGTTTTGGCCCACATTGGGGCCTTTATCCTAGCCCTAATGTGGGCCGAAACGTTGGAAAAATTTTACTAAGAATAAATTAACACATTTATTCACAAAAGAGGAATTGGAGTGCGAGTCCTTTGATTACCTTATCTGAACAGTATTGACCCACGCACCCAAAATTGTTTGGAATATCTGGTAAGAGTGCATACACTGTCTCAAAGTGTGAGACATTTAAGTCCTGATATTGCAGATCTAAATATATATATATAAATATATATAAATATATATATATATATTTTTTTTTTTAATAAATGCTCTTTTAGATGCCCTAAAAGTGGTGGAGGGAACATCAAAAGTAATAACCTGGCGCTGGCGAATAACTTTGTGGTAATCCCTCACAGATAATGTGACAATGCCACCAACTATACAGAAAATCAATCTTGACTGAGCACTTCCTATATATAGCTACGTTATCTAGCCATCCCTGGCTATTTCAGAGATTTGCAACTGAAATTAAACTAAATAATGTAACAGAGTGTTGCATTAAACACACCTGCCTGTCTTGATATTCAAGGAAGAAAGGAACTTATGATATACTAAAAAAAAAATATATGAAGTTTTCATGCTGCTATATGCATCTATAAAATATACACATTTTCTTCAGTAGAAGAATATAAAAAGACAAAACTAAAAAAGCACAGCATTTTTAAGGAATACCTTATTAAGGGGGGTTGTAGGTAAGCTTTTGCTGTCCAGCTCTGTAGCCAGTGGATTGTACCGATTCCCACAAAAATTCAATTAAATACTGGGGTACAGTGTCGCACATTTTAATTTATTTTATTTTATAGCAGGGGTTGTACTCTTCCCACTCTAGGAAATATCTTGGTGCTGGTAGATGCCACGCACCCTCACACCAGTGCTGATAACAGATCAGTCAGATATGTTGAAGTAGTCATGTTGATTTGAATAGAGAAAAAGAACCCTGGAGCATCTTGGGAGAACCAGGGATAATGAATGAGTATTCTACTCAACTCCCCATGACTGCCACTCCTAGCTAATAACCCCATAACCTTACCCAGGGTTTTTTGAGCATGACATTACTGCATTCTTAAATAAGGAAAGCCAAACTCCTTTCTAAAGAATAGGAAGTTGATTTCATAAGGTATTTACACATGGCAGTCATTGTGTGGGTTTATTCATTACCACTGTCATATAGGTAGTGGCATAAGAGAAAAGAGCACATAGAAAAATGACGAAACAGGTTGTAAACTTAAGACATGAGGTATGGAAGACTTTCTCTTAAACAGTTGAAGTTTATAACTTCATAACAGATAGACAGTGGCACAACCTTTTCTCCTCACCTCTCCCTAACAAAGACTGCTGTCCCATCCTCTATCATTGCTAGAATGGCACATATTTCCTGTTCCTGTTTGCTTTATTCCCTTTTCAATACCAAAAACTTTCACAGTTCAACTTAGGAAGCACTGCCACCTAATGGCCAAACTAATTATACAAAAACTATTTAACAATTCACATTTTGCTTCCTTGCAAGGCAGAGAATCCAATGAACTGAGGTTGTAACTGTGGTGTTTATACAAATGGCCTGCAGGTGGCACTGTGCATACACAGTACTTTCTGTACAGCTTGAAAGTGAAAGTAAGACTTACTGCTGTTATGTAATGGCTGCATGAACCTGCTAATAAAGCACTGTTATACCCTCCTCATCCTCGGCTACCAAACACAACAGTAACTATATAAAAGCAGCAATAAAAGTGGGATACCACTTAAAGGAGTCTACAGCCCTACTGGAATACTCAGTTTAAGAATACACCAGCGATTGAGAGCCGTAGCCAATAATTCAGTAATAGGCCCACCTATCCTTTGAAGGAGCACTCCCACTTTTGATGTTAGATGTTACTACAGAGTATGCAGCTGCCACATCTAGTTAGTAGTAGAAGTATTTATAATGAACTGATGCTGGCAATACAAAATAAAGACTAGATTATGTTTTATTTCTCTAAATGTATGGGACCTTTTATCAAGACCTGGGGTTTTCTGGAAAGTGGTTCTTTCCGTAATTTGGATCTTCATACTTCACGTCTACTAGAAAATCATGTAAACAACAAATACAGGCTGATTTTGCTTCCAATAAGGATTGATCACATCTTAGTTTGGATCAAGTACAAGGTACTGTTTCATTATTACAGAGAAAAAGGAATTTTTTTTTTTTTTTTTTAAATGTGGATTATTTGGATAAAATGGATTCTATGGGAGATGCCTTTATGTAATTTGGAGCTTTCTGGATAATGGGTTTACAGATAACGGGTTCCATACCTATATTAGATTTCTGTTATTATTTACAGCTTTAACATTTATCCTATGTGCAATAGTATTTAGTTCCCTAGTTGCACAACCTCAATATATTAACCCAAATCCCACTAGGTAGAGACACAATTGTATACCAGGTAAGTATTCAGTGTCTTTACACACCACCAAGGAGACACCCAGGCGTTTTCCTATTTTAATATGCATCATTTTAAATGTTTCAGAGATTTAAGTTACACAGAAGATGACCAGATTTTCAAGGACAGACTGCCAGCGATTACATTACATGGAGTGGCATAAATGTGATACCTTTAATAGATAACTATATATAGAAATATTACTTGTTTGTTCAAAGATAATTGTGAAGTGCTTGCGTAACTTGCTGTTACTATATACGTACAGTAAGTGATGATTATTAAATATTATTACATTTAGTAAGCCATTAAAGGTAACACATTTATGCCATTTTCTTTAGGCTATTCAGTGTAAAAATACGATTAAAGCCTTTTTTCTGGAATATATATGATCTCAATGAAATGCTACTGATTTTTATATTGTTAAAATTAATTAATTTCCTGCCTAAAAAGATAAATGCAGAACAACTTGTAAACTGGTAAACATTTCAGTTAATGGGGCACTATTCTGCCATGTTTAGCTAAGAACAGGGTCGGACTGGCGCTTGGGGGGCCCCCCTTGGGTTAATAACCTCGGGAGCCCCCCATGCACGAACATCAGTGCACACGACAGCGCCGACGCTGTACAAAGATGTGTGTGAACACCCCGATGCACATGTGCGAATGCCAGTGAGCATGCACGACCAGCGCTGAAAATTCTATTTGTGGAATGCCGGTGCGTATGCACTACTGGCGCTGAAAATTCTTTTATCTGTGGGGGCAGGGAGATCAGGGTTGGGGGGCCCAGAGACTGGGTTGGCGGCTGCCCATGAGGGCCGAGGCCCACCGGGGTTTTTCCCCGGTGTCCTGTCGGCCCAGTCCGACACTGGCTAAGAAAAGTGCATAAAAAGTGCCACCTTTTCTGGGAAACAATACCGGCCTTCCTATATATTTAACTCTTTTCCCTATTAATAACATTGGGCTCAAGCATCATTTTTACCGGCCAGGTGACAACCCTATTTATCATGTGCAGCAGAGATTATACACTGCTGCACAATTGTGCAAATCGACGTCTGCCAAGGAATAACTACAAAATACAGATAAGATGGGTGTGTGAAACTACTTTATACACTGGACCAGGGGGGAAAATTAGAAACCAAATTTACTTTATACAAGTTTACGGAAAAGTGTGCCACATGCATTTTGTTAGCATATCTACTAGATAAAAAATAGATATGTTTAAGCACATCCAAGCACCATGGGCCAATTTGGCAACAATCAGCCAATAAAGCCATAGATATGGTCTTTTAAAGGACAAGGAAAGTTTAAAATAGAATAAGGCTAGAAATGCTGTATTTGGTATATTAAACATAAACATGAACTTACTGCACCACAAGCCTAATCAAACAAATGATTTATGCTTTCAAAGTTGGCCACAGGGGGCTGTCATCTTGTAACTTTGTTATACATCTTTGTGTAGAGACCCTGAGATTTGGGTGTAGTTTAATCAGGCAGTTTCCCCTCCGTATTTGGACACCTAAGGGTCCTTAAGTAACTCAGGCAGCTATGTCCCTTTTCCTGGGTCCATTTTAGTTCCTGGGGATTGTCCACTAGATGGCACTATGTAACAATATAAAAGGAGATAGCACCATGTGCTCAGGGCTTACTCCTGGGGCCATGCCTTCCAGAGAGGTATTCAGGGCCAAGGTCTTGTTCCTCTAAAGTTAGGTTTATCCAGTGGTAGTAGTTACTGTGATAGTCACTCTAGGAGTGAAAGGCAGCTCAGGGTAGCTAGCGAGCAGCTGTGGCTCCAACAAGGAGAAATAGTGGGGTTAGGACCCCGTGGTATGTACACCACTAGATCAGGGATTACAGTGGGTGAGTTGAGGACCAGATAGGGTGCCAAGACCCCAGGCTGAATACAGTGGGTGAGGCGATAACCCAATAGGGTGCCAAGAAACAAGACCCCAGGCTGTGAAATCCAGGGCCTAGTGCTAACCACCTGAGAGGAGACATTACCTAGTGAGAGGGTAACTATCCTGTTGAGATGTGAATCATTGCTGCGAACTATCTATCTTGCATATTGTCTTTATCATCCCACTGGAGGGATTATCAAAGTATCCTACTACGCTGTCTGTTCAATAAATAAGTTCAAGTTTGCTGCAAAGAACTGTGTCTGACTGAATCTCCTGCTGCACTGAACAACACCAGGTACCGGGAGTTGCACGGGTACACTGGGGGTCCTGGGCACAAGCTTAGCAGTCAGCCGGGTCACACACATTCCACAAATCCACAGCTAAAGCTGCACCTACGGGTGCGCTACATTTGCAAGACTAGACTACATACACATGCTCAGTGTGGTCTGGGCTACTTAGGGATTGTCATAAATGATCAAAAAACAAAGCTGCTTGAGTTCTGCATGGCTGGTAAGTAAGACCAGCCATGATTGTTTCCCTGCCAGAAGTTAGGGACCGTCTAACAATTCCTATCCACAGCACTAAATGAATGGAGAATTTCACTGCATACAGTCAGATTTCTTATAAAAACAGTACTATTTTTTAAATCATTAAAGAAAGTAAAAGTAGGATTTTATTTATTTGCCTTTCCTTGCCCTTAAACAGTTCTAAAATTATCAAATCATGTGGCGAGAGCCATGTATTGTGTTTAACCAATACACTGCTAGACAGACTAGTATCACACTATTCACACTTTCCGCTTTTCCACAGTTTTAATTATCTATTACAAAATGCACATGAAACCACACGTATTTATAATTAAAATGCATTAAATGTGTATCTAATAAGAAACAAATAATTAAATAATTATAAAATCTGTGTAATTGGACCAGTTTAAAACTGCCTTATCAGTCATGTCACTGAGTGAGGGAATGTTTGACACATTCAGTTTTAAAGGGAAATTATACCCCCAAACAATGTAGGTCTTTATAAAAAGATATTGCATAAAACAGCTCATATGTAAAACCCTGCTTCATGTAAATAAACCATTTTCATAATAATATCCTTTTTTTTAGTAGCATGTGCCATTGGGTCATCCTAAATAGAAAATAGCCATTTAAAAAAATAAGGACAGCCTCCTGGGATCGTATGATTCAAAGGTGCACACAAACAACAGAGTTGTGTCTTTTGCTTCTACACTTCTTCCTGTTACAGTTAGAGTTGAAATATTTCAGGTCAGGTGATCTCTGAGGCAGCACACAGACCATCACGAAAGGGTGGTATAAGGCAAGAGATGTAAAAGGCTAATATTTATTTCATTATATATTCCAGTTTGGTAAGATTCTTTAGGCTGGGTGCAGACAGGGAGATTCCGGGGGATTCTGTCGCCTGGCGATTAATTGAGGCGACAATCTCCCCGAACTGCCTTCTCCCTGTCTGCCACCTGTTTAAATTAAAAAGCGCCAGCGCAAATGCACACGCGCCGATTTCCAGAATCGCACGAAGTTGGCGCCGGCGCTTTTTGATTTAAACAGGTGGCGGACAGGGAGAAGGCAGTTCGGGGAGATTGTCGCCAGCGATTAACCGCCAGGCGACAGAATCTCCCTGTCTGCCCCAGCCCTTAATATGTCACTTAATTTGATATAAAGTATCTGTTGCTCAAGTATTAATTTTGGGTGTATAGTTTTACTTTAAAACAGCTTTCATATTTTTTATTTCCCTACCCCTCTTCTCCAATTCTATGCGCACATGCCTGTTGGTACATAATATTTATTTATTATTAGTAATTCAAAGTAGCGAGGAAAACATTAAGCAAATCAAATATCCCATTTCTTTTAATAAATTCCTCCTACACTGAGGCTTCTACAACATAATCATTTGATATCTGGCCAATTAAAAACCACAAATATAGAATAGACCGAGGGTAGAAGCCCAGAGCACCAAGGGGTGCAAGACTGTGACTCTTAGAGCTCATTAAGCATGAATTTTTTTTCCTGGTCTGGTTGCAGTCTGCATCTTGCTTCTATTAAAAAAAATATTCTGCTGTTCCCCAACTTGCACATCTCAATGCTTTCCTCTTGCTCTCCTCATGATTACAAAGCAGTGTTGTATTTGTGGGGGCAATGATAGGTTTTTTCGCAATAAAGCACAGAGACTTGCAGCAATTTGCAGACATCAGAAGGCAGTGTGCAGAGTGCAAAAATAATGTCTGATTGAAACTGGTTTTGCACTCCATTCATTTAAATACATGGCCTCTATTATAATTAAAGCAAAAAGAGTATTTATGTGTGAGAATTACTCACCTCCCATATCTGTAATATTTCCCAAAATGATAACAGGATACAATTAATAAAATGTAGCGTAGCATATATGAAGATGACCTATTGCATATGATTAAAATGAATTTATAACTTGTTTTATAGTTTTCTCTATTAAAACTAGTCAATAAATATGCTGGAAAAAAAGCCAAGCTCCCCTTACCAGGTGTGTAGTTCAGCTATATTGTAATTTCAGTGTTTTTTCCTAAGTTAACCTAATTAAAGTCTCAGTTATCTTTGCGACCCATGAATGAATTTGTTTGGGTAATTCATTTTTGTACTGTGCAAAGGGATCATGCAGTCCACCGTTAAACAGCGCAGGGACCCATAGAAGACGAACTCCATACTTAAAAGCAGAAGTTCACCACATAACGGGGTATTCAAATTCAACTTGACTTCATCCTTAGCCATCAACAAACTATGTGAAACTATGTTGCAGTACAATCTTACTTTAAAGGAAATAATCAACTAAGACTGAGGAAGGGAGGGCAGAATATTAAAGAGATTTATGACGAGTCTCATACTTGGTTCTGGGATGGTCGACACTTGAAGATCTGCGATATCTCTCCCGCCTGGTAGCACTCTTGGGCGACATTTTGGTGCTGGTGTCAGAGTCTCCACTGTCGTCGTCCCCCATGGCTTTAATATAGCTGCCACTTCTCATTCTCCTACAGGGAATCTCTCCTTCTTTGCCTGGTGCTGGGTAACCCCCCCATTCATCTGGTGGAACCTGTGTGCATAAAAATGGAAACTGTCAGCCTAATAAAGACAAAACACTTAGTTTCACTTGCATACATTTGAACATTTCCACACAACATGTGACCTTGAAAGATCATTCTTAGTGATGGGCGAGTCTATCCCGTTTCGCTTCGTTGAAAAATTTGCGAATTTCCATCGAAATCCGCGAATTGTCGAAAAATTTGTGAAACTAGTCACGATTTTGTAGCGTTTCGACGCGGGTTGCATCGTTTCCAACGCGTCATTTTTAGCGGTTCGCATTTTTTTTTTACGCCAGCGAATTTTCGGCAGGCAAATTTTCTCTAATTTATTTGCCAGCGGCGAATCGCGGGAATTTGCCCCAAATTCGCACCTGGCGAATAAATTCGCCCATCACTAATTATTCTATTTGCATTTTTGTACTGTATTGCTCCAATAAAAATGCACCAAGGAAATCTCAGTTCTGCTTTGTATTGTAGACTCATTTGGCACAAAAAGATAACAAGTTCCTTTTACCACACACCAAAGATGGAAATGAGAGATTTATTTCCAGCAACAAAATATATGCATGCATTTTCAGCATGAGCTGGTGGGTGAAGCGAGAATTCACTGGATCTCAAATACTAGGCCTGTTTTCTGGCTTAGTCATATCTGCCTTTCTCACAATAAACCACTTAACACAGTGAGGAATTTTAACCAAATACACAGAATTCATCAGCATTTTTCAAAACTTTCATACACAAAGCTTTAACAGCTTCAGTGGGAAATGCATACAATATCAAAAATGCACCATGAGAAATTTGGGCCAATGAGCTGCTGAAAAATCCAAATGTTTCCCATTTCCCACAATTCACCGCTGGCGAATAAATTCGCGAAACGCCAGCGAAATTTCGCCAGAAAAACGAGTCACACTTCTAGCTTATCGTAGAGGACAGAATCTAAGTGGCTTTCTAATAGTGAAAGATGTATTGGCAGAACCTAAAACTAGGCAAACATGGTTGGACAAACCATTTAAGAAGGGCTGCTTTAAGTGCTCTAATTGTTTAACATGCAATGGGATGTTGCAGGGAACACACTTTTCACATCCCTGGACTGGGCATAAATATTCGATCAATTATAGATTGACATGTACATCAGATGTTATTTACATGGCCTGGAGTCCCTGCGGACTGCACTATATAGGCAAAACCACTGCTACTTATCATGAGAGGATGAATAACCATAGAAGCACAATCCGGTTGGCACTATCAGCAGGTAAAGCGGATCAACTTGTGTCCAAGAATTGGTTTCAGTGTAAACATACTTTATCACAGTTTCGCCATATGCTCATATACCACATTCCGGCAACCCGTAGGGGTGGCAATAGAGACATGCTGTTGATGCAAAGGGAATTGATGTGGATTTTCAAATTAGATACTCTGACTCCCAAAGGTCTAAATGAAACCTTACCTATGTCTCCTTTTTTCTAAATGAACAGGTTGGGATTCCATGTTGGAGTGAAGTAACACAATTTGGGCATAACCAATAACTGTAACTGTTAGTGATAGTCATAAATAGTTTTTATTCACCAGACAATAATATGTATACGATCAATGAGATAATTGAGTTGTATTATACTTTGTGCAGAATGTTTTTTGGAGTGTGTAAATTTTCATTTGTTTGCCATAGGACATTTTCTCTCCGCTGGGAGGTCCAGTTCAGCTGAGCGAGTTGGTAGGCCCCATACAGGGTTCGGATCACGTGTTGCAGTAGCTGCCGGGTCTCAATAAGAGGTAATTTGCCCTAGTCACGCAAGCCTACACAACTGATTACACATGAATGATTGGGCCGATTGGATGTTAATGCTTTGAATGTAAAATAGCGCTCCATACCGTTTTTACAAACCATATTTACATAATCAGGTAATGATATTCTCGAAGTGTTGTGCTGATAATGGTAGCTAGCCATACTAGCTGTTTATCAGTAAGCCTGGCCGAACACTGTAGCACCTTCTAATTTCCCTCAGCTTGGGATGAGAGACTACGTTACTTTTAGCGGCACTTTTACTAAGCTCGGGTGAAGGATTCGAATGCCACAAATTTTATGGGGGATTGCTAAATTTGATCGAATCGAATGATTCAAATGATCGAATCGAACGATTCGAATGATCGAATCGAATGATTTGAATGATCAAATCGAATGATTCGAATAAATTGAACGATTCGAATAAGAAAATCGTTTGACCATGCGATGATCGAAGTACTTGCCCTTTAAAAATGTATTCGATTGCCTATTTCGACAGATTAAACCTACCGAGTTGCTATAGTTGCCTATGCCTTTTTTTTTTGATCATACGATTTTTTCATAAAATCGGATGATCGCTATACGATCATTCGATAGATCGAATAGCGGTAAAATCCTACGAATTCGATATTTGATTTCATTGGATTTTACTTCATGAAAAATACTAGGGTCGAATTCGCCTGTTTTTAATCCTCAAAATTCGACCCATGATAAATCTGCCCCTCAGTATCTAAAATACGGCATAGGTAATTATTAATACACAGTATGAATATTCGCTTACTTTTCCTGTGTATATGTTTGTCTGTAATGTTGCGTGATTGAAGGCACAGCTAGGTTCAGGCTACGTGACACCTAGCAATTTTTGGAGTGGCATACAGGATTTTATATGCTAGTTGTATAGAATAGAGATGGGCGAATCTCCCCAGTTTCGCTTCGCCGAAAAATTGGCGAAACGAGTCAACTTCAATGCGTCGCTTTGTTTTCAACGCGCGCCACATCATTTTCTGCGCGTCGCGTCAAAAACGACGCACGACTCATTTTTTCGGTGGCGTTTCGCAAATTTACTCGCCAGCGGCGAATCACGGGAATTCGCCGCGAATAAATCTGCCCATCAGTAGTATAGAGGCTTTGTGTCTTCCAATAAGGTATCGTAGCGGCATGCTCTGTGACTAGGGTTAAAAAAATAATACTTGATGCCAATGTTATTAATTGGAAAAAATGGCAAGAATATAGGAAAGCCGGTATTTTTTTCCAGAAAAGGTGGCAACCCTATCTGTGAACCACCATACCTGCATTGGAGGCAATATCGCATCCACACGAGTAACAGGCTGAAGGACCACCTTGACGGAAAAGTGAGATAACTATCAGACCGGATGTTTAGTAAGACATGTCGGCTTTTTATAATTTATGCGTGTTTTTAATTTACACGTATGTTAAAGTTCAGCTTTCTATTTCTCACTTAATAATACACTATGGGGCAAATTCACTAAAGCGCGAAGTGTCTAACGCTAGCGCTAATTCGCCAGCGTGACGTCATTTCACAACTTTGCAAATTCACTAGCACAGACTCTGGCGAATTTTCCCTAGCTAAGTAGATAGACTTGCGCAACTTCGCACCCTTACGCCAGGCGAAGTTGCACACTGACGATGGATCGTAAATTCTCAAATTCGAATGAGCATTTTCCTCTACGTTAGCACTTACGCTAGACGTTACTACAGGCGAAGTTCAATACAATAGATAGGAGGTTGAAAACAAAATGTAAAATTTTTTCTAAGTCCCAAAAAAAGGCCTCCGTATTTTAGCAGAGGAGGGTGATAGTCTGAAAAAGATTGATATTTTTTGGGGGGGTTACCCTCCTTCCCCCCTACATTTCTTAACATATGGCAACTCAACTATACAGGGGGCACATGTAGGGCAATAGGACAACTTTATTTTATTTATTAAAGGTTTCCTGGGCTTGTGTAGTGGAATGTAGTGGCTGTAACATATACTGTACTTCTATTATAAGTTAAAGTTCCTGCCGTATGCAAATTAGGCTTCGCTAGTGTAACATCGCTCTGCCTAGCGAAGTAACACTAGCGCAACTACACTACCTTTCGCCGACCTGAGCGTAAATTCGCACTTTAGTGAATTTGCGTAGTGCTGGCGAAGTGCGGAGAACGCTAGCGAAGCCAACGCTAGCGAATTTGCGCATCTTAGTCAGCCACATTAACTTCCTGACATTACAATCACTCCACACACACACTAAACTGACGTCACCAGAGTTGTTTTTGGTGCTAATTTTTTGAACAGAGTGTATATAATGTTTGTTTTGAATGTTGCTTACACTTCCTGAGGACGGCTCACGAGTAAGAGCCGAAACTTTGAATAAACTTAGTTTCTTTTTTCACTTATGCAAGTGCTATGTAAGCCAGAAGCTGATCCCATGCCAATTTCTGACTAACACTATGCACTATCATTTTATTTTCTGTGTCACAATTTGTTCACAACATTGCAGCAACAGGCAAATGCTATTCATTTAACGTTTTGAAAATATGTATTGGTCTCCCAAGAGTACAGTCATATTGTGACCTCCACAGTGGTTGCTTCCTTGCGAGTACTATATTTCGCCACAAAGCAACCTTAGAGGAATTATTAAATAAGAGTGTTAAACAAGATAAGTATATGTAAGTATAAATAAAATAAGTATAAGTATATAATATAAGTCTGTCCAATTTCATGGTTTTCAAACACTAATAAACCCTTTTAGAACCAAATAACAAGAAATTCTAATCAAATATGTTAATTTCCTGTTGAATAATGGATATGATGCTGTATACATTTTACATTTTATAAAGGGAAAATACATAATGCATTAATATTCATACATAATTAACAGCAAAAATTGTACAACTCCAAATCACAGTTCAAGGGAAAACACTGTATCTAAATCCTAGATTTAAGGAAAAGTCAAGCTCTTTTGTTTGCATATTGTTAGAATAGATCAGCGGAGAGGAAAATTAGACTTTTTTTTTCAGCAGTCCCAATTACATCACTATAACCAGGGACAAGTGTTAATTCCAGTATAGTGAAATAGTAACTGAGAAATTTACAACAGCTTTCTGTCTGTGTCTTATTGTATATCGTTTGCAAAATAGATTTCATTTTTCATTTTCTTTTTACATGTGGAATAGAACTCTACATATATAATGTGCATTTGCATATTTCATATACTTTGATTGCATTATATGTGAATAATGATTAATCTGTTCATCACTCACCATTAAGCACAGTGCTCTTTTACCTCCCTCTTGTAAATTATTTGCATTATGTATGCCTTTGGAGCAAAAACTCTGACAGACTGAGTTAGAAGCCAAGCCACAAATTATATATTATTTATTGCAAATATGAATGCATAACAAGTTAAGGCCATTTGAAAGGCTGCAAGAAATGCCCACAAGGATGTAAGACCTCAACCCATATCTCAGGTTCAAAATGGCATGGAATTTACTGTAACAGTGAGGAATATACAAAACAACTGTCCAATATGCTGATGGAGAAGTAAAATAAAAAGTGACACTCCTTGGGGTGTCGCAAGGAAGGTTTGAGAACAAGTGAATTTAGACAGCATTTGTCAACCATGGTCCCCGGGTAATACCCTGGGGCACAAATAGATTAATTTAATTACTAAACACACTTGTTCAGGAAGGGGTTTCTGTGCCACTAGACAGCCGATTTTACTACTCCTATTTCTGGTATTCGATGTTTCTCACTTTATTCTTAAAGTCCTCGTTGGAATGGTTCTCATAACTACAGCTGTTTACAGGATCCATATAATCTAATTATGAGCAACAGCATTAACACCGACAGCAGATGATTAGATCAGAGTTTTTATTTAGAGACAGATATGAAGGATGTAACACTCTAGGTGAGGATCTGATTAGAGATTGGTAATGTGGATCCAGTCCAGTGATACTCCTGGTTCCCTTTCCAACGTTGTTCTAGAGCTCGTGATAAAACAAAAAAAGAGAAATCAATAAAAACAAGATTCGGTTCAGTATTTGTCCAGGATTTGGCTGAATCTGAATACTGCTGAAAAAGGCCAAATCCTGGCCAAACCAAATCAGAATCTTTAAAATCTTTTCGGCGTATAACAAGGAAGCAAAAATATTTTTCACATGGTTTTCTTTTACCTTTCTTGCCCCTGATTTGCATATGCAAACGAGGATTTGGATTCAGTTTGGTATTCATCTGAATCTTTCACGAAGGATTCCTGGGTTTGGCCGAATTCCAAAATATTGGATTCAGTGCATTGCTATAAAAGACCCTGCCCTAACAGATTGATTAGTGTATAAGAGTTGTACCTCTCTAAAGGCCAAAATCCACAGCACTAATTTGAAATACAAAGAGGTGTACGAGCATGGTAAGAAATAATACCTACAATTACTAGTGCAGACATCATTAAAACAAACAGCAGGAAGATTATGTTAGACAAAGTGTTATGTTAATAATTGTGCTTATTTTTTTTATATCATATATTTTCCTTGACAGCTCAAGACCGCTTTAATAAGCAGGCAAAGTGGGTAGCTACCCAGGGACCACTTATTTTGGGGGCCCACGGCTGATTTGTAAAAATTTTTAAAGTTGTTTTTTTGACAATTTTTTTTGGTCTTTATTTATTTTTTAAATAAGTAATTGGTTCTAGTGTGTGTCTGTGCTGGCTCCCTCCCCTGGCGGATCCACTTATATTTTGCACCACCACCCCCAACCCGGTGAAGTAAAAATGGCCAGAGGAGGAAAGGAAGCCCTGCTTGCTGGCTGCCACATTCTGCAGTGAGGGAGCAGGAAGAGGAGCCGAGCATTGGAACTTCACGTTGGCGCGTCACACACAGGTGCCTCACTGGCCTAAGCCTGCTGCATAAGTTGAGCAAATCCTTCTGATCTTGGCTCTTGTTGTACCCAACTGTCACACTCGTACACCATGACGCTGCCCATCCGGCATTCCACCTCTCTAAGAATCCACCAGGCACCTTCAATGAATCTAGGTGAGGGTGAGTCAATGTGTTCGTCTGCTTGTCTCTTTTCCTGCTATGGGTTTATGGCATTGCCCCTTGCATTCCTGCTGTGGGTTCTGGGGGGGTATCTATACATAGAATTGCCCCTTGCCATCCTGCTGTGGGTTCTGGGGTATTTATACATGGCATTGCCCCATGCCCTCCTTCTGGGGGGGTTTTATACATGGATTTGCCCCTTGCCATCCTGCTGTGGGTTCTGGGGCTATTTATAAATGACATTGCCCCTTGCCATCCTGCTGTGGGTTCTGGGAGGTATCTATACATGGAATTGCTCTTTGCCATCCTGCTGTGGGTTCTGGGAGTATTTATACATCACATTGCTGTTGTGTTTTGATAGCCGAGGATGAGGAGTATAACAGTGCTTTATTCATGCTTCATGCAGCCATTACACACCAGTAGCTTGAACTCTATTGCTTTTAAACAGTACCAAAGGTAAAGTGTATGCACAGCATAACTCATGTGTACAGTGACCTCTACAGGCCATTTGTATAAACACCACATATTCCCACTATAGTTGGAAAGCATTTGTGCTAATTTAATAAACAACAACAATGAAACTGTATGCAAACAGTAAAAAATATAAAACACTATTCATATCACATAGCCCTTGGTCCATGCAGGTAGTTTTCTGATTCTCTCAGTACGCCTTATACAGTAAGTTCACTCCGGCCAGATTTACATAGCAGGTGCCCGTAGGCCCACTACCGTTTATTGCCCCCATACTCTGCCCTTTATTCACAAATTTTCATCATCAGGACCGGAGAAATGAGGATCAGTGCATGAGAAATTTAAAAAAAACTATTGTATCTCCTGCGTATCCCCAGTGTTTCTGAACCAATGTGTGTGGTTAGGATGCCTGCCGCCCCCTAAAATCCTGTAACCCTAGGCCCAGGCTTAGGTTGCCTTTCCACAAATCCGGGTCTGAGTTCACTTTCATTAGGCCTACTGCAGTTGGCATCATTTGTAGGATAAGGTCCCTCATCAAATGGAGCTTCTCCAAAGTCATACCTAACAGGAGCAAGACAATATGCGTCCATCAGATAGTTCATATGTGTATGGTCCTCGCTTCAAGTGGTGTAGTATATTTATATTTTCCTTGCTTCAGCAGTCCTGGTTTCTTAATCCCGAGATCCAGGCTGAAAGTGCACTTCTCTTGTACCACATTTTCTGTCAGTATAAGCCTTGTATTTGGCTTGTTGACATTTGACATTGTCTGCAGTAGATGATTTGAATGTCTGCAACATGTAACTTAGTGCGCATCTGTCTGACATGTTGTAATTTAGCTGGAGATGCTTGGGTTGTTGCATGACATGTTGCTCTGTAGTTATGTAGGAACTCTGTTGTAAATACTTTCCAAGATTTCCCTGTAAGATTTGCTGTCTGTAGTGCTTTTTTCAGACTTCGGTTGAATCACTCAATTACTCCATTTGATTGTGGGTAATACACTGACAATTTCCTATGGACAATATTCCTCTCTAGTTGTCTGATATTAACTCCTTTGGATTTCCTTCTCTGCTGAAGACTGTAGACAGAAATGTTATTACTGTCCCTGATTTTATATGAGAAACAAATGCAATTTCAGGCCATTTACTGTAATAGTCTATGAAGGTTATAGCAAATCTGCAGTCTATAGGAGCATCTGCAAAAGGGCTGACAATATCAATGGCAAGTTTTTCCCATGCTGTATCAGGGAATGGTACTGGCTGAAGTGGTGGTGTATGTGTGATAGCTGTTTTGTCATATTCTGACAAGTAACACAAGAATGAATGGCAGTTACCACATAGGCATCTATTGCTGGCCACCAGTATAGTTCTCGTAGTCTTTGTTTTGTACGTACAATTCCTTGATGACTCATGTGCAAGTTGTATGAGCTTTTCTCTCAAGGTCTCTAGTACCAATAAGTGGTGAGCTCCACAGACAACATAGCCATCTACTAAGGACAGTTTGTGTCTAATCCTGTAGTGAGGTTGAAGATCAGGCTCCACAACTGAAGCATAGTTGGGAATAAACTTAGAATTTATATCTTTCAGCGACCACATTTACTCTTGGCACGAAAAAATTCTTTATAGCATTAAAGGGGTTGTTCACCTTTCAGTTAACTATTAGTATAATGTAGAGAGTGATAGTCTGAGACAATTTGCAATTGGTTTTAATTTTTTTTGTTTGTGGTTTTATAGTTATTTAGCTTTTTATCCAGCAGCTCTCTAGTTTGCAGTGTCAGAAATTAGGTTTCTAGGGTACAATTACCCTAGCAACTCTGCATTGATTTGAATAAGAGACTGGAATATGAATAGGAGATGGACTGAATAGAATGATAAGTAATAAAAAACGGCAATAAC
Organism: Xenopus borealis; assembly: GCA_024363595.1. Taxonomy (NCBI): domain Eukaryota; kingdom Metazoa; phylum Chordata; class Amphibia; order Anura; family Pipidae; genus Xenopus; species Xenopus borealis. The sequence continues at coordinate 78,643,017 of CM044433.1, read as the reverse complement.
AATACATTTGTAGCCTTACAGAGCATTTGTTTTTAGATGGGGTCAGTTAACCCCTATTTGAAAGCTTCAAAGAAACAGAAGAAAATTGCAAATCATTAAAAAAAAATTAAAAATAAATAATGAAGACCAATTGAAAAGTTTCTTAGAATTGGCCCTTCTACAATATACTAAAAGTTAACTTGAAGGTGAACCACCCCTTTAAGAGCAATTTCATCAGGGAATGTACATTACCATTACTTGATGGTAATGTATAAAATATACGCTGTCCCTCTGCTCCCAGGCAGTGAATAAGTAAAGCACACTTTATAGCAGTAGAAATCTCCCCTTGGTCAGCAGCAATAATGTAATTATCAAACATACGGATCCAAGCAGTAAAAGGTATGGTAGGCTCACCAGGGTTTGGGAGAAAAGCTACAGGCTGCTGCAGAGTTAGAAGAGACATCTCGTCGCCAATTTTTTGTGTTTTGATAGCCGAGGATTAGCAGAGTATAACAGTGTTTTATTAGCAGGTTCATGCAGCCATTACACACCAGTATGTTGAACTTTATTACTTTTAAACAGTATAGAAGGTAAAGTGTATGCACAGCATAACTCATGTGCACAGTGACCTCTACAGGCCATTTGTATAAACACCACAATTGCCCCTTGCCTTGTGGGGGATATTTATACATGGAATAGCCCTTTGCCATCCTGCTGTGGGTTCTGGGGGGTATTTTTACATGGATTTGCTCTTTGCCATCCTTCTGTGGGTTCTGGGGGGGTATCTATACATGGAATTGCTCCTTGCCATCCTACTGTGGGTTCTGGGGGGGGGGGGGTATTTATACATGAAATTGCCCCATGTCATCCTGCTGTGAATTCTGGGCGTATTTATACATGGAACTGCTACTGTGTTCATTATTCAGTTTTCATTGCTTTAAATTGATTTGACTTTTCCTTCTGACCTGGCTGGCAGGTCATAAACTGTTGTGCCATGGGCTGTATTGTTAAGAGACTAAATTTTGCTGTTCTTGCTATTTATTACAAATTTTCTACTTAGGTCTCACCTACTACTGTTTCTCAATGAAACCACTACCTTGTTGGTAGTGTAATTTGGACCCTAGCAACCAGGTAGCTATTAAAATTTCAAACTGGAGCGCTGCTGAATAAAAAGCTAAATAAATAAAAACGCCAAGTAATAAAAAATAAAACCAATTGCAAATTGTCTCTGAATATCAACATCATACTAACAGTTAACAGCTCCACTTCCACAGTTTCACTACATAACCAGATTTTCTCAGAATTGCTTCTTTTGGCTCTGCCTTACTGCCAAGCACAAGCACAGACAAGGTCACAGAGACTTTCTGTTCATTGTCCATGTTTCAGTGATCTGACTTGCTTGTCTGGGATCAATGGCCATTTCTACAGTGATTTTACTCGAACAGCTTAGGTTAATATGGTAATGATGCATTTTAATGTAGTATATGTAGTATACTGTCAGGTCTGCATTTAATATTCTGATTATCCATTTGATGCTGGCATGACTGAATTATGTTTTGCTAAATGGGTGTGGTGTTTGGGGGTGTGATCAAAATTGGGTGTGGTTTCACAAAAATATTTTTGCGTACTATGACCGCCATGCTTATAGGGGCCCATCAGTTGGCTCTTTGCCCAGGGCCCACCAAGGCCTTAAATTGGCCCTGTGATAGCTTTACAAACTTTAAGTCATGCACAAATTATACAATTAGTCAAATTTAGAAGTAGACCAAACACAGTTAATTCTGGTAGTTCCGCCTTCTCGTTTACTTACAATGAGTTACTGGCGCTGTGGCTGCCAGCTACTCATTTCTGAGCCAAGCTTGAGTATAAGATGTGGATTCTAGGATGCTTTATTATTTAAAGCACCCACAGGAATTGTGTCCCCTGCTGATGACAACACACCAGAAAATACCCATTGGGAAGTTTGAGCATTGCACCAAATTCCAGAAGATGCAATTTCAACCAATTACATGATTCATGTTTTACCCCAGCAGTTCCCAATGGCAAGGAATTTTCGGGTGCTATGTCTTGATTTCCTGCTGAAGACAAAGCACCACCCTAAGAAGCATTTTTTCTTAGCTAAAGAATAATATCATGACAACAGAAGAGAAGGTTTCACTGTCTGTAACAGAACTTCTGCAGAATACACTGTAGGTTAACAGAATACTATTCTGCAAACTGTGGCTTTAGGTTAATGGAGACAGAAAAGGCAGTATGAGTTAATGAGAATTTTATGGTTAGCACGCCAGCATAATAGCCTATTTGGAGCTCTGTATGTACTGTATATGGTGGTTCTTCCTGTAGCTGCTGATTCTGCACACCTTTTATAGGGGTGATATAGTTGTTGTTGTTACAGTATATTAAGACAAGCACAGTTAGAAATTATCCCTGTATACTTTTACGCCCTGCTCACTTTTATAAAGGCATGTTAAAAAGGTCCAGTATTGACTAATATTATTTTACACTTTAGCATTTATTTAACTGGGAATGTATATTATTAAACTTCTGATGCTTCTGTGTATCTTGTATGGCAAATGTATATCAGTCCATAAACCATCCACTACATCTCCTCAAAAACCATACCTTTGCCTTGGAGACAATAAAGATGTCCAGGGTGGGATGTTTATTAACAGACAGGAGATAAACACGGACCACTGGCACACAAATGTGAAAACAATGGAGTTTAGCCTCCATGCCTATATCCTGCTGCTCCTTGTCAAAGGTAAAAAGAGGCTACTTGGTGTTTACTTAACCCTAAATACTATCCCTTTCCAACTATGACTCTTGCATTTAAAAAAGTTCTACACAAGTTGTATCCTAATAGTTTATTGCTACAGTCTTAGTTTTTTAAGAGATCAGTTCTGTGACAACACAACATTTTTATTGCTTATTATTGCTCAATATTCCTAGGGGGCAAATTTACAAAATTCACGTGAAGGATTCGAAGTTCGATCGAATGTGACTGAATACCGATCGCACGATTTTTTCGGACATTCGAATATGCAAATTTGGCCTCTTCGATCATCGAATACCGAATTATCGAACAGATCGAGTGATCGGATATTCTATAATTCGATCATTCGATGATCGAAGGATTTAAAATTTTAAAATCCTTCGAATGCCTACTTCACCAGATTGAACCTTGTACTGAATACCAATAGAAGCCTATGGGGACCCCCCATATCTCATGGTTTGCAGGGGCTTTCCTTTTACTTTAAACATTACATTGTTTACATTATGTAATGGTATATTGACAATAAGCATAAACTGGTGCAGTCATCTCAGCATTAAATGGTTCACAAACCATACACAGGCATGTCAGCAGTGTGTTCACTTGCATACAATCTTATATTATTCTGGTGGTGTAATACTGACATTGCCAAGGACCAGTAGGATGGTTCTCCCTGACCCAAACTCTTCTAATGTATGTAGTACTATCTGGACTGGGTTTCTTCTGTGTACTCTGGTTTCCTCCCATAAAGGCAAGTGAACTGGCTCTTGATAAAATTGGCCATAGCATGAGAAGCATTGCCATTTTACATCTCTAAATTTGTCTCCATTTAGTCACCCATAGTAATATGCATGTTTGGTACTACTAACCACCATTGTAGAACACTCTTTATAAAGTCAGTGGTGGAAGCAATTAAGTAAAAAGAAATCTAATAAATTGTCCAATGATGTTTATATTGTAATTTCACTTGTTTTGCACCCTTGACTATGAGCAAGGAAAAAGTAAATAAATGTCATTGCCACCACAACTTTTAGTATTTTCTCATTCTTTGATAACACCATATTTATGGTGAATGGATTATAGTTACAACTCCATCAATGCTGCAGTACTGCTTGTGAAAAGAATGCATATTAAGAGGGGTTAGAATTGGTGCAAGTTTCTATTACGAATAAGCACTAACACTATTATTTCATACCTGTAAGTAATGATAGCCTCGTTCCTTCCCTTTGCCTTCCTGAAGCATCAGCATCTTGTCTTGGTGGTGGCCCCCTGAGCTTGTATAGGCCTCTCTAGCCTGGCTGACAGTCATGGTGTGCCATGTACTCCTCTTTAGTGTTTGCCCATCCAGTGACATAGACACCCCTGCACAAGCCAAGCACTTGCCATCTCCACCTCCACCTTTTAAACTCTTCAAGGTCAAGTCTCTGAAGGCACTTTCAGGAGTGTCCACTCCAAAGGGAGCTCCATGCTCCATGGCATGACGCGCTGACACCAAGAAGCTGCTGTCGCTGTCAAGGTTGTCATCAGAGCTCCACCACCCTGCCATTTTTGACCGGTGCTTGGATTCTGACTTGCGGTCTTTGCTCTTGCTTCTCTTGCTGTGCCGAGGTTGAGAATGCTGATAGCCATCCCCACCACGTCCCTCATACCGGGTGCCATTGAACTCCCTTTTTGAGGGTGTCTCCAGGGAGTGGGATTTGGCAAAAAGCTTCTGGACAGAGTGCACAAGGTGACGAATGCGACTTGGGCTCTCACTACGCTGCTCCGTGGTGCTGGTACGCTGATACTGGAGGGTATGGAAGCCATCATGATGCAGAGGCAGCTGCTTCTCAAACTGGTCCAGCAGGGTTGGTGGTAGGCGGTTGATCTTGCTGGAGGTGTGCGCGAGGGCAGCCATACAATCATCACAGTCGAACTGCTGGGGGTTGTGGTGCATTCTGGGGTATGTACCACCACTGGAGGACCGAGGTTCTGGCATGCTCAGAGCACCACCAGGGCAATCTGAGGTCACACCAGCACTTCGAGAAGGGTAATAGTGAAGGTCAAGGGAACAAGACTCAGAGGCGCTGCGAGGGTAGGATTTGCGGAGGTCAGAGCAGTGATGAGAAAACTCCAGTGCTCTTTCTCTTGTTTCGGGGATGCAGTGACATGGAGGCTGTGATTGGTTGCCTTCTCCATGATATCCTTTCATCCTGTTAATACTGAAGAAGCGGCATCTTTTCTGCCCTTCCCATCTTTCTGGGATTACCTAAAACAGCAAGAGAATAGAGAGTATTATAATGGAGTGATCGTAAATTAGCCAGGAAAAGGTATATAATTTATATGTCATATTTTAAAACTCGGTTTCAAACACCTACATCAGCCACTTTCAAATCCTCTAATTGCTGCTTTTCAAGCAAGGTTTTAGAATACAGTTAATTATTCCCAGTAGTAAACTAATTAGGTATGAAATACTCCTTTTTTTTTTTTAAAGACAAATGAGGCTCAGGAAAATGAAATAAAAGACAAAATGAGAAATATTTTGCTTTCCAGTTATATCATGAAAAGTCATAAGCAAGAAACAATTGTATACAGCACCCAATGTTATTATCTCAGATTGATATGTTGGCTTTCTTGGTGGCATGGCGGCTTCATGAATCATATTGCAAAAAAAGTCACTCTGATATAAAGACTTCAGTGTAGTTTTGGTTAAGTCATTATCTAGCACTTATGGGCTATGACATTACCCAAATTGTATACAAGAATGCTAAAGGATTAAGGGGTCCGTTTACTAAAGTGCGTTAAAAATGTGCGCACAAAATACAGACAAATTTAATGCAGAATATGTTTTCACAAGTTTATCAACCTGCGGTAAATTTTCCTGCGCAAGAATATGTGTTCGCTAGCTATCGCATTTGCTGAAAATAACACTACGTACACATTAACTCCTGGTTTACTAAACAGCAAAATGTGTGAAAGACAAAATTAACACCAGAATATTTGCAACATTTCACCGCCATCTATAAAGTGGAGTTAACATGTTTTTTGGCCAGAAAATTCTCAATGTGAGTTTAATTTTCATTAAACTGTGCATTTAAATGATACAAAGAGATAATCGGTATGATTTCTTGTTCATATGATTCTATTGGCAGAAGGGTGTGTGAGTGGATGGATGAAATATCAGTTTATATGATACATACATGTTTGATTAGTGTCACTCTAGTAATGTTGTTGGGTGGTATAATAGTCAGTCAATAAAGTTTATGAGCTTTGACAAAGGATTTCTAGCCATAAATGACACAGTAAAAATTGGCATAATTAATGTAATAAAACAAGACTATTTTATAGCATAAGTATTTGCAAACGTAATTTGTCGCCAGAAAATTTGCGATGCGCTAAAATTACCGCTAACTTAAGCTGGTTCGCTAATGAAGTTACCGCAGTCGATCGCAATGGCTTCTGAGCGCATCGCTGTTTAGTAAACTTAATCTCTGCAAATATTCTGTGATAGCATGCGGAAACTTCTAGTCAAATTTACTGCGCTTTAGTAAACGGTCGCCTAAGTTTTAATAGGTATGTCTTTCACTCAAGTGGTGTAGAAACAGATGCCTTTTTGCTTGGTTAACAAAAAACTTTAGCAACAGTGCATCTGCCAGATGTTTAAATGGGCCTAATAGTGTTAACTGGTTTGCAGCATGGAGTCTTTAAGTGTTTTTTTAAGAAAGGTGCTTAATTGAGATAGCAATATTACAGTGCTAACATATTACATTGCACTTTACTGAAAGAACTGAAACGCTTCAACGTCTCCTTACCCACTGCAGCTTTCAATCTAATTCCCCTATTTCATCTGCATACATACAAACATACACTTAGGGGCCTATTTTTTCTGTTCAAGTTTTTTAAGGGTAAAATCTAAATTTTTCAAGAAAAAAAACTATTTTTTTTAGAGATCTATTATATCGGGACTGTCCCGTGAAAAACAATATGATTATTAAAAAGAAAGTGATATGCAAAGTGATTGTTCCATACATTTTTTTTTTAAAGTTATTGGTTAAAAAATTGATCAGAAGCATGCTCATTAAAATCAGCGGTGCCCAGATAAAGAACTACCACCACTATCACTAAACAGTAAGCATATCACAGAGTACTTCCGTGCTGTGAGAGATGTTTCATTCAAACGTTGCAGTAATGAACCAACAGATGCCAATGTCCTGCTGTAAAATTCAAATATACAGTCACAAGTCTAGCTAAAAACTCCATACAATAGTTATTTTCAATCCTGTAATGTATTATTAGCATACCATAAAAAAAACAGAAATTAGCAGGTTCATGTGCTTTGAAGCAGACAGCTATAAACTGTGTAGTACAATATACTCACTCCAAGCACAGAGCTGATATGGGAAGTATTGTAAACTGAATTCGAAATATTTTAAATTGTAGGTATATTGTCTATAATAGGCACTGGTCAATCAAGTAAGAGTACTTCCATTAAGATGAATTCTAGATCATAGGGAAATTGTTTTCAAATGACTAACTTTGTAATACGGGTATGGTTTACGGTATCGAGAAACCTGTTATCCGGAAAGCTCTGAATTTACGGAAAGGCCCTTTACCATAGACACAATTTTAATCAAATAATCCAAATTTTTTAAAATGATGTATAATTCATCCTTATTGGAAGAATTACCATCTTATTTAATGTTTATATGATTTTCGAGTAGACAACGTATGAAGATTCAAATTACAGAAATATTTGTTATCCAGAAAACCGAGCATTGTGGATAACAGGTCCCATAGCTGTATAGTTATACATTTGACATACAAATGTGAGCATAGGATCTTCTCTATCCTAAACCGTCTTGCAGTTGAGCAGGCACTCAAGGACCAATCTTCCACACAGACGTGTAAGAGAAATATATAATTTTATTCAGTACATTTGGCATAGCCTTACGTGTTTCGTGTCTCCACAGAGACAAAATCATAGGCTGTGCAGCCTATACTTGGTAAGTTAACCTTCATGATCCTTCATTTCTTTGGTTTAGATCTTCTCTATCCTGCCACTTTTATGACAATAAACTGTCTGAAGGCCTGATTCATAACAGAAAATAATGCTGTTTATGTATTTATACATTAGGTTTAATTAGTCTCTGTTTTATTTCCCACATTTTTCTAGAATGGATATTTCTTAATTACATTTAGCTGTAGTTTCCTACCAAATCATTTAGATGTATTATCCAATATTCCATTGTGTATAATAAGCCTTGAGGGGTCTTGATTTAGGTAGCCAAAAATATATCTGCAGGGACCAGAGCTGATAGAAAACATGATACTATATTACAAGCACTTCTGCTTTAAAAAAAGGTTTTATACACACAAAATGTAAGCCCTTTAAGGGCCTCATGCTGGATTAATGTTGAGGCAGTTATGATGGGAAATTATTCTGTCTTTTTTATTCTGGCTGTTGAGCAGCTTAAAGGAACAGTTCAGTGTGACAATAAAAACTGGGTAAATAGATAGGCTGTGCAAAATTAAAAATGTTTCTACTATAGTTAGATGTAATGTATAACGGCTGGAGTGACTGGATGTGTAACATAATAGCCAGAACACTACTTACTGCTTTTCAGCTCTCTAATGCTGAGTGAGTCAATGACTTGATTGACTTGATTGGGGGCCACAGGGAACATAACAGTTCAATGAGGCTGCAATTGATCCTCCGCATTCAGCTCAGATTCAAAAGCAAAATTTATGGTCCATGTGGCCCCCTCAAGTCTCTGATTGGTTACTGCCTGGTAACCAATCATTGCAATCAAGAGAGCTGACAAGCAGGAAGTGTCCTGTTATGTTTGACATCCCGTCACTCCAGCCTTTATACATTAAATTTTTGCCTGACTAACTACGTATATTACAAACATTTTTTATTTTGCATAGCCTATTTACCCAGTTTTTATTTTATACTGAATAGAGAAATTATCTGATCTAAATACTCGAGGAAACAATTTTGAATAAAAGCTGGTTATTCCTAAATAATAAATAGAATAGAATAGAAAAGTTATTTTGTACTGAAGACACATCATTAAAGGAATTGTTTAGTATAAAAGTAAAAACTGGATAAATAGATAGGCTGTGCAAGATAAAAAATATTTTCAATATAGTTAGTTAGGCAAAAATGTAATGTATAAAGGCTGGAGTGACTGTAAGTCGAACAGAACAGAACACTACTTCTTCTTTTCAGCTCTTTTGGTTTACACTGACTGGTTACCCTGGTTACCAGGCAGTAACCAATCAGTGACTTGAGGGAGGGCCACATGGGTCCTAACTGTTGCTTTTGAATCTGAGCTGAATGCTGAGGATCAATTGCAAACTCACTGAACAGTTATGTCCCATGTGGCCCCCCTTCAAGTCGCTGACTAACTCGGATTTAGAGAACTGAAAAGCAGGATGTTGGATTCTGGCAATTATATTAGACATCCAGTCACTCCAACTTTTATAGTTTGCATTTTTCCCTGACTAACTATATTAGAAACATTTTTTATTTTGCACAGCCTTCTAATTTTGAGGTGATTTTTGGAAATGTCACCAAATTGCCAAATTTAGGAAAGGTTTGCGGCTTGGTACTTTTGAGTAGAAAGGCATGCATACCCATTTTGAATTCAGGGGAATGTGTACTTTCCCGAAAATGTATGATTTTTGGGGGTGAACATACTTTTTTCTAACTTTGCCCCCCTAAAAATGAAGAAAATGTGTTGATTTTGCAGTACCTGGAAATACACAACTGGGGTGTCTACATTTTGGGGCCTCTATATGCCACATACTTAGGTACACCAATACATATTGAGCATCAAAATATTCAGTGGACTCCTGGCAATCACATTTAGGGTGTTATACATTGGTACCTAATGATGTGTGAGAGATACGATGCTGTAGATTGGAATCTCTGAGGTAATTTTTCAAAAAATTTACCAATTTCTATAAAAAATGATAACTTTAGGATAGAATTGCAACTCGGTAGTTTGGCGTACAGCGATATATTTACCCATTTTTGATTCTCTAGGATGTGTTCTTTCTAATAATGGGTAGTTTTC
>CM044433.1:78606985-78617661 GCA_024363595.1 Xenopus borealis | reverse complement strand
TTTGAAAAGGACTTTTATTATACAGATTTGTGTGTCTGGGTGACAGGTCCACTTTAACTAAGTTAAACTTGATTATATTGAGAACCACACCCAACACACAGACCTGATAAAACAACTATGCTTTTTGCTCTTACAGACCACTGTGCAAGCTGAAAAGTTTGTTGAGGGCCCTTACACGCGGGCGTTTTGGTCCTGCGCTCCCCTGCGTTGCGTTTGGCTGCGTTCAGCCGCAGGTGAGCGCAGGTCTAGACGCACCTAATTCTTTTCAATGAGGTTGTACCCACGAGACGCGTGTATGTACCGAACGCAGGTTCAGACGCAACATGCTGCATTTTTCCTGCGTTTGGTGCCTACATGCGTTCATGTGAGTACTGCCCCATTGAAAAGAATTGAGTGTGTCTATACCTGTGCTCCCCTGCGGCTGAACGCAGCAAAACGGAATGCAGGGGAGCGCAGGTAAAAACGCCCGTGTGTAAGGGCCCTTAGGAGAGAGAAACTTGCAGTTAGAAAGCAACATTTTGCCAAACACAGTACTGTACTTATTAGTTGATCAAATAAATGTATACATTACAAGAAACATCCATGTTAAAATAACTGTGCTTGCAAAAACAAACTGAACCCTATACTTTATGACACAATATGACACATTACTGTAGTGTCTATGTGGATTTAAGCTTTTACATGTATGGGACTTGTTATCCAGAATACTCTGGGGGTTTTCAGATAAGGGATGTTTCTGTACTTTGGATCTCCATACTCCCCTCCCCCCCACATGCACGTTTAGGAGGAGCAGGGGATAGAGGTGCAAGACATATATGCAGGTGGTATTGGGTGCAATCATAAGGACTAGGGGTAGGTCATAGAAGAGGTACATGGCTAGTACCCCTCCACTGTTGCACCCTAGGCACGTGCCTCTTCTGTCTACCCCTAGGGGTCTGAATACAGAAGCGATTCATTCCATGATTCATTTTGTTTGCGTTGCATCTGTTGTTCATTTTCACTGTTAGGAAAGAGGTGAACTGTTCTCACTAGTAAAATATCATTGCTCTAATATCTATATTTAGGCCTCTAGTATATTGCTTTACCTAATAGTGGTATGGGATCAGCACAACATAAATTAAAGTTAGGGAACTTGGCCCCTTTAGTCACAGCCACACTACAATGACTAAAATTATCAATATCTCACATAGGTACAAACCTCCCTTCATTTAGGAAGCATTGTTGAGAGAAACTGTCTAGAAAAATCTAGTGAGACTAAACCAACAGAATCATTAAGGTTAGGAGTGAGGTTAAATTAGATTTATGTTTTCTTAAAACAGAAAGTTTTCACATGCTTTATACTATACATAGCATTGTTTTCAAGCCATAACTTCCAAACTTCAACATTTAATACTGTTATTTAAGCCCATCAGTGAAAAATATTGAGGTATCAGTATATAAGTTTCAAAAAAAGCCATTTCTAAAATCAGATACAGTGACAGTCTTTCTAAGCAGAAGCTATTCATGTTCCATGTTCTAAATATAATAATATAATAACTCAATACCAGAAATAATATTGGTATCCTCACTCGTACCTCCCGGCATTTGAAAATCAAAAGGAGGGACAAGAAGTTCTTCTGTGCAAAATTTTTGACCATGCACTTTTTTGACAAAATCCACTAAATACCATGTTCATTTTACCAAATTTGGCATGTTATGGAAAGTTTGAACACATTTTTGTGGTTTTTAGAGCCATGTTTTATGTGTTATTACAGTTTTGCTACTGAAGGTGAATTGCAAGTCTCAGTTCTCCCAAAATACCTACTAATCTTAAATAGTTACAGTTGTATCTTTGCTTATCTTAAATTGTTACAAATATATCTAAATGCAGGTGCTGAGTATTCAGAGTTCTAACAAAAAGCCTCTTGTTTAATTAACTTTTATAAACTTTGTATGTTTTTCAGGCGTCAGTGCAGGAAATCAAAGAGAAACTCAAGACATTTCAATAAGAAAGAAGGTCTACAGGCTGAATTGTCAAAATTGGGACTGCCCTGTGAAGGACCTGCTGATGAAGGCATTCAAATATACATGGTTATTTTCAGATCACCACTGCAAGAGTTAGGGGCAGATTTACTAAGGGTCGAATTTCAAATGCCAAAAAAATTCTAAATTCGACCAGGGAATAGTGGGGAATTAAAAAAATCCAAATTCAAATTTCAAATTTATTTAGCGCAATTCGATCGATCAGAGGATCAAATAGGGAAAATTTGATCGATCAATTGAATATTCAAATCGAATTCGAATCGAATATTCGCACGATTTTTAACGATCGATCGAATTTTTCAAATTCGATCTTAGGGAATGATCCCCATTTCGGTAGGTTTAATCTGGCAAAGTAGGTGATCGAATTTAAATTTAAAGGGGAAGCATTTGACCATCGAATTTTCGAATATTCGAATAAAATTAAATTTGAATATTCTAATCATTCGAATTTGAATAGTCGATGGTCGAATTTGCCTAATTTGCATATTAGAAATTCAAATCTTTTTGAAAATTCGATCGAATATTCAAATCCCTCATGTGAATATATGTGAATTTAGTAAATCTGTCCCCTAGTATTGTAGTGACATACCTTGAAATCAAGTGTCGCCCTTAGAGTCACTTTTCTGGCTAAAATGAGTTGGAACTAACTCATATATCTACATTGTATTGGAAATATATAGTAATTGTAAACATTATGTATTGTGTGTGCCCAAAGTAAAAGTTACAGTATTTTTTTGGGACAGAAATAACTGTCTTGGATAAAAGTTTAATTACATGTACTATGTACTATGTGCAAAGTATAAAATGCATTTTTTTAATGGATAGGTCACTACTGTACCTTGTTTGTGCAAAAGCTATATTAGATCTGAACAGAAACTATAGTATTCATGCTGTGTATATTATTCCTTTAACAATTATTATCCCATTCCTCCTGGTCTAAAACTTGTGTTACTCTTGTTTTAATATGAATTCGGTTATATACTGACCAATGAACGTGTAACCGGATTCAAGCAAATTTATTTGAAGATAAAAATGTATCACCGTGTTCTAAAGTAAAGGGGCTGCCAACTTGTGCTCTGACCAAAACTGAATGTATGCATAGCTAATGTTCATACATTATGCCAAGGTTTGTGAATTATTTATACATGTGGCAGTGCTAAAATTGGAAGTTCTTTCCAGTAGAGAAGTGTACTGAAAACAAGCAGAGAAGTGCACTGAAAGCAGGTTAACAGTGAGAATAATGTTTGAAAAGATTGCTAAAACCTTGAGGCTCTTTAAAGGAAAACTATACACCCAAGATGAATACTTGAGCAACAGATAGTTTATATCAAATTAAGTGGCAAATTAAAGAATCTTACCAAACTGGAATATATATTTCAGTAAATATTGCCCTTTTACATCTCTTGCCTTGAACCACCATTTCATGATGGTCTGTGTGCTGCCTCAGAGATCACCTGACAGAAATACTACAACTTATAGGGGCAGATTTACTGTTGGTCAAATTTCGAATAGAAAAAAATTCGAAATTCATGTGAATATGTATGTATCGATCGATTGGAACGATTTTTTCGATCGATCGAATATTTTTTATTCGATCAAAAATAATGAAACCCAATTCGGTAGCTTTGATCTGGCGAACTAGGTGGGCGAATAAAAATTTAAAGGGGAAGTACTTTGACAGTCGAATAATCGAATATTTGAATGAAATGTTATTCGAATCATTCGATTGGATCGAATATACAAAATTCAATTGTCAAAGTGGTCTTGAAAAGCATTCGAAAATTCGATCGAACTTCGAATCCTTCATGTGAATTTAGTAAATCTCCCCCTAAGTGTAAAAGGAAGAAGTGTGGAAGCAAAAGACAGAACTCTATCTGTTAATTGACTCATGTGACCTAATATGTTTGGTTTGTTTGTGTGCACTGTGAATCCTAGGATCCCAGGGGGCAGTACTTCATTTTTAAAATGGATGTTTTCTATTTGTGATTACCCAATGGCTCATGTTACTAAAAAAAAGTATATTATTATGAAAATGGTTTATTTACATGAAGCAGGGTTTTACATATGAGTTGTTTTATGCAATATCTTTTTATAGAGACCTAAATTGTTGGGGGGTATAGTCAGGGGCGGATTCATGAATAGGCTAACCTAGGCTATAGCCTAGGGGCCCACAGTGCTGAGGGGCCCATGGGGCTTTTTCAATTTATTTTTCTTTTGAAAAAAAATTTATTTTGAAAAAAAACTGTGCTGCAGGGCCCTGTAGGGTACTGTGCTGCACCCCCTCGCCTCCTCTCCCCTCCCTCCTCTCCTGTACAAGTGGTACCTGCTTTCTGGCTGGCTTAATGAGGGTTAGGCAAGTTACGCGAGCACGGCTTTGGGGAATGGGCAACTCCAGTGACGTCTCGGCTGCGAGCCAAAGCAGACGCAGCACGTAGAGCTTGAGCACGCACTGACACACACCTTGCCTAATATTCCCACAGCCAGCCAGAAAGCAGGTACTTGCCATGCATGGGGGCAGCACTGCATCTGACCAAGTCCAGCAGCAGTTGGGGTGCTATAGAAAGGGGGGGGCAGGATGGATGGGGTCAGGGGGGTGGGCCCCTGTGGAAAGTGTAGCCTAGGAGCCTCACATAGTGTTAGTCTGCCACTGGGTATAGTTTTCCTTTAAGCAAGCAAGCTTTGATCCAGCTTCTTAGTACATTGTTTTGTAACAGATATTTAAAACAATATAAAACTATAATTTTAAACTTCATGATGATCATATTATTATAGTTTTAGAAGTATATATCACAGTATGTGTTAAGTTCAACCACTCTAACCAAACCTAACACCCGGGGTTTGTGCTCCCTAGATGCCTTCCCTCTGTCCCATTTTTGGGAGCTTATCCAAAGAATAATGTATTCTTGTCCTTCATTATAATATGATGCTTAAAAGGGTAGTTCACCTTTAAATGAAATTGCAGCATCATTTAGACTGTCCTAGTCTAAGACAAATAACAATTAGCCTTCTTTTTATGATTTTTTAATTGTTTAGCCTTTTGTTCATCAGTTCTCCAGTTAGACATTTTGGCAGTTATCTGATTGCTAGTGTCCAAGTTACCCTAGACAGAGATTTGAATAACAGACTGGAATGAGAGAGAAAATTATAAGTAATAAGAAGTAACAATAATACTAAAATGGTAGCCTCATAGAGCAATAATCCTGTTGCTTCGGACAGTGATCCACTACAACCAGGCATTGCAAGCTACAGTATAAAGAGGCAGAAAAGGAAAGCAAATCATTCAAAAATTAAAATAAATAAAGAGCAACTGAAAGTAGCTAAAATAGAACAGTCTTAAACTTAAAGGAAGGTAAACTCATGGTTACTCCAAGATGTCATTAGGGCCAGAGCAAATATCTAAATTATGAACCCTAGTGACCACCCCAAGAAATGTTTGATAGTACTGCCCTCAAGCAGATGAACTAAGGCAGGCAGGCAAAAAAATTAGTGTTCTGTGTTTACCAGGGGAAGGGGACCAGGACCAACAGCCATAGCAAAGCTACACCTTTTAAGATTTTTTCCACGATTGGCAAATAGCACAGCAGTGCAACATTTAAGCATTTAAAACATACATATGCAAATAAATACTATATGTATGTATGCTTCTCATCATTCCCATAGATTTTCATAGTATCATTCATGTATCATTTCCTATGCAATTACTGACACAGAAGTGCAATGTATGTTCCTCCCGTCATGTTGTACTCTGTTCTGGTATTATCAATAAATGATATCAGTAACATCTAGTTCAGGCAGGTTCACTTATAATTAACTGTATTGAGCAGCAATACTTTTAGGGGCAAATTTACTAATACGTGAAGCGTCTAACGCTAGCGCTAATTCGCCAGCGTGACGTCAATTCGTAACTTCGGAAATTCACTAACACCAGCTCTAGTGAATTTACGCTAGCGAAGTAGATAGACTTGCGCAACTTCGCACCCTTACTCAGGCAAAGTTTCGAACTGACGAAGGATCGTAAATTCGCAAAGATGAACATTTTCCTGAACTTTAGCACTTACACTAGACGTTACTTCGCCAGGTCAGACCAGATGAAGTTCAATACAATAGATAGAGTTTGGAAAAAAATTTAAAAATGTTTCTAAGTCCCAAAAAAACGATGTCGTGTTTTACCATTGGAGGGTGATAGTCTAAAAAAGATCAATATTTTTTTTTGGGGGGGTTAGCCTCCTTCCCCCCTACATTTCCTAACATATGGCAACTCAACTACACAGGGGGCACATGTAGGGCAATAAGACAACTTTATTTAATTTATTAAAAGTTTCCTGGGCTTGTGTAGTGTAATGAAGTGGCTGTAACGTATACTTCTATTCTAAGTTAAAGTTCCCGCCTTATGCAAACTACGCTACCATTCGCCGACCTGAGCGTAAATTCGTACTTTAGTGAATTTGTGTAGTGCTGGTGAAAATTCGCCTGGCGAAGTGCGGTGAACGCTAGCAAAGCCAACGCTAGCGAATTTTCGGAAGTTAGTGAATTTGCCCCTTAGAGAGAGTGAAGTTATTCATCATGCTGTTCTTCCAATTTTTTATTTTGCATTCACTGACAGTTTCCAAAACCAGTGATGTCAGTGTAGGACCTTATTACCATTCAAGTCATTGAAGTACTGGGGCTCAAACTTATTAGAAAGGGCCCTTGCTTTGTGAGGAATGGTAGGCAGGAAATAAAAAGGTGGGGGGCAATGAGGGGTTAAGGGTAAGCCAGGTAGTGAGGAAGGAAGGATCAGGAGAAGGGAAAAGTGAGACTGAGGGAGAGTAGGAAGGAAATACCTGCCTTTTTCAGATGGAGCAGTGCAAAAAGCTACTTCCCGCCTGTCCGAGTTTTTGTTATGGGGGGTAGATGGAGTTCAATATGGATTTAGTTGTTTGTCACAGCTGCGAGGAATGCTTGCTAGGGGTGGAGGCCCCCATTTTTATGCACAAGCATGCCAGGTTGGTTTTGGTCTCCTCAGACAAGCTTGGTGGTTTTATGGTTGCTAGCTCCAGCATGGCAGGTAACCCAGTTGGTGGTGTCTTCTGGTGGGCAAGCATTCCATTTGGGGGTGTATAATGTTGATGTGTGTTAGAATATTATCTAATATTGGTGTTTAGTAAAATGTTTAATAACATTTTTATTAATAAAGCTGTGGCCTGTTTAATGACAACCTGGTTGTCCTCATTGTCTGTTAGTGTTGGTGAATGGAAACAAAAGTTTGTTTTACCTGCAAAGATGTTTAATATTTTTAACATCCTCAGTGGGATATGCAGATTTTATTCCCACAAATGAATCCTTTAACCTATAACTACCAGAAACCCCTTCAGTGATGAATGAGAACTGCAATTCAGCGACTGCAATAGACACACACAGGGAACTTTCTCTATTTCTTTACAGGAATGAATAAAATGCACAGTTTATTATTTGTAACTTCCAAACATTTCAATGTAACAAATAAAATTGCCCATTCTGCATTCCTCTTCATACAGAGAGGGGATCTTAATGCCTGGACTGTAGCACAGCTTTATGATTTTCTCATTTGTTTTTCCTGAGGCAAGGAAATTACAAAAAGCCAGAGGGTGGAATGAGCTCAGCTTTTCTTACCGCGCCGAGATGGAGTCTAACATCCTGTTGGCTTCATGGTCTGCAGAGCTCCAGTCACACAACATGTGGGATCCCCTGTCACGAGCTAGACAGACAGAGAGAGAGAGAGAGACAGAGCGAGAGGTGAATGAGAATAGACAGGAAAGAATAACACAGGGATGCAGCAACAGATCTAGGGAGGGAGGGAGAATGGTGAGGAGAAAAAAATAGTAGGTAGAGAATACAAACAGTATAGGAAGAAGACAAATAATAAAATTCCTGTAATTCAGAGCTTTTTTGGATAAAACTATAAAGTATGCCATACATTGATGAACCGATGTTGAACCGATGATGAACATTCATGATGATATGGAAACATAACCAAACAAATAAACTGAATACAAGAAAAATCATAATCCTGGTTTGATGTGGTAATTACTGGAGTTTAGGTCATCATTGGTACCTATTTTTTCATGCAGTGTCCTGAAGGGTTGGAAGGGTTACCAAAGCTGGATTTTTCCTAATGTCAACTAAATGAATATGTTTCTGTGCAAATGGTCATTTGTTTGCGCCTATCAGAAATGACCCAAATTGAGTTTGGAAAATGATCTACAGGACTATTTATTACACGTATTTATTACACGTTTACCAAAAGAGCTGTTGATGCACCAGAAGGCAGCCATATTGAGTAGTTATTATTAGAACCACATTAGGACTGAGAAAAGTCCCTTTATTATTGTTCAATGAGTAATTCACACAAGGGTGCACTGACAACTTCCAGCCATTTTGCCTGAGGGAACTTAAGGCCAAAAACGTTGATAACTATTCAAATTAACATTTTAAATAAGAGACCAGCACTTATAATTCCCATCATCATGATTATGTACAGTTTCATTATGTTTATCTTTCCAACTATTCCAAATGTGACCCGAACTTAACAATGGAAAGGACACCAGAGTTTGTGTTTACCTGATGGCAAAGGCATTCATTTACTTTAGTGACAAGAACTACTAGACTATTCAAATGGAGTTGAGAAAAATGTGCATAGACGAGTAAGAATTGTAATACAATCACCATGGCAACCCTAAATGCACCAGAGGGTAGCCATGTTTGAACATTTATAATTATATAAAGTAATGTAATGGGATTCACATGCCTTCGTTCTTCACAGTAATTCTGATTTAGCAATGCACAAGAGTAGACACTAAATATTTCCAATTTATTATACTGTAGATCAGCTAAATGTTATTAACTGTTCCAGCCAAATTATTTACAATCATCATTGTTGCTACACAAAATATACTGTAGTAATAAACTGTTTCAATATATTGTGCAGCCTAAAAAGCCGCCTTGTTTAATTAGTGCATTTTCTGCATTTGTTGTGAGAGGCATTGCCACTTAATCCCTGGCTTTGCAATTCAAGTATACTATGGGGTCCGTTTACTAAAGTGCGGTAAGTTTGACTATAAGTTTCCGCATGTTATCGCTGAGAATATTTTACTGCCAGAATATTCACAGCGACTAAGTTTACTAAACAGCGATGTGCTCAGTAGTCATTGCGATCACTTGGGGTAACTACGTTAGTGAACCAGCTTACGTTAACGGTAATTATAGCGAGTTGCAAATTTTCTGGTGACAAATTACATTTGCAAATATTTATTCTACAAAATTGTCTTGTTTTATGCGTTAATAATGGTGTTAATTATGGCAATTTTTACTGTGACATTTATGGCCAGAAATGCATCTTCAGAACTCAAACTTTATTGACTGATGATTATACCACCCAACAACATTACCAGAGTGACACCAATCAAACATGTATGCATCATATAAACCCATACTTCATCCATTCACGCACACACCTGTGGTGTTTATACAAATGGCCTGCAGGTGGCACTGTGCATACATAGGACTTTCTGTACAACTTGAAAGTGAAAGTAAGACTTACTGCTGTTATGTAATGGCTGCATGAACCTGCTAATAAAGCACTGTTCTACTCTACTAATCCTCGGCTACCAAACACAACAAATGGCGACAAGGATGTCTTTTCTACCTCTGCAGCAGCCTGCACCTTTTATACCAAACCCTGGTGAGCCTACCATACCTTTTACTGCTTGGATCCGTATGTTTGATAATTACATTATTGCTGCTGACCAAGGGGAGATTTCTGCAGCTAGAAAGCGTGCTTTACTTATTCTTTGCCTGGGAGCAGAGGGACCATACATTACCATTACCTGATGATACTTATGAAACTGCTCTTACTGCTATAAAGAACTTTTTTGTGCCAAAAGTAAATGTGGTTGCTGAAAGATATAAATTCCGCCAACGTGGACAGCGTAATTGCGAATCCACAGAACATTTTGTAGCAGCTTTGAGAGAGCTGGTTGTTACCTGTGAGTTTGGGAATCTAACAGATGAAATGCTAAGAGACCAAGTAGTAGAAAAAACAAACTCACCACACATTAGAGAGAGACTGCTCCTAGAGCAAGATTTAACCCTTGCAAAGACTATTACAGTAAATGGCCAGAAATTGCATTTGTTTCTCATGTAACATCAGCTACAGTAATAACATTTCTGTCTACAGTCTTCAGCAGAGAAGGAAATCCAAAGGAGTTAATATCAGACAACGGACCACAGTTTGTCTCATATGAGTTTGAATCCTTTCTGAGAGAGAGGAATATTGTGCATAGGAAATCTTCAGTGTATTACCCACAAGCAAATGGAGAAATCGAGCGGTTAAACAGAAGTCTGAAAGAAGCACTACAGACAGCAAATCTTACTGGAAAGTATGCCATGCAACAACCCAATCATCTCCTGCTGAATTATTACATGCCAGACAGATGCGCACTAAGTTACATGTTGCAGACGTCAAACTTCCACCAAAGACTATTCCTACAAAATCATCTACTGCAGACATTGTGAAACATCACCAAGCCAAATGCAAGGGTTATACTGACAGAAAACGTGGTGCAAGAGAAGAGAAGAGAATTAAGAAACCAGGAATACTGAAACAAGGACAATCTAAATTTACTATACCACTTGAA
>CM044433.1:78561635-78606495 GCA_024363595.1 Xenopus borealis | reverse complement strand
TGTATATATATATATGTATATATATATATATATATACATAGTTAAATAATGGGGCAAACAGGGAGATTAAATATAGAGCAAATGCTAGCAGGTAGAAACCCTGCAGTATTCACAGACTTCTAATTAAACATAAAGCCAGCATATTATACAAATACTGCACTGATATTCATTGGTTTCCACACCAACAAAAAAGTTTTAAATGCAGGTACTGTACTGATATCTAATCTTTTAAAGGACAAGCTGCTGAGAGGTGCCACTTGTTCCCATGGCTGAGTTCAAGGTCACCCCATGATCCAAGGAATCCTTCAAGCCAGGTAAGGTTTGAAGGTATGGAAGACTGAAATCAGTAACTCTTATGTGCTTGGGTCTGTGCTATGTACGTATATTACTGGTAAGAAAAAATACACTCTGATACAGAGAATGTCTTGAGCTGATTGCACTAAAACAGACAGTTAAGTTTATAGCTCTCTGCATGCACAAAACAATAGATGGGGCTGTTGCTTTTGCCTGCTGTGGAGAATTTTCAAGATGTATATCCACTGAGAAAAATAATAGGGTAGCTTACCCTGTTTAGATGTGAATCAATGAATGAAAAAAGAAAGAACTGGTACGCACATTAGTGGCAATTTATGAACACACCCAAGACGATGGGTATTCCAAAATGGGCACAATGGAGAGCACATACTGACATTGAGATCATTAAGGCATTTGCTATATACATCTGCACGTCCATGTGGTTCCCACTACATCAGTACTGCCTTTTCTGATGAATTTAGTGCCCAGTGTGGGCTGCAGCAATAGACACAGCATATCCCCCCCTATCAGCCACAATTGATGATAACTGGACTTGATGCTGGGATTGTGGGAGGGAGCTATGGTGAATTGTGGGTAGTAAGCATGGTGATTGAGTCTAAAATTTTACTTTGCATGCTGTGTAGCTATAAATGACCCCAGTGATGCTGAGGTCAGTTGCAACCACTAGAACAGTTGGAGCTGCACTAATTTCCCAATAGTCAATCAGTTGTGCTCAGAGTGCCCTGCCTCCTGAATTGAGCACAGATTTGACCAGTGATGTAGAGCAGAGGCCCCCAACCTTTTTTGGCCCGGGGGCGGGGTCAGCGGCAATTGTGCGTCCAATTTTGCCGCGCCATGTTAGTTGCTCGCTAGGCTGGCGGCCCTGTTGAGGACTGTTTCCGGCCCGGTTCTGGGCCGCAGACAAGCAGTTGGAGACCCCTGCTATAGAAGAACGCTAGATTTACTGCTAAACCAAGCGGTAGCTCATGGGTTACCACTAGAGATGCACCAAATACACTATTTTGGATTTGGCCGAACCCCCGAATCCTTCCCAAAAGATTTGGCCGAATTATTTGTGGGAAGGGGAAAACATTTTTTACTTCCTTGTTTTGTGCCAAAAGTCACGTAATTTCCCTCCCTGGTCCTAATTTGCATATGCAAACTCGGATTCGGTTCGGGCCGAATCCGAAAAAGGCCAAATCCCCTAGTTACCACAGAAGTACCTGTCAATCAACATAATGTACTTGGGCTGACAGAATTTTCTGGAAATTACTCCAATTGGACTTTCAACACAATTTGCTCTAATTTAATGCATCTGCTGCAATAGTCCTGAATCAGAGTAGTGCATCTGCACTGAAAGACTGGTATACATATCACTCACACAACTAATACTGGAAATATGTTGTAAACTGTACATATTTTAACAGTATTGCCCTAGTTACACAACTTAATATGTTTGTTTTCTGTTAGTGTAGTAGATTGTAGTAATATGCACAGTGTTGAGTATTGTGTGTTAGCTCTATAAAAGGTACTGTGTATATTTCTATACAGTAAATTAATTCTACTTCCTGCTCTTTCATTCTGTACCCAAAACATAGCCTGCAATGTATTTTTAAATTGTTCAGCACAACTTATTTTGACAATATGAATTTACTGTTTGTATAATATTCTGTTTATGCTTTTATGTTTAGACACATAGAAGATGATGGAAGAACTGGTTTGCCCATCTTATCTGACCATTGCTACATGAGCTTTGTGAATGGATCAAATACATTATTTAAAGACAAATGGATTTACAGTACATATCATTTAACTCCAAATGATGCAGAAACTATATCTGGGGTATTTCCACTGTTGCAGAGGGAATATATATTGTCCTTTTAACTGTTGGTTTTATTAAGGCTGTTATCTAAACCCCAATATTTTATTGCCCCCTTTGTGGTGTTTATATAAATGGCCTGCAGGTGGCACTGTGCATACATAGGACTTTCTGTACAACTTGAAAGTGAAAGTAAGACTTACTGCTGTTATGTAATGGCTGCATGACCTGCTAATAAAGCACTGTTATACTCTCCTCATCCTCGGCTACCAAACACAACACCCTTCCTTCCTGAAAAACCTATGGTGCTCTTAGTACAGAGGAGAGCACCTGTGGAATACAGCTTGCAGTTTTGTAGAAATCCAAACAAGTAGCCTGTTCTCACTTTGCTCTTGCACAAAAGAAAGTGAAAGGCAATCAGGGACAACCACCCAGGAAAAGGATTGGTATAACTGTGTATATCTTTCCTATAGGGAGTTTGCCCCAGTGTGAGGAGGTTATATGGAATCAGTCATAAATACTAAATTGGACAAAACAGCATATAATGAGAAACTGGTATCATTTGTATGAAATAACTTACAATTTATACAAGTAAATGATGACCATTGCTTGTGCAGAGCATTCATTAGTCAACATTTGACTGATGGAAAAACAGACTCTTCCGATTCTGATCATCACAGACTCAAAACATATTTGAAGCTTTAGCAGAGGAAAGTTGGACTGTAGCTAGTGAAATCCTGCAATGCAGCACTGCTAGTTAATGAAATGCTCGTCTCAGCCTATTAACATTCAGCTGGAGGAACGTCTCCTCCCCGAGACGCAATGTTCCCAGGGTAAATATCACGCTTACAGGAGCCCAAAACCACAACCCGACACCTGGTGTTTAACCCTGATAATCCAGAATGGGAGGAAAGACTGAGGATATATACATTGGAAGAAAGACCCAGATATGTACTATATTTAGAAAGACTCTCTCTCTCTCTCTGTGTATATATATATATATATATATATATATATATATATGGGACATGCTTGGGACATGGGGTTTTCTGGATAACAGGTACCTTAAATCTACTAGAAAATCTTTTAAATATTAAATAAACCCAATAGACTTGGTTTGCTTCCAATAAGGATTAATTATATCTTAGTTTGGGATCAAGTACAAGCTACTGTTTTATTATTACAGAGAAAAAAGGAAAACATTTTGAAAAATGTGGATTATTTGGATAAGATGGAGTCTAGAGAGATGGCCTTCCTGTAATTCAGAGCTTTCTGGCTGTTTCTTTTAATGTAAACCAATAAATACAATTTATACACAGGTTTGGACAAAACTCAGCATTACAGAATTAGAATTTTTAACAATTCATTTCAGTGAGAAAATGATTTATCATGTGAAAAGATCCATTTTGAGATGCAATTCAATTCAGAAAAACCTACCTCACTGTTTATCATGTGAAAACTATATTAAAGTATATGGGGAAAAAACTGGAACTGAATTAGGAGAAATCTCAACTGTGACTATCCATGTGATAAACCATGACATCATGTTTTCTCACTTAATTGAATCTGGCCCCATGTCTGCTATGCAACACATAGCACTTCTTCTTTAAGCAGAAATGTATGAGGTGTTTAAATAACCCCTTATTGGTCTGATTTTTTATTATAGCAGAAATTATTTCTGGAGCAGCAACTTCATGTTCATGCAAACACAATTATTTAAGGGTTTCTAGACTCCCACACTAAGGGGCAGATTTATCAAGGGTTGAATTTTGAAGTTAAAAAAAAAACTAAAAGGGTTAAAAATCATTCTAATTGTTCGATTGAATTGTTTGAATTTTTAAATTCGAATCAAATTTTTTCAATTCTAATTGAATTTTGGCCTATTCGATAGTTGAAGTACCCAAAAATGACTTCAAAATTCGTATTTTTTTAATTCGAATTTTTATTTCGACCATTCGTAACTCTGCTCCAAAGTGAATGTAATGGGGATGAACAACAACCAAGGGACAGAGCTTGTCTGTTTTGTAAAATATACATATGAGGGATTCCTGATTAGGAAGAACCACAGGTATAAAGTTGATATTTACTGCACAAGGGGACATCATTTATATGGCTTCCACAAGCTTTACTTGAGTATCTTTTACAAAGTATGTACTTTTTCATTGCACCAGCTAGTTGCTTTGTTGTAATGCATTATAATGTTGTAACTTTGTATATGTCTATGACCTAGCTATTTTTATTGATTTTTCCAGAACTCTGATGTTCAGACATTTAAGGCTTTTTGGGATTATATGACTAATCCCAGACTGTTGGAATCTTAAATTTCTATTTACTAATGTTTGAAACAACAAAGCTAGAATAAAGCATCTTAGAGCTACAGTTAGGATAAGAATCCTCTGGGGGCAGGATGAATTAAAAAGGCAGAGAAAAGAAATGGATTGAAAAGATATGTTATTTGTGGGGCAATTATAGGAAAAGAGGAAAGACAATCTGTAAAACTGTAGTTTAGAATGAAAAATCAGAACAAGGGAAAAAAGATTTTTTCATCATCATTCATATGGCAGTTGCCTCCTATGCTTTCATTTTTGCCATGATTATATGACACGGAGCATCTGTAATGTCTGGCAATCATTGTGGTTAAAAGGATCAAACTTAATGTAGAACAATTTAAGAACATGGTCTTCATATCACATTAATATATAAAGAAAATTCTAGTATAGATCAGAGCAATCCGCATTAAATAAACCCCTTTCTTTTACCTTACTTTAGCAAATTGGACAAGGGACCAGTGTTTGAGCTTTGTAAATCATTTTACAGACTGGTCGCTGCTGTTGCACCATATCACTGCTATGTATCCAGGACCTTGTCTTTCCATAAGCAGGAGAGAAACAGTACATGAAATAGTTTGCCAGCTTCATTGAAACATATTTCACAGAGAACCAAAGGAGAAACTCAGTGGTAAGGAAGCTCGGATAGATAAGAGCAGTGTCCGACTGGGATCCCAGGGGCCCACCAGAAAGCCTTAGGCTGAGGTCCCACTTTCCAAACTATTATACCTCCTCTCCTCACGCAACCTTTATGTTCTCCTACACTCTTTTCACTACATTCTGTACTGTACTCTATTCTTCCATTATTATGCCTCTTTGTTCCCATAAATAGGGAATGATCATGAAATATGCAAAATTTTTAGAAGCAAGAGGCCCACTGACACTGGGCCCACCGGGAGTTTTCCTGGTATCCCGGTGGGCCAGTCCAACACTGGATAAGAGGAATAATTTATCTACTGAGACAGTCTCTATAGTAGACCTTTATACTGCAAAAGTTTTTATCAGTAACTCTTTGGGTGCTGCCATTTCCAGGGCTATCAAAAGTATTAATACACGGTATTAGAGCTCTGAGCTGCATCCCGGGCCTCTGCTACTAATCAAAGTAATAATCTCTGTAACACTTCTGGAAGACAACCAGCTGTCAGCTAGTGAGCATTCGCCCCTGAGAAGTGTAATTAGACAAGGAAACAGCAAGGGGCTTCTGGAAACCTGCTGAGATGCAGGGACAAACAGGTGGCTTAAGATGAAGCAACCGCACCATCCATATATACTTAAATATCCATAAATGGAATACCAGCTGACTCTCAGATCAACAGGTGTATTACCATTTGTATCTTATATAAATATAACCCACATACGTAATACTCCATGCAGGACATCAGCAAGTGATTAAAAGAAAAAGTTCTCCCTTCTGGCCACCATTAAAATAAGTATAAATTTAAGTATAAAGTAGCAAATAGCTTTAATCTTAGCACTCACATCCAATGATTGTATCACAGAAAGCATAACTTCACCTTATTTATCAGCAAAGACAATATACACACATCTCATTATCTTGATATATTTTCACTGGTAGCTTTACAATACCATGTGAAGTGGAAAAAAAATGCTGGATTTTGGTGTGTACAAAATCAAACATTTGTTTTACCTTTCTCTACCTAATACACTGATAGCAAATGCTATTGGACAATTTGGACAGTTTCTTCCAGAATCATACAGACTGTGATTCAACTTCTTAAATCACATTGGCTCTTGTGCGTAGTCATATTCTCAACAAACAGCAAGTTACCCAATATTGGGCCAGATTCAAATCAGTGAGAAAAAGTTCATTGATGAGATTCAATTCGAGAAGTAAAAACTTTTCTCCAAATTCAGTTCCAGATTTTTCCCATAGACTTTTTTTATGAAATAAACTGTGAGATATGTTTTCCTGAATTGAATGGCATCTCAAATTGAATCGCATGCATGACGTGATATAAGATCCTCTACATTATAGAGAATACAATGGCTATAGATCCAGTTAGATAGCCATTGGGTTTTCATCATGTTAAAACAGATTTATAGATGAATAATAACGTTTTAAAATCCTATTAATATGAAATAAAGTTTCCCTTAGGGGAAATTGTACTAATTTTATTTTATTTAGATGGTGAAAAAAGTAGGAAACCTTTGGAGTATGTTTTATTGTAAAGGCAAAAGTGGAGACCATTAATTTCAGTTGCATGATTAACTTTCTGTTCACGTAATTTGCTATTGCATTATGTAGTACAGGGTAATTGTATTTAATATGATGTAATTAATATATATATATATATATATATAGAAATACAACAGTCGGCACTCACGAAAAAGTAGTTAAATCTGCCTGGGTGCAGTTCCAAAAATATCAATCTAGATCAGCAAAAAGGTCCGCACTCTCAGGTCTTATAGAAAAATAAAAAATGTTTAATTGCAAGTAATGACTGACATTTCAGCCTCCTCCAAGGCTTTGAGAAAAGAGTGCGGACCTTTTTGCTGATCTATATATATATATATATATATATATATATATATATATATATATATATATATATATATATATATATATATATATATATATGTATGTATACACTAGTAAACCCTCAGAGTAATGCTGCTTAGAGTTATCTGTCAAAAGAAACCCAATATTTCTTTCCTTCTATGAGTGAGCAAGGAGAGACTCAGGCAGGAAGTGATGTCGCAGCAAACTCATTTGGCATTGGTTATCCTAAACAAACAGAGACTATCTAGAGCTATTTACTCAGGTATAGAAAAGCATTCAAACTTGCACTGTTATGGCAATAAACTACCTTGGTAGCTTTCTTTCTCCTTCAAATCTCACTACTGTATGTCTATGTTTAAGACAATAGACACCATACTTTAGGCATATTTAGATCCTGAGCAAGATATCTCTTGGTATAATATCCTTATATTTTACAATAGGGGGTATTTTATTCAATACCACAAAATGACTCACTAAAAATGCAAAGCACAGAGTTCTTGTCTATCTACTTCTGCAGTAGGTGAACTCTTGTGAAAAAGAAGCAAGCCTAGTATATAGTAAGGAAGAGAGTTGCTTCAATGGTCTGAAAGTCGGATCTCCAGCACTTAGAAACTTAAGCTGGCCATAGATGTAAAGATTTTTGAAAGATCCAATAGTTAACATGAGACCACGATTGTCTCAAAACGATCGTTTAAATGCCTGATGTGTCCATCAACTAAAAAGACCATTTCAGGCGATATTGCAGCAAAACTGAAGGATCGCAGCCTGCTTTGCCCTGCAAACATAGGTAGATTGCAAGAGGACCGATAAAGATTTTCTAACCTGGCCGATCAATCATCAGACCGATGTCGGACGAAAAATCGTAAGACGAACGATCGTTTGTATCCCACTAACCGCACGATAATTTGACAGATTGGTCGGACTTCCCTAAGATCGGTCGTTCGGCAGGGAAAGATCGTTGCGTCTCTGGGGAGCTTTACTGAGTTTAAGCTCAGTATATCAAATAAAGTTGGAGGTCACAGTGCCTTGTAATGATAGTCTTTGTGCCTTTTAATGTTGCCTGTCACATAAAATGATTGTATCTCATTTGTGCAAAGAGAGCTTTAGTTTTTTAAGTGGGAAATCATTGTACATTTTAATATTTTGGGTCACTACATCTTTTAATGCTAGAAATCACAGTCTGTGCCTTATGATGGTGTGGGTCAGTTAGCGTGTATAAGCTATAACTCATTTTAAATTCTGTGGTTCACTGTGCATTTCATTTTGTGGGTAATTATGCCTCTTAAAGCTACCCTGTCATATAGGCTGGTGTCAGACTAGGCATAGCTTAGCCTGTGGAGAAATGCAGGCCGTGAATCTGCTCCTCTGCTTATGCTGTCCTGATCGCTGTGTCTGCACCTGGAAGCATTGTCTCCAATGGGGTACAGGTAGACGTGGCTGATATCAGCTGTGAAATTAGAGATCCGCTGAGATTAGTGATGGGTGAATTCCCGCAAATTCCCCGCTTGCGAATAAATTCGCGAAACACCAGCAAAAATTCGCCCAAAAAAAACGCGACGCGAGCTGAAAGTGACGTGTCGGAAGCGACGCACGTCGGAAACGACGTGCGACTCGTTTCGCAAATTTTTTCGCGAAGCGAAACGGGTGAGATTCGCCCATCACTAGCTGAGATCCCCCTAGTCCAGTATTGGACTGGAATGCATGGGGCCCACCAGAAAACCTTAGACCAGGGGCCCAACTTTCCAAACTATTATACCTTCTCTCCTCACTTAACCTCTTTATTCTCCGATTCTTTTGACCTACTATACTCTATTCTTCCATTATTAAGCCTATTTTTCCACATAAAGAAATAGGGAATGAACATGAAATAGACCAAATTGTTAGAAGCAAGAGGGCCCACTGACACCTGGTCCCACCGGGAGTTTCCCTGTGGGCCAGTCCAGCACTGCCCTAGTCTGATGCTAGCCTTGAGCTAGAGCCACACCATATGGATCTCAGCCTGTGGCCTGCCTGTCCATTCCTGTCTGCTGCTGCTCTGCCTGCACCTGGAAAATTAACTCTGCTTGGTCGCCTGCAGACATTGTGGAATTCGGAGCAAAATGCTAAATGTTGCTGGAGACATACCACCCAACTGTCCTTTCTTTGAGGGACAGTCCAGATTTTGATCTCCTGCACTGAACAGCCAGAAGATACAAGTTTCTTAAACATAATAGGCTTTTGGCAGAGAGCCCAGAATATGTGGCAGGTGCACTGATGTACTTTTTATACTCAATTAAAGATAAGTTTCTCTTGGGGAAACTGTGACTTGCAGCTTAAAGGGCAATTCACCTAAATTAGCAAAACTGTTGTAACCCATAAAAATCACAGAAATGTGTTCAAACTTTTATAACCTGCCAAATTTTGTAAAATGAACATGGTAATTAGAGAGTATGGCCACTAAATGGGTGTAGTCAAAAAATATCACAAATCTTTTTGTCACTCTTTCTATTTCCAAAATGTAGGGAGCTATGTGGGGGGCACCAGGCACATACATTTTCTGCCACATACCCCATGTCCAGTCCCCTGTCTCTACTCCCCTCACTTGTGCTGCTCTTCTAGCCCCATAGAGAAAGAGACCACTGTCCCTGTATATTTTCACGTCTGCACCTACTCGTGGGTGAGCAAGACTAGCTAGGTTTCCTAGGGTGCCCAGCCAGGCTGGCCAGCATGGCTACTATGGTCACTGTATTTGGGATTACTGTACAATGTAGTGCTACAAATGATTGCGCCATTTTATTTTGTGGATCACTGTATTTTGTAGTGGAGGGGCCACTGCAATTTTCTACTGAATATCACTGTGCCATTTAAGCTATAGGATACTATACCATTTTATCCCAAAGGTAATTTAAAGATTCGGGTCACCTCATTTTATGCTGGGGACCAAAGAATTATGCAATTACTGTATAATATTATGATGCAGAACACACAAAGAATGTGTGAACAATATCTAAGTGTAGATATAAAT
This sequence comes from Xenopus borealis, assembly GCA_024363595.1. Taxonomy (NCBI): domain Eukaryota; kingdom Metazoa; phylum Chordata; class Amphibia; order Anura; family Pipidae; genus Xenopus; species Xenopus borealis. The sequence goes on along the minus strand of CM044433.1, from coordinate 78,596,530 downwards.
ATGGGCATTTCCTATGCATATCCAGTTGTGCATATCCAATTCTCAACACTATCTGCTCTACATTTGTGTTTGAGAAAAGGCTCAATTTTATAATTAAATACTTTCTAGTGCTCTATTAAGCAAGCCCATTGTTTTCATTTGTATTGTAAGCCACCATTTCAGCACACCATAGAGTTCCTTTACAATTACTAAGATCAGTGCAAAATGGGTGCTGCCTGAGGTAGGTGGAATTATAAGTTTCCAAAATTAATGTTGCTAGAATGAATGTTGCTGAAATTAGTAAAAAAAAATGGCAGATTGTGCTGTTTTTGCACTTATTTAGGAAAGCAACCCTTATACCTCATAATTACATGTTTATCCGTTTAATGTAAAAATGCATGCCAAATAAACTCTCAATAAGTAGTTACAGTGTGTGATAACACATTAAAGACCTTTACCAATGTCTGTTTCTAATCCCTCGCTTTTCAATCTAAGAAGGAGACAACTGCAACAAATGTGCCAATAAGTTCTTAGGTCACTTTAATATAATACATTTTCAGGGAAGAGAATGAGCAGATGAAAAGGTTTAAGTGACCAGGGTCGATGTTTTAAAAAAGCTTACAATGTGAGTAGGGTGTCAGGAGACATGGAGAAACGTTTAGTAAGCAATAAGTGTGCCAGTTCACTCTGCTGGAAAAGGTGATAGGTAATACTGTAATGTAGGGCAGCTGTTTATAGCAGTGATTCAGTTAAAGTCAAGGCTCTGCCAAAAAATGCACATTTATGTGCCATTAAAGGAGAAGGATGTATTATAATAACTTTATCTGATGGTAAAAGTAAATGTAAACGAGTTTGCTTGTTTCATTTTGTTTAGCTCTCTGCTGATTTGCATCTATGAATGTTTGAGCCTATTAATGGATCAGCATCATTCAAAGGGAACTAACATCTTTTTATAACCCTTGAATCTAAGAACCGATTTACCCAAGAGCTGGCTTTCTTTTTGACTGCCAAACTCTTATACCTGAATAACTACGGGGCTTCAGAATTCAGTCTGTTTTTGCTTTTTCCTATGAAAGTGAGTAACTATGAAAAGAGGGCATGACAAGGAGATTCCTCAATTGACCCTTTGCTTTTAGTCATCCCACTGAACCCCCATTGTTATATACCTTAATGAAACGCCAGGAACCAGAAATTAGGTAAAATGGCCACTGCTTTTATTCACATTTTTATCAAATGATTTAGGATCTTGCCAGCCTCACCCCAAGGCAATAAGTCAGAATTTCTTAAGAGATCACTACTATGCTCTGCTGTTCCTCAGTGAATAGTGAGGGGCTAATTTGTTCCGTTTTGATTCTGCGAAAAATTTTCCAATTTCTTGCAAAATTCACGAAACATATTGAAGTCAACGGGTGTCAAAATTATTTTGCAGTCACAGGAGAGAACCTCCTTTCTCCCTATTCTAAAATTTCCTGTGCAGTACTGGCAAGGTCCTACAGCTTCTGTGACAAATAAAACATATATCCACTGTTATGAACTAGAGGAAGGCAAAAAATCTGAAGCCAGTGCTAATTATGCCTCATGAGGGAAAAAATCCTTCCTGACCCCAATGGCGATCAGAAACATTCCCTGGATCAAGCATTTGACATTACTTTAACATGAATGATACCACACAGACACTCACATTTATAATGTATAATGCAACTGTAACCAAAATACAACAATGCATATAGGAAAACATCAACATTTAGTTATTAATAGACAACATGAGAACATAAAGAGGAGAAGCTCCTGACATTTCACAAAATATTCAAAAAGGTGGAGGGCATGTTTCTACCTGCTCAGAATATAAGGAAGAGAACTGCTTCTTCCTCAGATTTCGAAATTAAATAAAAAAATCAGTTTACTCTTTTAAACATATTTTAGTGCACTATTAACTGATGCATTTTTTAAAAAAACATGTTTTCCCATGACTCCTAGCCCTTCATGGCAATGGCAATGACAGTATAAATAACATAAACAGTATAACTACTTATTAGTTAAGTTTGCCACAAAGTTTATACTTTCATTCATTAATAAGAGCCTGTAGGTCTCTACAATACATGCATAGTCACTGGCAAATTTACATTATACTTTTTTTATTTCTGTAACGTTAACCCCAGCTCCAGCTACAATATTTCCATAATAAAATGTAATTTGTCTAATGCTTAGTGAATAGATGTGGATTCAAATAAGAAAAGCGGGGGTGAAGCAATTTGGAGTATAAAATGTAAAAGAAGTGTTTAACAAGAAGTTAAAAAAGCCATTAACCCAAACATGCTCTATGCATGAAATAGATCTATTGTACTCCTACATTAAATGCAGGGCTGCTTTGCATTTTCCAGCGATTTAAGCTCCCCATAGACGCAACGATCTTTCGCTCCCGAACGACCGATTTTGGTGAAGTCCGACCAATCTGTCAAATTATCGTGCGGTTAGTGGGATACAAACGATCGTTCATCTTACGATTTTTCGTCCGACATTGGTCTGAAGATTGATCGGCCAGGTTAGAAAATCTTTATCGGTCCCCATGCAATCTACATATGTTTGCAGTGCAAAGCAGGCTGCGATCCTTCAGTTTTGCTGGCAATATCGCCTGAAATGGTCTTTTTAGTTGATGGACACATCTGACATTAAACGATCGTTTTGAGACAATCGTGGTCTCAAGATAACCATTGGATCTTTCAAAAATCTTTGCGTCTATGGCCAGCTTAAGCCAGATTGCTGCAAGTGCTAAGGTGATTTGCTAAGGTGGACGACAACTCTCCCTGTGTGCCATTGCCCTTGAGGTGGTTCACATTCTAAGCAACTTTTCACTTGGCCTTCATTTATTCTTTTCATAGTTTTTCTTCTTCTGAATCCTTCAAATGGGGATCACTGATCCCATCTAAAAACATGCTCTGTAAGGCTACAAATGTATTGTTATTGCTACTTTTTATTACTTCTGTTTCTATTCAGTCCCTTTCCTATTCATATTCCAGTCTCTTATTTCAATCGGTGCATGATTGCTAGGCTAATATGGACTTAGTGACCAGCTGCTGAATTAAAAGCTACTCAAAAACCTCAGAATATCACTCTCTACTTCAGGGGTCCCCAACCTTTTTTACCCGTGAGCCACATTCAAATGTAAAAAGAGTTGGGGAGCAACACAAGTATGAAAAAGTCCTTTAGGGTGCCAAATAGGGGCTGTGATTGGCTATTTGGTAGCCCATGTGTGGACTGGCAGCCTACAAGAGGCTCTACCTGGCACTATACTTAGTTTTTATGCAAATAAAACTTGTTTTCAAGATTGGAATTCAAAAATAAGCACCTGCTTTGAGGACCATGAGAGCAACATCCATGGGGGTGGAGAGCAACATGTTGCTCACAAGCTACTGGTTGGGGATCACTGTTCTACATCATACTTAAAAGTTAATTTAAAGGTGAATAACCCCAGTCCATCTGCCATGCAAGCACATTCTATGAGATCTGGGTGTGCTAATTTATTTTTTTTAGCCAAAAGATTCAGTTTGATGGACCACAACAATATGTTTATATTTAACATAGCTATGTTATGAACCTTTATTCTGGAACTGAGAATGATAAAATTATATGATATGATAAAGCTATTTTTATTTTCACAAGAAACAGAAAATTTTAAGAAACCAGAACAATTTGCCATGTTTTGCCCATATTGCAATGCAGTGAAAGAATTTTGCTTCTGAAATTTAATTAATTAGCATACAGAGCACAATTGTAAGCATGCTAAAATGGGCATTATGAGCACAACTACGTTGTTAAATGGGTGATTATATTAAGATAAAATGACATTGGGAAAGAGATAACACAATTGTTTTGGAATTCATCCAGAGTGAAAGTTGGCCATACACATGCCCCTAGTCCTTCTATAGGAGACTTGATGCACTATCATGCTTTACAGGGGTAGTTCACGTTTAAGTTAACTTTAAGAATGTTATAGAATGGTTAATACTAATCACTGACTCCATATAAACACAAATGCTTTATAAAACTTTAAATGTATTGTTATTGCCACTCTTCATCACCTGTCTTTCTATTCAGTCCCTCTCCTATTTATATTACAGGCTCTTATTCAAATATACACAAATAAAGGTTAATGGGGGCACTCCCAGTATTAGAAAAAGAAAGAAATTCTCTTTTTTAGGCAATAAGAGGTGCATATACCCCAGAAGAACCCCACAGTTGTTTATGATGAGAATCATTTAGGGGCAGATTTACAAAGGGTCGAATTGTCAAGGTCTATTAGCCCTCGAATTCGAGTGGCGAATATTTGGCGAATAAATTTTCGCCAAAATCTAATGGAATATTCGCCAGTTTTGAGAGCATATTCGACTATTTGCCAGAATCGTACAATAGAATAGTCGCAGGAAAAACGCTTGAATATTCGTCAAAATCGTACAAATCGAACATACGAAGCGTTCGATCGTGCGAATGAAATACGGCAAAAGACTTAGAAAAAAAGGGACTTCCCATAGGCTTCTATTGCAATTCGGTAGCTTCAATCTGGCGAAGTAGGCAGTCGAATAAAAATTTAGAGGGCAAGTTCTTCGACTGGTGAATAGTCGAGCACTCGAATATATATTTATTCGATCTATTCGATGCACCCGAATATTCTATATTCGATGGTCGAAAATACTTAATTCGCATATTCGAATGGTCGCAAGATCATATTAGAATAGTCGTACAATCGAATTGAGACTATTCTCTATTCTATGAATTTAGTAAATCTGCCCCTAAGTGTATCTGCTCTCTGTGGTCTGTCCCTTTTTGCCTTGATCTTGTAATTTGGTGGTATGTATATATTTTTCTGCTGCGGCTGTATTTAAAATACCTAGTGTTTTGATGTATTTGTTTGTTATACACTATATGAAAGTATACATTTTTTAACATAATTTTTTGACTACCAAGTATCACTTTTTTTGACTGAGTGTGCATCCCCTTTTCATTTTCTTATTCAAATAAATGCACAGTTGCAAGGGTCATTTGGACCCTAGCACCCAGATTTATGAAATTACAAACTGTGCTGGAGAATAAAAAGCTAAATAACTGAAAACAGCAAATAATAACAAAAAATTAGAACTAATTTTAAATTGTCTCAGAATATCACTCTCTACATCATACTAAAAATTAAGGTCAACAACCCCCTTAAATTCCTAGCGTTTCCCCTACGTCTGGCTTAATTTGATTAGAGCTAAATTTGGGGTACAGCTAAAAGTCCCCTGTTTTAACGTGCACAGGTTCAAATCCATCAGCCCTTCAGCATCATCCCAAAATTGATTTGCCCAGGCAGGTTACCTGCTTGAAAAGACAACCTCCCCATCACAATAGTCTACTCTGGCAACACGGTATGCTGAGGTGCAGTTTAAATTAAGTTTATGCTCACCTCTCTATGAAATGAATTTGAAATACTATCTACCAGGGCTCATCTCCTGTAAAAGCACACAAAATGTTAGATATAAATACTACATGAAAAAATAAAATCACTGTCCTAAAATATGGTTCCACAAATATCTTCTTACTCATAGATAAAACAACCTTCCATTTACCAATATCTGTTCCACTGCCGATTGTATCAACCAAGAGGCAAGTAACAACAAACATCTGGATCATCTAATGTTTATGTAATTTTAATTCTCCTTTATTAAAGATTCCTACAGGCATACATAATAGCCCTCTCATGCTCATGTCTCTTGTTTTATACATACCCAATGCAGTTTCCAATTTTAGCTTGTATCTGTCTCTAAAACAAATTTCTAAAGGTCAATCAATCTTCATATGAGACAGACCTCACACATTTCGTCCTTGCAGTCCTTTGTAATAGTTTAAGGAAAGGGGTATTAGAAGCAAGCATGTTTGCCTCTGGGTACACGGCTTTCTACATCCATCTGCATTCATCAAAGATATTTTTATGTTTCTAGATTAAAACTTTAGATATTTTTGTAATATCTCAAAGATACAGAGAGTTTTTCCTTTTATTGTGTGGAATTGTGAGCTCAAACTTTTTTATTGTAGTGTGGCCAAAGTAATGGGCTTTAATTTGTACCTATAATGATAATTCTTGTGAAATAGCCTACATTTAAAGTGATATGGTAATTACTAGTATTTTTAAAATGAGGTTGGTGTTATTATGGATTAGTACAGGAGTGCTAATAATCTTTTATTAGTTAACATTACAGTTTTGCTATTTTCAGCATGGGAGGAAACAATGTAAAAAAAAAGGGTTTGTTTTTTTTCAATAATGGAGGCTGAAAACATCTGGTTAAAAGCATCAGTTACCCTATCAAGTGCTAAAGCTCCCCCTTCCAACCTAGATTTGTGGAAGAAGAGGGTTCTGACATCAAGTGCCAAGTGTCACTATCCTAGTAGCAGATAAAGGGAAATGTAGGGTCATACTGAACATATCAGACAAAAACTGCCTGCAACAGCTTGAGATGGATAACATTTTCAATCCAGATTTCTACTGATGCCTTACCCCAGATGAAGCTTTCCAAGACTATATCTACATAAAGAAGAAGCCCCACTGAGGCCAATTGGCAATAGCATCAACTATCTGACATAATTTCTCGAAATACATGAACAACCTCTTAGCACCCTTAGTTGGTAACATAGAACACCAGCTGCGCAGTATGGTAAGGAGTTCACAGATCTATAAATTGAGGAAACTGAACAAGCAAGAAAGAGGGCTACCTCCTAGGGACTAAGCAGTTAATTTCATCCGAAGCAAAGGCCATTTATGCCAAACTGGAAAAACCATCCCTAAATGGTGGGGGGGGCAATATGTTGTGCACATTGAAGAACTAATACCCATGGTACCATTGTGATAAGTTCACACTTTCACAATTTGAGATTCAATGGAACCATTGTGATTGGATGCTTGTGACTATATTTCTTTAAGGGTTTAAATGCCAAGGGTATACCCTATCATTCACTTGCTTTATAGTAATTTCTGCTAGATAAATTATGGGAGCTGTCATTAGTATTATCTAACCCCAACACTGTGGATGTGTGCACAACTACTCTATTATGTGTAAACCCTCTATATCCACCCCAATTCCATTTTGCAGTACCTGCATTATTGAAAGGAGCAGAAACTAGACAATAATGAGTTTTTAATACACAGTGCCTGCAGGCTTTAGAACAGCTTTGATCACACACATTGAAATACAAAAGAATCCATGACCTATGTGAAGAAGGCTTTTTTTATAGTCACTGTTGAAAATATGCTTTGCTGACTCCTGTTATTTGCAATTGTCATGTTCAGCTTTCTTACCAATTACACAATGCGTAGGTCAGGTTTTACACACTGCAGTATCTCTATGACATTACACATGGGTATAGTGTTATCTATGATTTATTTATTGGTTTACCATGCACACAGGTTCAGTTTGTACTTTGCAACTGGATTTAGTGTAGCACACACGCCAAAGAGATAATTGAAACGGTATATGATCATTGTGTCTGGCCATAGACACAAAGATCCGATTGTTTGAATCATCGAACGATCGGACCAGGACTGGACTGAGATTCAAAATAGGCCCTGGCATTTCAGGTACACAGAGGCCCAATCAGCCCACATAGAGGCCCAAACAGCCCCCACCAGCCCACTAAATACTGACTTTCTATGGCACCTTATAGCAGCCCATCTGGCATTTGCCCTAACCCACAGATTGCCAGTCCGGGCCTGGATCGGACGTCCCCATCTCCCGACCTGCCACTAACCTTCTGTTGAAATAAAGCAGTAAAAGAACAGATCAGATGATGTTCAGCCCCTGACAGCAATTGTACGAAAGTTTATGTCCAACAAAGCTGTTGACAGTCTCCCACTGAAATACAATACATGCAGAGATATGATATGACAGAAATCTTCTAACCTGTCTGATTGACTGAACAACCGATCTGCATGGCAAGACAAATGTCGGGACACTCCACACACGATCTGAAAATCGTATGAATCGAGGATTCATATGATCGGATCTTTGCGTCTATGGCCAGCTTTAGGGCACAAGGGCATCTTAAGGTACATGTATGCAGAGCTTTGGCAGATAGATTTAAGGAAGGGCTGAATGCCTTTTTAATGAAATAGAAAATGCAAGGCAGATGATATTAAAATGCTGTTCCTTCTAAGGCAAAATGGTGTCAGTTTCAAAGGCAATTTTTTGTCTTTCTGCTGGCCCATGTAAAATGTATTATTTATGTAGTCCATATATACAGTATGTATATGTAATGTGGTATGTTGTATTGTTTGGATGAAATGCACATGAAGAGCTGAAAGTTTCCAACCTGCCTCCACCGATACATTAACCTGTTCCTTAAAGGCATTCATTAATTATCTAAAGAATGATTTGGTACAAGAATAGAAACCATGTTAGCAATCACAACAGTAATCACACCCAATAGCTTACAGTTTAATCAATGCCTTGGCTTTTGACTCAGGCAACTCAGGCAACTCATTAATTACATTGATATGCATTTCCCATGGGTTTCAGCTTGGGAACTAGTGAACCCAACATAAAAACATTCTTATTGATATTTGTATCATATAATCATTCTCACTGCAACATAACAACAATCTTGTGTCACAAACACAAAAATAGGGTATTCCCAGAAAAAGTCAAAATCTAAATCCTCAAGGCTAAAATCAAAGGCTGGATTTCAAGTTACACTTTTTACAGTACATGTTTTTTTTTGTTTTGCAAATTGTCAGGCAAAATGTATGTGAGCTGTAATTAATAGTTCACATAAGAACATATTTTAAAAAATGGGCAAACACCATGGCTAATATAGTAATGCCATTGGCTCAGTACCTACACATTGCTCTGAAACATATATTGTATAACAAGTGAAAGAGAATAAAATTCTGTGCATGCAGATTCCCCCCGGGACTTCCCTGACTTGGATAGCTTCTGTTCTCAAGCTTGCCTCGATCAATATTACCCTGGCCTTGAGGCAGCTCCACCTTCTTGGCTCTAAGAGCAGTTCTTTGTTTTTCTGTGCTCTGAAGAGATATAGCTATGCTCTCTCATGGTAACTCCCTTTTACTGCTGTATGCTCTCATGCCATATGTTCCCAAGTCTATAATACTCTGTGATTCCTTTGTTTGGGGTTCTGACTCTGCTCCACGGAGCATGTGTCAAATGAACTCAAGTCGTCTCCAGTAACTGAAACACAATGAACGAACATAGATATATGTTTATTGCTTGATAAACAAAAGACACTGCCATGCCTTAGAGGTTTGTAGATCAAGCTGTAAATCGAGGCCTCTATTTTGCTGGTTTCTATAATATTCAGCAGATTCTACTTAGGGCAACTTAAATTTTTTTCCCCATGCAATTATATGGGTGAAACCCTATGCCCAATATCCATGACACTAAACTACATACACACATGTTTAACTAATGAGAACACTTGGGGCAAATTTTTTTTTTAATTCAAAAAGACCAACCAAGATTGTTCTGTTTCCACCCACTGTCCTTAGTGATAGTTCCCTTAGATCTGGGTCAGGACCTTTACAGGACACTACTCACTGTTATGAGCAGATGAACTCAACCGGACTGACAAGAATATGCAGATTTGTTGAAGTTTATTCCACAACTGCTATAGAATCTCCCATACATTAATCAATGCAGTAGGTCAGAGAATATTTTTTACCAGGGATGGTTAGGCAGTTAGAGAGTACCTAAAATGGCTGCTAACTGAACTCTGGGAACAGCTGAAGGCATCTTCTGTTCATATCATCAGGATCTGAATTATAAATCCTCAGGGTGCTTAGGCGTAAGATGAAGCAAAGTTTTCTCTTGATATGAGTAAGACTAGTTCAGCAACAAAACAGTAAAGGTGGCTAAGTGTGGGTTAATTGTAGGCTCAATTCTCCAGTACACACCCCTGCCACAGGTGTAATCGCAATAAGCATTAAGGAAACAGGAACTGTGAATGAGCCACTGGAGCAGTACTAGCTGCAAAATGTGTTTATTTCAACAACTTGTTTTGGGCGCACAGGCCCTTTATCAAGTATAAAGGGCCTGTGCGCCCGAAACATGTTGTTGAAATAAACACATTTTGCAGCTAGTACTGCTCCAGTGGCTCATTCACAGTTCCTGTTTCCTTAATGCTTAGTTCAGCAACAAGTCTGCAGAAACCCAATAAGTGTCATCTTACTACTTCTCTTCGTATGAGCAGCACCGGCTCAATAGAAAGTCTGACGAAAGCCTGGTAGTGTCACATTTGGCTACCTTTACTACGATCCTTTGTAGCTCCCAGCCTTCACAGGGTAAAGTCTCTGTAAGAAATCCTGTAGTTCATTTTGAATAACAAGATCCCTTGTGGGAAGCTTAGCCTTTCATGACTTGTTTAGCATCTGTAGAACATGCAAACACTCCATTCTCCATTGGTTCAGAAGGAAAGATGTCAGATGTGCTTCCATTGATGTCCACAGAGTGTGCTGCAATCAAAGTGTCCTGAAGGAACCAGGACCATAACAGTCTCTTGAGTGGGAAGAGTGGTAAAAGTCATGAATGTTGGAAGGTGTGGATAAAACAGTTTGAAGGTGTCTTCAGCCAGACAAAGAATTGTCCTTTTGGAAGAAGACTGGAACTGACGAACATATTGCTTTAGTGCTGTGACTTGTTGCAGATGTGCTGGTAACGTCTGCTGTGCAGATGTGTTGACATGAGAAGGAGGTGTTCCAGTTGTCCACTTTAGAAGTCAGATTTCTAGGCAACATTTTTCCTTGGAAGGTGAGATGTTACTTTCAACAGACTGGTGTTTTAGTTCCATATTCACTTTCACCCTCTTGAGAGGGTCTTCTCAAACCATAAATAGCAATGGCAGGAGAAACATATACCCTCGAGCGGTAGTCTGTCACCTCATCATTCTAATCATTGCCATGATGCCATAGGAACTGCAGGTAGTTCCTGCTATCCTCATGGACAATGAAACTTTGGAACATCTGTTGAATGTCTGCCTTTATCGACACAAGTTCTTGACTGAAATAGATGAATACCTCTATAAGGCTGCTTTTCAAGTTGGGCCCAGTGAAAAGAGTGTAGTACACTGGCAGATCTTCATACTGAGCTCTAGAGTCAAACATTACCTTAATCGGATTCGGTTTTTTAGGCTGGTAGAAGCCAAACGATAAGAGGAACCAACATTCTTCTCTTTCCCTTAATTTACTTGCAGGTTCAGCATGGTTTTCAAACACTTTTGCATGAAGCCTAGGAAAGGTTCTCTCATTTCTGGTTTCTTGTCTGATATGCTTTGCAGTGAAACTAATATAGATATTGCTTGTTGCCTTTTGTTAGGCAAATGTTGCCTTTGTGGGCAAGAAGATAACGGGGTTACCCAGTTGTTGGACTTCTCCTGAAGGAATTCTTTATCCGCAGTTGTGAGTACTATTTGCTGTCATCGCTGGTTGATTTGAACACAGTGCTACTAAGAGTGTCTCCCTGAGACTGATGAGAATCCACACTACTCTATGTGATGTACTGAAACTGAGTTGGTTTCAAGTCTTTCTTTCACACTGTACTGGTGTGGACATCAATATGGAGCAATAGAAGTACTGCATCCATTTGAGAGTACATGGGTTTTGTAAGAAGTAATATTAGTGGGTTAACCTCTTACCACCTCTACAGATATTTCTTACAATGACCCATCCTAGGTCAAGGCGTTTGGCAGAAGGAGCATCATGAGGTCCATTGTGTTGCTGGTGTACCTTGTGTACTCTCAAGATATCTCTACTGAGCAAAAGAAGAATGTCAGCATTCTTGTCAAAGACTGGTATGCAGTTGGCTATGCTCCTTAAGTGAGGATGATGAAGAGCAACTTCAGGTGTAGGAATTTCTTCTATGTTGGGTGGTATGCGGTTGCATTCAACCAGTGTAGGCAAAGGCAACTTTGTCTTGCCATCTAGAGATGTTATCATAAAGCCATAAGCTCTATTTCCAGTCACTTCAGAAATACCTGCACAAGTGCCAAGAGTATATGGTAGTGCTTCTCCATTTATGCTAAATAAATTAAAGAACTCAGTTCGTGTCAGTGACCTATTGCTTTGGTCATCAAGAATGGCATAGTAAAGTGATACTGATAATGGAACTGCTATGGCGGCCTCAAATGTACTCATCCAGCCCCTGTAGGTTTCTGGTCGGTCATTAAACTTTGAAAGACTGGTACTGGTGAGTTCACGGCAAGCCACAGACTTTGAAATGTCTGTAATTCCATTTCCCTCTGGCTTTGGGCAAGGAGCTGCTGTCTGAGGAAAGCCAGCCCTGTCTGGCATGTTAGTGTTGAATGACCCAGGGAAGTAAGGTGATGCAGAGGCATTCAGCATAGGAATAGTTTTATTGTCCATTATTTTAGTGGGGTATGTATCTGCAGCAGTGCTGTTGATAAAAGGTAGAAGAATGCCCATGCGATTGGCACCTCCAGTTTGTTGGAGCACAGTTATTGAAGCCGGAGGAGAATATTTATTGTATTGATTAGCGGTGCAGGGTATCTTTGCCATGCCTTGAAGTGACTGCTTTGATGAATTGTTTGAATGCTCTAATATATCAGAAGCAACTGAGTGCCTGCTATTTTGTCTCAAAACTTAGTCCTTGGTGCGCTTGATGGAGTCCTCTGTGTCAGTCAGACTGACACTATCTCTATCAATCTCTTTAGCAGCCTGTTCTAAAACTTTTAGTCTAGCCAACACTGCTGCCTGGTCACGTTCTTTTTGCAAGATCTCCAGTGTGGCTTTCATTTCTGCTTTTTGACGAGCAGTTGCTGCTTCCATTTCTGCTTTTTGACGAGCAATTTTTGCTTCCATTTCTGCTTTTTGACAAGCAGCTTCCATTTCTGCTTTCTGATGAGCAGCTTCAATTTCTGCTTTTTTGATGAGCCGTTTCTGCTTTTAGGGTAGCTTCCTTTCTAGCAAAGTCAGACTCTGTTTTAGCAGTCTGTAAATCAACCCAGGCCTTGAGTAGTTGCTTGCTAAGAGTAGAACAGCTTCAATGTGAAGATCTGGAAGACCTTTCTTTCTGTGTGTCTAGAAGATACAGAGATGTAGCATCCCCCTCATGTGTGATTTTTGCTTGAGCCTTCATCTTGGTCTCTTTAAATAGGCAGTTTCTTTGCTCATTGAGTTAATTGAATCTACTTAACTGTTCTAGAGAATCCTCTGTATTGGTGCTCTTTCAGAAAGATGAATATTTACTACTTTCTGATAATCTCTGACAACGTTCAAAGGCAATATTGAGACCTTTGAGAGCACCCTCTAGGTGCAGTACTTCTTGGTCAGGTTCACTAACCACAAACATGCACAGTACTGTTTTGTTCCAAAGCTCAGTGAGATTATCTGAGAATTGGTCTTTAGTAGCTTCAAAATTATCCTTTAATTTAATAGTAGGTAAGATCATCCTTTTGAATCTGACACTTTGCCCTGGCAAGGTGGTGATGGGTTGTAAATCAGTGAGCTGTGGTTCTTGACACACAATTTCAAAAGTATCCTTAACAGAAGCCATAGAGCCAGAGAATGGGACATAGCAATGACTGCACTGGTTGCAGGATTTTTAAGAGCAGGATAGAGGCAGGTGCTGAGCAGACAGGCAGATTACAGAAAGCTCAATGCAGGATATATCCCACTAGTGTCTCCATGCAGAATATAGATAGCAACATTGTGTGAACAGTGGTATGCAGAGAAGTTCTTCCTGACTGAAGCAGATCTGTACATGTAATTATTCACACTGGATGCTGATAAATCCTGATGAGAGGACACTGGAGTGTGCATATATATAACTGTGTTATGCACATACACTGTGCTACTGCTGATGGCTGGCTGCTCCTTACAAGCTCAGAACTAACACAAAGCTGGCCCAATTCGAACTTGGCTGGCAATAATATTCTCTGACTGTTCTGTTTCAACCCACTGTCCTTAGTGATAGTTCCCTTAGATCTGGGACAGGACACTACTCACTTTTATGAGCAGATCTCCACAGACAGTTGAACTCAACCTGACTGACATGAATATGCAGATTTGTTGAAGTTTATTCCACAACTTTTATAAAATCTCCCATACATTAATCAGAGAATATTTTATCACCAGGGTAGGTTAGGCAGTTAGAGATCACCTAAAATGGCTGCTAACTCAACACTGGAAACAGTTGAAGAGGGGAGGGGGGTTAAGGGTCACAGCAGCTTCCTGAACTACAGGGAGAGGTGAAGGACAAACTAGAAAACATACAGCACAACATAATAAAATACATTTAACTGCAGCTGTGTGTAACATAACAGAGATTAAGTCGAAGTTTTTTTTCTTGTTAGAATAGGTCTGTATACGATCAAATCGAATTTGATTTTAAGTTTTTCCCAAAAAATTGTTGGCCCCGCCCATCCAGGCACCAAAGCCCCTGATCCCCACCCACTCCACATCAAAGTTAAAAGACCACACAGACATCAGTGCTAACAAAGTAACCCCCCAGGGCTCCCTTATAAGTTAAAAAAAATTGGCGCCAGGGCCCCCCCATAAAAGTTTTTTTTTAAAAAAAACATTGGTGCCAGGGCCCCCCATAAAAGTTTTTTTTAAAAATTGGTGGTCAGGGCCCCCCGACAAGTTGAAGAAAATTTATTGGTGACCAGGGCCCCCTATAAGTTAAAAAGACCTTGGCGCCAGGGCCCCCTTACAAGTTAAAAACCAGGGTCCCCTTACAAATTAAAAAAATTTAAAATTAAAAAAACATTTTTTTTTTAAATCGGTGGCAGGGGCCTATAGAGTATCAAAAGAAAAAATTGGTGGCCAGGGGATTAAAAAAAAAACCCACATTGTTGTCAGCAGAATTGAACTCGTGACTTCAGATATAGCTGTTGTCATGACTTAGGTTCTTTTCGCTGCTTCAGGACTTCGGTGTCGGCTCTTTTCGTGACTTCGGGTATTTTCGCCGCTTCAGGACTTCAGTGTCGGCTCCTTTCGGGACTTTGGGTCTTTCCACCTCTTCAGGACTTCGGCACTTCCGCATCTACGCTTTGATACGAGCGCACGCTTCTGTGCTTGTAAGGGGGGCCCGGCTCTGTTAAATATTGCAGCGCTGCCGGGCCCCCCTTCAGCACCGGGCCCGGGACACTTGTCCCCCCTGTCCCCCCCTGATGGCGGGCCTGATCAGGTCTACAGTAGCCAAATTGCTACAGTGACTCACTTAGGAGAGCCATGCTCCATAATGCCTGAGACTTTGAGCAAAGTCTAGCAAATAGGACATTGAGATATTAATAGGTTCCAGGTCATTGCACAGTGGATTTTTTAAAAATTGCATTATATTCCTTTATCAGAAAGGCATCACTCATCATAATTAGTCTATAAATGAATGCTATGTTTTTTCCATACATTTTAAATCTGTGTATTATACAATTGCCTTCATTGTATAATACGACAAAAACTAAATGATTCTGGGTTTTATTTTACTAATTTTGTTTTGTGCAAATTAAGAAAGGCCCTCTGACCTGATTCCTCCCCATTTCCCGAGGGACCAATTATCTGAGTGTCTAGAGGTGCCATCCTCCGAGTGGTAATGAAGCTGGGATCAAAGATATATTCCGCCAGCAAAGCTGAAGTAACAGCATCCCTGGCAGATTCTGAGACCCCTAATGAGAGACCTGGGGGATTAGCTATGCTTTATTTGAATATACCAGTTGAGACTATTCAGAGAAATGTAACCCTCTCATTACCAAACAGGCCAAGCATGTCCTGTGGTGTCCCAGAAGTCAGTACGATACATAGGTAATGCCTCAACACCTGTGTTTTTTTAAAGAAATTTAAACCAAAAAAAAAAAGAAAATTGCAATCTCTCCAGAATTTTGTCTATTTTCATCTTCATTCTTGCTAAACAAATCATGATGTTATTATTCCAACAACGAAACAACATTTTAATCAGAAGCATTAATTCTATAAGCCTAGCATGCACATTAGTATACATGCACCTATATCATGCACAAGTGCAGTAGCATATCACCTTACACTCTGCTCATCCAAAATGAAAGTACTGTTATTCTTTGTTCCTGTCTTAATAATTGCATCACTGATATTTACTATGGCTATATGCTATTTATATTTCTGGTGGTCCTTTTAAATGATTGAGGCAACTTTAATCAATATGCTCCAAAGATCTTTCAGTTGTCCCAATGTGACACCCAGTATGTGCAAATATTTCAAACAGGCACGCTGCATTTCTACTATCACGACTCGTAGTCATGAAACTGTGTCAGGGATGAGTATCGTATCTGGTGCTGAATCAATAAGGAATTCTAATCTTGCATTCAACAGACAAGGCTCACTCATACACAGTACAGCACGAAGTCATTCATAGAACATTTAGGGCACGGTCTCCCAGAAAATTACTGATGTTTTAACAGACAAGCTTTTTGTTTGAGCATCTCATGCCTGCAGACTGAATTCTTCTGATCTCTGCTAAAGAACAGGATCGAATAAAGCTGAAGTGAAAAGTTTATATGAACCAATAATTAAAGGGAGAAGTATAGGCATATTTCTAAACATTGTAAGTAAAACGTGAATGTTTTACTAACTTTTATTTCAGGTAGTTCCTAGGATAATTATGGAAAGCAAGTGTTGGTCTGTTGGCCTGTTTTACAGATGGGGGGGCGGTGATGATTGTCTGTAGTTGGCCAGGGGTGTCAGAGCCATGCTATGTTTCTTTTTGTCTCCATTGGTTGGAGCAGGTGGTGGTAGGCCTCGGTAGATATAATGTTGAGAAAGATTTGTAATAGGTCATTCTAGGAGGGTTATTCACTAAAACTCCAATTAATGTCATTTTTTTATTAAAACAAAGTTGACAAAACTCCCTTCCACAAATTAAATTCATTTATCATTCATTTTTCTTGAAAAAGTTAGAGTGAAAAAAGGCTGCAACAAACCAAGCATAAATTCATATAGAACTATTGACTAAAAACTCTACTTTTTCAAAATTGTCGCTGAGAAAACTCGACTTTATAGGATTATCAGACAAAAAAACCTAGAATTTATCGAAATTTTAGAAGCTTTGGGGTGTAATATAATAAATATAATAAAAAGGGGTTTGTTTCCACAAAAAAAAAATTGACCAGATAATTTCAAGGTTTAATAAATGGGCCCTAGGAGATGCAGTATCAGAGTAGTTAGTAGAGTAGCCAGGGGTTCCAACAAGGAGGCCAGAAGGGTAACTACCCTGTGGTGTCATCCATTAGTATAGGGACTCAAGTGGTCAGGCTCAGGAATATTCCTGGTGTAAAACATCACTGCACATTGTGTATCTGCTATCGCTGAGGACTAGTGCATTGATCTGTGAGTACTACCTCTAGGGTATTGCAACAGTACGCTGGTGCTTTTGTGAATACTATCTAGGAGATGGAAGCCTCTGAAGCATTAATGAAGTGATTTGTACCATCTGAAACATCACTCACTAGTGCCTAGGTTTATTTAAAAGATCCGCTTTGTGTGTTTGTGTAAATCTCCACTTCTACAGCAATGTCCCACCTGAGAGAAGACTCATATGTCACGTGTTCTACCAGAGTTGCAGAGAGTTATGACTTGTCCTGCCAGGTCTGAGGTTCAACATCTGAAAGTAATAGTGTGTGCACTCCATTTTCAAAAAGGTGTTCACAGTAATATCATTGGACTTATATACTGTATTTCATCTGCAAAGTTCTAGTCATATTTCATTTCTAAATATAATTCCCCTCCCCACTGACTATAATAATAGTCCGACTCTACAAACTGCCCTCTTAATCATCGGTTAGCAAAAGAGTTATGAGTGGGTTAGTCTGCAGAATTTTTCGGTATATGAAATGAATGTCCTTCAAATGGACATATGCAACTTGTACTGAGCAGTTTCTTGATTTTCCGTCACCATATATTATTATTGCCTTTTGTAAGGAACCTGTCCCTGAGATAACTGTAGCATACCAATAGGAAGGGAATCATTTTTTTGCAGTAGACACTGTGTGTAGTCCTAAAGAACTGCAGCAGATTTGCTGATTTTACTAAAAAGCAGATAGTATTGAGACAGAGATGAGAGTAAAGAAGTCAAACAAAAAGGTGCAATGCATTATGTCTTTTTCCACCACTGCACCTTGCCCCTACCTTTTCAACACTGCAGCAGTTATGTGCAAATCTTTGAGTGTCTATGATGGGACATTAAGATCTGTGTTTGAGTGTGGTTATCACACAGGTGGGCCCAACCATGGAAGAAGCAGCATTTTGGAGGGATAAGGGAGTCCCCTTACCTGTGCATTGTTCATACAAAGTCCTAAGAATACTTTGCACCTCATGTCAGATAAGCACAAGTTTTCAGTAAATGTCACTCTAAAGCTGGTCATAGACGCAAAGATACAGTTGTACAAATACTCGATTTGTATGATTTTCATGTGTGGAGTGTCCTGACATTTTTCGTGCCATGTCGATTGGACAGGTTAATAGATATCAGCTACCAATAAGGTCTCCATGTATTGCCTATCTGACAATATCAAAGGGGGTTGTCACTATTATTTGTTGGACCTAATTTTTCTATGATTTGTCTGGGATTTTAATGGCCAGAATAAAATTCACTGGCGTAAAAAAAAAAACGAGTCGCTCGTCAAAAACGCGATGAAAACAACGCAACAAAAACGTGATGAAAGCGACGCGACGAAAACACGACAAAAACGGGATAGATTCGCCCATCACTATTCATAAGTATTTTAAGCAGCTGTGCTAAGCAAATGGGAGAAAACTGTTCCTTAGTCTGTGACTTCCTAACTGGAAATAAAGAGAACTGGATAGTTAATGGTTATCCTCCACAACTGCATTTACTTTTTCAATGATATATTGATTTTGTGGGATTACTTTCACTCCATTGCCTCCAATGTGCCACAGTAACTCATTATTACACCACTCTCCTCATAGGTAAATATTCAAGTCCATCATTGCAAAGGGTACCATGCACTCTTCTAATCGTTTTTTTGCACACAGATGTAGCAGACTGTAATATTGCTTTTGCATAACAAAACCTGTAGGTTATGTACAGCAGACACTATAATAAACTGGTATGAACCCGCCAAGGCTGCCAAATCATTTTAACTGACAGTAAGGTACTACCAAGCTCAATTTATTGTAATTTAAATACAAAGCCTTCAAGGCATATCAAACTGCACTTGCAATATCATCTTTAAAGGAGAACTAAATCACTTTATAGGGGCACCCCTCCCAAATATAACTATGATCATAAAAGGCAGAGAAACAAAGCTGAAGACAGAACCTGATTGCCTGCACATGCTCTGGGTGGGGGAAAGTTGGCAGAAAGTCTGGGACAGAGAATCAGTCAGACATAGCTGTCACCAACCCAGCTCTGTTGCTTTTTCTTTTATGATTATATATAGCGGAGAGGGTGTTATATTTGGGAGTGTGGGTGGTTCCCAAGGGAAAAAAAGGGGTGGGGCCTCTGCATGAGACCTTCGACCCATGTATGCTGAAGTTTTGCCTCTTCCTAAAATTCCAGAACTGACTGGGTCAAAACTACAGATGGGCAGGCTTGATTGTTGCATTCAATTCACATGCAGACCATTAATCTCAGTGGCGAAAACTTGCAGCTGCGTGTTTGTGCTAAATACTTAAGCCACAAATGCTTCATCTATATAAAGCCAAAGGCACAAGGTTAGGTTTTTGTATTCCACTAACAGCCCTACCTAAACATAAATGCATTATATTAGTACAACCTAAAGCATTTTAAACCAGCTAGATTGCTTACACTTTAAACTACAAATTAAGGCAATTGTGCAATAAATGCAGGCTGGAAATACAAGTCAGTTAATTACAAATCCAAGGCCAAGTGGGACTTCCCTCTATGCACAATAATTAAATTTATCCACACTTTTCATATAAAGCTCAGCAACATGCCAGTGTCAGGGGACCCCTGGATTTCCAGGAAAAAAACCTTAAGTACCTGAAACGGGAGCAATGTTATCTTTCATGTATCAGCACGGTTCTAGGAAGAAAGCCTTTTTTAATTGCTCCCATCACACACCTAATAAAGTATGGGTTGAATTAGGAGCAGTATGTAATAATAAGCAATATTATGAACAGTGACAGTCAAAAATTAGGTTTTTATTTGCATTGCATTGCGCCTGGTGTTTAGATGCTGCATCTTTATACTGAGGAAGGCAGCTGACTTTGAAATCTACCTAAATTTCATCATTTAAGGAAAAACATTGTTTTTAGCTAAGGAAAAATGAAAAATTTCAATGAAAGTGGAAACTGTAGCAAAATAACAAATATGCTGGATTGGGGGGCTGTTAGGGCTTCCTACCAATGAGGCGAGTTGAGAAACTCAGACAGAAGTGGCCCACAAGTTACCAGGGGTGGCAAAAAGTAAATTTATCAAACAGATATCAACCTGCATAAACCAGAATGACCCATAAAGAGACTAGACCTGGCAAAGACTAAATACATCACTTATTACAATATCAGGGCTCCCTTCCTCCAACTTGTGCCTATTCCAAGGGTTTCACTAGTTAGCAGAGGGTCCCTACATAGAGAGTTGGGAATAGGAGGCAGAAAAATGTAAGTGGGGGACCTGGGAACTTATGTCCATGATTATGTAAAGATAACCATTAGCAACATTGCCAGAAATAAAGCTGTAATATATAGAAAATGAGATGACATGTTTTTCTTAAGATTAATAGAAGGCAGAGTTGAAAGTCAAATACTCACACCAAGTGCCTTAAACTGCAAGGGCTTGGGAATCCTGCTTTATAAATTCCTTTTTGGTTTAGTGGATTCATAGATATCAATGAAATGTTTCTGGATAAAATGTTCATAATTCCTAGTATATTTAATATTCTCTTTAGGTTATTAGAAGATTTAGTGAAGCGCTAATAACAAGCAGTTTGTGGAAAGAGTTAAAACCATTATGTGATTCCATGTGAGAGCTTCAGAAAAGAGGTGAGTTGACACTATTTGATACTAACTAAGCTTTTCCCATACTGATCTTTAAAAGAACATATAATCAGAACATCAGATATAGAGAAGTTTTATAAACGTTTGCTGCAGTGAGTCTTGCCAAAGCATTGTGCGGTTGGCAGTACCATATAAACATGATTTCGGAGAGCAAGTGATACGCAATGTGATGCTTTCTTGATTTAATTTATAAACGTTCGTCTAACATTCAGTGCTCATGTGACCAGAGATCTGTCTCATCACAGTGCAGGCATTCAGCAGAATATCTAATTGGCCAGTGACATTATATCCATAGCTGAAGTTTCCCTTCAAACACTGCAGATGTTTGAAAGGATTATAGCTCTTCTACAATGTATGAGCATATTTAGATTTTTCAAAAAGACCGGTGCAGGCACTGTTTTTTAGAACAATCATCTGGTTTATGGTGCCATACATACTCCCAGGTAACACCACCACTTTTGCTAATATAGTCTAATCATATGTACCCACTTCATTTTACCATGGTTTCCGGTGTTTCCTTCTTTTCCCTTTAAAACATACCCTCAGAATATTTTTCCAGAATGTTCATTTTTTAAAAACATTGCTAAAATCCTGCTACCTTCAAACTCCCCAGTAGGATTAATATTTTGCACAAGGTTACTTGTAGGCAAGAATGTTTTCCTGTGCATAAAGCGACCAGAATACTTGTGCAAGTATTCACATTCCACTATAAATTCATATTTGTGTACGTTTTCCCATGGGGAAGACATGCTGCATACTTCCAAATCCTGCTGCACATAAAGTAAATCCTTTTCATATTTATTGTACCGAATTCTGCCCTATGAAAAATATACCCAATCTGTTTGGTTTCTTATGAATACACTGCAGATTGCAAGTCTTAGAGGGAATAAAGCAGATTGTGCTCACACCTAAAAATCATGATGATATGGAGCAAAAACTGAACAGATGTTGTACTGTGTAAATGTAATACTGTGCCATGTTTGCAGATGTACTCCTGACACTCTAACAAAGGATAGGACTAAAACAATCTTATGGAAGCATACACAGTGAGCGGAAGGGAGTCTGTAACACTTAATCATCCAAAAAGCTATTTCTAAAGGAAAGGTAACAATGAGATCGTCAAATTCTTAAGACAAGTGGGTCCTGCAAAATCAGGGTTGCTCAGTGTCGGACTGGCCCACCAGGATACCAGGAAAAGTCCCGGTGGGCCCAGGTGCCAGTGGGCACTCATGCGGTTAATCTGGCCAAGTTCAAGGCAATTCCCTATTTATAGAGGCTAAATAGATGTCATAATAGATTATAGTATGTAAAGTAAATACACTAGGAGAATAAAGATTGAATGAATAATAGTACTGAGAGTGGGCCCCTGGTCTAAGATTTTTTGGTGGGCTCCTAGTGTAAGGTTTTTGGGTGGGCCCCTGATGTCCCAGTCCGACACTGGTGTTGCTTTTCTTTCTCCTGTCCTTGCTAAATCCAGTAAACGCACCGCATAAATCAGTTTATCATCATAGCTGTGATAATCAATTTCCCACTGCTGTAGCTTAGGATTATATCTATGTCTTGCTATACCACATAGTAAGTATTCACTTCCTGCCACTGAAATTGCTTTACTTGTAATTTACTCAATAAATATTTTAGGAAACAGAAGCAGAGCTAGAAAAGCATGCATCAAATCATGTTTGCTAGTTTAGCACATCATAACATGATCAATAAAACCGTTTTAAAATAAGGATCCAACAAAGGACATGGTAGGGTTAAATTATTCTCTGCCTTATCTCAAGCCCTAAGGAAGTGTGCTTGTGTTTGGAGCTGGGATGAGAGGTCTTAGCTTTGAAAGCTGAAGTCTTGGCAGGTGCCTGCAGTCCAGTGTATTCTTGGAATACAAATGAGAATGCAGGTATAGAAATGCAGACACACATAGGACTCCCCCACTCCTGCCCCGCTTCTAAGCAGCAAAAAAACTAGAGCCCTGAAGTCAAAAATGAATATTTCCGAGAGACACTTGGCTACACAACCTGTCATATGCAGAACAATGGATAAATGGAGATCTGGGGAAGTCCTTGATAACAAGGCACTGAAAGCAAAATAAGGATATGCCAGGTTCTGTGAAGGTTGCTGTAAGGTAAAAGTAATCAGTGGAAATATCATCAAAATTGCAGCAGGTTTGAGAGAAGAAAGCATTCAATGGGGAGTTGTATGTTACTGAGGTTAAAAATATTCATAAAAATACAAGTCAAGACAGAGAAGTCAAGGTGGTTTCACAGTACTGTGCTTTGTAAAAGGGCAACAAAACCGAAACCCCTGATTTTTCTTTTTTGCATTCATTAGTTTTTAATGAGTTTAATATGTACATCTGCAAAGAGTATTTGTTAATCAGCTGACTTCTGCTAAATAATTTCAAGACTCAAAACCAGCAGTGCAGAGAGTAGAAACAAACAAGCAAAACCCACTTTCATTAATAAATTGCTTAGAATTATATTATCTAGGTCCCTTACACACGGGCGTTTTGGACCTGCGCTCCCCTGCGTTGCGTTTGGCTGCATTCAGCCGCAGGGGAGCGCAGGTCTAGACGCACCTCATTCTTTTCAATGAGGTTGTACCCACGAGACACGTGTAAGCGCCGAACGCATGTTCAGACGCAACATGCTGCATTTTTCCTGCGTTTGTCGCCTACATGCGTTCGTGTGAGTACAGCCCCATTTAAAATAATTGAGTGCATCTATACCTGCGCTCCCCTGTGGATGAACGCAGCAAACTGGTTTTACAATTTGGAGACTGCCATTTTCAGACACCAGCAGTGCTGCTATAAAGCGCAGAAAGTCATATTTGCATAGTCAATGTGGCACAAGCTTTGATAGTTATTGCATAGTACTCTATAATCAAGGAATCAAAGTGTATAAGCATTAACAATATCGAAACATGTATGTTGGATGGTCTTATTTAAAGGAAAACTATACCCCCTAACAATGAAGGTCTCTATAAAAAGATACTGCATAAAACAACTCATATGTAAAACACTGCTTCATGTAAATAAACCGTTTTCATAATAATATACTTTTTTAGTAGCATGTGCCATTGGGTAATCATAAATAGAAAAAAGCCATTTTAAAAAAATAAGGACAGCCTCCTGGGATCGTATGATTCAACGGTGCACACAAACATACCAAACAAACTTTTCAATTGGTCTTCATTATTTATTTTTCATAGTTTTTTAATGATTTGCAATTTTCTTCTGTTTCTTTGCAGCTTTCAAATGGGGGTCACTGACACCGTCTAAAAACAAATGCTCTGTAAGGCTACAAATGCCACTTTTTATAACTTATCATTCTATTCAGTCCATCTCCTATTCATATTCCAGTCTCTAATTCAAATCAATGCATGGTTGCTAGGGTAATTTGTACCCTAGAAACATAATTGTCTCAGAATATCACTCTCTACGTTATACTAAAAGTTAACTCAAAGGTGAACAACCCCTTTAAATATATATACCAGTTTGGTAATCTGTTGCTCAAGTATTCATTTTGGGGGTATAGTTTTCCTTTAATAGAATCTGCAATATAAAGAAGATGTGTAAAATTAAATAATAGGCACTAGGTGCAGAGTCCTTGGTAAGTACAGGGTTCTGTGTGATGGGCTGCATCTGTCAGTGCTCCGTAAGTTGAATGCCATGCAATTTAGATGGCAGGTAGTGTGTAGAAGGGAGAACTACATGCCTCCCCTCTCCCACAATTTATAAATACAGGGACTGCATATCCAGAGTCCTTTGGATACGTTAAGGGCAGGACACTAAGTGCAAAAAAACTGCTCCCTGACCCACACTTACTTTATGATCCCTAATTGTTCTGGTGTCAGGATGTGCAGTGTTAAGATACACTGAGAGCTTGATGGCTACCATTGCCACTCCATTAGAGTGTACATTAGTTTATCACTGAATCACACTAACCATGTAGACTTGGAGCACTATCCATGAATTAAATGTAGGTCTTTTTACAAATTAACAGATCACATATTATTTCAAAGAAAGATAAAATGTGCCACTTGCCAGTGCTCGGTATGCCTTTAAAAAAAAATTACAAAAAAATGAGGTGTTAGTACCACACTTTGGCCAAAATATGTAAGCTCACATGCCACATCAAGCCACATCAAGGCCCCTCATTGAACGTGAGTCCTACACTATTTGTGAGTATTATTAGTTTATAGTGCATTTAAAATCAAGTCCCCCAGCAACCAGTAGTAAGACCATTGTGCACTTACCCTAAGCTCAAGAGTGGGAAAACTGGAAGTTTTTAAGCCCCAGCCAAGCAATATGTGGCTATAATTTGTACACTAAACACAAAAGGTTTAGTGCTTAGTGTACAAATTATTTCAAAGAAGCCTACATGTTGCTGATACGAATGGGTACAGGTAGCGGGAATGTCTATCTGAGATGAGACAGTATCAATAGTAAGATATGTGTATATATACATATATAGTACCTTCAGTAAAACATTTCATGATTTAAAACAGCACATTTGCAGTTTTTCCATTCATGTCTGTGTTTCAGTTGGCAGAGAACCTATAAAAATGTGCAAATTTCAAGTCAAAAACAATCCTGTGAATAATAGGCAGCAAAGAGAGGTATTGGGAAACGTTATGTGTGTCATAGACTTTAAACAGTTATGATGGTCAACTGCTTAGAGATGAATGCTCACAAGACTATAGATAATGGTTTTTCATGCCACTTTATTAGATTACCAGTGCACAAATAATATTCCTGCTTAAAGAGCACCAATCATAACTAAAATGATTTACCAAGTAAATACACTTTGTGACAGTTCAAGAAATACGATTTTTAAAACAGAATTGTTTATATAATGTAAATCATCAGCTCACTATACCGTCTGCAGAATCTCCCCTATCTCCACTGCAGTTCTAGCTGAGGCAGGCATCTTGGATTTCACTGACTCCTCCTACCTATATCTTCACAGCCAACTGTACCTCTGAAATCTCGCACATGCTCAGTTGAAATTTCTTGCTTGCCTAATAAACCTTCTAAGCTATTTTGAAATCTGCCAAACTTCTGTGTTAGTGCTGCCACCTTGTGGATGTTGCTGTGTGTGCCTCTCTTGATACTTCTAGAGTTTACTAAAGCTAGGCATTCTGGGTAGAATACTCAGGGCAATGCTACAATCTGAGCATGCTCGTGAACTCATTTGCATGTTGTAGTCACAGTATGGATTCCCTCAGTACATTTGACAAAGCATGGGATTTTTTAAAAACTTCTGTTTTTTCCCCAAAAAACTGTATATGTAGTTTGATTAAACATGTTTAGTTTGTACTGGTCAGGTTGTTAATATGTGTTTGATTTTGGCTGTGATTGGTGCCCTTTAATGATTCCTGCTTAGAAAACAGAAAAGGGTTCATGGGAACTATCTACTAATCATATTACTTATTATATATCAAGGTCCAGGCATGAAGTAGCTTTGGTTACCTGTTTGCCCAGTTTAGCTCAAGAAATTACAAGAACCATAGATATTTTGTGATTAAAACAATAGTTAAAAAGTATGCTAGCACAAACCCTACTGATTTTGCTCATGTTGAACAAGGAAGTATACTGTCCCTTTAAATTAGACCTCTGGTGTGTGTGGCTATAATGGAGCAGGCTGTTTCTTGTTATATGTTATTGAATATAGTTGTGGCTTTAATATGCTTTTCACATGAAGCAATTGTGTTGGTTATGCAGGGGGTGGAGGTTTGAGTTATTTATTTTCCCTTGATGTCTTTAGATGATAGCAATAAAAGTGCATCATTTATTTATGTATTAATGCAGAGTGTTTGCATTCTATGCACTTGGTTAGGGTGCATTTATATCTCTGCCATTTGGTTTTGTTCCCTCGCTGGCTATGTGTAATCATCAGTCTGGTTTGTGGGTCTCAATGCTAATCCATTTGATGGCAATTGTACAGCAAGATGAAAGCTCCCAATGACAGCAGAATATTACAGTCTTACATGCTCGTCCAGCCTTTCTCTCCCCCTCTGCCCATTTTGTTTATTTGAAATAAGAAGCTATAAAAGAGCGTTAGATCCTGAAAGCATAAAAACTGACCACTAATCCTTTAATCTGAGCCTGTCTGCTGAGAAGACACGGCAGTTGGGGGAGCCTGGCACTGCTGGTACACGAGCCAAGGAGATTTCTGCCATGTTAGCTTGTTATAATTCCCAAAGTACACAGGATTTTATTAATGTTTCGGGAAGCAGATTTAAATAACCAATTCACCTTCACATGCAGATCTAAACTCATGGCAGTTAATTCTCCCAATGTACTGTATAAAATTAATATTTTAGTAAAAGTATTTGTATTTATTTGCAGTAGCTACCTCAGCCCTCTTTATCTTACTCCCATGTAGTCATGTGGCACTCACCTACTTATTACAAGCCTACAACATTCTGCTGATTTACTTAACTGTTGAAGGGATAACCAACCTTACCTTGGGTTCCAAGCAGTGTCTCCACTCTTGCTGAGAATGCTGTCTGGACAATCCTTCCTGCATGTGTGATGTGTAGGGATGCACCGAATCCACTAGTTTGTATTTGGCTGAACCCCCGAATACTTCACGAAAGATTTGGCCAAATCCGCACCCTAATTTGCATTAGAAAATTAGAGGTGGGAATGGGAAACTTCCTTGTTTTGAGACAAAATTTCACGCGATTTCAATCTCCGACCCTAATTTACATATGGAAATTAGGATTTGGATTCTGTTCGGCTGGGCAGTCGGATTAGTCCGAATCCGAGTCCTGCTCAAATAGGTCGAATCCTGAACCTAATCCTGGATTTGGTGGATTCCTAGTAATGTGTAATGAATAAAGGAACCACCAGCAACTAGTTACACGACAGGAAGGAAAGAGAAAGCATCGGCAAACATATGCCTATACAGAACATTCTACACAGAAAATTATTGGAATAGTGTGGGAGGCTATAGGGCAGATTTACTAAAGTGCGAAGTGGCTAACACTAACGACAATTCGCTAGCGTTGCCACCTGGAGGGACTTCGACGATTTAATAACATGCGCTGGTGCCAATTTGATAGCAAAAGACACTGGCACTATCAGTGATTCGCGCTCTGTCACCAGGCAAAATGTTCGCACTGGCAAACGGTCGTTACTCCGCAGTTCACTAAAATGCTGATTTTACTGAACTGTAACTCTTTCACTAGAGTTGCCTTCTGTTACTTAAATCATATCCTGTCCAAGTCCAAAAAACGTTGGAGACTTTTCGTTTTTTTTCAGCTTGATTGCCTGCAAAAGTCCTAACAAACTTTTTTTGGGTAACCGGTTTCCCCCATACATTTTCAAACATAGAACATTAATTTTACAATGTGTATGGCATTATATTAACTCTCTTGTCTTTATTAAGGTTCCCTGGACATGTGGAATTTGTAAGTATTTGCACAAACATTTAACATAAAGACATCCATACAACTTTAAATTTCCTGCCCTATGCAAATTGACCTGAGTGCAAGATCACTAGCGAATTTTCGCCAGGCAGATCTGAATGCTAGCGTATCTTTGCTTTGAAATGCTTGCACTGCTGAAGTAACGCTAGCAAAAAGTCACCAGTGTTTGGCGCCCAGGACGAAACTCATATTGCATCAAATGCATATTAGTAAATTGGCGTAGTATGAGTGCATTTGTGCCTGATGAAATGTTGCGATGGGTGCGAAATGGACACTGGCGAAAATTCACTGGTTAGTAAATCTGCCCATTTCTGTTCTCTTTATGGAAAGCAGCCTGAATTCACCTGAATTCCATGTTGCTTAATAACAACATTCAAAGTCTATTTAGACATCTCATGCTGCATAGATAGCATTGCCTTAAAGGGATACCGTCATGGGAAAACATTTTTTTTTTTTTCAAAATGCATCAGTTAATAGTGCTACTCCAGCAGACTTCTGCACTGAAATCCAATTCTCAAACAAGCAAACAGATTTTTTTATATTTCATTTTGAAATCTGACATAGGGCTAGACATATTGTCAGTTTCCCAGCTGCCCCCAGTCATGTGACTTGTGCCTGCACTTTAGGCTGGAACTGCTTTCTAGCAGGCTGTTATTTCTCCTACTTAATGTAAAGCTGGCCATAGACGTAACAATTACGATCTTTCTCGGGAAAGATCTTTCCAAGAAAGATCGTTCGTTTCAACACACACGTGTAGAGCTGAATCGTCAAATATACAGGTAGAAACAATAGAAATCTACTTGTATCTGACGATTCAGCACTAACAATGGCCGATGTTCAGGGAGATTTCAAAGGCATCCGATCAAAATTTTCCGTCCAGTCCGATCAATCAGCCGACCGATATCTTAATCCTCTGACGATATCGGTCGGCTCATCTCCCACCATACACGCACCGAATATCGTACGAAAATTCGTTTCGTACGATATTATCTGTGCGTCTATGGCCACCTTTACTGAATCAGTCTCAGCGGGACTTGGTTTTAACTATGGAGTGTTGTTCTTAGATCTACCAGGGAGCTATTATCTTGTGTTAGGGAGCTGCTATCTGGTTACTTTCCCATTGTTCTTTTGTTAGGCTGCCGAGGGGGAAGGGGGGTGATATCACTCCAACTTGTAGTAAAGCAGTAAAGAGTGACTGAAGTTTATCAGGGCACAAGTCACATGGCTGGGGGTAGCTGGAAAACTGACAATATGCCTAGCCCCATGTCAGATTTCAAAACTGGATATAAAAAATGTTTGCTCTTTTGATAAATGGATTTCAGTGTAGAAGTCTGATGGAGCAGCACTTTTAACTGATGCAATTTGAAAAAACTTTTTTCCCATGACAGTATCCCTTTAAACTCAAAGAATTAGAGGTTTTCACTCTTTCTTATGAAATTATATACAGGTAAATATTGTCTTACTTCCCCTGTGACTGACTATGCATCCAGTACCACTAATGTAATTGTACAGATACATCCTAACAAATTTAAGGTTTAAAACCAAGGGTTCACACAATGTTATTCATGCTTACTAGATCTTATCACTATAAGATATTAGGGCATAGCTTGGACAGTAACCTAACTGAAGAACCAAAAGAATAAGGCGTTGAACCGGGGCCCCAACCTTTTCTACCTGTGAGCCACATTTAATTGTAAATAGAGTTGGAGACCAACATAAGCATTAAAATAGTTCCTGGGGTGCCAAATAGGGGCTGTGATTGACTATTTGGTGGCCCCTATGTGGACAGCCAGCCTTCAGGATGCTCTGTTTGGCAGTACACCTGGTTTTTATTAAACCAACGTTTGCATCCAAGCTGGTAATTCAAGAATAAGCGCTATATTTTAAAGGAATTGTTCAGTATAAAATTCAGTAAATAGGCTGTGCAAAATAAAAAATGTTTCTAACATAGTTAGTTAGTCAAAAATGTAATGTATAAAGGCTGGAGTGACTGCATGTCTGACATAACAGAACACTACTTCATGCTCTTGGTTTCAGTTAAATTAGTTACCAGGCAGTATCCAATGAGTGACTTGAGGGAAGGCCATATTGATCATAACTGTTTGCTTCTGAATCTGAAGATCAATTGCAAGCTTGCTGAACCGTTATGTCCCATGTGACCCCCCTTAAAGTCTCTGACTAACTAGTTAGAGGGCTGAAAAGCAGGAAATTGGGTTATCTTCTGTGATGTTACACATCCAGTCACTCCAGCCTTTATAGATTAAATTTTTGGCTAACTAACTATATTAGAAACATTATTTTTAGCCTACCTATTTATCAAGTTTTTATTTTTACACTGAACTGTTGCTTTAAGGCAACTGGGAGCAACTCACAAGGGGTTGGTGAGCAACTTGTAGCTCACAAGCCACTGTTTGATCACCAGTGTTGGGGGACCAAAAAGGGGCCAAGAAAACCCTGTAGCGAGCAACAAATGCTGTGAAATGCTTCCATAAACAAAAGGTATTCACATCACATACTACATTTATAGCATTACCTTACACACAAAAGCAGAGATTGTTTTGTTCTTCCATTTAGTATTATATAGCATGTTTAACACTAACATGGTGCCCACATCCAATAAAGTATGAGAAGGCCCATATCTCACATACTGAGAGGAGAAGCACAGAGGCCCATTTTTTTGTAGCTCATTTACTGGTAGGCCTACACACTCAGCACTACCTAGAACGCAGTACTGACCACAGCCTGTCTCTGCATGCAATATAATTATTCTCTCATTGTCTCACTACAGTGTTGGCGGATGTGGGATTTGTAGTTTAGCAACATGAAACCCCTGTATAAGGATAATATTTTGCAAAATCCTTTTCTAGCAATCTGCAGTCCCCAGCAATGCGAAATTACCTTTATGTTTTGTAGTCAAGTGATCACTCACACATTTAGAAATGGAGCACTGCCCAAGCCTGCCTTGTAATCTGCTGTCAGATCACTTTACATTAGACCAAAAGCCATCTTTCTCTGTCTATGATGATAATCAGAACAGCAATGTTTTTCTGATCAATGACGTTGCCTCTCCATCTCCTCTAATTTAAAAGATTATTCTCCGGGTCTGGTATGATATGTGAAATAGATACAGTATATCTTGTGGAGGATTCACTGAGCAGGCTAATGTTGCAGCCTATAGGTGGGATACTAAAGAAGAAAAAGAACAGCCATTGGGGTCTTTACACAATAAAATCTGAAAAGCCCTCCAAAGCCCCCTCCCCTGTCTATTTAAAGGACCAGGAACACCAAAAAATGAAAGTGTTTTAGAGTAAAGAAAATATCATGTAGTGTTGCCCTGCGCTGTTAAAACTGATCTGTTTGCTTCAGAAACACTACTATAGTTCATATAAACAAGCTGCTAAGTAGCAATGGCGGAAATTGAAAAAGGCTATATGGCACAGGATAAGTAATAGATAACAGATAACATTATGTTCTACAGAGCTTATCTGCTATCTGCTGTGTAACTTGAGCCTTTTCTCCTTTGACTAGTTGCGCCCATGGCTACACAGCAGCTTAAACAATAGTAGTGCTTCTGAAGCAAACACTGCAGTTTTACCAGTGCAGGGCAACACTGCATTATATTTCTATTACTTTAAAACAGTTTCATTTTTTGATGTTACTGGTCCTTTAAAGGGTGTGTGGGAGAAATTGGCTAATATTGGCCTTTTTGTATGAAGAACAGTTGTAGCATGCAGGAGCTTTTATAATAAGGTAGGGCAATGTACCGTATAAGCTATTTCAGAGTTAAAAAACACCTTAACTGCAAGTTGATTGTGCCTTTCCATTAGCTTCAATGCTTTTCAGCAAAATGTTTCTGTTTTACTAACTTTTCCATGGCATTGCTGCAAGTTTGCTTATCACAAACAATGTTAGTAATGCATGGGAAGGCATCAACTATTGACTTATATTGTAAAAACCGGAGTCACATAATCCATAAGGCAGTGGTTCCCAAACAATGGGGATGGCAATATTGGGGGAATCTGGAGCTGTGGCAGATGGGGGCTTAGTCATAAAGAAAGTTACGGTGAGAGTTAGGGTTAGACATAAGGTCAGTTAGGGTGAGATTTATTTGGTGAGATATTTTGGTTGAAAACATATTTACTGCCCTAGATATGCATGGAGCCAGGGCCCGGGCCTGAAAGGGGCCCGGCACTGCTGCACTTTTCAAAAGAGCCGGGCCCCCCTCAAAGCCTGAGTGTGGAAGTGCTGAAAAGCCCCAAAAAGCGACAAAAATAGCCAAAGTCCCGAAGTGTCAAAAAGACCCGTAGCCACGAAAGGAGGCAAAGTTGAAGTCCTGAAACCAAGTGTTCAATTATATCCAATACAAGTAACTCAAAACACTAGTTAAATTCTACTGAAAAACAATGTGAGTTTTTTTTTTATTCCCCTGGCTACCAATGTATTATTTTAATACTCTAAAGCAGTGATCCCCAACCAGTAGCTCGCGAGCAACATGTTGCTCCCCAAACCCTTGTATTTTGCTCCCAGTGGTCTCAAAGCAGGTGATTATTTTTGAATTCCAGGCTTGGAGGCAAGTTTTGGTTGTATAAAAAAAACAGGTGTACTGTCAAATAAGGTCTCCTGTAGGCTGCCAGTCCACATAGGGGTCATCAAATAGCCAAAAACAGCCCTTATTTGGCACCCCATAAAGTTTCTGCATGCCTGTGTTGCTCCCCAACTCTTTTTATTTCTGAATGTGGCTCATGGGTAAAAAAGGTTGGGGACCCCTGCTCTAAAGGCTCCTACTCTTTTTTTTAACTTGTAAGGGGGGCACTGGCGCCAATTTTTAAAAAAATATATATTTTCTGGGGCCCCTATTTTTTTGTAACTTGTAAGGGGGGGCCCTGACGCCAATGTTTTTTTTTTTCATTTGTAGGTTGGGCCCTGACCATTAATTTTTTTATAAAAACTTTTATGGGGAGACCTGGCACCACAGTTTTTTTTTAACTTGTAAGGGAGCCCTGACCATCAGTAGCTTTTTATAACTTGTGTGTGGGGGGTTACCTTTTTTAGCGCTGATGTCTATGTGATTTATTAACTGTGGTGTGGAGTGGACGGAATCGGGGTGGGAAAATTTAGTTGTATGGGGCCTGTGATTTCTAATGGCGCCCTGCTTGGAGCTGAATGTTTGCTACAACATATAAAACCTTGTTATAAGCTAAGAGGATCTTAAAAGAACAGTAACACCAAAAAATTCAAGTGTAATGGAAATATTTTGAGCATGCCCGTTTTATGACCACACCTCCTAATTACAATGTCCATTTTACAAAATTGCCAGGTTATTGAAATTTTGAACACATTTCTGTGGGTTTTAGGGTCAGGTTCATGTTTTATTACAGTTTTACTAATGAAGGTGAATTGTCCTTTAAGCTGCAAGTCACTGTTTACCCAAGATACCTGCTTATCTTAAATAGTTACAATTGTTGTCTTTTCTTATCTTAAATTGTTAGAAATGTATCTAAGCGCACCTGCCACATATTCTGGGCTCTCTACCAAAGGCCAATTAATCTGCTGTGTAACCTGAGGAAGGAGGATTTAACCAAATATGACTCACAACCATTACTGTGTGGTACAATGTGCTTCAAGGCCATAAACCTCCTTTAGTCTGATCTGATGACCCCCCCCCCATCCCCATTAATGTATTGTTTTGTTCCATTCTGTAGCTAATGCATGGAACAGTATGTGCTTTATTACTTTGTACAGAGTTTACAAAGTTTTTAATATAGTGGCCCTATAGGGATCCCTGCTTTAAGGTCTATTGTCTACAGAGAGCACATATCAATCTGTAATATAGTACTGGTAAAATGGTTCTGTAGCTAGGTCTAGGCAATTATATTGAAACTCTTAATAAATTAGAATAGGCCATCAAATTAAATAGTCTAAAAGCATGTATAATGCTTACAGGGAGATCTGATAAAATTAATGATCTGAACATCAAAACAATATATGAAGTGCAATGAAGATACTGTAGATGCAAGGTTGAGTACTTGACGTTTACATGAAGTGTAAGCTAATTGGTCAAAAGGGATGCCCACCCACCCAACCGCTGACCACCCACCCACCCACTACTTAATATACACTTTCTACCCTGCCCACGTTTTGTAAATAAGCTCTGACCGTTTTAAAACAACTCACTCATAGATTAGAGGATTTCCCCCCAGCACACAATTAAACACCTTAGGGGCACCAAACAACAATTTCCAAATGCTAACAAACCCCCAGAACAAACTCCGCAAGCAAGGAAATAACCACAAGTCATTGTAATAAATGAGATTTGTATCCTTACCTGCCTGCCTTCTTTCTTCACCAATAGTCTTTGGGGTGGGTGGAGAGGAGGAACCTACAGCAGCACCTATGTCTGCCAACTATCCAGCCTGCCTGTTAGACTCCTGGATAGGGATGGCGCGAACTGTTCGCCGGCGAACTAGTTCGCGCGAACATCCGG
>CM044433.1:78522775-78555545 GCA_024363595.1 Xenopus borealis | reverse complement strand
ACACTCTCAAACCGCCCTCCACACACTCTCAAACTCCGCACAGTCTGTGCGGTCCCACTCTCTATAACAGTTGTTCTTTTTGGCGCCCCCTGCCCGCTGTGACGTTGGTGCGCAAAGTGACGTCAGCGCGCACAGCACAGAGGCCTGGAACCGAGAAGATGCGTCCGGCGATTTTTTTTTTTCCCATTCTGGGCTGGACGCCTGGGACCCTTGAGCAGGCGGGCCCTAGGCAGGCGCCTAGGGCTCCTAGCGGGTAATCCGGCCCTGGTGATAACTCTCACATTCAAATTTACATTTGAATAGGGGGATTATAATTTGAATGTGAACATTTCGAATATTCAAACATACCTCCCACCTGTCCCGTTTTTAGAGGGACAGTCCCTCTTTTGACAGCTCAACGTGCAGTCCCTCATTTGTACTGGAAGGTCCCGTTTTTCTCTGCACTGAACAGCTTTTGGCAGGGAGCCCAGAACAGCCACAGCAGAAGATAAGATACTTTTGTAACAATCTCTTGATAATCAAATAAGTCATTGTAACAATATAAGATAACAGGTCCCTTGGAAAAATTTAGAATCCGCTTAATGGGAATTCACCTTCATTAGAAAAACTGTAATAACAAATAAACCACAGAAATATGTTCAAACTTTCATAACCTGCCAAATGTTATAAAATGAACATGGTCATTAGGTCATTTTTATTTCCAAAATGTTGGGAGGTATGAATTCAAATTCAAATTGACTATTCAACCCTTTTTTGCCCCAAAAAGTATGAGCTTGAGGTGTGAACAATGCAGGGGTCAGTAAATCTCAGTAGTCATACCTTTTAACACTTTACCAAGGTAAGCAATCACAGCAAAATGCATGTGTCTTGTGCTCTGATAAACTTCAATCACTCTTTACTGCTGTACTATAAGTTGGAGTGATATCACCCCCTCCCTTTCCCGCACCCAGCAGCCTAACAAAAGAACAATGAGAAGGTAACCAGATAACAGCTCCCTAACACAAGATAACAGCTCCCTAACACAAGATAACAGCTGCCCCACATGTCCCACTGTGTACTATTCAGTTACATTGAGAAGTAAAAACAACAGGATGCCAGAAAGCAGTTCCCTCCTAAAGTGTTGGCACAAGTCACATGACCGGGGCAGCTGGGAAATTGACAAAATGGCTAGCCCCATGTCAGATTTCAAAACTGAATGTAAAAAAATCTGTTTGCTCTTTTGAGAAATGGATTTCAGTGCAGAAGTCTACTGGAGCAGCACTATTAACTGATGCGTTTTGAAAAAAACATGTTTTCCCATGACAGTTTCCCTTTAATGCCCTTTTTCTCTTTCTATGTTGTTGATTTTAACACATATGGACCTGATTAATGAACTCATAAAAGCACAAGCAGGAATGACAGCAATATGTCCCAAGGCACCATGGGAGATCTAGAATTAGCACCAAATTAAGCACTGATTCATAAATGAGGGCCACTCTGGGAGTCATTTAGGAACCAGAAGCAAAATTATGTCACTCAGACACAAGGCCAAATTACATCAGCTTTGAGCCTGGAGCACTAGCTTAATGTCAGCAGTGGTGCCGATTTATTTAATTGATTAAATTAATAATCTGCTCTAATGCTGATAATAACACAGTGCTCCAGGTTATGATATCACTTGGCCTTGTGCCACAGTTACATTTCTTCCCCCAGAACAGGTGTCCTCTATTTACAGTTACCTTTTAGTATAATATAGTTCCTTATGTTTCTATTCAGTCATTCCTATTCATATTCCAATTTCTCGCTCAAACCACTGCCTGGTTGCTAAGGTAATCAAGAACCCTATTAATCAGATAACTACTGAAATTCCAAACTGTAGAGTTGCTGAACAAAAAGTCAAACCCAAAAAACTAAAAAAAAAACTGCAAGTTGCAGGTTTTCTCAGAATATCAATGTTTGAGGTGGACAACTGTTTTAAAAACTGCTCATCCAACATATTATCAAAAGCTACATCAGAAGCTATTTGGAAACATCTTTAGGCTTAGGCCAGACGGGGAGATTCGGGGGCGATCCGTCACCTGGCGGTGCCTAGCTATTCAGGGAGATTCGGGGGCGATCCGTCGCTGCGAGAAGTCGCCAGGCGACGGATCGCCCCCGAATCTCCCCGTCTGGCCTAAGCCTTAGTGATCCTGGAACATCTTTAGGTTAAATGTCTAAAGAAACTTTGTACAATAATTTTTTTTCCAGCACTCCAGGGCCAATGTCCCCATCCAAATGGAAAAGATCCTCAAATAAGAATCCAACCTGATTGGTGTAAAACTGGCTCAGTGTTTGTTCCTGTAAAAGGACCTGTAAGCATTGTATCCCCACTTCGTATAGTGTACAGAGTAATAAAGGGAAACTTGTAGATTCAGTCAGTCAGTATAGCTCAGAGGGTGTATAAACTTATTAATAAATTCAGGGCTACCTAGAATAGTAGTGGTGTAGTGGGGGGGGGGGCACCCAAGTCCCACAAGGATATGTGGTACCAGCAGGTGCAAAAAGCACTGCATGCACAAACAGATGGAATTCTTCACCTGTACTTTGCTTAAAAAATAGAAAAGTACCAACACCAAAAGGTGAGATGAGTTAAAGTTAAGTCAGTACCTGTTAAACAGTGCCAGTTTCAGATTATTGTTGTTTTTGTAAATTCATTTCAGTGCATCCCACCTATACATAATTTATTTTATAAAAATGAGTACAAATATGTTATTTTTTAATCCTGATAAATGTTAATCAATAGAACAGCACATGAATTGCTGTGTTCCAGTTAAAGTCAGTTGGGAAAGAGCCGAGGCATGCTGCTGACGCAGTGATTTCACAAAGGGGAATTTGTAAGTGAAGAACGGGCAGCAAAATGCCCAAGGCCTGCTAATAACACCAGCATCTCTGGGGGTGAACTTTACCAAATTAGCACTATCAATCAATCTCGTGGCAAGAATGAGGAGATCTTAAAGCTATCAGATAAACTTCACAAGGGGATAAAGTGTAGAGTCTACCTCAGATTACAGAGAACTGAAACACTGCTTGTCAGAAACCCCTTCAAAGCACAGCAAATGAAGATTTTAGTATCTCATTACTTCAACAACCAAAAGTCTCCTCCTGTTGGGAAAGACTGCTGCACCCCTTAAGAGAATTGTTCTGGAATGTACAAAGTGTGCAAAAGGAGCAGTTGGCACCAACAAATCACATTCAAATCAATTAGAATATTCAGTTCCTCTAAACCCCATGACAATGTTTGTAGATACACATCTCTATCTCAGTTACAAGATAAACACCTGGTGAAATTCATACCTGTTTGACAGCATATGCGCAGTTCTCTACCATGCAAAGAGTTTCCACGCTGTTAATAAAGCACTAATACTCTCACCTACAGACTGTGCTACAGCTGCCAGCACTATAACCTTTACTGCTATTGGCAGAAGGCTGCACCTTCAGCTGTATAACAGCTGAACATAGGCATATACACATTAACCCTGACTAAGCTCTGCCAGTGCACACACAGATATTCAGCCATGCAAGGGCAAATTTGATTGGCACCTGTGACATCAAAGCGTAATGCAATTTGCATCTTTCTAAGGTAGGAAGGGAGTTAAAATAGCATGTAGTTTAGCTCTTTACTGGCTTATAAAAAATAGCTATGAGGATCATCCAGGAGTAAAGTAGGAGGGGGAGAGCAGGTACCACAGAATTCTTATTCTGCTGCAGATGTGCAGATGTGTTGCTAGGATACAGACAGAACAAGGCAGCAGTGGGAGAAGATACATAGAGATGAGAGACAGGAAGATGGAAAGAGGGAGGGAGAATAAAGATGTAAGCAATTGCAGAAAAGTAAGAAATGGTTTAAAAAATGGGGACAAGTGAAATGTATGGGAAGAGGAGAAATACAGAAGTGAGAAAAGACAATGGAGAGGTCTATGCAGGGGGACAGTAAAGAGAGATGTGAAGTGAAGCAGGAGGAAGGCAAAGATACGGGGGGTGGGGGCGGAAGGAAGGAAGGAAACACTGAGCAACCTAATGAGATAAATAAGTAGTAAGGAGGGCAGGCCTGGACTGAGAGTCAAAATAGGCCCTGCCA
Organism: Xenopus borealis; assembly: GCA_024363595.1. Lineage (NCBI taxonomy): Eukaryota > Metazoa > Chordata > Amphibia > Anura > Pipidae > Xenopus > Xenopus borealis. Next base: position 78,551,449 of record CM044433.1, on the reverse strand, counting down.
TTTCAGGTACACAGAGGGGGCCAATCAGCCCATACAGAGGCCCAAACAGCCCCCACCAGCACACTAAATTCTGAAATTCTATGGCACCTTATAGCAGCCCCTCTGGCATTTGCCAGAATCTACAGATTGCCAGTCCGGGCCTGAAGGAGGGAAAGATGGAAATCGAAATAGCTGCCTACTAGTATATTGGTTTAAAGTGACAGCACATAAGCAAGTCCAGCAGTGCACTCTGGAACCACTTTAATGTACCACACACTTCCAGATCACCGATAAAAGCAGTTATTCTTTATTTTTCCATCTGATTTACAAGCATAACCAAATGTGACAGCACACATCTAATTGGAAAAAAGACCCCGGTTGCTTAAAAAACTATATAGATATGAGGAAAGTCTATGTGAGAGAATGCATTTAAAGATGGATATAGTTGCTTTGAACATTTGCATTGCTTGTATAAAAGACAGAGGATTGTTAAAGAAATTGTCATTTTCTAATGTTATATTGGGCAAAGAAAATGCAACAGGCAATGTAGAATCATGCATAACTGTATAAAAACATTACTGCTACACTTACAGCTCTCCTCGTTTGATGTACTCAGTCTTCCACAAAGCAGTAGTACACCAAAATAATATAAGTTATTACATAATCAATGGGCCTCTTTGATTCTTCCAAAGTATGCCTGGTATTTAATAACAAGGTTGTTGGTTCAAGCCCTGCAAAAGTAAAAAGCCCTGCATTCTTAGGACAGGTGGTGACACATGCTAAGGTTCTGGGAGATTTACTCGCCCAGTGACAAATGTCTCTTCTTCAGGGCGACTAATCTCCCTGAAGAGCCTTTCCGCCAGGTAGAATGTAACTCATCAGCAGGATGGCACTCTGATTGCTTCGATTTCCAAAGTCGCCCAAAGTTTCTACGTGAGGCCATCCCACCGGGGATTTAGAGCCAGGACACACGAGGCAACTGGGGAGATTAGACACCAAGTGATAAATCGCCTCTTGTTCGGGCGACTAATAGAATGTAAATCACCGGGGGGATGGCACTCGGAGTGCTTTGTTTTCCGAAGTCACCAGAAGTTGCCTCAAGAGGAAACTTCGGATGACTTCGGAAACTGATCCGAGTGCCATCCCGCCAGCAATTTACATTCTAGCGACAGGAAGGCAGTTTGGGGAGATTAGTCTGCCGAAGAAGTGATTTTTCACTGGCAGACTAATCTCCCCAAACAGCAGTGTGTGCCATAGCTCTTAGATTCTAGTCGGTCAGGAAGGCTTTTCAGGGAGATTAGTCACCAGAAGAAATGGAGATTCGTCGTTGGGTGACTAATGTCCCCGGAATATTAGTGTGTGTCACCACCGAAAAAGTCTGATTTATTGATTTTCTTCAATGTTTCAGTCACCTAATCAAACAAACCTATACATTAAACAAATGCAGTTTATGCACTGGCCCTGTAATCTCCTTGACCATATGGCTTTGTTGACATTAATACAGTAAGTTTAGGAAGGGTGGAAAGAAAACTAACTGAAAATACAATAACAAGAATTGAACACAGGTAAATGAGCAGAAATAAGCAAGCTGAATATACAGTGTGGGAAACAGCGGAAACACATAAATCTCCCTCATTCAAAATAAAGGAAAATCCATAAAAAGTTGTAAATACTACCAAGTTTTTATGGCCCAAAACAATAAAAAAAAGTAACATCAATTAAAAATTGGTACAGTAACTGCACTTTTTTATCACCTATGTTAGGTAACTCATGTTACTCATGTTAGCTGATCAGCCCCAGTATACAAGTATATTTCAAGATGGCATCATCACATTATCATTACATGATATTAAAGATATGTAGCAGTCGGCAAATTAGCATGCTTTTGCTACTGGCAGGCTGAAGATAAGAATTTTACAAAACTGTGCATTTTCAGCAAATTTAGTATAAGAGCACTAAGAATTCTTTGGAGTTCACTCATTTACAACTGACAGGTTAATCATATATCTATGGGTCTTTCCTCACAACTATCCCTTATTTCTTGCTGTAAGTCACAAAGGCTCTATTCAACATTACGGGAGGTATTTATTAAAACTTGGATATATCTACCTTTGTTTATTAAAACAAAGTTGACCTAACTCCCATCCATGAATGTAACTAATTTTTCAACAAATCAGCTAGAAAAAGTCAGTGCGAAAAAACAACGCAACAAAATTGAGCGTCAATTCAAATTGTGCAACTGTCGCCACAGCAACTCAAATTTATTGGATTATCGGACGAAAACCAGAGCAGATTCCAATGTCAAGAAACATCTTCAGAGACATCTGCCATTGATTTCTACATGGCCTCAACAGGTTTTGGCTGGAGTATTTTAAGTTTTCAGCTTTGGGGTATAATAAATCTCTAAAATTCAAGTATTTTTTTTCAAGCAAATTTTCCTCCAGTATTTTTCGATAACTTACTGCATTCTTCTGACCAAATTTCCTGTGCCTTTGTAGCTCACATATCCACAAAACAGCAATCCACCACCATGTTTCACAGTAGGAATGGTGTACTTTTCATCATAGGCCTTGTTGACACCTCTCCAAATTTAGCGGTTATGGTTGTTGCCAAAAAGTTACATCCCATATTGTAAGTGGGATACTTTGTTGTATTTGAGTAGTAATGGCTTTCTTCTGGCAACTCAACCATGCAGCCGATCTTCAAGTGCCTCCTTATTGTGCATCTTGAAACAGTCACACCCCTGTATTTCATCTGAAGTTATTTGTGGGTTTTTCCTTGCATCCCATCCCGAACAATTTTTAATGCAGTTGTGGCTGAAATTTTAGTTTTATTTGGCTTGGTTTCAACAGAACCCCTAATTTAATTTCGGTTGGTCTTTTTGAATTTGACGTTTTTCAACTACGAAATTCAACCCTTGATAAATCTGCCCTTAAGTGTTCATATTTTATATAATGGCTGCATAATGAAAATGTTAGCATCCGAAATAATCTGAGATATTTCATTAATGCTCATAAATGAACTCAAAGTTCTCATCATCTACCTTTTGTGGCATATTGTAATAGGTATAATTCTGAAAAATTTAAATCCTAAATTTTCACCATTTTCTTTTAATTGTTCATATACAAGTAGTACTGTAAAATGGTGCTGAACCAAAGTCATCAGATTCCAAACTGCTGGGCTAGAGAGACCGATAAACTCAGCACCCTGGACAGGGTATGCTATAATTTATGTAGAGAAGCTCTTGCCTGGGTTTAACTGTTTTCTCAAGCATTGTTCCATTATTCAGATAATATTAATCTAAATTACATGTCCTCGAAAATTTATGTGCAAAAACACAATAATGTAGAACAGACCACTACAAAATCAATTAAGAAAGGAAGAGACATGTAATGGGATACCAGAGGAATATCATAAAAAGGTAGAAATGAAGAAAAGTGAGTCCATCAAGCCTATCCCTGAAGATTAGAAAGGACATACTAATGAATGTGAAATGTTACAGATACTGGGAGTGCAGATTCTGAGAACATCAAAAATGGACCAGAGAAAGAGAGAGAAAATAACATGAGAGAGAGGAGGGGGAATGTGCCAGTAGAGGTGGCAGCAGCCAGACTTCCTCCGTGAATGAAGCTAATTTGGGAACACAAAGCTGTATATAAATGAAGTGCGACTGAATGCAAAACAAACAAACACCAGGATCGAGGCACGTGGAAGGAAGGATAATGGGAATAAACTGCCAACCCTAGTTTAGAAGACAGGGCACATCTCCTGGGTTTCAATATTTAACCAGTTTAATAACATCACAATGTCACTGTACTTTCTCAGCATTCATCTCTTAATAAAATGCACCATATCAGATGAATGATTTCAGCCAAACGTGCATTTTCTTTGTGCTTGAACTTTATACTTAAAGGGGACCTTTCACCTAAAATATTATTCAGAATCCTATTTTATCACATTAGTCAAGCAAAATGAACTTTAATTACACAATGTAAATAATTTAAATTGTTTCCTTTAGTCTGGGAATTCATAATTCAAGCAAGCAGGCAGGAGCCATTTTGTGGACGCTGTTATGAAGGCATCCTTGCATCATCTAATAATCTTGTTTGTGCACTGAATATGGGACCAGATGTCCATCCCCATGCCCTGGTTACACAATTATAGTGCTAAAGACATGTACCTATAAAATGAGGTGTCGGTGTCTGTGAAAAGAAGTGTAGGGACCCATAAGTACCATGGCCCTTATGGCTTCTTCCCTTGCCCTTACCTTAGCTGCCTTCTATTGGACTAGAGTCCAGGTAGCTATAATGTAGCATTAATGTGACAGGTTGTGACCCACCCCCTGCAGTGCTGTATTAAAAGTACTTGCAGGGAGGGGCACTTCCTCTCTGGCCTGCAGCAGCTACCATATCACAAGATCCATTGAGCCTGGAGTTAAGGCCCCAGAAGTTGTATCGTAAAGGTACTACAGTATTAAGTCGGGGAACAGGGCCCCGTGAACGAGGAATAGTCAGAGTTAGGATATTCCTGTTATAGCACTCTCTAGGAGAGGTGAGATAGAGAGGGAAGAGAGAAAGGGCAGCTCAAGCCCCATCAAGGAGGATAGTAGGGAGTAGCTCTCCCCCAGGCTCTACCTTGCCTGAAGTGAAGGGACCTCAGACATAGGGACTGCAGGTCCTGCAGGACTGCAGGACTGAGTCACCTGAACCTGCTGGTGGGATCCGGACCACATGGGCATTGATAACCTGGTTGGTGCAACTACAACTCCCATCCTCATATCCTACCTGAGGGCATAAGCTACGCTGTACCTGTGCTAAGCATTTGCTGATTTAATACCACTGTCTGTGAGTATATACTACCCTGTGCTGCTATTGTAAATAAACTGTTCTATTTGTTTGCACAAAGAACCCCTGGCGTCCAACAACCTTTATTACACACTATTGCAGTATCGAGTTGTAGTTCTACTACCTCACACGTGATTTTCCACTTAGCGAAAGCCCTACCTGAGAGTGAAAGAGTCGCGTGTAACCAATGCTCTACCTATGCTAGTTGGTTTGGTTAATATTAGCCAAGAAAGGGTTACAGAAGTATAAGGGAAAATATAGCGTGGCGCCCCTCTGACACCATTACATAATCTTGCAGAGTTGATTCAATTACTCTGGGCTGGGGGGTGGAGCGATCTCTCCATAAACTAATTACAAATGGTAATTGCACAGCCCCCACTCTTCACTGATATCAGCGCATTCATATTTAGTGGGGAATGCTTTTCACTGGGTTAAAAATAGAACACAAATGGGAAATAGTGATGGCCAAATTTGTCCCGTTTTGCTTTTCCAAAACGGTGAAAAATTAGCAGGTGTCATTTTTTGGATGCCAGGGCAGATTCGCTGGTAAAAAAGCACCAGCGTTTTCTCTGCTGAATTTTCGCAGGTGATTCGCCAATGTATTTTCCGGCGGCGAAAAGGATATTGCAGTAAGCAGTAAAAAGAATCCAAAATTATTTTTTAAATATTTTAATTGTAAAAAAAATGAAGCAGGAAGGGGAGGGTCCTTTATTATCAGAAGGGGGTCATCTGGTTGATGAGAACAAGCAAAAAGCTCAGATTCTGAACGCATACTTTTTGTCTGTCTACACAAATGAGGAACCAGCTAATGAAAGTTTCCTTATTCATAGTCCAAATTCTAATAATACATCTAATGATGCATGGTTCACACATGATGAAATTCAGAAGAGACTAGAACATGTTAAGATAAACAAAGATCCAGGGCCAGATGGGATTCATCCCAGGGTACTAAGTGAGCTTAAAAACCAAAAGCAAAATACTTCAGCGCACTGCCAGACTTAATCAGATAGGGATGCTTCTTTCCTCTTTAAGGCTTCACCGTAAGTCTTCAAACTATATCATCCAGACAATGAGGAGAGCAATCCAGGCAGATATACTGCTGCAAAGTGTTTAATTCAGACTACAAGACACGACATGTTTCGGGCCACACACGCCCTTGATAAAGGGCGTGTGTGGCCCGAAACATGTCGTGTCTTGTCTGGATGATACTAAGTGATACTCATTGTCTGTATGATACTAAGTGAGCTTAGCTCTGTGATTGCCAAACCTCTCTACTCTTTTTTTTCAGCATTCATTGAGGTCTGGCATGGTGCCGAGAGACTGGTCGAATTGCTAATGTGATGCTGCTATTCAAAAAGGGATCCCATTCTCAGTCTCAAAACTATAGCCCAGTTAATCTGTCGTCGGTGGTAGGAAAGTATTTCAAAGGATTAATAAAGGATAGGATACTGGACTTCATAGCAAATAACAATACTATGAGTTTGTGCCAGCATGGTTTTATGTGTAAATAGATCTTGCCAGTCTAACTTAATTTCTTTTTATGAGAAGGTAAGGACCTCGATTCTGGGATGGCAGTGGATGTGATTTACTTAGACTTTGCTAAAGCATTCAATACAGTGCCACACAGAAGGTTACTGGTTAAATTAAAGAATGTTGGCCTTTGAACATAGTATTTGTACCTGGATAGCGAACTGGCTAAAAGATAGACTACAAAGAGTGGTGGTAAATGGAACATTTTCTAATTGGACCAGTGTTGCTTGTGGGGTACCGCAGGGCTCTGTACTGTGTCTCTTGCTTTTCAACTTGTTTATTAATGACCTGGATGTGGGCATTGAAAGTACGGTTTCTATTTTTGCAGATGATACTAAATTGTGCAGAACTATAGGTTCCATGCAGGATGCTGCCACTTTGCAGAGTGATTTGTCTAAGTTGAGAAACTGGGCAGCAAACTGGAAAATGAGGTTCAATGTTGATAAATGCAAGGTTGTGCACTTTGGCAAAAATAATATAAATGCAAGTTATAAAATAAATGGCAGTGTTTTGGGAGTTTCCTTAAATGAGAAGGATCTTGGGGTTTTTATTGATAACAAGTTGTCTAATTCTGGGCAGTGCCATTATGTAGCTACTAAAGCAAATAGAGTTCTGACTTGCATAAAAAAGGGCATAAACTCAAAAGATGAAAACATAATTATACCTTTTTATAGATCTCTAGTAAGGCCTCATCTGGAGTATGCAGTGCAGTTTTGGACTCCAGTCCTTAAGATGGATATAAATGAACTAGAGAGTGCAGAGACGTGCAACTAAACTGGTTAGAGGGATCGAAGACTTAAAGGGGTGGTTCACCTTCAAGTTAACTTTTAGTATATTGTAGAAGGGCCAATTCTAAGAAACTTTTCAATTGGTCTTCATTATTTATTTTTCATAGTTTTTTAATGATTTGCAATTTTCTTCTGTTTCTTTGCAGCTTTCAAATGGGGGTCACTGACACCATCTAAAAACAAATGCTCTGTAAGGCTGCAAATGTATTGTTATTGCCACTTTTTATTACTTATCATTCTTTTCAGTCCTTCTCCTATTCAAATTCCAGTCTCTTATTCAAATCAATGCTGGGTTGCTAGGGTAATTTGTACCATAGAAACCAAATTGCTGACACTACAAACTAGAGAGTTGCTGAATAAAAAGCTAAATAACTATAAAACCACAAACAATAAAAAATGAAAACCAATTGCAAATTGTCTCAGAATATCACTCTCTATATTTTACTAAAAGTTAACTCAAATGTGAACAACAGCTTTAAATAATGAGGGTAGACTGTCCAGGTTTGGGTTGTTTTCTCTGGAAAAAGGGTGCTTAAAAGGGGACATGATTACACTTTACAAATACATTAGAGCATGATTTTTTGGACAGACATAATATCAAAGGCTACTGTGATACTAAACTCTACAGTTAGTATAGCTGTGGGCAGATATGGTTTGTATGAAAGAGTGGAGGGTTGTGTGTATGGACACTGGGTTTTAATTTGGAGGTGTTGAACTTGATGGACTTTGTCTTTTTTCAACCCAATGTAACTATGTAACTAATGATGTAACTATTTTTATAGGAACGTGTTAGTATCAGTTTAAATGCCTCCCATACTTCCCAACATTTAAAAAATTGAAAGAGGAACAAAAATATCTGCCGTGCGCAGTGCAACAGCATTTTTATGAGCATGCTTATTTTATTGAGACACCTTCTAAATACCACTTTATTTTACAAATGTTGTCAGTTTATGGAAAGTTTTAACACATTCTTGGGTGTTTTAGGGTCATGTTTTATGTGTTATCACAGTTTTGCTAATGAAGGTGACTTGTCCTTTAATCTGCAAAAACTATGTATTTCACCAACTCATAGAAATATTATATGGCAAAGTTGGAGGCAAACTATACCAACTTATCCTTTCTCCAAACTTGATTGATTCTTTTGAAGTATGCCAGTTATCTGAACAATCATGATGCCATTCTACAGGCTTAAAGGTATTGTTCCGTATAAAAATAAAAACTGCGTAAATAGATAGGCTGTGCAAAATAAAAAATGTTTCCAATATAACTAGTTAGCCAAAAATGTAATGTATAAAGGCTGAGTGACTGGATGTGTAACATATAATAACTTGAAGCAAATCTGGCTTTCAGGAAGGAACCCCTTGCAACAAAGAACCCATTGGAATGGTAAACATTTCCATTTTTTGGGGAACCTATTGCAAAAACTATTCTACAAAATGCTTCTTTTTTATACTTCCTGAATAAAGTAGGAGAATCGAGTAAAAGAATGAAGCAGGTAGGGAATTCAATGAAATTCAGGCTGGTTTATGGCTTCAGGCAAAAGAGTCAGCAGGAGGTGTCGGTGACCAGTAACTGAAGTGAAGAGCAGTATGAGTGGCAGTCAAAGGAGGAAAGGTTATGGGGATTGAGTTACAGACATCACAAGGGATACCATTCAAATATTTTTATTGAAAGATGAGGAAAACCAACACAGCTACAATAAATAGTTGGAAATGAAAATGACACCAGAACTCAGATGAGGAAGAGAACCAGACAAAAACTACAGAAAGAGTATGAAAGGGCAAACATGAGAAAAAAGCTAATAAAGCAGAGCAACAATTGAAGCTGCTATTTGAAGTGACTAAAGACAACATGTAGTCGGTAATAGGCCAGTAGGTAAGAATGAATGGATGTCAGCTGGACTTGAATTGAGGACAGAGATGCCATTGTATTTAAGGCACATGTTCAACTTGGAAGGCCCTAACAGGTGGTCACAGTTGCATTAGGGGGCTGTAAATTGGACATACCTGATTTATGTAATTTTCCCTTTTCAAATGAATCCCTAGGTTATCAGCATTGTCAAGGCCCCCTCCTCTGTAACTGCAGCCCTCCATCCATTCTTATTTTCTGTTCAATATCACTTATATTAGAGGCATCATGTCCTTGGAGAAAATCTTCAATCTGCTTCTCTATAGAGGGAATGCATGGGAGAATAGATAAGAGAGGGGTAAGCCGGGTCTCTCTGAAACAAGTGGTTACCGTGACAACTGACAACAATTAGTGGTGAGTAAGGACGTGGGCCTGTGCTGCGCTGCTAGTTCTTTTCGGGGATGCGGGGGAACACAGATCAGCACTGACACACATCACACGTCTAAAACATACACACTTCCGCTATAATTCCCAAGCCATGCTGAGATCACTATGGGAAGGTGTTGCATTAATAGTCTCAAACCAAAGAAGCCCTAAGTATTCTGTTATGTATATATCCTCCATATAGCAAGATATATGAACACACAAGTTCCCCCAGCACCTTACATACCCATATACACACACATAAAGACTAACATGGTTAGTGTTGAGACTCACTGTTTTCTTGGATATCACAAGCTATATCAGACCTGCACTTTAACAGACTGTATTGTGTAAATTGTTGCTTAAGCATCCATGTTTTATATGTGTGTGTATATAAATATACAGGATATAGATATAACCATGCACACAATGCATCATATCCATGGGATGGTCCTATTCCCCCAAGTTCTAGGCATAATTTAAAGTTAAGTGGGAGGACCAGAATGATGAGTTGTAAGCATGAGTCATCAAAATACCCTTCATAGCCTTCTTGCAGATCCCTTTATTTGTGAACTAATTATAGTTTTGTACATAAACTTTTTAGTTGACTTAGTTAGCTCAATGGGACCAATGAACCACAGTTTTCAGTAAGGATGGAAAATATAGTTGTACCCCTAACATCTTTTCTAGCTCCTGGCTGCAGCAGGGATGCAGTTGATCAGAATGTGAAGGAGCAGCTATCCATGCATTTGGCTGATCGTGTAGGTCAGGTCACTGTTCTAAATAAGTGAGACATTGTAGTAAGTAAAAGGTCGAGCAAATATAAAGTGAATATGCAAGCAAAAGTTCAGAGAGGAAATAATTGAGTGAGGCCTACTAGGGTATTCCTGGTAGTATGACAGGGCAGGTAAAATTTGTTAGTGGCCTGCAGCCCCCCGTCCCCCCATTGACAATGATGCCACAAGCCCACTAAGTGTAGCCCTGCAAGCCAACACTTATTGTAGCTCCCAGATTAATGCTGTGGGTTCCTACTCTGCAGTTAAATTAATTAGACCCTTATTTGGATTATACAACCAAGATCATATGAGAATTCATGACACTTATATGGCTGTGCAAATTTATTGCATTCATTAATAATGTGGCATTGTTAATTGAATTTTATAAGGGTCATCAATCTGGTAACCCTAGTTAAACATACTAGTGCTGAACAAAGCAATGGTGTTAAAGTAATGGCATCAATGGCAGGACACGGGAGAATTCTACACACACACCTCCCTGGCCTCAGAATTTCACTGAACAGAAACACTTCTAGTAAAAAATTCAAGTATCACATTGAGAGTGCAGGGTAAATTATAAGGACGTCAGAATAGCAATTTATAGCTGTTCCGCAGATTTGTGTTTCTCTGGAACCAGTAATGCTCAGCTTGTGGTCCTTTAATGCTACAAAAATAGCAACACTCCTTTATGTAGGGCAACAGCTGCAAAATGAAACAATGCAATACTAATAATAAAAAGTAACTGAGCTGGAAAAAGTATCCCTTACACAAGCAGGAGTTCCAGCAACTACCACCTGCAAAAAGGTATGAGCACCAGTAATTTTAATATTAGGAGTAGGAAGAAAAATGTTATTTCTTAAATTATAGTGGAGGAGGAGAAGAATGTGTTTTTTTTTTTCTAGACATAAATCAATCTTTACACTCACCTCTCCCTGGACCTAAAATTTGGTGCATATTTGCACCAGGTGGAACTTCTGCGCCATCACTAAACAATTTAATGATTCCTGCTTAATATAATGCAGATCTTGATAATACCGAATACATTTAGGAGTATATTTATCAAAGAGTGAAGTTAAGTTCCGCCACTAGAGTGAAATTCTGTCACTTCCCATTCATTTCTATGGATTTTTAAAGGCGTATTTATCAAAGGGTGAAATTTCGCTTTCACCCATTAATTAATATGCCTTTTAAAATCCCGTAGAAATTAATTGAGAGCTGCGGAATTTCACTCTAGTGGTGGAACTTCACTCTTTGATAAATTTACCCCTTAGGGTGATGGCACGCAGTACTCTTAGTCGCCACCTCACTCCGACAGGTGAAATAGTGGCTAAAAAATACTTTTGTTTTGTATGAATTGAAATCTGCATGCTTTACATTCTGCAAACAATGTCAATTCATTTGGATGGAAAGGTATATTTTAATACTTTAACATCCTCAGGAAAGGCAATTTTCAGCAGGCTTCAAAGAGCCCTATTGTGGTGTTTATACAAATGGCCTGCACGCGGCACTGTGCATACATAGGACTTTCTGTACAACTTGAAAGTGAAAGTAAGACTTACTGTTGTTATGTAATGGTTGCATGAACCTGCTAATAAAGCATTGTTATACCCTCCTCATCCTCGGCTACCAAACACAACAAATGGCAACAAGGATGTCTTTTCTAACTCTGCAGCAGCCTGCACCTTTTCTACCAAACCCTGGTGAGCCTACCATACCTTTTACTGCTTGGATCCGTATGTTTGATATTTACATTATTGCTGCTGACCAAGGGGAGATTTCTGCTGCTAGAAAGCGTGCTTTACTTATTCACTGCCTGGGAGCAGAGGGACAGCGTATATTCCATACATTACCATTACCTGATGATACTTATGAAACTGCTCTTACTGCTATAAAGAACTTTTTTGTGCCAAAAGTAAATGTGGTTTCTGAAAGATATAAATTCCACCAACGTGGACAGTGTAATGGTGAATCCACTAAACATTTTGTAGCAGCTTTGAGAGAGCTGATTGTTACCTGTGAGTTTGGGAATCTAACAGATGAAATGCTAAGAGATCAAATAGTGGAAAAAAGAAACTCACCACGCATTAGAGAAAGACTTAGACTTAGATAGACCTAGAGCAAGATTTAACCCTTGCAAAGGCTATTACAGTTGCTAGCCAAATTGAAACAGCTGTGGCGGAGGCTAAAACTCTCAGTCAGGGAACTGCTGGGAATGTACAGATTGTGAATTCAAAACTGTGGCCTAATAATACGCAGTCACAGGAAAAATACAGTGCTAAGGAAAGGGATTCACTGCAAAACCGGGCAGGAAATACAAATAAAAAATACTGATTTTGCTGTGGTTCAACACAACACCTTGCAAACTATGCTGAATGTCCAGCAAAAGCTATACAGTGCCACAAATGTTTAAAGCTAGGTCACTTTGCTACGGTCTGCCGTAGTTCTACTAAATATGTTCATGAACTTACTACTACAAATGTTACAGTATTAAGTGTGGATAAAGCTGGTACATTTTTTCCAGACAAGTGTCAGTACTGCTTCTGCTGACAAGGGACACTCCATTAACCTGATGCTTGATACAGGTTCAGTTGTTTCTATACTACCAAAGGATATTTTCTTGAAATACTTTGCAAAAGATATGCTTAGTGCACCTGTCCTGAGACTGGTCAGTTACTTAAAAGATCCAATCCCTGTGCTTGGTTGCTTGCCAGTGAAACACAACACCTATATCATCACCATAACTGAGATTTTAAAGTACAATATAGAGATTGAAACACTGCATATTGGCTGGTGAGAGAGGGGTTAATAAAACTTGAAAGGAAAGGCAATTAACCATGGTATTATGCCTGCCAATATATTCTTAATTACCACAACCCGAGCTGTTTTCTCAGCTCCTGTCTGAAAAATACAATCAAATTGTGGTGGGGGTGTAGAATCAGAAATAGCTTTCAGTTTTATATTTAAAGTCTATCTGAATAATTAAGAGCTCCACAGGAACCCACAGCCTTTCTTCAATCAATATTTCATCCCATTTCATCCCTTGTGCTTTCTTCTTTCTGAGTCCTAAACACAAGAAAGCAACTTACACAAATTGAAAGCAATATTCAGTGGAAGGAAATAATCCCCAAGAAGCACAAGATGGTCATCACAAGATACAGATGTTTTAATGTCATCTGACCATTATGTTGTCTATTTCCTTGTGAAGCATAAATACACTAATGATTCTGCACACTGCTGTATAATGGCACAGAATAATTAAATGGAAAGTATACTGTATGAATAAACATAGTTTAGCGGTTATTTCTTCCACTTTCAATTTAATTGACATTTGTGGCATAAGATTAAGGCAGTTTTTGGTTCCTGAATAAAATATACATAGTGTGTTCTTTCTGGAATAGGAATTACTGTCATTAAAGGGATAATATATCACCCTGTTTACATGATTCTAAAGATTCATGATTGCTGTTTTTCACAAAACACATTTCCCAGCTTTCCTTAGGCTCCTTTTCCTTTCCTTACTTTGTTCTGTTGTGAAGTGATGACTTCTGTGATGTCATGTCCCTCTTCTTTTGAGTTGGTGTCACACAGAATTTAAGTCCAGAATGTCATCACTTTGCAAATTAACAAGCTGAGGAAGAGGGGCTTGATCACTCTCTGAGCCTAAGGGGCTGACAAAATGATACCTGCATGTCTGTGTTAAAATTATATTTATTTTAAGTTCAGATAGTGGTTATATACCTTTTCTACATAAGCCCAGCTGAACGAGCTCATGTCCAAATGGGTTATATTTTCCATATGGCTTTAAAGGGCACCTATGGGCTGAAAAAAATTCCCCAAACCGAAGGTGTGGGCTGATAGAGCCCGCGTTCCGGTTTGGGGTTCTAGTAGTTTAAAAAAAAAAAATTACCCCCTGCAGGTGCTGGCTTACTCGCACTGGGAGGGAGCTCCGGGTGCAAGCCGCCATGACAGTCAATGCGCATGCGCAGTATGCGCTTGTGACGTCATGCGCATAAGCCAATTGAAAAGCTGCCACAATTTCAGGCCGCTTTTCATTCTGCGCGTGCACATGGACTGTCAAGGCGGCTCGCACCGGGAGCTCCCTCCTGGTGCGAGTAAGCCAGTGCCTGCATGGGGCAAATTTTTTTTTTAAACTACTAGAACCCCTTGACAGTCCATGCGCACGCGCAGTATGAAAAGCTGTCTGAAATTGTGGCAGCTTTTCATTCGGCTTATGCGCATGACGTCACAAGCGCATACTGCGCATGCGCATGGACTGTCATGGCGGCTTGCACCCGGAGCTCCCTCCCGGGGCGAGTAAGCCAGCGCCTGCAGGGGGCAATTTTTTTTTTTAAACTACTAGAACCCCAAACCGGAATGCAGGCTATATCAGCCCGCACCTTCGGTTTGGGGGATTTTTTTCGGCCCATAGGCGCCCTTTAAATCCCTAGCCTTCCTTATCTCCCTAGTTGCTGGCCAGATGACCATATATCTAGTTAATTCATTTACATATTTCTTTTATTAGCTCATAGCCTTATGACCACACTTTAACATAGTGTTTGGTTGGGGTAGAACTTTCTCTTTGTCTTTCAGTTGCTAATCCAGATGGAAGTGTTTCAGAGAGCCTGGGATCAACAAGGCCCAGTAAAGCTGCTGCCATAGAGGGACTTGCACCTCTAACAACAAAAGTCTGAGATCAGGTACCCTGTGAGCGGGTTTAGCCAGTGACAGGTTAGTTAATTTAATAGCACTTTCTAGGAAAGAAATTTTGTATAGTACATTTTGGTCCATTTTGCTGTATGCAATGGGAAACACAACCTACATTACAACCTAGAGGCAGGGTCACTCCTGCCTCAGGTGGCACAAAGCGGAAAATTTCTAAGGGTGACAAAAAGCCGCCTCTGGTAACTTTTTAAGAGCTGAATTTCCATTTTTTATCACAAAAATTCAACTCTGCTAGTGCAGCGAACACATTAGCAGTGCGGCCATCCCTGGGCCTGCAATAACTCTAACATTTGAAAGAGGAGCAGGAGGGGGTGGCATCTGGCTGCTGCCTCAGGCGTCCGGCTGCTGCTTAGAGGTGTACCTTAAACTTCCTTAACTGTCGCCATAATGTGCCATATAGTCCTTTCTCTGTTTAACTGTCATATATTCATATCATGTATTATTTTCCACTATAGATTTTTAAGTACTTAAACTTGTTGCTAATTGTCTTTGACAATAAACCAGTTCTATTTGTTTGCTGCAATAACCTTCTACAGTCTTTATTCTTATTTTACCACAGTAGCCTATGTGAGTACAACTACACCTCTCCTTGAGAACTTCCACTTAGCAAAGGTCCAGCCTGGTGTGTCCTGTGTTAAGTCTAACTTTGCTGGATTGTTGTTTTAGCAGGACATGGCATATATAGCATTAAACAGCCAATACTAGATATATACAGATATACTATTTACACTAAAATTACCCTGCCCAACCTATATGTTATGTTTTGGTAGCCGAGGAAGATCAGAGTATAACAGGGCTTTATTAGCAGGTTCATGGAGTCATTCCACATCAGCAGTAACTTGAACTCTAACCCTTTTAAGAAGGGTATAGAAAGTACAGTGTATGCACAGTATACTCATGTGCACAGTGACACCTACAGGCACCTTGCACAAACACCACATATTCCCCCTATAGTAGGAAAGCATTTGGGTAAATGTAATAAACAGAAACCATAAAACTTAAAGCAATATTTTTCATTCTTCACAACACATAGTCCTTGGTCCATGCAGGTAGTTTTCTGATTCTCTCAGTATGCCTTATAGGTTCACTTTCCTCAGGCCTATTGCAGTTGGCATCAGGAGTAGGAAAATGTCCTTCTCAATGTAACGTCTCCAAAGTCATATCTAGCAGGAGCATGATGACTTGCATTCCATATGTGTCCATCAGACAGTTCATATGTGTATGATCCATCAGACAGTTCATATGTGAATGGTCCTGGCTCACTTTAAGTGTTGTAGTAAATTTAGATTGTCCTTGTTTCAGTAGTCCTGGTTTCTTAATTCTGACTAAAGATCCAGGTTCAAAGTTTTCTCTCAGTATAAGCCTTGCATTTAGCTTGTTGACATTTGACAATGTCAGCAGTAGATGATTTTGTAGGAACAGTAGTTGGTAGAAGTTATATGTCTGCAACCTGTAACTTAGTGCACATCTGTCTGCTATGTAATAATTCAGGTGGAGATGCTTGGGTTATTGCATGGCACGTTCATCTGTTGTTATGTAGGAACTCTGTTGTAAATACTTTCCAAGATTTCCCAGTAAGATTTGCTGTCTGTAGTGCTTCTTTCAGACTTTGGTTGAATCGCTTGATTTCTCCATTTGCTTGTGGGTAATACACTGAAGATTTTCTATGCATGAAATTCCTTTCTATTAGAAAGATTTCAAACTCAGATGAAACAAACTGTGGTCCATTGTCTGATATTAACTCCTTTGGATTACCTTCTCTGCTGAAGACTGTAGACAGAAATGTTATTACTGTAGCTGATGCTATATGAGAAACAAATGCAATTTCTGGTCATTTACTGTAATAGTGTATGAAGGTTATAGCAAATCTGCAGTCTATAGGAACATCTGCAAAAGGGCCCACAATATCAATAACAAGTTTTTCCCATGCTGAATCAGGGAATGGTACTGATTCTGAAAAGTAACACAAGAATGAATGGCAGTTACCACATCAGAATTCATTGCTGGCCACCAGTATAGTTCTCGTAGTCTTTGTTTTGTACGTACAATTCCTTGATGACTTTCACTTGCAAGTTGTAGGAGCTTTTCTTTCACGGTCTCTGGTACCAGAAGCAGTGAGCTCCATAGATAACATAGCCATCTACTAAGGACAGTTCGTGTCTAATCCTGTAGTAAGGTTGAAGATCAGGACTGAGTTTCTTCTCAGCATTTGGCCATTTGCTTTGTAAGATATCCCATAGTTTTATTTGAATTGGACATGTGAGGCAAGCTTGCTTAAAATCAGCAGCTGTAACTGTAGATGATAATATATCAGTCAATGCTACATGCTTCTATGTCTTCTATATCCAGTGTACCAGAAGCTGCAGGTAAAAGGTAAACTTGACAAACAATCAGTAGTAAAGTTTTTCAAACCTGGTCTGTATTGCATTTTGTAATTGAAATTCAGTAGCCTTGCTGACCATCTAGCTATACGCATTCCAGCTCTTCCTAGTCCCTTGTAGTAAGCAGTGTAGTTAAAGGGCTATGATCAGTGCATAAGGTAAATTCTCTACCCCATAGGTAGGTTCTGCATTTTTCTGTTACCCAAACACATGCTAGAGCTTAATTTTCAACAGTTGAATACTTACGTGCTTTCTCTGTAAGTGTTCTAGATGCAAATGCAACAGTTTTCTCTGAATGATGGGCATGGATCTGTGTGAGAACTGCTCCAACGCCATAGTCTGAAGCTTCTGTAGTAACCATAGTGGGTAGTGCAGGATCAAATATAGCTAGTGCTGGACTGTTCACAATTACCTGTTTCACTATTTCAAAGTTGTGTTGAGCAGTCTCTGACCAAACCAGACTTGAAGTTCCACGTAGTAGTGCTTTAAGTGGCTTCACAAACTGAAGCATAGTTGGGAATAAACTTAGAATACCAAGAAGTAAGACCTGAGAAAGCTTGTAAAGTCTTGGAGTAGGTGCTTGTGTAACCCCGTTGACATGGTCAGGGTCAGCTAATAACCCATCTTGTGAAATTATATGACCCAGAAATGATAGCTGCGTTTGTCTGAAGTGGCATTTGGAAAGGCTCAGTTTCAGTCCAGCAGAATGCATTGCAGAACCTTTTCTAGGTACTTGTCAAGATCCATAGTTGAAGTGTAGACAATTTTATCATCCAAGTAGCATTGTACACCAGGTATGTCATGGAGTATAGAAGACATCAGTCTTTGAAAACAACTCAGTGCAGAAGCCAGTCCATAAGGTACACGCTTGAACCAAACCAAGGTATCATGGGTGATAAATGCAGTGAGGTCTCGGCTTTCCTCATGCAGTAATACTTGATGATAAGCACTCTGAAGATCCAAGGTGGAAAAGAATTTTTCTCCTTGGATTTCTGAAAATATTTCCTCTAGGTTTGGAAAAGGATGATTATCCATAATAACTCCTTTATTAGGTTCACGGAGATCAACACATAATCGAATACCTCCAGTTTCCTTCATTGGTGAACATTGTTTCCAAACAATTGGTGAAACCCATTTGGAAGATTCAGATTTTTCAATCACATCTTACTCTATCAGTTTCTTTAGTTCCTTTGAGACATCCTAGCTTATAGAGTAAGGCAATGCATGTGTTAGAAAAGAAACTGATGCCGCCCCACACCCAACATTTACCTTTCTGAGCCTCGGAGCAGGCCAATGATGGACCACATCTGTAGTATGGGGAGCGCTCTCTTTCTTTCCCCTAGCAGAGACAACATTCTGATTAAAAAAATTCAGCTCTTAAAGTTGCCAGGAATTTTTGCAACCCCTAATAACTTGCAGGCTTCTTCCGCCTGAGTTGAGTTTCTCAACTCCCCTCATGGCCCGTAGCCCACTGCATTGATCACTGCATTTACAGCCATATGGAGCTGACTCTGTCATGATTTTTATAATGTCGTTTTTATTTCTAAATTACACTGTTTACACTGCAAATAATTCAATCTACAATACAAAATTTTATTTCCGAACCGGTAAGTTTATTTACACATTTGTTACATCACACTTTCATAAAAATGGGAATGGCATTCGTTTTGATGCAAGAAAACCTGCAGATTGAATCGACCATGAGTTACAGACAATTTTTACAAATGTTAGTAACCAGATAACTTTGTATAGTGGTGAATAGCCTTTTAATGGCATCAAGTGTGTGCTTTGAATAGCACATTATGTTCATAAATGAGCCTTATATGTTTGGGTGAAGTTTATAGTATTGGACTAGATTCATTTTAATAAAGAAAAGTTTTTTCAGGCTTATCTCATGAAAACTCTACTACTAGTGGAAACACCTGAATATGAATTAAATTAAAAAAGTATGTTTGGCATTTCATTGCTGTGACTTAATTCCAAGATATGTACTGTAATACCACATCTAGAAATGTCTCAAAGCAAGGGCTATGACACAAGGTGCTACTTATAGCCAGCTACTTTTACATTGCGAGCAGAGCTAAACATTCACAAAAATGACATTTTATACTTTGATTGTGGTTTTTAATTACATTCCCCCTGTAGTGTCTTAGCAGAGACAGTTATCAGTGCTGTCAATTTTGAAGTCGCATCAAGTAGCTCCATTTGTCATTGCCCTAAAATCTGGAGTATTTTCAATACAAAAGAAAATTAACCACTGCATTTTCAGTTTACTAAAAGAAGAGCACAACTAGTTTTGTTGAATTTAGTATTGCAAACATTCACATCTTTCCATAAGCTGAATTTTCTCCATTTGTAAGCTTTGGCTATATGCCAATTTACCAAGAGAACAAGAATATATTTTTACAAAGAGGAATTTCACCAGGTTGAGACTGGCAAAGTACCATTATAGAACGCCCATTAATTTGGTCACATCCTTGTTTCATTTATTTATGGCATACATTCTAGAGAATTTAAGTACTACATTCATATGGGAAAATACAATGGTGAATTTTCTCATACAATTTACACCATCAAATGTTTACCAATGCAAAATGAATTCATCAAAACTTATCATGCTTGCATTTTAGCAAACTGCTAATTTCATGGTAAATTTTTTATTTTTGCCCTTTAGTACATATCCCAATATGTCACCAGTGTTTCCATTGTCTCAGGATAATTTCTTATAGCAAAAACTACAGGCAACCCAGCATTCCAAGCCTGATTTCCCTTAGGTCTTTTTTCATTACTACTTATAATAAACATGTTACATAGGTCGCTTAAGGTGATTCCCATACAACTCAACAGAAACCAATCTGCCAAAATTCACTCTGTTGTTTATATATATATAGATATATATATAAATATTTTTTACAGGTCGTAAAGGTTGTAGCAAATTGTGGCTATTCTTTAAAAGACACATGCCTGATTTAGTGGCTAGCCAAGAATTTATTGTTACAATTTTTTATTTTACATTTTCAATAATATTTTGT
Organism: Xenopus borealis; assembly: GCA_024363595.1. Classification (NCBI taxonomy): domain Eukaryota; kingdom Metazoa; phylum Chordata; class Amphibia; order Anura; family Pipidae; genus Xenopus; species Xenopus borealis. Next base: position 78,531,126 of record CM044433.1, on the reverse strand, counting down.
TCCACAATGTGTTTGTCTGTGGGGTTCTTCTGCATATAGTTCTGCAGGGGGGGACATGACATCTTTTCAGTTCAGATACCTATCATGCTTATTATAATTTATAACTCCCATCTAAGTCAGAGTGTACCTTTCAATATCTGTATTTGTAGCATTGGTTTGAAGAAGGAGCTCTATAAGACTGAACAGAATAGTCCAACTTAAAGTATGTGGCCAAGTTGCAAACCTCCAAATACAATATTATGGCCCCCAACAAGTCTACTGACTTCTTCACATGACAAGTGTCTGGTCCCTGAACATGCGTTTTATTAGATAGTAAGTCCACATGACTGATACAGACCATAGATGAGTTAAACATGTTTTCCTGGGCAGGGGTAAGATTTGTCCGTTTAAACGGTTCAGCAAATTGTTTATTTAGTAGTGACCGTGATTAATGGCTGCTAAAGTTTTTTGTACTTGTCTTCCCTAAATAATAGTATTCATGGTAAGCATTTACTATAGATTAGCAGAAACAGCTGATCACTCCAGCGTCAGCATGGATAAAGCTAAATGGTTTGTTTAAAGAAATATTGACTGAGAAAGCTGTAACACAGTTAAAAGATCTACTGTTAAGATCTCCAGAAAATGTGTTTTAAATGGAGCAACTTAAAGTGTGCCAGAAGTAATCATGCAAGTAAGCTATCATTTTTGAGGTAAAGGTGAAAGGTAAAATATTGGTTAGTTGGCAACCCTTTTTCCAAAAGAGTGCAAGGAAGGTGGGTACTCTTTAGGACTACATGTCCTGTGAAACATTTATCACTGGAATCGTTAGTTGAATAACACGTTTGCCTGGGAGGCCCTATAGTCATATTTTATTATTAGATTTGAAGAAGAGCAGGAGGGTCAGCTTGGTGCCAGGGAAAAAAATCCCCCAGACAATATAAAATCCATCATCAAAGGTGCATTTCTTCTTACACACTTTGTTCCTCTTGTATTTCATTCTTTTAATGTCCTGCACAAACAGAAACACTGATGCTGCATCTTTTATACCCAGTAATAGTTACACTATATCTGCTGGCAAGGTGTGTTAAAACCATCAATAATTATTGGGCTGCAGAGAAATACTGCCATTTATTACAAAGACACTTCATCACTACACCTTACTCTGAATAAAATGAAAATACTAGGAAAGAGAAGCTAACAGATTCATATTATTTGCTGCTAAAGCTATACAGCTTCTTTTTTCAAGGTGCTTAATTATATTATCATCCTTTTTTAAATAGCACCACCATGGAGGCAGAAAATGAATTACAATTTCTGCAGAGAGCTCAAGAAGTAACTATCATACACAGGTGCATGCCTGAGGTAGTTCCTAAAATGCCATCCCTTCTGACCCTCTTACATTTCCTGAGAGGAGGTCTGCATCATTAGTGCGGAGAGCACACTCGTAAAGACAAATTTCCAATTTAAAACCCAAAATTTTGGCTTTTAAAGGTACCAGGAGCATCTTTTTGCCACCTCTGTTAATCTGCTTGGATCTATCCAATCTATAACACAGCACTGCTACATGAGGATTTTGAACAAAAAGCCTTTATTTGGACATATGGCTTCTGATCCGATACAAACAACGTTTCAGGCCTAATCTCAGCCCTTTATCAAGCTTGATATTAGGCCTGAAACGTTGTCTGTGTTGATCAGAAGCCATATGTCCAAATAAAGGTTTTTTATTCAAAATCCTCATGTAGCAGTGCTGTGTTATACATTGGATATCGACAATTGAAGTGGAGAGTGGATCACGAGACACAGGCATCTGCAATTATTGAAAGCACATGTTGGTGAGTGCTGACTGAACTATAACTTAACCTGCTTGGCTCTGCCACTTGAGGCAAGTTTTTCAACTTGCCTCATTGGTGCAGCGCTCCTGATCATATATGCACACTGTGGGCAATTTTATCATTAACCTGTTTATGTATGTGTTTAGGAATAAACAGACACAAGCACCAAACTATTACACTATTATACAAACTCCTTGATGACGATGCCCTGTCTGGAATTGAACCTATGACCCTCACTATATGAGCAAGGAACGATGGGCAGGCAGAGAGGAATATCCCTAGGACCTGTAGGACATGTACTGTACTTCTTCTGTCTGCCTACCCCTAGTTCACGGTCTTGGAGGATCTCAAATGCTGACATGTTTTTTGAATCTCTTCAATCTTCACAGGTTGCCTTGGGTACTCTCCTAACTTGGCACACACAAATGATAGCAACAATACTGATGAGTGTATCACCATGCTCTTGGAGAATCAATATCTTAAAAACCTCTCTAGAAGGAAGGCAATTTCAAACCAATGGAATTCCTTGGGGAATTCCTTGATCAGCATGGTTCAAATGTCTGAATAGACAACCACTGTTACAAATACATGGAAATGTGAGTTCCTGGTCTCTAAGATGAACGTATATAAAAGGGGTTATTTACAAATGATAGTGCAAAGTGTGTGCATAATTACACTATAAAAAGTATTGCACTAGCAACTTGGAGCATGAACAAATATGCCCATTGAGCCTGCTGTGATACTGGCAGTAATTCATGAGTTGGTTTTGTTTGTGACTTGCACCAAACTGATTCTATTTATGATTACCCAATGGCACATGCTACTAAAAAGTGTATTATTATGAAAATGGTTTATTTACATGAAGCAGGGTTTTACATATGAGTTTTTTTATGCAATATCTTTTTATAGAGACCTACATTGTTTGAGGGGTATAGTTTTCCTTTAACATAATATCTGAATGAAAAGCATGAAACAGGAGGGTGATATACACAAGCTGTTTTGTTGACAGTGTCTTGAGATCTACTGATCACAAACTAAAGGTCTACTGGTAGATCCCGATCTACCTTTTGGGCACTCCTGATGTAGGGTGACAATGAGAGTACACTCTTGTTGCTGCCATTTACACCATGTTAGAAAAGGCATTTTTTTTGTTCTGCACCTCTTAGGCTTGGGATTGTAACTGCTAATTACAGCATGTTTTTGGGTTGTTGGGCTAACCAGATAGCATTTTCAATTGCAGGCTAGCCACTTCGTAAAAAAGCAGAGACCGAAGGCTGATAAATCTAAAATGATGCAACATGATTGAAGATTGAATACCAAATGTATAGATCATTCTATACCACTCTAAAAGATAATGTAACCCTTTCAGCGGCCAGTGCTCCCCCTGGAAATAGTGCTTTGCAAGTTAACACTCTAATCCATTCATTTAAATAAAATGAGGAAACATAGTTGTGATATATATGGCACTGTATTAACCCCCTTACCATGAATATAGAGCCTATGTTGTTGGCAGTTAGAGGATTAAAGATCAGCTTTCAAGTGTTACACCTGTTTGAAAACGTTGGAGCATTTCCTCCTACAAAATTTGCTCTTTTTGTTTATTTCTTTTAAGACAAATTCATAAAAGCATATAAACATTGTCTTTCTTAACAGTAGCAGGCAGTTTACAACAAATTGCCAGCTGATAACCTACTGTTACAATTGTTCAGCCTTCACCAATGTTTTTAAATCAGCCCCAGCATCAGACTTTTGTAATATTTGTGTTTTATGATTATTTTTTCCTTTTTTTTTTTTCAGAATAGTAGATCCAGTAGATGGATTTGTTGGATACCGAGTGATTTGGTGGAACATTCCTTGCATTTAATTCATGTATTAAATAGTTTTAACAGGCAGGATTGTGGGTGCTTCTTTTAGCAAACACAAAAACCATAACAATATTTTTTCTTCTTGTCCCTAGCTGTGCCAGTGAGTGACACATTTGGAATCAGATATGATTTAGTAAAGTGTCTGCAGGCTGCCTGTGTCTGTACTGATAATATTCTTCACAATATTACATTACACTAAAAGGATAGGGGCAGTTATAGCAGGAGAATTCTGACTTAGGTGTTATCAAATAATACATGCTCAACAGAATTTTTATAATATCACAGACAGTTTTTTGCATTCTACTGCAATGAAAATGGCTGCTGGAGGTAAATGCATTGTTTTAATTGCTGAGAATGTCCCTGAGAGAATGAAGTCATTCCAATAACAGGGACATAGGCTCAATATATGCCCTATGCATTAAAGACCCTCCCAGTCCTTTATTATAGGCATGTGATTAAAATGCCTATGATTAATTAAGATGCAAGAAGGTATTGTGTGGCACTCTATTATACAGTATCCCCAATGGGAACACAGAAAGGAGGCTATCCAACCACAAGGACCCGTGGAACAGCAAAGCTGGAGCGGTGAGACATAGGGGCCGATTTACTATATTCACGTGAAGGATCCGAAGTTCGATCGAATTACGAACATAGGATTTCTTCGTTTGGTCGAATATGTGAATTTTGGCATATTCGATCATCGAATAGGGAATGGTCAAACGATCGAATACATTCGGATAGAGTTGAATGGACGAATATTCGATCATTCGATCAGCGAAGAATTTTATTTTATAAGTTTCTTCGATTGCCTACTTCGGCAGATTGGACCTACCGAATTGCAATAGAAGCCCATGGGAGCACTCCCATAGGCTTCTGAGGCTAAGTCCTGATCAAATAGGATTCCTACAATCGAAGTGTTCGATCGTTCGAATCGTACGAATCATTCGAACGATTGAATGATTTATTCGTTCAGTCGAATGATTTATTCGACTGATCGAATAGATTTGTATTCGATCTTTGAATGATCGAATATCGAATAAAAGGTAGCCTAGAACTATTCGATTAACATTCGAAAATCGAATGCTAATCGAATATCGAGTAGAAACTAAATTATTTTTGGGGAATAATAGTAAATTTTCCCCATAATGTTGTGATAATATACAACCATATTTTTGTATAGAAGCACACTGTTGCATTTAGGCTATTGCCTTTAACAGCACATTACATGCAGTTGGACAAGCTTATGGTGGTGACCCACTTCCTTAGGTGCCATGATCCGCTTTAATGAAAGTTAAAGCCTCTCATTGTTGGGTTGAGTTGCATGTCTCATGTAGCATGGGACATGTTAATACATATTTATATCACTTGGCTAGTGATGGGCGAATCTCCCGAGATTCGCTTCGCCGAATTTTTCGCGAATTTCTAGAGAAATTAGCGAAACGGCGAAAAATTCGCGAAACGAGTCGCGGGACGATTTTGTCGCGCGTCGCGTCAATTTTGTCGCGCGTCTGTCGCGCGTCGCGTCAACTTTGACGCGTCGCGTCGTTTTCGGCGCGCGTCACGTCGTTTTCGGCGCGCGTCGCGTCGTTTTCATCGCGTCGCGTCAAAAACGACGCGCGACTCGTTTTCAGCGAATTTTCGCCAAGCGAAATTTCGCTGGTGATTCGCGAATTTATTCGCCAGCGGCGAATCGCGGGAATTCGCCGCAAATTCGACCTAGGCGAATAAATTCGCCCATCACTACACTTGGCTTTACACTGCAATGGGAAGTGTTCTTTGGCTCATATTAGCCATCTTCACCCTAATGGTTTCTCTGGACAAATGTTGGTCTAAGTCAAACTAGTACTATCCAAGACTTGCATAGGGTTTTAGAAGGAGATAATGAGTATTATATCAGAGAAGCATAATTATGGCTATATATATATATAAGAAAGCAAAATCTGCAATTGGATTATAAAGACCTACATACAAGTGGTGGTAAACATCAGTAATATGCCTTTCCTTCATCTCATTACATTTTCATTAAACAAAATTAGATGGTTATTGTGCATTTCAGAAAAATGTAGCACAGTCACAGTCCAATTGTGATGCTGTCCAGCACAACTCTAAATGCAATACAATAATGTATATACAGGAGGCAGGCACACAGAAATTTAATCAGAAACATGCATCTGTCATCTGAAATATTATCAGAGCTATATTCAGTATAAATAATATATAATGCCTCAGTAAGCATGTTTCACCAAATCAAATCTCATTAGCGTAAATGTAATGGCAGGTCTGTTAAGGAATTCTCCCTCAGAATCCTGACCAGCAGAGGTCTCCTGAAATCTCCTTAGCAACCATCACCACAAGAAGCATAAAGAATCAAGAGGGTGTGCATGCTGTTTTCATCATAATGTTTATTGTACTCAGGGTGCCCATATCATAGCAAGTTACAGTGCAAGTAATTTTACAAATTCATGGCATATTTAGGTGAGTGGAAAGGCATGCATTCATGCTGTTACATGTGAAAGGAGACAAATAACTCTTTCTGTCAAAGGACTTAACTGGCCAGGAAAACCTACAATTCAATGGTCATTTCCAACTGCAGGGTCATATCACAATTTTATTACTTACAATTGATAACTGTAAGGGGCTTGTTCTCTGTTGGCTGGCAAGTTGATTTAACAAGTTAACTCCATTCTGCCCAAAAAGAGTATGCAGTAAAAAGTTAAAACACTTGATTGGGAGATAGTATAATGCTGGCCCTGTGTTTTCAAATCTCATAATTCACCAGTATGATTTAAATTCAAATTAACTAAATCCCTAGGGAAATAAGGTAATGTCTCTCATGCCCCCTAACAGCAAGTTGATGCCGCACACCTGTCCTTTCTGCATCTTCCTGTTAGGCACTGGTAACAGATGGGGAGAACTCTGCTATGGATTCAAATAATTTTAAAAGCATTTTACGTTGCTGAATTCAGTTAGAAATGATCAGCCTCACAAACGGTTTCCACTGTAACTCTATTGCATCTGGTTGGGGAAGCAAGTGTAGACAATAACAGAATCCTTATAACTATCTCTTCCATAGGTTTTAAGATTCCAGGGACCCATTATTTGGCTTGAGCTCTATTTAATAGCATAGGTTTTGAATCTATGGATAATCTTTTATTCCAAACACCTTGTGACCTTCAGCAAACCACTTGAACATCCTTCACCTCACTGGTGGCCCTGAAATTTTAAATTGTAAACTCTGTGGTGCATGGACTTGCTGCACTTGAATAATCAGAGGATAATTAGTAGCTCTACATAAGACAGACATAAATTACACGCAATGGTTCTATAATAGTATAACAGTATGGACATATTAAATTATAATAATGAATGAGGTCTGAATACAACAGATTAAATCAGCAATAAATCTGTACGGCAATGTCAATGGCTAAGATTAATGGTAAATAGAATGATAGGGGGAAAAAATGGCACTTTATATTTTCTACCTGATGATAAGAAAAAACACAAAGTTACAAAGATGTCCAGACATTACTGTGAGATCGTTTTTAGCTGTTAATCATTTAATATGCAAAGCAGCACAGAAATATATCAACTGAACTACCTGACATACTGTGCATGGAATAAATGGCACCCCCATGAATCTATATTCAGCATGAATCAGTTTAGAGTAATGTGCAGCAAGTCTAATATTGGCAGAGGATTCAGTTATATAAAAACCCACCCAATTTGAATTTTTGATTGCTTCTTGACACAGTAGGAGCCTCATTGCAATCATTTTGTTTCCCAGCAGACCTCATAATTTGAGCTGTCGTGTGTCAATGAGATTCCACGACAGCTGGAACATTTTTATAATGGTTCTGTAAGTTAGAGGAAAACAAAAACATGGGCAAAACTATAACGGCATATAGATGCTGGTGGACATCACCTCTTAAGCAGGGCTTCTTTACTAATGAATAGTTCATGATGTGTTTACAATCATGTATTGCTGAACGTCGGATCTCAAAAGAAAGACTTTAAAAGAAGTGATTAGGGTTTCATGAGTTGGTGGAAGTGGTAACTAAATAACAGATTAACAGTTTGCCTTTATAACCTAATAATCAACCAACTTTTAAACTGAAAACACTTTCATCAAGTTAATGATAAGCTGAAACAATAACTGATGACAGTAATGAGGCACAAACAATAACTGATGCTCAACAACAGAAGAATTCAGAACAACTGGTAAAAGCACAGATGGGGCAGTCATTGATACAGAGGGAACATTAGGCACAGGAGTAGATTTGCTGGTAAAGGCTGCTCCATCTGTATGCACTTCACTGCTGCATCATACTGTATACTGTATAGATACAGTGTAGAAACCCTTTGTTTTTCATTTATATGCAGATGTATAAAAAGGATGGGCAATGTGAATAAAAGTATCGGTATACATTCACCTGTGGGTGTTGTGTAGCCTTTGCAGTACCTAAATGTTTTTAATTACAGGTATGGAAACTGTTAACCATAATGCTTGGGCTCTGAGGCTTTCCAGATAAGGGAACTTTTTTGTAATTTAGATATTCATCCCTTAATCTACTAAAAAATCATGTAAACATTAAATAAACCCAATAGGCTGGTTCTGCTTCCAATACGGATTAATTATATCTTAGCTGGGATCAAGTACAAGCTACTGTTTTATTAT
>CM044433.1:78505907-78521065 GCA_024363595.1 Xenopus borealis | reverse complement strand
ATATATATATGGCTATAAAGCTCATGTGTTAAAAGTATGGCAGTTTGTGCCAAGACAGTAAAAGCTCCAACTGGAGAATAATTAAAATAATAAAATAAGCCCTAAATCCCATACAGAATGTTATAACTCTTCAGTAATGATTTCTGGAGGTGGGAATATTAAATTATTATAATGAACAAGGTCTGAATACAACAGATATAATCAGCAATAAATCCATATCACAATGTAAATGGCTAGGATTAATGGTAAATAGGATAATAAGAAAAAAAATAATGGCACTTTACATTTTTTACCTGATTAGCTGTTCTATAGGGAAGCATTTATCCACAGGATTAAGCACAGAGGAGTGTACATTTATCCTGTTGGGAATCAGGAAAGTGTTCTTGATGATAAACTTGCTAGCCATAATTGACTGGCATATAACCTGTGTTACAACTAAAATATTAATTAATACAATGCCTCAACGGGACAAACGTATTTATACCATTTTTATCACGGCTTTTATCATGGCACTGGCATAGCAAGAGCATCTATAAAACCAAGATGTACATTACAAGGTGAAATACTAGATCTCCATGCTGCCACCTTGAGCTAACCCTTTTCTGTCAAGTCCAGCACTTACTAATATTTCACTCTCGTCATTAATGTATAATGATACCAAAGCAATGCCCAGTTGTCTTTCTCTGCAGTACATCCAGAGATCTCCATGCTTCAAAGTGATGCACCGCTCTTCCTTTTCTTGGCGCTCTATGGACCTTCCAACCCCAGATAAACTACCAGTGTTACCATGCCAACAATGTTTCAGAGAAGCCCTTAATATTTATAATGCAGGCACAGATTCATGGAATTATATTTATGATAAGAGTGTTCCCAGCAGCAAGCCTAGAAAAGGGAAGCCTATAACCTGGAAAAAGGAATTGCCTATAATTAAGAGAAATGAAGTACGGCTATTTTATACAAAAGCCGTACCCACTAGTGTGTTTTAGCGGCAGCACCTGAAATACCTTGACTGTGCAGTGCACAGAATGACTATGAAGAGTATATGGAGCATGTTAGCCAGATACGTATCCATACACAAAAATTTTGTTTTGGTGAGGCTGCTCTTCAACCCTGTTTTCGCTAGACACATATGCAATCAACAAGCTCCGTGTCTAATTAGGAATGATTTTGGATACACATATTGCAAAGCTATCTACTAGCCAGTCTGTAGCAACATCTGACACCCATTTTGCATTGGTACTTGTAAGGCTGGTAATATAATAGTCAGGTAGTAAAAATAGAATTTTTGGGGTCCCTGCACCAGAAAGGTCTGGAATATTACCTATTTCACAATCATACACTACATTGAAACTCTAGTCTCTCCACAGTGTATGTTTTCTGGATATTCACACAGCAGAACATGCAGATCGGTAACTGAATGGGCAGTACTGACAGATTCCCCTGTGTTCTTGATCGATCTGCCTGCACTGCTTATCCAGGTAATAACAGCTGCAAGTGGAAACTCAAGGATGGCTTGGAAACCTCTGATCTACTGGAGAATGACATGTTCCCCTCTCAGCTCTCTGCATGAAAGGTTGTTTCAGCTGGCTGGCTCGCAAGCAGGAGATGGGTTAACACCATATGGAGATCAATTGCAATGCATGTACAGCAGAGTTAAACAACCCCTGCAATCCACATACAAAACTGGTAAAAACAAAGATGCAGATGCATTAAGCTTTATTCCTGCCAGTTCCCTGCATGAAAAAAAAATATGTAGAGACAGAATCTTAACCCTTTTCTAGCAGGCTGCAGAAAGAAGAGCCAACACAGTGCATAGTATATGAAGGAAAGTGTTACCCCATTTTCTGAATGCACAACAGCTTCAATCCAGATACAAGCCAGCATGGAAGCCGTTGGGTAAGTAGCACAGCTGTCCAGCATCCTGCCATCAGCTGGTTACCATGGATACATCATGATGCTCCACTGGCACCGCTGTGCACTGAAAGTGGATACTGATCTATACACTGATCTACCAGTGGATCTTGAGATGCTAAGCTGTAGATCAAAGCACTGTCCACATACAAATCCAAATATCACAAATTTTGAAAGTGGTGGTACGGAAAAAAAGTTATGTATAATCCTAGGCACCTCTGGACTGACTCTTTATATAATCCCAACCTTCGGATACAAAGGGCTGTTTCCAAAGAAAACAAGGCAATTACAGAGTTCTCACAGTGAGATGCTAGTTCTGCTAACACTAGACCCCCACTGCTCTCTACCGACCACCCACCAATTTACGCCAGCCCACACCTGACCCACCAAATGAATCCGGACCCGAGCATTCTCTGAGACAATAAGGAATGCAAAAGAAGCAGCATGTTCTCAAATCGAACACATCTTGTGTTCTACAATATAAATAACCAATATGTGTTTTAGCCTTAGGGCTCCTACACACTGGCGTTTTTACCTGCGCTCCCCTGCGTTGCGTTTTGCTGCATTCAAACGCAGGGGAGCGCAGGTATAGACGCACTCAATTATTTTCAATGGGGCTGTACTCACACGAACGCATGTAAGCGCCGAATGCAGGAAAAATGCAGCATGTTGCGTCTGAATCGGCCTTCGGCGCTTACACACGTCTCGTGGTTACAACCTCATTTAACAAAATGAGGTGCGTCTAGACCTGCGCTCCCCTGCGGCTGAACGCAGCCAAACGCAACGCAGGGGAGCCTAGGTCAAAAACGCCCGTGTGTAGGAGCCCTTAAAATGTTGTAGTAGCTTTATCATCAGTCATAATGCATCTAATGACCAGTAAGAGCACAGTTATAAACAAATTGCTGTGGGATACAAAAAAATTTTAATCTTTGCACAGTTTTTTATTTTAGCCCCTAAATTCTTTAAGGGCTATGGACCATTATAGTCAGCGGAAAACAACCTACAGAAGTCCACGCATGTTGATCACCACTGTCACCTAGAACAACATGTTCTATATGTGCAATAGTCATTACAGATCATATAACATTACCTAGATTAAAATGACAAGCCTTGGGCTACTTGCAACATTAGCCATTGCAGGCACTGGGAATTCCAGATATTCCCAGCATTTTCCTCCAGTCAAGGCCCGCTGTGTCAGGTCACAATATGCCTCATTTCAATGACTGATTTAAACTATTTTTCATAGACAGCTGCTGTTTTGGTAACAATAATCTGTAATAAATGTTCTTATGCAATGTGCCAATACACCGAAATAAGCTGCCACATTAATACACTTGAGTACACTCACTTGATGCTATTGCCAATGCATATAAGAAAGTTGCTTTACATGGTATCTGTTGTAGTGGTGCATGCGCAAACTCACACTCTATACATAAACACTATAGAAGCAGTGTGAAGTGAAGTGTGACTTTATTGATCGCGTTATTTGGAATGTACAAATTGCCACCGGATTAAGTAATTCCCTCTGATGACTGTCAGTGAGTACACGAAACTGCTTGAAAATTAATTCCAAGTTAGAACTGAGAAGTGTTGTCAAGGGAAACAGTGTAAATGTAAGTAATCTCCAACGAAAAAACATAGGTTATTGGTTGAAGAAATTGGTTCAAAATGAATTCCAAGTTAAAAAATGAAAAGTTTTGCCAGGGGGAAACCAATCGAAATGATCTCTTAAATGAAAAACAGGAATGTCAACTTATTGGCTGCTGGTTAGAATAAATAAGGTTGTATAAACATAATAAAGTAACAGTTGTATACATTGTCACTATCACAAGAATGCCTAATATAAAAGAAACCTAGGCAACTTTGTTTCCAGTGCATTGTTACAGTGTGAATGGATACAACCTTCAATGCATATTTATGTACTAAAAAGTGGCCTTATAAAAGAAAATGTGGGCTTCCTAAGTTCAAAATGGAAATCCTTTATCTCCTTTATTAATTAAGTTGTCGTTCTGGGTGTATTCTTTTATGAAGACCAAAATGTTCCTAAACAATCTAGATCAGAATTTAGTTATACATTATATATGTGCAGGCAATATTTACTTTTGTATAATTTTAATAAAGAGACTGTTGAAAACAAATCAATACAAAATCCTCAATACTTTTAATAACATGATATAGTCATGCAGTCATTTTTGGGCCATTGCATTCCATTGCGCATAGCCAGTAGCACACAAAACACTGCAGCTTTTAAACAGCTTTGAGAAACACTACTATAGTTTGAGTAAATAAGATGCTGTGCAGCCATTCAAGCAAAGTATACATAGTAGATATCAGATAAGCTCTATAGGATCCATTGTATACTACAATGGTATATGTATGCTACTATCTGTTATCTGCTGTGTATCCTGTGCCTTTTCTCCTCTTTCAGCTTTGAATGTCTGTCCCTATAACTACACAGCAGCAGGTTTATATAAACTATAGTAGTATAGTTTTGCCAGTGCAGAGCAACACTACATTATATTTTCATTACTTTAAAACACTTCAATTTTTTGATGTTACTGTTCCTTAAAGGGATACAGCAGTAAAGAGTGATTGAAGTTTATCAGAACACAAGTCACATGACTTGGGGCAGCTGGGAAATTGACAAACTGTCTAGCCTCATGTCAGATTTCAAAATGAAATATAAAAAAATCAGTTAGCTCTTTTGAAAAATGAATTCCAATGCAGGATTCTGCTGGAGCAGCACTATTAACTGATGCATTTTGAAAAAACAAAACATTTTTTCCCATGACAGTATCCCTTTAATGTTCTATTGCCAATGCATATAATGAAGGTGTCAACTTTTTCTCTGTTGTTTTATATTTGCGGTATCTATTGTAACGGTGCATGCACAAGCTCACACTGTATACACTACATAAGCAGTGTGAAGTGAAGTGTGACTTTATTGATCACGTTATTTGGAATGCACAAAATGGCCCTGAATGAAGTAATTCCCTCTGATGACTGTCAATGCAATACACAAAATTGGTTCAAAATGAATTCCAAGTTGGAACTGAGAAGTGATGTCAAGGGAAACAGTGAAAATGTAATATTTATATCATCTATAATATACAAATGTTATACTTATATAATGTTTCTGAAGCAAACACACATTGCCATAAAAACATACTTACGTGTACATTTATGAATCTCCATACAAACATAAACATGAATATAAACTTGTGAGCTAATTTCCCCTCAGTGTAGGGAACAAACTTCTACTTCAACAATTTCCAAGCTAAGACTGCATTCCGTTTCGTTATTGAAATCCAACCACTGACATGATACAAGTCAAGACACAGCGAAATATTAACAATAACTGCTGTCTAAAACTCATTCCCACATTCAAGTAGGTGTATTCCACCTGGCCCAGGAGTTTTGCTCACAACAATTTCGTCTGCATGTTTTTACTCAGCCTGGGAACAATGATCAAGACAGCACTGCAAGATATTAAGGAAACAGCATGCATTAAATTATCATCAAAATGCTAAATACATTCAGATACTGCAGGCATCATCAAGTCCTCTATTTGACCTGCAGAATGTCTAATAAAAATTGTTGCTTGTTTTTAACCCTTCTTGAGTCATTCCAGGTTTTTTAATAGTCATGCTTTGTATTCTTTACATCTTGTTTAAACCCAAATCCAAGATGCAAATTGTAATGCCATAATTTGAAAATTAATGTATTCTTTTATTTGTTTATGAAGTGACAGTAATAAAAAACAATATAATAAAGCTTCTTAAATAAAAATCAGACAGCACTTCCTATGAAATAATATAAAACATTACTGCTGTAATTTCCAATTTGCACATTTTCCAGTTAATGCAGAAGCAAATTATATGTTTCAGCCGCTGCCTAGGACATCTTTAGTATTCACACATTATATATGAAATTAATAAAGATATGTTAGACCAGCTACCATCAAGTACAAGGTATTGTTTTATTAATTAAGAAAATGGAAATCTTTTTTAAATAGTAATTATTTGCTTTAAATCGCTAGCGCAGGCTTCGCGAGCGTTCGCTGCACTTCGCCAGGCGAATTTTTGCCTGCACTACGCAAATTCACTAAAGTGCGAATTTACGCTCTGGTCAGCGAACGGTAACGTATTTACGCTAGTGTTACTTCGCTAGGCATAGCGCAATTACTCTAGCAAAGCCTAATTTGCATACGGCACGAATTACAAAATATAATAGAAGTGTATGTTACAGCCACTACACATGCCCAGGAAACCTTTAATAAAAAAAAATAAAGTTGTCCTATTGCACTACATGTGCCCCCTATATAGTAGTGTTGCCATATGTTAGGAAATGTAGGGGGGAAGGAGGGTAACCCCCCCAAAAAAAACAATGTACTATCACAATAATAAAACACGCCACAGGTCTGACCTGGCGAAGTAACATCTAGCGTAAGTGCTAACGAACAGCAAAAAGTTGATCTTAGTGAATTTGCGTAATTACGATCCTTTGCCAGTGCGCAACTTCGCCTGGCGTAAGGGTGCGAAGTTGTGCAAGTCTATCTACTTCGCTAGTGTAAATTCGCCATTGTATTGCACTTCGCCAGGTCTGACCTGGCGAAGTAACATCTAGCGTAAGTTGCTAATGAACAGCAAAAAGTTGATCTTAGTGAATTTGCGTAATTACGATCCTTCACCAGTGCGCAACTTTGCCTGGCGTAAGGGTGCGAAGTTGTGTAAGTCTAACTACTTCGCTAGCGTAAATTCGCCATTGTATTGCACTTCGCCAGGTCTGACCTGGCAAAGTAACATCCAGCGTAAGTGCTAATAAACAGCAAAAAGTTGATCTTAGTGAATTTGCGTAATTACGATACTTCGCCAGTGCGCAACTTCACCTGGCGTAAGGGTGCGAAGTTGTGCAAGTCTATCTACTTCGCTAGCGTAAATTCACCAGAGACGGTGTTAGTGAATTTGCGAAGTTACGATTTGAAATCACGCTGGCGAATTTGCGCTACCGTTAGACGCTACGCGCTTTAGTGAATCTGCCCCTAAGAGAGATGGCCTCACTCTTTCTAGATATCAGGTTACTCTATAGAAAATAATCCATTTAAATCCATTGGTTGTGTTCTTACACTCTTCTCGTCATGTTCTTGGGTTATCAAGTGTGAATATTCAAGTTTAGGGGCAAGAATATTTGTTTTTAAAACACAGCAAAAGGCAGGTTTTATGGAGGTTTCCTTAAATGAAAAATGTCCCTATATTTTACAGTTTTATCAATAGCCCTTATAGAGCGATTCTTCTTAACAGGATGCCTTCCCTTTACGGTGCAAACTTTGCTCATTGCCAAATAAAGCCTTGTGAGAAGTACTCAGTTGTCTCCTATTACATAAATAACACTACATAATAACATTAGCTCTAACTTATGTATCAGACAGAAGGTATTTCAATTACATTTAATTTTTGTCCTGTGTCCCTACCACTCACTGAGTGTAAATTATAAACTGTGGCACAGGTATGGGATCCATGTCTGTGAAGAAGGGGGTGCAAATGGTGGGCTCGCACCTGGGCCTGCACCCCATTGGGGCCCTCTGGAATTGCAGGCCGATTCTAAGATGCACAGAAAACCATGTTCAGATGGGGGGTGGGGGGACACAGCTGCACAGCCAGCACCCGGACCCAGCCTTCCTTAGTTACATAACTGCTGTGAAGGTTTTTATTCATCCAGGTTATGGTAAATTGGTACATGACATGACATCTACGTTTTTCAGAAAAAAAATAAAATCCAGCAAAATATAAAATCAGGATAAAGTATTATGCATAAAACATATATAGGTGGGACCACAAAACAGCAATGTAAAATGAGGGAAAACTTGATGTTTCGTTAGTCATCCTACTGGCTTTCTCAATTCAGAATGACCTGTACAAAAATATTTGTGACTATATTCAGCATAATCTGTTTATTAAAATCAGCATGGGGTCAGAGAACTCGTGGAGGCAACACAGAGATAGCAACTGGTTCATCCGTAAAAGAATACCAAAGCATAAGATGAGTAACATTGTGTAAGCCATGCAGTGAGGGGTGCTCAGACTTGTACATGCGAAAAACCAAACAACCATTACACATACGTATGTTGCAGCAAACGTTTAGGGTATGGCTAGACTGGAAGATTCGGGGAGATTTGTCTCCTGGCGACTAATCACTTGGCGACTTATCTCCCCAAACCACTTCCCCCTGCCTTCCAGCTTAATTAATGAATAATCGCCTGCGCCTATTCACACGCGGTGCTGCGCTTTCCTGAAATTGCCTAAGGAGGCAACTTCGAGTGACTTCAGAAAAGCCAGCACCGTGTGAATTCTCTGACCCCATGCTGGTTTTAGTAGATAGATTATGCTGATTAGAGTAAGATTCCATGGTATATAACCACAAATATTTTTGTACAGGTCATTCCAAATTGAAAAGGATGTAGGATGACTAGCAAAACATCTTCAAAGAAAAAGAAAATACAGCAAGTCCAAGTGATTTGACTTATTACTATAGTAATGCGTTGTCCTCATTCTAGAAAGGCCATCTCCCATTGACTCTGTATGAAGATGAACCGCACCTCTCAACTTTCTATGAAGTTCCTGCCTTGTTGGTGCAGCTCTCTCTAGACGGTCGGCACACGTCAGTACAATGTAGAAAAATGTTAGAGAATAGCACAGCACCATATATCTTGCAGGTGGGGAGCTTCCCCTATTTATTGCGACCACCTGTGCATCAACGTTTCAGGGGGGATTAACCCTCCCTTCGTCAGTATGCCGAAGGGAGGATTAACCCCCTGAAACATTGATGCACAGGTGGTCACAATAAATAGGGGAAACTCCCCACCTGCAAGATATATGGTGTTGTGCGATTCTCTCACATTTTTCTACACCTCCCATAGACTCAATTTTAATCAGATAATTCAGGTTTTTGTAATATT
Organism: Xenopus borealis; assembly: GCA_024363595.1. Classification (NCBI taxonomy): domain Eukaryota; kingdom Metazoa; phylum Chordata; class Amphibia; order Anura; family Pipidae; genus Xenopus; species Xenopus borealis. The sequence continues at coordinate 78,512,199 of CM044433.1, read as the reverse complement.
ATTATTGTTATTACTATTAATAATAAACAGTGCCTTGTATTTGATCTGAACAAACATATAATAAATTCGTATTGCAGGCTAAGTAACTCTATTGGATTTAATTAGGGGCAGATCTACAAAATTCACATGTATAAGGGCCCTTACACATGGGCGTTTTTACCTGCACTCCCCTGCGTTCCATTTTGCTGCGTTCAGCCGCAGGGGAGCGCAGGTATAGACGCACTCAATTATTTTCAATGGGTCTGTACTCACACGAACGCATGTAGGCACCAAACGCAGGAAAAATGCAGCATGTTGCGTCTGAATCTGCGTTCGGCGCTTACACGCGTCTCGTGGGTACAACCTCATTGAACAAAATTAGGTGCGTCTAGACCTGCGCTCTCCTGCGGCTGAGCGCAGGTCCAAAACGCCCATGTGTACCGGCCCTTAACATGAATGATTCGAAATTTGATCGAATTTTCAAAAAAGATTCGATTTCGAATATGCCAATTAGGTGACTTCGACCAGGGAATTCTGTAAATTCGATCGAATGGTATGATTCGAATAATTTGAATAACAATCTATTAGAATATTTGACTATTGAATTTCTTCCCCTTTAAATTTTTACTCGGCTGCCTAGTTCGCTAGTTTCAGCCTACCGAAGTGTCTTTGGCAAATTTTGATTGAATTATAAAAATTTGATCGAATGGTTAAAATCATACGAATCGATCGATTCAAACGATTTGATCGTTCAATCGAATTTTTATAATTCGATCATTCGACCAATCAAATTGCAGTACAAACCTTTGAAATCGAAGGATTGTCATTCCCTAACTATTGTTTTAATAATCGAAATTCGACCAATAGTAAATCTGCCCCTTAATGTATAAATTCTTTTTTAACAAACTTAGGGGCAGATTTATTAAATTGTGAGTTTAAAAACTAAACTAACACCTAAGTACTATTCATTCCTATGGGATTTTTAGAAGTGTATTTATCAAATAGTGAATTCATTTTTATGTATGAAGCTCTAAACTCACAACTTGATAAAGCTGCCCCTTAAAGTTTGGAAAGATCCTTAGTCTGGAATACCCCAGGTCCCAAGCATTTTGGATAACAGGTCCCATACCTGTAACATCAATTTCTCAAACAGCCTGATCATCACTTTATGACCCATATTATTCTGCAGGACACGACAACAGGGGCAACAGTCCTATGTTTTTATTCTGAAAGGCTGTGTCACGACGCAGATTGCTGTTCTACACTGAATGGTCTGAAGTGGTGCGGCCGTCAGGCTATGCATTCTACATAAATTATTTAACCCATCTGAAAATGCCCTCCAGTAGACAGGACAGTACCCAGGCAGTAACATGGTAACGTGGCTGTAGGTATAACACATGCAATCTAGAATAACAATAAGGAGCAATACACAGGTGTGAATGTGAAGTTGGAATGTTATCTCCGAATTCTTCCAATTAGTGCCTCTAAACGAGGCCATCCTCAATATAGGTGTCCTTGATGATACTTTGCTTGCTCCATAACAGCCTGTACAGTAAAGTTCATTGTTAAAAATACCTCATCCTCTAGTATGATTTCTTATAACCCTTTTCTGAGTACTCTAAGGGCTTTACTTTATTAAGCAAATCATCAAAATAACCAGTTCTCTTTTAAGTACATAAGTGACCCCAGTGCAACAACACCTTTGGGAACATATTCAGTGATGCACTCATATGTATTAGTCAGGCAATACTTCTATGATTGCTTATTTACAGCAAATGCAGTTATTAAATGCATATTTTGACCATACCTCAAGCCCTTCGGTAAGATTAGCCTACAGTATGACTGAATTATTCAAACAACATAACGGCAAATATTCACTATTAAACATGAATCGGGTGACATCAAGGCAGGATGAACAGAACCATTATAGCAAAATGACAAAACAGAGACTATATTGCAGAAACCTGCTCTAACAAGTTAATTTTAATCAGTTATATGCATCTGGGAGCAGTAAAAGGGTTACCCCTCAACTGACGCTGTAAGTGAGTGAAATACAGAATGGATATCCAAGCCATCATTGTGACAGAGCAGCTGTGGTTTAAAGGAGGAGGCATGTCTGCAGCTCATATGGGACCAAGCACAGCATCTGTCATCTCACATACTTCTTCCTCTGTATTCTCCCCAAGCCTGTCACTGCTCGCATCAAATAAAAGGTGACACCCAGATCAATAGTACAATAATGACTAGGTCTTGAATAGCACCATGTCTGAGAACATGAGAAGGGGATGAAAAGTGATACGGGGGGGGGGGGGGGGGGGGGGTTAAATCTAGAACAAATGTAGAAAAAGGGCCAGAGATACAGTTGCATTTCTATATTTAACATAAAAATTGGCAGTGCTACAAAGCATTTGCTGCTAGGAAGCAACCAGTGACATATACAGGTGATCAATAATAAACACAGACATGAAAAGGTAACTCACAACAAAAACGGAACAGGAGGGTTCTCAAGGTTCACAAAGCTAAGTGGTATGTAGACTTCTTGGACTATTTACTGATGGCTGGGGGAAGTCTTTGGATTGTTATTTCATCTTCTGCTGAATGACAAGCAGGAAGAAGGTAGGAAAACATCGTGGGATTTCATCTGTTTCATACTAAAGTTAAAAATGGTGACAAATGAAGGGGCCCTCACATTATATAAGGCCAGTGAATCCATGCCAACAATCCCTTTGCCAAGAGCAGCGAGTGAGCTGCACAAACTTTGCGGTATCGCTCTCAAGAAACAACAGCAACCTGTTGTCACCTCAGATGACTCCCAATATTTGGAGAGAGAGCTATGTTCTCTGTAACCCTTGCACTGCAGAACTTGGGTCGTGAGCTAGGTGGCTTATACCGCAGAGCCTGCAGTTTCTGCTGGAAAGGGCAGGGGGCAGAGAAAGAAACAGACACACAGAGCTGGCAAAAGATTTTAGACTTTCTGGAGCCAAGGACACAGTTCTGAGACCTTTTGTAGACTTCTTTCTGCTATTTAATAAAATTCCCCTTTTTTTTTTTTTACAGAAACAAATTGCTTTTGGGCAAAAAGAATGAAAAAGAAAAAACCCAGAGCACAATTTCAACCTCTCTTTTTTTAGCAGTAGATGATGACTGAAGTTAATATTAATCATTTTCAGATGTAAAAAAAGACCATTCTCTGAAAGCCAAGGTCCTGGCACAAGCAGTTACATAACAGAGGGCTTCCACGTTTGTTAAACTGTGGTTTTAATGATTCTGATCATAAATACTGCTAGTGCTTCCCCCTACTGCAGTGTACATTAAAGTGCAACATCTGCAGGTAAAACGTTGCAAAATCCAACTACTTTATTCCAAAACTGCTAAGACCTGTGCAGGAAAATGTCAGAAAATAGCAAGAAAGTACCTGTGCTCTTGTTGCTTGTGACACATAACAAACGCATGCCTTCACTCACAGGAAGTAGCACTTCAGTTGTAACAATGTTAAACAATTGTAGCATTCCTTTACTGTTATTTAACCATCTGCACCCCAGAAATGTTATCTGCCCTGGCATACAGATGTATTGTGCATTCATAATAGCTATGACGCTGATGTGAGCTCTGAAAATATACCAGACACTGGTCAGCTGCATCTCAGAATACTGATGCAAATGATCCCAGAGATAGGAAGGTGCATGCATACATAATCAATGCAAGTGGATATACAAAATAATCTGTTCTTTTAAAAGCATTTCTATATATCTATATTATAATACATATCTATGCCTCTTGTTTATCATACATATACAGAACCACTTAAGCCAACATATTTTAACAATATATTTCCCACAAATAACAGTTTCCTAGCTGACTAGCTCTTGACACTTTTTTAAGATCTAAAATGAGTTCTGTGAGCCAGGATGAGTGGCCCAGAAGATACAGTACCAGTCCATGCTTCACATCCCAATAAAGCAAACAGATCCCCCCCCCCCCCCAGACTGAGGGTAAAAAGCCTTAATGATAACAGTAGCATGGCACTATTTCTGTGCACCAGGATAAGCTACTGCATACGGGAGTTAAGGGTTTGGGGAGGAAACCCAACAACAACAATTGCCCTATAATTATTTAAAAGATCTAGAACGCATCTGTCAGTGCTTCTCTACTGTGATGCCTCTAACCATTCCAATGAGAGCTGCAAGGCCAACTATCCATGTACAGCTTCCTGGGACAGCAGGAAGGATAAGTTTGGTTGGAAATAAAGGGGTGTAAAATAAAAGGAAGGCATGGGAAGAGGCGCATAGGCGAGCGGTACCCAACACGGCGCTATTAGGCTGCAAAGGATGCGCGCAGGCTTCAAGCCTCTCCCATCAGCATCACACTCACCTCTTCACTCCAGCAGCTCTTGCAGCAGATCCTGGGCGCAGCGCATCTTCACCGTGGCAGGAGCCTGCCAGGGATTTTTCGTAACATATATTATTTATCGGAGTGAGAACTCCGTGGGTTTGGCACAGGCTGAAAGTTGGGCAGAGCGTCTCTTCCCCGAGATTAGGGGGGGAGTGAATATGGTGGGGGTAGACTACATGGGGGAGGAGACGTGGGTCTGTGCTGCAGTGCAGGAGAGCTGGGGTAGTAGTGAAGCAAGGCAAGGAGCAGTAGCTGTAGAAAAGAGATAGAGAGAGCGAGAAGAACAAAGGAAGGTGGATCGTGAGGCGAAGGAGAAGAGGAAGAAGAAGGAGGGGAGCGCTGCAGAGGAATACACTGTCACAGCTTCATGTTGTTTAGCTGCCTAAGATCTGCCCAGACTCATCATAGCCCTTTCAGGCCACTAGAGAGCATAGGCATCAGCAGCAGGGGCGCTTGTCCCCCTTGGAGTTTTTGGCTCAGACAAATGGGCCTCATCATAAGATATTACAAACTGCTGATTCAATGCACATCCTCTGTCTGGCAGTTACTGCCTGATACTGCATTCTTTTCATTTACACATTGAGCCACAACCTGGTCCCATCCCATGATATTGTGTGCAGCTGCAGGGCCCCCATATTTTCTACACAGGCACCCACAGCCAAGTGTAAAGGGTAGTTTTCTTTAAAAAAAAAAATACCCACAGCCCATCCTCAGAATAAAAACCCCTTTAATGATAGACAGCAAAACCTATATTCTCCTAACAGAATAAATACAGAAGTGTTCAGACTGGGATTTAGTGTGTTCACTTGACACTGTAACCAAAAGGAACCTCCAATCGCCAATTGGCACGTATAACCAAAAGGATGGCACGTGCCAATTGTGAAGGGAGGTTCCTATTGGTTACCGTGTCAAGTGAACACACTAAATCCCAGTCTGAGCACTTCTGTATTTATTCTGTTAGGAGAATATAGGTTTTGCTTTCTTTCATTAATTAAAGGTTTTTTTTTTAATTCAAAAGGCAACAGTAAATAGTGATGCTCCAACAGACTTTGCACTAAAAGAGCAAATACTTTTTTATGTTTAATTTTGAAATCTGAAATACGCCCTCTGTCTGCCCACACCCACCTACTAGCTTCCTTTTATAGACCCGCGCCGACCCGCCAGCTGATGACTTCACAAAAGGGGCAGGGAGAGCAGACGCGTATCTATAAAAGATGAAGTTGGAATCTGTGGGTTCTGGCAAATGCCAGATGGGCTGCTATAAGTTGCCATAGAAAGTCAGTATACACGTATAGTTGGCTGATGGGGGCTGTTTGGGCCTCTATGTGGGCTGATTGGGCCTCTGTGTACCTGAAATGCCAGGGCCTATTTTGGTTCTCAGTCCAGTCCTGCCCGCAGGTCCTGCAGGTATTGGGCTGGTTCGCACATCACTACTCTGGTAAACTTCAGTCACTCTATATAACCCCCCGTCATCCCTCCATAGCAGCCTATCAACAGAATAATGGGAATGTAATAAGATAACAGCTCCCTGACACAAGATAGCTCCCTGGTAGATATGAGACTATCACTCAATATTAAAAATCCAAATCCCACTGCAGAACTTTTAGGGCATAGACACACAGTCAGATTCAGGGAGCCCAGCGATACTTCTCCTCTACTTCAGGGCAACAAATGTCCCCAAACTGCCTTCCCCTCAGCAAGAATGCAAATCCGGCCCTGCATGTCTGCAAGACCATATTTATATTAAGGCACCCGAGGGTCTGTGCATCAGACCTAAATACAGTTTGCATGTCTGCACACCTCACTCAACTCTAGTCTTCTATGTTTTAGGATTGCCAGTTGTGTTTGTCTTGGGCTAGTCCTATTTCTAAAGTAAAAAGGTCTCTCTCTCTCTCTCTCTCTCTCTCTCTCTCTCTCTCTC
>CM044433.1:78473113-78504576 GCA_024363595.1 Xenopus borealis | reverse complement strand
TCACTGGCACTGCACCCAGGCAAATTCAAGCAACTTTATCGAGAGTGCTGGCATCCCTTGAAAAAAAAATATTTTATTTAGATAGCAGAATGAATCATATTACATTGAATATTCCAAAGGGTAGAGTCCTTTTCCCCAAAACTATATCATTTATTATTGTGTTATTCATATTTGTAAATTTCCTGCACTACTATAACTAGTTAATGTATATAAGTTTAAAGGGGTTAACTTTTAATATGCATGTATGTATTGTGACACGCTGGCTGACTGTACACGTAAATTTTTTTTGGGAGGTAGGAATTAGCTATAGTAGGCAGGTAAGCAGATGACCAGGAGCTTAATGACCGGGACACAGCATCTTCAGGCAAAAGCCACAGGTTTATTCAGGAAAATTCTTCCAACATAAAGTCACTGGCATACAGGAACACAGTTCATCAGTGTTTTTATGCCTGTTCCCCCCCTGGACAATATAGCTTCCAGGGCCATCCAGCAGACCAGTCTCTGTTTAGTCATATTTCCTTTGCAGCTTTCAACTCAGGGGAGCAGAGGCAGCCAGGCCATCTGGATCACCCTAGGCAATCCAGCAGGCTCTCTCCCCACCCCCCCATATCTGCCCCTGTACCTCGCTTGTGCGCATGTGTGGTGACACTTGCGCACATGTCCACGTTAGGTCTCGTACACACGGGCGCTGTGACGCTCGCGTGCACACATTTGCAGTGGGGCTCATGCATGCCGAATTGCTGACAGATGACAGGTCTAGGGGTAGGCAATAGCAGGAAGAGGCAGCTGCCTACCGCCCCCCAGTCGTTGTGCCCTTCTGCCTACCCCTAGTTCTGGCCCTGCAGGGGAGAAATTAAAGACTAAGCACCAGGGGCGTAATAATGCCCCCCCCCGGCATAGGGTTTCCACCCCCCACCCCTGCCACTCACAGAATTTTTAAAGAATAAAGCGGTGGGTAGGGGGATTTCAAGACTGCAGTGGAAACAGACCGCAGGGTCTGCTTCCTCAATGGTTATGCCAGTGCAAAGCACACATTTTTACCCTTCTCTGGGGTATTCGACCACAGTATGTTTCAGCTACCTGGTTGCTAGGGTCCAAATTACCTTAGCAACCATGCATTGTTTTGCTACTTGGTTCTGATCAGACAGGAACAAAGAAAATTCCCATTGACACCTCCTAAACTAGTTGCAAAAATATGGCAAATTCTAAGATTCGTAGTGCAGTTTCACAGCACTAACTCAACATGACTTATTAATCAGCAGTCACTTATTTTTAATAAAATTGGGTTCATTTTCCCTGCTAAATTGTAGATCCCACTGCATTACATGGGCAACTGACTGAGTTTCTCCTGATAAACTGCAGTCAGGAGGTCATTTTCATTTGACATATGCTCAGAATTGTTCGGTTCTGTTGCAATTGACCTGCGCTTAAGAGGTCATTGCAATTTAGATGGGACCATACTATTAAGAGGAATGGCAAAGGCTAACTGAATGTATCAGTCTTTCCTTTTCGCTAATATATTGGAGATTGAAAACAAATGCTAGGGCTAAAATAGGTACAGGTATGGGACCTATTATCCAGAATGCTGGGGTTTTCCAGATAAGGGGTCTTTCTAGAATTTGGATCTACATTCCTTAAGTCTACAAAAAATTATTTAAACATTAATTAAACCCAATAGGATTATTTTGCCTCCAGGAAGGATTAATAATATCTTAGTTAGAATCAAGTACAAGGTGCTGTTTTATTATTACAGAGAAAAGGGAAATCATTCACAAAATTCTCCAAAAAGTAAAAACTCGCAAAACTACAGACAAATTTGAGAAACTTTGCTAAACGCATTGAAGCCAATTGGCTTTTTTTGAGGGCATTTTTTTTCTTGCATGATTTTTTTTTTCACAAAATACGTTTTAGTCAGTGGGTGTCCAGGAATTTTTCCCCAAATCCATGCCTGCCAAAAAATATTACTCATCACTAGAAAGGAAATGTCACAGTTACCAGACCTTCAACTGTGGTAAATCGTAAATTATCATAAATGGTTTTTAGGGTGTCACAATGTTCTGTTATCCTCCTTTTTCAGGCAAGACAACCCAGAGGTCAAGGATACGATTTGGGCCCCTGCCGGCCCAAACCTTCTCCCCTGTTTAGTGCTTTGCTGTTCTCGCATGCACATGGTGCAACGCTATTAAAGCATGTGCAAGCATAGTTTAAAATTTAGGTCGGGCCCAAAGTTGCTGCCAGGAGGGCCCCTTTGGGTGGTTGTCCCAGTGGGCAACCAAAATGTTCCATTCCAACTAGGGTCGAACTGGAGGGGGCCCGGGGCCTACCGGGGCTGCTAGCCAGGGCCCCCCTTCCGACCCCAGGAACCCTCAGCTGCTGCGCTCCTCTGAGCACGTATGCAACACCCTGTGCTGCTGCTCCGCCGAGAGAGTGTGCTTGTACACACGCCTGTCACCCAATAAACATAGTGAGTGTGCACACCTGTGCACACTCGTGGCAGAGCAGCAGCTCGGCAGGGGGGCGATGCGCACACAATCAATGACCCTGGATAGCAGCCCCGTGGGCCTGCAAACATGGATCTGGGCCAGCAAGGGCCGTGGGTAGGGTTGCCACCTTTTCTTGAAAAAAATTCCGACCTTATTATATATTTAGCTTTTTTTTCCTATTAATAACATTGGGAACAACCATCAAAAATAACGGCCAGGCCGGTAAGATACCGGCTAGGTGGCAACCCTAGCCGTGAGCCCACCGGGTTTTTTTGCGGTGTTCCGCCGGCCCAGTCCAACACTGATTCCAACCAGGCCTGGACTTGGCAACCTGTGGGTTCTGGCACAGAGGGGCTGCTATAAGGTGCCATAGAAAGTCCATATTTAGTGGGCTGGTGGGGGCTGTTTAGGCCTCCGTGTGGGCTGATTGGGCCTCTGTGTACCTGAAATGCCAGGTCCGATTTTAATTCTAAGTCCAGATATTATTTCCAACCCTTGGTAGGCCCAAGGTGCCTATTTTTGAATTCCTGGCTTGGAGGCAAATTTTTGTTGCATAAAAACAAGGTACAAAACAGAGTATCCTGTAGGCTGCTAGTCCACATAGAGGCTACCAAATGGCCAATCACAGCACGCGTTTGACACCCACAGCAATTTTCTTCATGTTTTTGTTGCTCCCCAACTATTTTTACATTTGAACGTGACCTAGAGACAGATGCGTCTATGTGTAGCCAAGCCATAGACAGGCTGATATTCTACTGTCCCTGTTGTTATTGGTGCTCCAAGTTACATGAATCCAGTGGGGCTGATGGTTCCATAAGAGTCCAAAGAACTTAATGGAAGGGATGTTGGTCTTTGGGCCTCCATTCCTTTGTAAAAGATAATTCCTGTTCCTTAAGGGGATTTTGCTTGTTCTTCCTATGTCTCTTCTTAAAACAATTCCTAATTCCTAAAATACTTGATAACGTATTCTATGGGGGGAATTCACAAACGTGTCGGTAAAATAAATAACCCAGAAGTGTTGGTCGACAAATTTGTAAAGTGTCGTACAAACGGCAAATTCACAAAGGCAGATGTTACCATCTCTAAATGCCTCGTAAGTCCGACAATTTTCTAAAATGTCGTATATCTTTTCATCGTACAGACGACATTTTACACGACATTTTAAAGACATTTTACAAGACATTTTAAAGACATTTTAAAAGACAATTTTAAAAGCCCACTTTTCATTACACTTTTTAAAAAGTGTCGTATATGTCGGAAAATTGGCAGGGAAATGCTCTGTGAATTTGTCGTCTGTTGCTACGACATTTTAAAGACATTTTTTCCTTCCCGACACTTTTGTGAATTCCCCCCTATGTGTTTCTACACCACGCCCCCTCAGAAACAGGGTACTAAGGCCAGGCCAAGGTAGTTTGGCCCCCTAGGCAAGGGTTCCAATCAGCGCCCCCCCCCCTGCCATCCAGGCCCAGCCATATCCACCATTAATACTGCAGGCCACAAGCCCATGCCCCCACCTGTACCTGTGCTGGTGATCTGTACCTGTGCCACTGCCAGGCCAGCAGCCAGCAATAGGCCCAGTCCCAGCCGTATGCATTAATTCAGCAGTTTGCAGCTGCAGGACCCAAACCCACGTTCCCCCCCTTCCCCCCATAGCTGTGGCCAACCCAAGCCCCCATGATCTGTGCCTGTGCCAGAAAGAAGTAAAAGGCAGGTGCATCTGCCAAAAGCCCAGCAGGAAATAGCAGACAGGTCTCTTCAGTGAGTTACTGCTCCCCTCTAGCGAGCACAGCAGGTCCTCTCTGCCCAACTGATCTGGCTTTTGCAATGACTGACTCTGACTGATGTCTCGCGCCGGCCCTGCAGCCTACTACGCATGAGCTTCCGAGCGTCAACGCACCAGTGTCTCAGCATGGAACTGGAAGGCACCAAGTCACGCTCCAGGGTGGGGGAGCGAGTTTAGATATAACAGGCTAAAACAAACCCGGAGGGGGTTGGGGGCATGCGGATTTAGTAAATTATAATGCTTTTAATAAAGGCCAACAAGCCAAGTGAAAATAAAAAGAAGTGCGCCCTCCCAGTGATTGCACCCTAGGCGGTTGCCTACCATGCCTACCCCTTGGCCTGGCTTTATTCTAATCCCCATTCTGGGATCTGTGGGTGAAGCAACAGACAATGTATGGGCAGTAGAGAAAGAAGCTCCCATACTGACAGGTGTTCGTTCCTGCAGACAGAATGGCACCATTGATTCTAGGGGTGGAAGCTCAGTAACCAAAATCACAGAATAATTAACCATTTATGTCCTGCAACATATGGCATTGAATCCCCCACATTAAATACAGTTATACTAAGAATAAATATATCTAGAAATATTATACAAGCCCATGACATATTAAAAGTTTAAAGAGCACACCCCTTAGTGGACATCCACAGAAAAATTCTGCCGGGGAGAATGCCTGCACTGTGCCACTAACACTAATTACAAAATCAAGGTGTGAAGTGCAAAACTCACGGCATTCCTTTTGTGCATATTGTGCCCTGACTTTCTTTAAGTAAAGTAACTATTCTCACAATGTTTAATTCTCTAGTTATGCCACTGATACTATGTATTTGACAGAAAGTGTACTGTCTATTGTCTGCACCAACATTTCACCCAAGAACATTGCCCCTCACTTTATCTCTAGCAGCAACCTGAGCTTCCCCTTCTAGAATAAATGATTGCTCGATGTGACGTTTGCAAGTCACCTACTGTACAAATGACATGTATGGCCTTGGTTAATGAGGGGCAATGGAGAGAGACAGGAGGACTGATGTGAAATGACAAAGCTCAACGATGCATCTTCATTTCTTTTATACACCACAGAGAATGTATTGGCAATGTTGTTAAACTCTTTACTTTACATGTTTCAAGACAAAGCTTGACACCAGTTTTTATCCTTTCAATATGCATGTGACCCTCTGCACCTTCTCAAAAGGCTATCAAACATCTAAAAAGATTATGACAAGATCATTTCCCAACTGCAACAAATTAAATGAAACATATAGATACATTTAAAAAAAAAAAACCTAGGATTTTGTAGGCAATAATGAATACAATATGGTGCTGCTTCTAATGGAGAAGGAAAGCTACCAAAGCAGTTTATTGGCAAAAGATTAGCCACAACAGTCTACCCTATATATAAGACTATACATTACCATGCCTGACGTAACAGCTCTAGAAGAACTTTCTGTTTGTTTAGGATAGCAGCTGCCACATTAGCTTGTTGTGACATAAAAGCCCTAGCCCTGGAGGTTTATGCTGAAAACAGAAAGTCTGATACAGAAGACCATGTGTACACAATAGAAGGAAAGAAGTGCTGTGTCAGAGCAGCATTACTTTGAGGGTTTTTTTGGTGTATTGATATAGACTTTCTGATAAAGCTTACTTTGTTTTAACCTTTCCTTCTCCTTTAATTTAGGCTAACTAGGAGGAGGAAAGCCAATCACAGCTCTGCAGCTACACAATCAAAGACAGGCATCGGTTTCAGGTCAGCCTAGCTGCTGATTGGTTCCTATACTGCTTGCTGGCTCCCATGCACAGCCTTGGAAACAAGGAAGCAATCAGCGGAACAGGAGGGTGGGATTAGCAGGGTTTTTGCAAAACATTTTCAATCAAGCCACCCCAAGCCCTATCTTTTTAGTGATTTCCTTCTATATTCAATAGAGTATAATGAGTTACCACATTGTTGTTTTTCACACAATATGTCTACTTTAATCTGCAAGATTTTGGAAGGATTTTAATTAGTATAGGTATGGGATCCATTATCTGGAAACCCATTATCCAGAACGCTCCCAATTACAGAACCAGAAATAAACAAAAATTGAATAAGCACGGCTGTGTTTCAAACGGTGTACCCTTGCTACCTCTAAAGCATTTATTGGTGCGGAATAAAGCCTTTATTCCGCACCAATAAATGTTTTGGAGGTACCAAGGGTACACCGTTTATTTCTGGTGATGCATTGCGTTGAGTCACGTGATTTCAAGGGAGCAGAGCTGCAAGCTGACAGAGAAGTTTCTACGTATTGTGAGTGTATCTGAACCTGTTTCATTTTCCTAATTACAGAACGGCTTTCTCCCATAGACTCCATTATAATGAAATTATCGAAATTTTTAAAAATTATTTGCTTTTTCTCTGTAATAATAAAACAGTACCTTGTACTTGATCCAAATGGAGATATAATTAGTGCTGGAATTGGGGAGGGATCAGTGTCGGACTGGGACACCAGGGGCCCACCCAAAAACCTTAGACCAGGGGCCCACATAAAACCTTCTCTCTACCTACTCTCTAGTAATATTCTTCATCTCCTCAATCAACCTCTATTCTCCTAGTTTGTTTTCTTTACATACTATAATCAATTATTCCATCTATTTAGCCTCTTTGTTCTCATAGAAATAGGGAATGGCCATGAAGTTTAGCAGCATGAGGGCCCACTGACAACTTGGCCCACCAGGAGTTTTCCTGGTATTCTGGTGGGCCAGTCCAACACTGGGAGGCATGCACAGGGATGCCATCCCTTCACTTCGTTATTTTTGTGAAATAGCATCCCCTCAGAGTTTTGCATCCTAGAACTGTCTTTTGCTCCTCTCGACTTTTGCATGCCAATAAAATGCAGAGGTAAAATATAATATAGTTAAATAATAGAAGATAAAAGGAGAGAAAATATTGCCGGGAGAGAAATAGAGAAGAGATAGAGAAGTGTTAATAGAGAAGAAGAGAGAAGAAGAAAATAGTGGAAGCAAAAATATAAAATGAAGGTATTAAACAGCAGCAGGTTACTGAATAGCAAGAGAAAGATATATATGAAATAATCTTAGTTTATATAGAATATGATGGGGTCGTGCTATGTTATGAAACAATACACAGATAGAAGCTGGATTGACAGCCAAGAAAATTCACATGCACATTTTTCGCTTTGTGGTCTCTACAGGTCACATGTGCATTAGAATGAAATAACAAAATGGAAATAACAAAATGGTTTTGCTTTAAAGTGAGTAAAACCAGAAAGTGAGGTTAAATATAATGGGTGGGGCTTATGGTTGTGGGAGGGGCTTGTTTTAGCATGCTGCACTACGCTCACCACACAGACCATCCCTTCACTTTTTTCACTCCAATTCAAGCACTAGATATAATTAATTCTTATTGGAAGCAAAACCAGCCTTTTGGGTTTATTTTATGTTTACATGATTTTCAGTAGACTTAAGGTATGAAGATCCAAATTACGGAAAGATCCGCTATCAGGAAAACCCCAGGTCCCGAGCATTTCGGATAATAGTTCCCATACCTGTACTGCACTAAATCAAGGGGCAATTTGGGATTTTGTTTTTTGTTTTTTCATCTTGGCATATATTCATTTATCAATCCTCAAAGTCCTCGATCTGGGGCTAATTTACAAACAAAGACTGGTGAGGATGCTGGGAGCTGATGTTCACTATAAAATTTGAGAACTACAGGTAGGTCTTTAAAAGCCCTTGATATGTAGGATAGAGAACTTCACTTTTGGAACATGGCACCACTCTGGTTTCAGAATTCAAATTAGCAGGCGAATCCCCTTGAAAAACAAGCTTCATAGCCCTGCTAAGCTCTCCCTCTTTTCTATCATTAATATGATTATCCATAAAAGAAAGAAATGCCCTCCCACTGCATGGGAAGAAGCCATTGTTACATAATGTAGAATGTCAGTGTCACAATCCCTGTTCTGTTCTAAAGATGACTTAACCTACAGTGATACATCTCATTTAGGAAAATACTGCAAGGTCCTTTAGAAGAATACCAAGCAGGGGCATCACACACATATCAGAGAAGTTCCTTACGTCATAAATTGAAGCTATTTTCTGCCTGTTTGGTTTGTTGAAAAGTGTTACTTGGAAGCTCCCTGTTGCCAAGGAAGAGTCACTGTTACTAAGGGATGTGAAGAATGTTTAAAAAGAGAGAAAGTGTAATAGAATAAGATAGAAACACAGAGGATAATACAGTAGAAAGAGGGGAGTGGAAAAATGAATGTAAAAGGGAATGTGATCGTTGGTAGAGACTCTAGCTCTGTATTTAAGGAAAAGATTATTTACACAGCCTCAGAATGCTTAGGGCACCGTTATATGATCATTCACGAATCAGAGTAAATGAAGTTTAGGTCAGCTTCATTTAGTGACATGGAACAAAAGGGTGCAACGCCTTTATCCCTTACAGCAGTGATCCCCAACCAGTAGCTCGCGAGCAACATGTTGCTCTCCAACCCCTTGGATGTTGCTCCCAGTGGCCTCAAAGCAGGTGCTTATTTTTTTAATTTGAGGCTAGGAAGCAAGTTTTAATTGCATAAAGACTAAGTATAGTGCCAAGCAGAGACTCCTGTATGCTGCCAGTCCATATAGAGGCTAACAAATAGCCCATAACAGCCTTTATTTGGCACCCAAAGGGACTTTTTCATGGTTGTGTTGCTCCCCAACTCTTTATACATTTGAATGTGGCTCATGGGTAAAAAAGGTTGGGGACCCCTGCCTTACAGAATGCAATCGGCAGCAGAAGGAAATAGAAGAGTTGTAGCATTAATCCTTAATTCTCTCACTCAGAACCTAGGGAAAAAAAACAAAGACAACGCTGAGGCTGAAAATGATTAATAATGTGCTCAATGGCATTCCAAAGGGGGGGGGCAATAATCAATAAGGTCAAATGATGCAAAACAAAACAAAAAAAGCAGCAGCGAAGATTTCAGTAGAGCCGCCTATTGCCAATAGAAACAACTGCTACGGAATGAGTGAACATATTGAATTTTTTCACCAAAGCACTCACAAGTACACACATCCCACTCAGTAACTATATGGTAAATGTAGAGGAACAGATTCTCTGTGATCAGCAGTGTCTGTTTGTTTTGTTTGGGCAGCTGCAGTGCTTGAATCTGCTGGGATTGCTCAGGAAGACTCACAGATTAGGTCTTTTCAGCAATTATCAATATGGGACACATTTCTTAATCCACTTTTTAATAGCAGCTGTGGTCATTTACAATCTCAATTCTCCCACAAAAAATGTTTCTACTTTATCTGCTTTCAAGATAATTTGTTACAAAATCTGATTAAAATTTTAGGTTCTAACTGACTCTGATCACCTGTACTGTATATAACATAACAATATACATGGGGCCATACTTTTCATAAGAATGACTCTGATTTTCTGAGTTATTAACTGGTGAAGTGACATCAGCTGTTCTTTATGTTGCCATCTGTATGTCATAGTCTTGCTCTCTGCTCAGATCTCTGGCTTCAAGGAATATGATCTATACTAACCCATATTAGGAATGTGTGGACTGCTGGGTTGTCTCATGCTGATGATTGACATGCTTGCAGCACTTTTTACCCCACTATTTGAGCCTGTTTGGATTAGATGTCTCTCAGTCAGAACTTAATATAGCTGGAGTAACCCATTTATCAGTTCAAAAAAATCAAGTGAAGTGAGAAAAATGATATGAATTAGTTGAACAGAATAAGGATTTAAGGGTTTCTCCATAAAGGGATGTTAATATCATTGTTCAGCCATGGTATAGCCACATGTTTCTACGCTAACTGCATCCAACAGCTTAAGGCCCCAATACATGGGCCAATAAAAGTTGCTCACAGACAAGTGGGCAGCTTATTGGTCCATGTATGGGACCCTTCAATGGGCTTCCACAATCGATATCTGGCCGAAAGACAGATATCAATCAGGCAGTGTTAAAGATCCCAAAGGATCATGGCCCTGTTTATTAGTTACATTTAGAGCCGGCCAACATTTCGGTCTCCTTCTAAGACCATTATCAAGACCATAATGGTCTTAGAAGGAGACCAAAACGTTTAAATTTAAATGTAACTAATAAAAATCTAAAATCTAAATTTTTATTATCTCACATTTAAATGTCCTATTTTAATGTGAGATAATACAAATTTGCCTTTTTAACCTTTAAAATTAAATCCCAGTGTGCAACAATTCTATGGATATATATATATATATATATATATATATATATATATATATATATATATATATATATATATATATATATAGATATATATAGATAGATAGATATCTGATAAAGAGGGCTGTTTTACAGTTTAAACAGCTGTGGAGTAAAATGGGAGGATTTTATAAAGAATGTACGCCCATTTATTATACCACTGACTGTGAATTATATATATATATTTTTGCTGTCCACATTCTAACCAGGCCAACAGCTGGTGCAAGGTCAGATTACATAGAATACTTTTTAAGGAAGAACCAGCACTCCCAAACCAAATTAGACACAGTTTATTACATATCACATTGCGTCCACGTTGAATTGGAGCGCTGGTCCTTCCCTCAGTAGTATATGAACATATATTAGATATTTCTAATACCAAACCTTTAATAGTGTAATGCCTAAATTGATCAAATAACCCTTTATATTCTTATATATGGCCAGGCTACACCTGCCAGCATCCTTAGACAGCTTTCTCATTGAGATCAAATTTTGTTGAAAAGATCATGGAAAATACTCTAGTTGATCGTCTATTTATGATAGAAAGAACACAAGTGCTTTGATTCAATCCCTCTCTTCACGCAGAGCTGGTACATTTAATTGTACAGCACACGTTTCTCCCTAAAAAGAACTGCCTGCACTTTCCTCACACTGCTGTGGAATGAAGAGGTTGAGTTATCTCTTTCCTGAAGATGCACTTGGGCTCGAGAGGTCTGCATAATTAACACTAATTGACTGTACAGAGAGAGAGTGTGCAGGCAGTCCACATGAGACCCTCAGGTTTTATTACATCACCCAAATACCCCACCCCTTCACCTGCTATTTACTTAATTTCCTTCCAAGTCAATTTCAACAATAAATTAGCTCTATAACAGAAGCACAATTGCACAGATTTGCTTATATTATTAAGCTAATCTGTATGTGATAATTGTATTTGTATATATATATATATATATATATATATATATGTATATATATATGTTTAATTTATTGACAAGATGAAACCTTAAACAGATAAATAAATCTCTTATGTGTACCAATCTAAAACAAGGAGGTCTTTCCACACAATATGAAGCCTTTCTCTTATTGATCTAGTGTGAAGGATTACAAAAACACTTATAATATTGGATTTCACTGCTTTTGTTTTGCTTAGAAAATTGACTTAAAATTTTCAGCTCTAGGATACATTAGAGTGGTTAATGGGTAAGACTGTGGCTGTGTTGTTGGTTGGCCACTGCTGGTGTTTCCCTTTCTATATGAAGTTTTTTCACTCGCTTCAGTCTTGTGTTATGGCTAATTTAATTTCTCAATATTCAGGAACTAATGAATATTGATCATGGTATTCAGCGCTACGCAACAAGTTGGCACTATAGAAATACATGTTAATAATAATAATAATAATATCCATTCTTTTTTTCCTATACAATGGTTGTTTCTCACATAAGTACTTTACTTATTTGCTGGGGTTTTCAGATTTGCTGATACTAAATTAATATATGAATGTGACTAGATTTATTTAATTGGTATGATGTTTGTACACATGTGGCTTCCATTGATTGGCCAGTAATGCCTATCAATATCGAGCTCATTGGTTTTTTTTGCCCAGGCAATGACCCAGATAGAGCTGAAATATGAGAAAATTTACTTTTTTTTCCCAGGGAGGAGTTTTTGTTGTAGAAATTGGATCACAAATTGGGTCTTAAATTGAAAAAGACTGTAATAATTATAGGAAATTGATAATTTTTTATCACTGTTGGCAGCTTTAAACATATGGTTTTGGTCATAACCATAATAGCAAAACTGCTTACTACTTGGGTATTATGACTGGAAAGTACATAGATTCAAATGTGCAAAGTAAATACATTGTGGTGGTGGAAACTCCCATAACAGTAATTTTCACAAGCATAATGCTGTATAAACAGCCCATCACTTTGATCCTCACTATATGCCTGGAGCTCTAAGCATTTTGCTGGGTTCGCTTTTTATGTTGTTGAATTTTTGACTCTTTAACTGCCTAATAATAATATAAATGGCAATCCCCAAGGACCACAAAAAGAAGGACACCTTTGTGACAGATTTTCCTTAAAACCTTGACTAATTTATGATTGTCTTTGCTGATGAAGGAGTCTGCAATCTAGTAGCACAGATGGATTCTGAGTTGGGTGTCATTGCCCTTAAAGGCACAGTAACACCATAAAATGAAAGCGTTTAAAGTAACATGTAAAATACTGCTAGCATACACTGGTAAAAGTTGCTTCAGAAGGACTACTATAGTTTATATAAATAAGCTTGCTGTGTAGCCATGGGGGCAGCCATTCAAGGTGGGGAAAAGGAGAAAATGCACATGTTACATAGCACATAACAGATAAGGCCTCTCCAATACAATTGTGTTTTGGTGTTTCTGTTCCTTTAATTTAGCAAACTCCTGTCCTGGGAGTGGCAGTGGTGTGACAAGAGGAAAGATGCTTGAATTTAGTGATGTTTCTGTCTGCAGGTAGAATCTTCTAGCATTGCAGGAGCTGCTATGTCTGCTACATCACAATTTATTTCAGCACCACTAAGCTGAACAGCAACCTCTTTTCAAGGCAAGTGTACAACAGAGCACTCCTCACCCCCCTCCCCCCAAAATAAAAATCTCCCCTCTTTTCTTTTCTTTTCTTTATAGATCTGATAACACCCTTTGAAAAAGCAAGCCAGTGGCAACAAAGGAGTTTGTGGGTAGTGCTTAAAAGTAAAAGGTGGGAGATTGAGTACTGATTGTGACAGCATGGTTGCATTGCTTCTTTTATATGCTTATGGGGAAAAAATCCTATATTTCAGACAGAATTAAATGAAAAGAAACAATTAAGTAGAATTGTTGAATATGCTGAATAAAACTGAAAGGGAAGACAAGACTAACATTATGAAAGGGTCAGGGGTAAATAATTGTTGATAAGTAGTGATCTACTGAGATTTCAACAAACTTTTTTATTAAAATAAGTATTATTTTTGCACTTTAACGAAGGATAAAACAAAATAGTGGGTGATAAAACAAAGAAGGCAGACAGATGTAGATTGAGAGGTGGGGGATCAAAGTGGAAAGCAGAGGTTCCACAAACTATTAACTGATAACTGGCAGGACTGGACTGAGAATCAAAATAGGCCCTGGCATTTCAGGTACACAGAGGCCCAATTAGCTCACATAGAGGCCCAAACAGTCCCCACCAGCCCACTAAATACTGACTTTCTATGGCACCATATAGCAGCCCATCTGGCATTTGCCCTAACCCACATATTGCCAGTCCGGGCCTGATAACTGGAGACATATTATAGTCTCAGATATAGACGACAACCATAAATGTGCGCATTCAAATAATATTCCTGTGAATGTGGAATCAAGGTAGTAAGTATTCATTAGCAAAGAGCCATGTAACCATATTCCCTGCAATAAGTTTAGTTATCACAAAAGAATTAGTAGAAACCCAAGACAGAATTATGTTCATTGCTGTCCTTGGATGGGAGTAAAATGTCATAATTGATGCACATTAGGGGTAATTTACAGCACCAGCATACCTCCCAACTGTTCCATTTTTCACAGGACAGTCCCGATTTTGACATCTAAACCCACAGCCCAGGATTGTAACTGAAATGTCCTGGCTCTCCTGCACTGAACAGCCAGAAAAAGATACAACATTTTAAAAACTTTTTTGACAAAAAGCCCAGAATATGTGGCAGGTGCACTTAGATACTTTTGTAACAATTTAAGATAAGCAAAGGAACATTTGTAAACATTTAAAATAAGCAGGTCTCTTGGGGGAAACTATGACTTGCAGTTTAAAGGCCAACTCCACAGAAATTTTTTCAGACTTTCATAACCTGACAAATTTTGTAAAATGAACATGGGGGTGTGGTCACAAAAATGGGCATCTTCAAAAAAAATTTTATCCCGCTTTCTATTTCCAAAATGTTGAGAGGTATGCACCAGGGGGCACTTGCATCCTCCAGGGTTGCTGCTCTCTGCACAGAGAGTTGAATTAAATTGTAGGGTAACAATGTGGTCTGAATTTCTTGGTAAATAGCTGAACTACTGGGGATGTGGTGGGCGGCACCCCCTCGGGCCCTTCAGAGTCTTGTACACACCCAAATCTAATCTAAATAACAAAGATTGCATCGGGAGGTGGGGGCCCAGCTGCATGTCCTGTACACATGGGCCCCATCAGCACTAGGTATGCAAATAACTTGCATTTTAGCCTTTTATGGGTGATTGGGGGGCGGTATGGGAAGAAATATATGTGCCTCCCCTCATCTACCCCTTAAGAGTCAAGCAAGTACTAATGCAGGCTACACTTATAACACACTGCAATCTGAAACAGAGCACAGAGTCTTACGGCTATTTGCATAATACCAGTTGCTACCTTTGTTTGCAATTAGTACACTACTTTGTGCTAAGGTTGCCACCCTCCTGAATTAGCCTGAAGGAGGAAGTCGTGCTCTGTGATGTCACAGGGCAGATAATGGGTCTGTGATGTCATGGGGGCACGAAAAGGGTGCATAAGAGGGAGGGTTTAAGTGGAGGCTTTATCAACAGACTGCAGACTGCTTTAGAGGAAGGACAAGATGGGCAACTACAAATTCACCAGCAGCTTTATTGCCATTAAATTAATAAAACCTTAACTAGCTCTAGCTGGGGTTTTCCTGGTTAGGCCAGTCAGGTGGCAATCTTACTTTGGCTAATGTGAATGTGCCCTATTGCCTTTCAGGGTTTAGGTACGTCTAATTCTCATAAATGCAGTATTCCCCCATCTGGGGGGATATTTATAATGGCGTATGAAACATTTTGCACCAAAAAATAGAATAAAAGGTGGTGTAAAATACATGTCATATGTATAACATTCAGTGATTGCCCTGAGACATCACTTAACAGTATGCATCACAATCACGAACATAATTCATTACAAAGAGCTAATGTGAGAATTTTATAAAGGAGTATATATTGTTGCGCCAATTTAAGGCGTAAAATTACATCATTATTTTAATTCAACTCTTGACCCTGCATAAACCATTAAAACTTCTTTTTACTCAAGAAGTTTAGACTTAGCTACACATTCCCATAAACTCATTACATGGCTTTTTAAATTGTGTTATTTTACATGGCATACCATGAAATCAAAATAGCAAAGTACATTTTATTC
Organism: Xenopus borealis; assembly: GCA_024363595.1. Lineage (NCBI taxonomy): Eukaryota > Metazoa > Chordata > Amphibia > Anura > Pipidae > Xenopus > Xenopus borealis. The sequence continues at coordinate 78,488,906 of CM044433.1, read as the reverse complement.
TGAAAGCTGTGTTTTTTTGAGAGCATTTTAAATATACTTCTTAGTTGGCAGCATGCCTCTCTTCAGAAGGCTTCTTTTATGAATTATGTCTCAGGGAACCTTTTCATAAATATTCTCTTTCTTTTTAAGAAACTCCCCTAAGCACATGCAAAAGCTGGAAAATGTATTGTAAAATAAATGAAAATATCAGGTCTGTAAGTGGCTTGACCAGATTTATGCTAGAGATCCTGACTCAGAAGGACATAATATAACAAATGTTCTGGCTCCCTTGGTGGCTAAATGCAACTGAAGACTTGTTATGGAGGATACAATTACAGTATTTTAGGTACTTATTGCCAGGGGCCCACCAATGATAAAAGATGAAGAAACTAGATTTGTTTGAAAATGTTTGACAACTTATCCACAACTGTGTTTGGTAGCCATGATGCTCACCATTAAATAAAACCGGTGTTGCTCTGGTGATCCTAGGGCCAACTGGAGAACCAGACCTCCAGGGCCCTGCCAAAACTAACCACTCCTTCCTGCTGACAACAGCCCATATTCCCTCCACTTACACCACAATCACCTGTTAACCAGGCTTGGACTGTCAGTCTGTGGATTCTGGCAAATTTCAGAGGGGCTGCTGTTATGGTTGCCACCTGGCCGGTATTTTACCAGCCTGGCCAGTATTTTTGATGGTTGATCCCAATGTTATTAATTGGGGGAAAAAAGCTAAATATATAGGAAGGCCAGTATTTTTTCAAGAAAATGTGGCAACACTAGCTGCTGTAAGCTGCTGTAGATATCAAAAACAGTTTTATTATTGTAAGACTATAGGTAAATGGAGTGCTGTGCTCTATGCGCATTAGGCAGAGGGTAAAATGGGTGTAACTTTTAACCCACCTGTTGAGGGTCAACTTGCAGCATATCCCTGTAAATGAAGCACACATGCAAATACTACTCTTGGCCTCGGGATGGGCCCTCATGGAGCCAGTACTTACCTGTGTTTCTCATATTATTTGGGGCGGGGGAGGTAAGGGAGCACAGGTAGTTTCAGGAAAGTCTAGGCCAGTGGTGTCCTGTCCGACCATGGACATAGACTACATCGATCCAACATGAATATGAACCTGGATAGATTCAGAAATCTACACTAGAGTAGTGCTGTCCAACTGGCATACATCCCCCCTTGTGTGGCCCCCTACATGAAAGTCTGATGGCTGTGACTGCTTACCTTTTGTAACCTTTAAAAGTTATCAGTAATGAGATTAACTGCCCCTGAATTGTTTAAACCTCAAATTCAAACTAAAAACTCCTGCACCTGTAATCCCCCTCCATTGTTCAAACCTGTACCACCTCTATTGCTCTCACCCCTAAAGCCCTATCCTGTCTACACCCCTAAAGCCCTTTACTGTTCACCCTCACACCCAGACTGAACGTACCCACATTGTTCACCTTCTCACACCTCACTCAAGCTGGAGGGGCACCAGTGTCACTGTAAGTAGCACTGTATGAGCTGTTTAGAGTGGTCCGGATAGGTTTCCTTGTCTCCTGCTGTTTTCTGCTTATGCTCCCATAGGGAAGGTAAAGTATTGCACACACACAGGGAGCATAGGGCAGGAAGAGTATGGTACACCCAGTATGCTCCCTGTGTGTATGCAATACTTTACCTTCCCTATGCTCCTTGTGTGTGCCATACTCTGATGTGGTCATGGTCTTCTTGTAGCAATGTAGGTGGTTTAAAACAGGGAGAAGTCAACACTGGCTTCCACTAAATAGGCCAGAATTCTGTTCCTCAGTACCACAAAATTTGGACAGTACTGCCCTAGGGAATGCCATTTAGGAGTAGGGACAATATCCTGGAACCCTTTCCACTGTGGTCCTTATCCTAGGGCAGTAGTCCCTGAGGGATACTAACCCCACTGATTCTCCTAAGGTGGAACACTGAGTTGTCTGTGTTCCATAACCCTGCCTGCCATACACCACAGAGGTGTACTACAATAGGAACTGGCTATCAATAACTATTGTTAATTTATGGCATCCTGGAACCCCAACTTAATTCATAAATTAAAGCTTTATTCAGTCTGAGCCTCGGTATGTTCAACGCTCCTACCCGCTTCTAAAGCAGAACAACAAGAACAAAGCACACGGTGATCAGAATAGCTAATACTAAATAGATATATGAATGTGACTTTCTACAAATGCACATTATTTTTGTTATTCTGACAATGAAAATGAACTTTTTGCTTAGGGAGAAGTTTTTGTTGAGAAATTGGATCACAAAATGGGTCTTCAACTGAAAAAGACTAAAAACCTCTGGATTAGTGGGATTGTTCCTTTTCAGATATGCACTTGTGCACGTGTACACTAAGGTGCCCATATACTGACAATTGAATTTCATTTTTTTTAAAAACCACTAAAAGCTGACCTTTGATAAATATGCCTCTAAGTTTTACATACCGTAACAATTTCAGCCAGTTATTATGATACTCTTTTCCTATATGTTCCTCAGACTATGCCCATGGAATACTGTCTCCTTTTACCCATGAAATAGCACCCAGGGGAGTTGACAGACAGGGCTTACACCACCCCCTTTTGATTTCTATGCTCACTTTCAATCTTTACTCCCAGTAACTTCTGCAGCAGCATTTCTCATCTCGAGAATGAAATCTTTTTGTTTTCAACATTGTGGTCAAATAGCATAAATCTTCAAATGCTTCAAATTTGTAAAAGTTTGACTGTAGCTACAAATAAGGGTAATTCTGTAATCTAACCTTTAAGGCATAAATCTGTGGCTATAATACTTTTACTTTCCAAAATTAACTTCTGCCTACCTCACTTTTATAGATGTCACTCACGGCTCTTATTTTGGCCTAATTTACTCCTTAAATCAAAAGTTGTTTTTTTTTTTCAAACTCCTATCTATTGTTTTGAACTACGCCAGGTCTGACCTGGCGAAGTAACATCTAGCATAAGAGGTAACGTTCACAAAAATTTTCATCTTAGTGAATTAGCGTAGTTACGTCCCTTTGTCAGTGCGCAACTTCGCCTGGTGTAAGGGTGCGACGTTGCGCAAGTCGATGTCCTTCGCTAGCGAATTTTCACCAGGGACACTGTTAGTGAATCGGCGAAGTTTCGATTTGACGTCACGCTGGCAAATTAGCGCTAGCGTTAGATGCTTTAGTGAATTTGCCCCTTGGTATTTCCCAATGATTTTTTGAGTTTTTTTTAATTGATAAATAAGGGCAAATCATGGATATCAAATTGGATAACAGGTCCCATGCCTATTTATGGAAAAACAATCCAAAGTTACACGTATGTAGGATCCTCAGTTCCTTTGAAGGGAAAATCAGGTATTTCAATCAACAGCTCAATAATAAGATTTCTTTACTGATCACCTAAAAAAAAAGGTAAGGCCCCGCCATCCATATACTGTTTTATTGTACAGGTCCCCATGATTTCTAAAGGCAGCCCTGACTGAGGGGCACTTGGGAAACTGATAATATGTCTAGCCCCCTGTCAGATTTCAAAATGAAATATAAAAAAAATCTATTTGCTTTTTTGAAAAACGAATTTCAGTGCAGAAGTCTGCTGGAGCAACACTATTAACTCATGAATTTTGAAGAAAAAAAATATGTTTTCCCATGACACTATCTCCTTAAAGTTTAATGTTCCTGTCTCTGGCGTTTCAGTCTGGCAGCTCAGTAATGCAGGTACAAATTCTGTTACAATTTTGCAACATTTAGTTGATACATTTCTCAGCAGCATCTTTGGAATATTAGCAACTATTGTATCAGTTATAACAGGAATTCTGCTCAGCAGGATAAAAAATGGATCAACTAATGTATAAGTTTAGAACCATTACAGAGTCAGCACCCCCCACCCAGATCTGCTTTAGACAGACAAAAGAAGGTAAAAATTTTAACTTTACACTTCAATATTAGAAAAATGGTCACAAAGAAAATAGAAGGTAACTGGGAAAAGTCTTTATTTCTGGTGAACCATCGGAAACCAACTGAACTGAAAAAAGTGTTGGAATTGAACAATCCCTTTACATAAATTTTTTAGCATGAACTCTATAAAACCCCTCTTTTTTTTAGTGTAGTATCAACAAGCCAGAATTTCATGTTAACCAAAACTATGTTATATAACACAAGATATTCACCCAAAAGTCGCTTTGGGCTTTCTAATTTGGAAAACTAGGTCTACTATTGGGGACGGTTTCAATTCCCTAAAAGTAATCTTGCATGGGAATATCCTTGTGCAGGTATATGCAATGGATGAATTCAGTGGCATCAATCACTAAGATCTGATATGCAGTACATGTATAATATATGCTGCATCTTATGTTTCATCTATTATCATGTATGATTTATATTTATGTATTTTTAATGCGTAGTATATGATCAACACTGAAAACTAGTTTCTCTAGAGATGCACTTGCCAATTAGCATGTTCTCTATAGCTATAGCTAGAGACTATATGATCATAGAGCATGTCTACTCTGTCATAGTCATACGACAATTACTGTCATTTTCTTTCTGTGCTAGCTTGGCTGACTGCTTGTACACTTCAATGTCAAGACATTCCATAAAACTGCATGTCCAGTGTGATTTGTTCGACAGGGGTGATGCTCCTGCAGGTGAATAATGTGGATAAAAGTAAATATTTTGTATATTACATATATATATATCTGAAATGTGCATGTGCTGGTTTCATCTCTTTTTGAACTGCAACTCTTAGGGGGTTATTTACTAAACTCGGAATGCAAAAATCATGAAAAATTTGTGATTTTTTTTTTTTTTAATAAAATCCGACTTAAAAAAAAAAATCACAAATTTTTGGGAATTTATTAAACCCCAAAGGATGGAAAAGTCAGAAACTGAAAATCCAGCATCTCAGACCTGTCGAGTTTGCATATAAATCAATGGGAGGAGTCCCAATGATTTTTTTTTTGTTCTGCGATGCATTTTGTGCAATAATCTGAAGTTTTCTGAGTTTTCAGGTGAAAATCACGAAAAAATTTAGAAATTTGGGGGTTTTGGGTGGGCATTCCAAAAAATTTGGGAAATTCATAATTATTACTTTTTTTCTGATTTTTTCCGGCAAACAAAATTTTTCAGGATATTGCATTAATAAATAGCATGAAAAACCCCATGCAGATTTGGTCAGGTTTTTTTTCCAGAAAATAATTAGATAAATTCGGACTACAAAATAATAATAATAATAATAATAATAATAATAATAATAATAAATAACCCCCTTAGAATCTAACTGATCCCTCTAAGAGGGTGCTTGACCTTCCTGCATTGTTTGGAGCCCACTTTTCAGCAGTCCTTCTAAAAGGCCATTTGTTGAACAATAAAATTTAGGCTTCATATTTAATAGACTTTCTGGCTAGTATTTTTTTTTTTTGTATATAAAGATGTTGCCTAAAGGAAATATAATGATTATATAAAGAATTGACAAAAAGTGGATGGTTGCTGAGAAAGGGGCAGTTGGGAAAGTCATTGTAAAACCCCATTTTAGTAGAGGAGGTTTGAATTCTCTCTTACTCATTGTAAATATGAGAATATGACAGGTAGCTACTTTAATGAATACTTGCAAGCAAGGTCTTTTCCCCAGAAACATGGGGTTAATAACAGCCACACTCTTGACCAATGACAAAAGAATAGAAAACTGATCCATGCCAACAAGCTTCAGCCAATGTAGAAATTAAAGGTTCAAGCAAGATTAGTGAATGACAAATCTAATTTTTGGCATTGTTTGACCTACCATCATGAAAAGGAAGAGATTAATGGCACCTAAGCTGATGTTCAATTTCCAGGGGGCATGCTCTGATATGAAGAGACAGTGAAATAGAACATGGATTTTGTGGGCTCCAGACACTTACAAAGTGGAGTGACTATATTAGAAATGCTTATGTAAAGTTAAAAATAATGTTGTTGTTTTATAGTATAAAAAAAATATTTGCTAAATGTATCTTTCTGATAAATTGTTCTTATTGTGTGGTTTCTTGCTAAGAGCTATACATTAGATATCAACTTGTATAAACCTAATAGATATTATCCTAAATATAGTGTGCAAAAGACTGGCCCCCATTTTATATTAAAGCAGAAATGTAATTATCACTGATAGCCCTTTGCAATGAAATAAATAAAATCTTTTTTTTTTGTAATTTTAATCATCATTACAGGTAACTGAAAAAGATGGTTGATTCTAATAGCAAGCAAAGAAGGTAGTAGAGTAAGTAATTGAATGTATGAAAAGGCTGTTGATACCCCTGAGGGCCCCTACTAATTTGACTTAAAATATTAATATATTCTTCAAGTCATCCTGGGCTCTGCTTGCAAGATTGTATGGCTCTGTTTATCAATTCCCTTGCTATATTTAAATATCTTCAGTATTGTGGTTGCAGTATTTGCTATAAATAAAAAAACTGTAGAGTGGATAAAGGTGTTAATCCTGGCAGCTGGGGCTGACGTTGCCTGTATGTGACAGATTCAAGGCTTTGTTGTTGTGCTCTTGCCTTTTATTCACATATTTTCTTTCTTTGTGAAACATAATTCACTCATATATGACACCACTCACATTCAAACTATTGTTTTTATTTAATGGGTCTTTCTGACAGACCCAGGTCTGGAATCTCTTATCCGGAAACCTGTTATCCAGAAAGCTCTGCCTTATGGGAAGGTCATCTCTCTCAGTTATAAGTAAATAACATTAAAATGAGTTCCCTTTTATCTGTAATAATAAAACAGCACTTTACAGTTGATGATAACTGATAACTGAAAAACCCCAAGAATCTTGGATAATGGCTCCCTAACCTGTGTTACAGCATTGAATTACCATAGTCATTAATTCAGTCAAGTAAAATATATGTTGAAGCCTAATTTAAATGGACTATATCCTATTTTTTCTGGAAGAACTAACTAAGTACCTTTGCTCAGACGTGGAACTGTTGGATACATTAGTTTTAAGAGTGGGTTGGATGCCTTTTTAGGAAATGAGACTATGCAAAGCTACTAAAATGAACACTTAATTACAAGTTGAGCCAAATACTTTTTCCTCTTTAAGGCAACATGGAGGGTTTTTTTCACCTTTTGTTGGGTCATCTAGCAGATAGGCAGGTTTAATTAAGGCATAAAAGTTGAACTTGAGGGATGCTTAACATTTTTCTAGACTACAATTCCCAGCACAAACCTATTGGGCCACATAATTAAAAAAGCAAATTTGGAGACCGTAAGCAGGCCAGTAAGGAAGAGAGTCAGTAGTGTTGGCAGAAGCGGTGACTACTTGGGGGTGGGGGGGGTCTAAGCATTCATGGGGCATGCTGGCAGGGTGCTGGCACAAATATCATTGCTTGGTGGTGATACTTTTTGACCTGGCTCTCCAGTAGAGCCTTCCAGCAGATGCAAAAGCATGCATTCACATTAGAGAATGAAGGCTTCATCTAAAGATGAGAAAGGGATTTTTACAGTGAGAACTGTGAAGCTGTAAATCTCTCTACCTAAAGCCATGGTATTGTCAGATACATTAGTTTTAAGAGAGGGTTGGATGCCTTTTAAGGAAATGAGAACATGCAAAGCTACTATAATGAACACTTAATTATAACTTGAGCCAAAGACTTTTTTCCTCTCTGAGGCAAATTTCAGTGCTTTTTCACCTTTTGTTGGATTATTTTGCAGTCAGGCAAGTTTAATTAAGGCATAAAAGTTGAACTTGATGGATGCTTAACCAAACTTAATGCACATTTTTCTGGACTACAAATCCCAGCACAAACCTATTGGGCCACCTAATTAAGAGAGTAGTAGACCAGTTTTATAGAAGAGTTACATTCCCTTCAGTTACTTCTGATGACATTACGTGCCGTCCTTGTGAAATGTTTTCCATTTGCTAAAATGCTATCTTGTCTCAAACACTAATAATTGTTCCTTTAAATATTATTCTACAGTCTATTTCCTTAATAGAGATTCTTGGATTAAAAGTTGATTTTCCTGTTTTCTGTGAGCCTTCTGTAGACCAAGATACAGTGCAAGCTTGTAAGGGGGAAGAAAATTATGTCATGTGAAAAGTGCAGTGTATGTCAGTGAAAGTGTGAAAATGCCCATTATATGTGTATGCACATAAGTTGGAATGTTGAAAATTGTAGTTTCCAACATGTGTTTACCAGGTTCTATTAAAGGGGTTGTTCACCTTTGAGTTATCTTTTAGTATAATGTAGAGAGTGACATTCTGAGACAATTTGCAATTGGTTTTCATTGTTTATTATTTGTGGTTTTTGAGTTATTTAGCTTTTTATTCAGCAGCTCTCCAGTTTGCAGTGTCAGCAATTTGGGTTGCTAGGGTACAAATTACCCTAGCAACCCTGCATTGATTTGAATAAGAGACTGGAATAAGAATAAGAGATGGACTGAATAGAACGATAAGTAATAAAAAGTGACAATAACAATACATTTGTAGCCTTACAGAGCATTTGTTTTTAGATGGTGTCAGTGGCGCCCATTTGAAAGCTGCAGAGAAACAGAAGAAAATTGCACATCATTAAAAAACTATGGAAAAATAAATAATAAAGACCAATTGAAAAGTTTCTTAGAATTGGCACTTCTACAATATAGTAAAAGTTAACTGGAAGGTGAACCACTCCTTTAATTGTGTAATGATGTAATTTTCGCCCTGGCCACTAATGGGAAGAAATAGGGGCAAGACACCACGGGTGTGGCAGATCATCCGTGAGCTGGGTCCAGTGAAGAACATCTGGAGGGAAGAAGAGCCTTGCCCTGAGTAAGTAATAGGCTTAGCCAGAATTAGGAGATTTTGTTATAGAGTGCATTATGTGTACCAGACAGCTAGGAAGAGGTAGTAAGGGCAGCTAAGATACCCAACCAGGAGTAAGTGGAACTAGCCTTCTGGTAGATCCTCTACCACAGTGATCCCCAACCAATAGCTCGTGAGCAACATGTTGCTCTCCAACCTCTTGGCTGTTGAATTCCAGGCTTGGAGGCAAGTTTTGGTTGTATAAAAATCAGGTGCACTGCCAAACAGAGCCTCAATGTAGGTTGACAATCCACATATTGTTTACTAAATGGCCAATCACAGCACTTATTTGGCATCCCAAGAACATTTTTATGCCAGTGTTGCTCCTCAACTCCTTTTACTTCTGAGTGTTGCTCACTGGTTGAAAAGGTAGGGGATCCCTGCTCTAACAGTTAAGGATGGAGTGATAGGAAAACAGGATAGTAAGAGAAGGGCTATGGGACTGTGGCCACCGGGAAAAGTAGCAAGGGGGCGCTATTGGAGAGCGTTGGGTTGCTGAAGACAGGTGGGGATAGTAAAATCCCATTGAGGCCAGTGGAACAGGAGCAGCTCATTGATATTGGAGAGGTAATACCTGAAAGAAACCCCTGTAAGTAAAGAGGGCTAGCGTCCTGGTTGGAGTGGGCATCTGTTATGTGACTACCTGAAGAATTGCCCATTGATGTGATACCGGAGTGACTGTGTGAAGGAAAATAAAAGTTTTCTTTATTGAAGAAAAGTTTCCTGTCTCTTGGTGTACTGTGCCTTTTAAAACATTATCATCTAGGAAAGACCCTTACAAGCTTTAGGACTTGATATAAAAGCCTTCTGCTTGTTCAGATTTACTGAAATTGTAGACAACCTTTCCTCTCTTTCACTGTTAAAATAAAACATCCATAACCTAGAGGGATCTCTGAATTTCTTCATAAGATTTAATTCAGTCACAGGCAACTTTTTCTCTCTCTTACTGTCAAAATAAAATACCTATAACCAATACAGAATAAATGTCTTTATCGCACAACACTCAAGATCCTGAAGAGGTAATATGTGACCAGAATGAATCACATTTGCGAATAAACACAAGAAACGTTGTTTATAGCATTATATATGCTGCAGATATGTAATTTTGTGACCTGGGATTGGAAGTCATAATGTATGTTATTTAGTCCTACATTAAAGGCACGCAGAGTGACTTCAATTGTTCTGTCACCCAGGGGGTTTGTAGCTCTGTGTAAAGGGGACAAGTTTAATGTCAAATCAACCAATAGCCTGAAAATACTGGCGCACTTTCTTGACAGGTCATTATTGCTCGAAAACACGTCAGCGATTCTGAGAGATAATTGTCTGTCAAGAATATGCACCCGTGATTTCAGGTGATGCTTTAGGACGTCAGTTTTGAGTGCTTTGCCCCCACCCATTCTAAAATGGAACACATGACATCGGACCTATTTAGAGAGGTTCGGTAATAAAAATGCAGCACGGTAACCAAAGGACAAACATTAGCATGAGGTTATTAAGAGCCATTGATTATAGTGTATGTTTTGTATTCTTCAGACCTTCCAACAAATCTATATGTAGCAGCTACACTTGAACTTTAATCCAGAAAGTCAGTACCTTTAATTAATTTACCTTGAACGTCTGAACTCCTTCTTACAGAGATGGTGTTGGGATCAATATTATACAATAATACATTATTCATCATTCCAGGCTTCCTCTTTGCTGCTACCTCTATTTTTATATCTTCACCCATCTATATAGTTATGTTTGGGTATTATTATTTGGCCTTCAACTGCCATTAGGCAAATACTTTTTTTATTCTATAGCTTTTTAAAGAGGCATAAAGGCAACTATGTTTTTATCTTATATAAAGTTTAGGGAATATGGAGTATTTTCCTAATGTGTATATGTTTTAGTCTGTCCAACTGTAGACTCCAATGGCAAATCCACATAAAGCAGCAAATACAGTGCAGCGATGCTCACCGCAGAACCACTGACACAATGAGATGTATCTTTATTTAGATAAAGAGTAGGGTTTGGTGTCCAGATTGTTCAGTATGATCATTTGACCTACCTACATATTCTGGTGTTTGCTCAAGCCACTGCAGCTCCCAAGGATTGAGAGTGAACAGATGACAAGTAAGAGTGGACTTATTTCTATTACTTTATTAATAAATAGAGAATGATGTGTATGTCTTTTTTGTTAGGTCTATCCTTGTCTGATTTGTCAGTAAGAAAGACTGGTTTCATAGGGAATTAAGCCCTTATGTGGACTGGCAGCCTACAGGAGGCTCTACTTGGCAGTATACTTCGTTTGTATGCATTTAAAACTTGTTTCCAAGCCTTGAATTTAAAAATAAGCACCTACTTTAAGGATAGCGAGAGCAACATCTAACGGGTTGAAGAGCAACATGTTGCTCACTAGCTACTGGTTGGGGATCACTGCATTAAACCAACACATATTTGCTAAACACATTAAATAGAAAGTGCAAATGCTTCACATTCCTTCCAACGCCTCTGTAGATTGAGAGGCTCTAGGAGACCACAAAGTGATGCATTTGGGAATAAAGCCAGGAGGCTAAAACCAAACTAATTTTAGTTTAGATCTCAAATTTAGATCTTAAAGGATGATTTTATGGTACTTGTGGTTAACTGTTTTCCAAAGATGGCTTATCTGATGATTCAACTAGTTTGTAAACTTCATGGCAACTAAGATTTTACTATCTCCAACAAAGGTAAATAATATTTATTTGAATGTTGAAAATGTTCTGTAACAAAACTGGAATCCAAATATGCCTCTCTCAACCATGGGCAGGGTAAATCTTCAATCTAGTTCCTGGAATTCTGTATTTCAAGTTGTATATCCTTTTTATTTCACAAGAATATTTGATTTTATTTCAATTAGCCCTAAAAAAAATCCCAGACAGTCAACCACTCCTTTCATTGCCAATAGTGGTCTTTGGTGTGTAATTTGAGGGGTGTTCAACAGCAACAAATTTGAGAAAAGTCGGCCCCCTCATTTTAATTTGGGTGTATAATCTATGATATATAAACCCCATAAAAAAATGCCACACTGGAATATAACGGGGTTTGCAACCTAATAAAAGAAAATATAATTCTAAGCATTTTTCCAGTATACATAATTCCATGGGGAAAAACATATTGTTTTACAAACTGCAATAAAATTCCTTTAGAAGAATCCTGCAATTAATTTTGTTTTTCAGAAGAGGAAACAGATTCTTTTTATGGGCTAGACATGTTGTTAGATTCCCAGGATCCCTCAGTCATCCAGCAAAGTAGTCTAATACTTTGCATCTATTTTAATAAGACCTCCCAAGGTGAAAGGCAGTTGTTATAGGCAAAAGCAAGAGCTGTGAACAAGGTGCTTAGCATCGGTTCTGAATTTAGGGTGCCAACCGTGACAAGTAGTAGCCGGTAAATTTTTAATACAGTTCAGCCCCTGGCCCACCCCTTATCTGCCCAGAATCTACTGTAAACTTACCCTCTATGGGTTATGCCCACTGTCGACAATGCCCCACCCAGTTAATATCACTGACCTCTCACTATGTCAACATATTGATGAGTGATCTTAGTTTCTGTCTAAACCCATTGTGATCCTTTCACTTCCAGACAGGGAAAACATTTTTATGGCCTCAATTAACTAGTTATATTTATACTAGACATTAAGCCCGTTAAATTAACGGGCGCTAGAACATATGTAGTCAAACATTTATAAAAACAGACTTGTTCCAGTCCAAAAAAAAGTGGACAACCATGGTGGCTTTCAGGCAATAAATAAAGAGGCAAGACGCTCTGTGAGGAGCTGGTGGAAGTCTCTCTCTACCCCGACCCCCCATTTACCTTTACGGACTCCCCGGGTCACACATCCCACAGCTCGAGCTGCTCCTCTGTCACATGGTGCTTGGGCATGTGTACAGCTGGCGGTGTATCGGTGAGCAGAGGAGCGGCACACCGTTATGTAGCGGCGGTCTTTCCATAGATTGAAGGCAGCAGATTATAAACCACTAACGGAAGTCTCTGCGCTCCAAGTGGGACATTCACTAAGATCCGAAAAATCGCGAACGTTCACAGCACTTCGCCAGGCGAATTTTCACCTGCGCTACGCAAATTCACTAAAGTGCGCATTTACGCTCTGGTCGGCGAATGGTAACGTATTTACGCTAGTGTTACTTCGCTAGGCATACCGCAATTTCACTAGCGAACCTTAATTTGCATACGGCGCGAATCCTATATAATAAAGTTCAAGTGTCTCTGCGCCCAGTCCCTGTGTCCGTGGGATTGTGCTACTGCGCATGTGCCCCACGGACAGCCAGCGCAAAGCGTCTACCGCTAGCGCAAATTCGCCAGCATTACGTCAAATCGTAATAGCAAATTCACGAACACCGACTCTGGCGAATTTACGCTAGCGAAGTAGATAGACTTGTGCAACTTCGCACCCTTACACTAGGCGAAGTTGCGCACTGGCGAAGGATCGAAATTACGCAAATTCACTAAGATCAACTTTTTTCTGTTCGTTAGCACTTAAGCTAGAGCAATACAATAGATAGGAGGTTGAAAGTCCCAAAAAACGCTGTGGCGTGTTTTACCATTGTGGGTAATAGTCTGAAAAACATAGTTTTTTTTGGGGGGGGTGTTACCCTCCTTCCCCCCTACATTTCCTGACATATGGCAACATTACTATATAGGGGGAACATGTAGGGCAATAGGACAACTTTATTTTTTTTTATTAAAGGTATCTTGGGCATGTGTAGTGGCTGTAACATACACTTCTTTTTCAGACTATCACCCACAATGGTAAAACACGCCACAGCGTTTTTTTGGGACTTAGAAAAATTTTCATTTTTTTTTTCAACCTCCTATCTATTGTATTCTATCTACTTCGCTAGCATAAATTCGCCAGAGTCGGTGTTGGCGAATTTGCACTAGCGTTAGACGCTTCGCGCTGGCTGTCCGTGGTGCACATGCGCAGTAGCGCATTTCCACGGACACAGGGACTGGACGCAGAGACACTTGGACTTTACTATATAGGATGCATAAACTATGTATGAAAATTGATTTTATGTTTTGAATTTGAAGCAATAACGGACACTAATGTCTTTTGGTTTATTAATTAAATAACACAGTAAAAAGCAGAATACATAAAGGCACAGTTACACATTTATTCTTTTTAAATGAACAAATAGAAAGGTGGCCACACTGTAAGTGGCCCTTCATATTCTTCCCACACATTTAGTCCCTGAGCCAATTGATCGAGGGTGTACAATATCAGTAAAATTGTATGCCATTTAAACTTTAAATAACAACTATAAAGAATATGATTTTGAATTTGTAGAACAGGATGGGGGGTCCCTTTGTGGCAGGATCCTGAAGAATAACATGGATTTATGGCTTCGTGCAGGGGTCAGCTCTTTTCTAGAATTTTTCATAAATCTTTTAAAATAAAAGGGAAGAAATGACTAGTTTCTATATAGGGAAACATTCTAAAGGGGAATAATTCAGTTACCACTTTATCAAACATGACAATTAACATAGGAGTGACAGTGAAAATCAGATTTCACACAGAAGAAAAAACAGGCCAGAATCAGCCCAGTATGTAATTATCACACAGTAGTAATTTACCATGAAATTATTATTATGCTTTCACAGATATACAAATTGACCTGAGAAATTGTAATATAACCTCAAACAATGGGCAATATGGCGAAAATGATCTAAGTAGCATAATGGTGTGTCATTTTCTTGTGCAGTATTAAAGCATCAGTAACATAACAAAAGAAAGTAAGTATTATAAAAGTAATTAAAATATTATGCATTGTTGCTTTAAACTGGTAAAAAATGTGTGTCTGCTTCAGGTAGGCTACTATAAAATATAGATATATATATAGCTGCTGTGTAGCCATGGAGGCAGCCATTCAAGCTTAAAAAAAAGCACAGGTTACATTAGCACAGGTTAAATACAATGGTGTTTTACTGAGGTTATCTTCTACATATATAACCTGTGCCAGTTAGTCCTATTTCAATTTGAATAGCTACCCCCATAGCAATGGAGAAACTTTGTTAATAGAAGCTATAGTAGCATTTCTAAAACTAATATTCATTTAGCAGTGCTGAGCAAACCAACATAATATATTCATTACTTTGATACACTTTCATATTTTGGTGTTATGGCTCCTTTAAGAAAAGTGGAAACATTACATTGTTACTAGAGGGGAAGTTTGTACATAATGTTTGCAATGCCACTGTGTATTCAAGCTGCAGCTCCCCATGCTCCCTATAATGTGACTGGGCGGCATGAAATTTTGAAATCGAATATTCAGTTTTGCCACCACAGGCCCAGGTCTTTGTGGCCTCTCCATAAATCCAGGATTGCTTCCCCTTAGTGCCAACACACCACTCCGGTCTGGTACAGTATGATGGATTTCTACACCTTATTTTTGAGGTGTTCATTATTACAATAGAATTTTGGGGAAAACACTGCTTTGTAGAAAATAAAATGGTGATATGTTTGTGGTTTTGTGTCTTCCACTATATAATGATCTTAAAGAATATTGCGTTGTGATTTATAGCTGTATAAGCCCTCACTGCTATGGCTCAATATATATATATATAACTAACTGCCTCTATTAAAGAGGCCCCATAGTATCATCTTCCCCCTAGAATGCCTCTGTAAACATATACAGGTATAGGATCCCATTGTCCAAAAAGCTCAGAATTACGGGAAGGCTGTCTCCCAAAAAAGTTCAAATACATTTTGAGCACCTTTGTGAATGTTCTTGGAGACGTCGAGAGACCAAAGGTAAGGCACGTAATCTGGACATGTTGACCCCTGAAGGCAAAGCGAAGATACTTCCTGTGGGCTCTGTAAATCGGTGCATGGACATATGCATCCTTCAGATCCAGATTTATAAGCCACGACAGAGGCATTGCTTGTAGAATGGAAATGAAGGATTCCATCTTGAACCGTCTGCAGTTGATGAACTGATTCAGAGGCCGCAAATCCAAC
>CM044433.1:78452913-78471395 GCA_024363595.1 Xenopus borealis | reverse complement strand
ATTTGATCTAAACTATCTGTTGCTCAAAAATTCATTTTTGGGGTATAGTTTTCCTTTAATGGAATCATGCACTGGAAAAGTTACTTGCCTTTTCCTGACAGATGGGAAAAAAATTGTCTGCTGAAGTAGAGCAGTTCCTCTGAAAGACACAATGTCTTTCTCACTGCTTTAACCAAATTCTCCACTGCCGTGGGATCAAATGAAGTCTCTTCTTCAGACATCACTTCTCCTTCCTCAGAGAATTCAGAACGCATCTCTCCATGAGAATACAGCTCCTCATCTGAGACATCCGACAAAGATTCATATGGCATCTCTCTGAGTCTTTTAGCTTGCCTCTGTACTCCGGAGGTAGAGGCAGTAACTTCCTGCATTCCCTGCACCACAGCTTGCTTAATAATAGAAACAAGGGCCTCCAACTGCGGAACCCCCGAAAGCTGGAGGTGCTATAGGATCCGTAGTTGAAGCAGTCTTTCTAGACAGAGTAGGCTCCCCTTTCTGCGACTTAGTTGACATATGCAGGCTGAAACGGAAACAACAACCGTAGTCACTATCCTTACTCTCTCTCATTATATATATATCCAAGCAGGCTTACCTAGGACCTTTGGGCTAAGGCCCTTTTTCAGAACCAGGCTGATCCATGGCAACCTGTAATATATTATATTAGAATGCAGACACTTCCAGTATAATATCAAAAAATATTGGAGAGGCACTCACAAATCAGGCAGAACAAGTTCCACTTCACAAGTTCCAGGAAGGTGTATATTACTTCGACCTATATCGCCAGCATTGCTTACACTGTGTGCTCCTTCTTATTGCATCATTTCCGGAAGCGCGTTTTCCCGCGTGTTAATTCTGGTGCGTGTCACTTCCGGCGCGCGACTTTTCCTGCGACACTTCCGGCGCATGACTTTTCCTGCGACACTTCCAGCGCGCGACTTTCCTGCAACACTTCTGCGCACAATCCAACTGAGAGCGTGTATTTCCGGACATGCTTTTCACCTATGGTGTGAATTCCCAAGTGTAATTTTTTTTTTTTTACATATTCCTCTTCAACGCAGACATGAATCCTCACAGAACTCCACTGATGCCTCTTACTTGTATGACGCCGTATCCACATGAATCGGCTGGTTCGCCTGGTCTGCACATCCTCCTTGCACCGTAGGAGGGAATCTCCTAGCAGTTCCAGAATTTTGACCCTGCCCAACGGGTCCTTCTCACCACAACCCATATAGGGTGCACCTGGAGGCATCAGAGGGGGGAGAGAGAGAGAAAGAGACCCACTCTGGCATGGTAAGCTTTAGCAGCCTGCAGGGACCTGGACAGGAAAAAAGACCAGGAATGCTGGAAGGGGCAAGGTACTTATACCTAATTGTTAACTCTTTCCTGTCGAGTGACCTGATAGGTGGGATTTAGGGATGGCGCGAACTGTTCGCTGGCGAACTTGTTCGCGCGAACATCCGCTGTTCGCGCTCGCCGGAAGTTCGCGAAAGTCGCGCGACGTTCGCATTTTGGGTTCGCGTCAATTTGGCGCATTTTTTTTGCCGCATTTTTTTGCCCTCTCACCCCAGACCAGCAGATACATGGCAGCCAATCAGGAAGATCTCCCTGGACCACCCCCACACACCCCCTGGACTAAAAAAAAAAAAATGTGCATACCTCCCGAGTCCCAACTGTCCCTCTTTTGCGAGCTCAACCCTCTGTCCCTCATTTGTACTGGAAAGACCCTCTTTTTGGAGGACCCTCTTTCACTGGAAAGACCCTCACTGAACAGCCAGAAAAAGAAGCAAAGATTTGAACTTGGCTTTTGGCAGAGAGTCCAGAACAGCTAACAGGTGCAGGTAAGATACTTTGTAACACTTTTGACATAAGAAAATAATGGATTGTTCTTTCCCCTTGATCCCCCTCTGGCACTGTCCAGGTCGTTGCACCCTTTAAACAACTTTAAAATCATTTTTCTGGCCAGAAATGTCTTTTTTAGCTTTTAAAGTTCGCCTTCCCATTGAAGTCTATGGGGTTCGCGACGTTCGCGAACCGTTCGCGCGTTTGTCGCAAGTTCGCGAACGCGTCCGCGAACTTTTTTGCGGCGGTTCGCGCCATCCCTAGTGGGATTAACCCATGTTGGTGAATTGCTGCCATGGGTGACTTGGGAAAAAGAGTTTCATTTCAGGTGTCAGTATCTCTTTAAGCCCCTGGCCACCAATATATTATTTCAATCCTCTATAGGCCCCATGTCACCAATTTTTTAAAATATATACTATGGGCGTCCTGACCACCATTGTTCTTTTCTAACTTGTATTGGGGGGTGTTCCTGGCCACCAATTTTTTTTAAATTTTCTATTGGGGCCCCTGACCACCAATTGTATTTTTAACTTGTAAGGGGGAGCCTAGCCCCTGACAACCAATGGGGTTTTAGCGCCAATATTTGTGTGGCTTTTTTTGGTGGGCGTGGCCCAGGCAGTCCAGAAATTATTGTTATATGGGGCCCCATGATTTCACATGGCGATCCTCTACGTAGTGTTGCCACCCAGCCGGTATTTTACCGGCCTAGCCGGTAAAATACCTGCAAGGGCCGGGGCTGGTATTACAAATTTACCGGTAATACCCTTACAGAAAGTCCTTGGCCCTTCACTTTAAACTTATTTGTTCGCTGCAGTGGCCCCGCCCCTTTTGACTCTGCCCCTTTTGCAGTGCGTTTCCATGACTCTGTCCCTTTTACATCGCTCCCCGCCCCTTTTGTTCCCTCCCCCCTTTTTTTTGTTTTTTTAAAAGGTGTCAACCCTACCTGTACGGTATACATGACTTATTATTATTATTTATGCTAAAAAATGTATTCACTTTGTGCAAAATACAGCTACCAGCATATTGCCACAATGTCAACAACGTAAACAATATAAGTTATATGGTCATGGGCTGAGTTAAGAAGTATGCTGCAGAGTCCATGACTATCATTCCATCATATAACAGGCACCTCTGTGAGCATATCACTGAACTTATGCTCCATTATTCTTCCTCCTTTCTCCACATTTTGTAATTTTTAGATCCTGTAGATGAGGGATCCCCAACCTTTTTTTTTTTTACCAGTGAGCCACATGTAAAAAAAAGTTGGGGAGCAACACAAGCATGAAAACAGTTCCTGAGGATGCCCGTTATGGACTGTACTTGACTGTTGGTTGCTCCTATGTGGACCGGCAGCCTACAGGAGGTGCTGCTTGGCAGTACACCTTCCTTTATACAACCATAACTTGCATCCAAGCCTGGAATCAATAAATAAGCATCTGCTTTGAGACCACTGGGTGCAACATCCAATGGTTTGGTGAGTAACATGTTGCTCACAAGCCTCTTGATGGGGATCAATGAAATTACAATTCTTATACTTATAAAATAAATTCATCCACATATCAGTGAGATAAAGAAGGTGACTGGAGATGACCAGAGAATATATATTCATTAGGATAGCACACCAAAACATAGTAGTTGTTTCAGTCTCCTTACAACGTATGAAACCGATACCTTCAGGCCCGCCATCAGGGGGGGGGACAGGGGGGGACAAGTGTCCCAGGCTCAGGGCTGAAGTGGGGCCCGGCAGCGCTGCAATATTAAAAAGAGCTGGGCCCCCCTTAAGCAAAGTCCTGAGTAAGAATGCGGAAGTGCCGAACAATTATGAAGTCCTGAAGAGGCGGAAAGACCCGAAAGTCCTGAAAGGAGCCAACACTGATTCCTGAAACAGCGAAAATACCCGAAGTCACGAAAGGAGCCGACACTGATGTCCTGAAGCGGAGAAAAGAACCGAAGTCATGAAAACAACTATAACTGAAGTCCTGAAGCCACGAGTTCAATTCTACTGACACAAATGTGGGTTTTTTGTTTTTTTTAATCCCCTGGCCACCAATGTTTTATCTTAATACTCTAAAGGCCCCTGCACCAATATTTTTTTTTATATTTTTGGCCCTGGAGCCAATGTTTTTTTAAAAATATTTTTTGGGGCCCCAATTTTTGTTTAATTTGTGAGGGGGGCCCTGGCGCCAATGGTTATTAAAAAAATATTCTTTGGGACTTGTAAGGGGGGCCCTGGCGCCAATGTTTTTTTTTTAAACTTATAAGGGAGCCGTGACCATCAATATGTGTGGGGGGGGTTACTTTTTTAGTGCTGATATCTGTGTTGTCTTTGATGTGGAGTAGGCGGGATCAGGGATGGGGCTTGGGTGTCAGTGTGGGCCCCAAAAATGTTGTTGTGCGGGGCCCCGTGATTTCTAATGGCGGCGCTGGATACCTTTGGAAAAGATATACTTCTGTTAGGACATATGGACTATATATGTTGAATTGGAGTAGCTAATTAGCAGCCCCTAAACTTGTTGTATGGCTGATGGAGCAACAGTGGCGAAGACAACAGTCTTGGAAGTGGTGGCTAAACACAGAACAGACAGGGGAAGCAAAACAAATTGGAGGCCATCACAGGAGAAAAGAAGTGAGCAACATTAGACAATAAGTCAGCATTTGGACAAAATAAGCATCAAACATATCAACCATGGGTTCTTGTTGAAGAAACCAAACTGTTATAGCAACTAATCCCTTTAACCTCAATACAACTGACTAGCTGAAACATTTACTAACAGCTGCAATACATCTTTAGATGATAGACATAGACCATTCTCCTCTTGTCCCCCTGTCTCCCATGGTGAGTCTCCTAATTTCTAATTCAAGTGGTACAGTACTTCTGAACGATGGGCACACTTGCAATACTGCTGTCTCTCTTCTTTAGGCAAGATCAACAAGACAGGGATAACTCATATACTAAGGCTATTACTGCATGTCCACAACAAGAAATGTCTGTGGAAATTAAATCAGGATTAAAGGCAAAGCATCAGTCTACCATCATTTAATAAGAAGGGCTGTTTACTGGCACTAATATATTCAGGGTCAATTCAAGAGATTCTCATGGGACCTGTTTACTCACTGCTGCACAATCCACAGAGTAGATCTGGTCGAAAAGATGTCCAATAAAGGATAGGTTTCTTCATTAGAAGAAGCAAAGTATTAGGGGAGGCATTGGAAGTACACTCAGTTGTTTCACAAAAGATTGGTAGCTTTTTTTTTTTTGAGAGCTAGGGTCTCAGGAAAGAGACATATGTGAGCACTAGGATGGACTATGAGGTATTTGGTTAGTCTCAAGAATGATAATTCCACATCTTTGAAGAAAATGTATAATGCTTTAAAATCAAGTGGGAACTTTGCAAGTCTGAATTTGATGGACACAAGCAGGATTTTCATATAGATGTATATTCATTCATACCTATGACAATTTCATGGGTACAAATTATGTTTAAATTGTCAATAGTAAAGCCAATAGTAATCTTCTTTTATGAATCATATTGCTACTCAACTATTACCAAGCCACATCAAGTCATAGATTGAATTGGATCAGGTTGAAATGGTATTGATGAGCCTTGAGCAGGAAGTTCAAAAAATAAATCACAGACAGGTTCTTCCTTTTATTCTAGCAAATCCTTTTATGCTATTAAGGAACTAGAATCTTTTAAGGCTGTGGTTTTCAAAATCAATATTAAGGCCATTCCCTTTAATAGTGCACGTTTTAGGATATCCTCATAGGGACACTAGCAGATCAATATGCAGATGGGTTTGACATCTCTACATGTGCTGCTGAATGATCCAACAGTGCTCCTGTGTGGATGTTAGGAAAATATTCAATATCTTTTTTTTTTTAACATTTATCTGAGAGCCAAGCGGCAGCTGTGTGCTCGTAGTATTCTCGCATATAGAGAGATATTATTAACAGGACCTAAAATGGATATATGGAAAAGAGCTATCTGTAAAAATAAAAATGCTATTCTTAAGGTTATTAAACATAAGGCAGAAGAAAAATTAAACATCATCTTTCTCTTACTATTCCCTGTTACACTGGAAAATTCTAGAGCCAATCACATGACTGACACATAAACTGTAATATATATGGCCCAACTTATCAGAAGCCCCTCTGTGACAGAAGTTAATGTTGTTCCCCTTGTTATTGCAAAATATCATAGAGTTATGTTAGGGGAGGCTATGAAATATGTGACTTGTTAAAGGAGAAATAAACCCGAAAACTGAATATAGCTAAAAATGTCAAATTTTATATACTGAACTTATTGCACCAGCCTAAAGTTCCAGCTTCTCAATAGCAGCAATGATCCAGGACTTCAAACTTGTCACAGGAGGTCACCATCTTGGAAATGTCTGCGAAACTAACATGCTTGGTGAGCTCAGAGCAGCTGTTGAGAAGCTAAGATTAGGGGTCATCATAAATTATTAAGCAGAATCTAAGGTTGGCCTCTAATATACACTGAAGCTACAGGGCTGATTATTACTTTCTGATGCTAATTGCACCGGTTTCTGTGCTGCCATGTAGTAATTATCTTTATTAATTATTATTCAGCCATATATTGTGACATTTATATTCTATGTCTACTGTATATTGTGAGTGGGTCCCTAAGCTCAGTAAGTGACAGCAGCACAGAGCATGTGAATCAGTGAGTCAGCAGAAAAGAAGATGGGGAGCTACTCGGACATTTGTAGAGACATATTTACTGCTAAAGGGCTGTGGTTGCCTTGGGCTGGTACAGAAGCCCAAAACATGATGTACAACATTTGTAGCTACTTCTTAAGTTAAGCTTTAGTTCTCCTTTAAGCATCTGAATGTACACTAGCATAGTACTGTGGATTTTACAGCTGGCATGTCTTGCCAAGTTGCACAAAAACTTTGATGATCAGCACTATTCAAGCAAAACAGCATTAAAATTTGTGAAAATGCTTAGTAAATTAGAGAATATTCACTGGAGAAAATTTCACCTGGAGAATAGATGGCAATTTATGCCAATGCAAAGAGAATTTTAAAGTTAACTCTCCAAATCTTGTTGTTTTCTCCTTTTAGTAAACTGGGACTCTTCATATGTGATGAAATGACTCCAAATTTTGATTTACCCCGCTTAGTGACTTTGACCCTATGTCTTGCCATGTTCATATACGGTGTTCAGACTCCCAGGAGCTGATTGCCAGAAAGAGCACACACACTTGTAGCTGATCAGGCCTTGGTTATCAAAGTCAGTGATCATTTTCTGGTAGACTGCACATACTGTAGTGCAGTGGTTCTCAACCTGGGGGTGAGGACCCCTTTGGGGGTCGACAGTAACGTAACTAGGTGGGGGCACGCCCGGGTGCGGGCCGCACAGCCGGGCCCACCCCCCTCCGTAACGTTTTTTTTTGCGGCTGCAGCCGTCTTAAGGCAAAATCTGCCGGGGGGGGGCCTGCGGGGGTGCGGCCCTGGTACACTCGCACCCCCTGCTCCCCCGGTAGTTACGCCACTGGGGGTCGAACAACCCTCTCACAGGGGTCCTTTAAGGGGTTCCAAGAGCAGGTTCATCTCTCCCCCCAACTAGCCCTGGGGCAAGGTTGTAGCTATCCGGGTGTTCGTGCTGGGAGTTGTAGTTCAGTAACCTGTGTAGGGAAGACAGTTACACTACAACTTTCTATATCCCCTTAGTAGGGACTGCCATACAGCTTTCCCTGCCCATTTAAAATTTGTAGAATCAACATGGTAATTGGGGTGTGGCAAAAAACATTTTGCTGCACTACACACGGAAAACATACCTTTATGCAGCCACGCTAACTCCTGTACTTTCCTAACAATCCACTCTCGGCTGGAAACTAAAATATTTTAATATTTTATGGTTGGGGGGCACCACAACATGAGGAACTGTATTAAAGGGTCGCAGCATTAGGAAGGTTGAGAACCACTGCTGTAGTGCAATGTGAATACAAAGGTGTGGTGTTTGTGCAAGGTGCATGTAGGTGTCACTGTGCACAAGAGTATACTGTGGATACACTGTACTTTCTATACTGCTTAAAAGGGTTAGAGTTCAAGTTACTGTTGAAGTGTAATGGCTGCATGAACCTGCTAATAAATCACTGTTATACTCTGCTCATCCTCGGCTACCAAAACATAACAATAGGTGAGGATTATAGTCTGCCAAAGTTGTCGTATGGAGTTTTGATACATTTTTTTATCTATACCCTAGATCTCCATCATTTACTTTCTAAAGGAGAAGTCAATCTATAATGGGGTAAACACCATGCCCCCCTCCCCTGGCCTAATTCCCCCCCTGGCCAAATGCCCCTAGGTTGCTACTTACCCCCCTCAGCGCAGGTCCTGACCGTGGAGTGTGCAGGCGCCATCTTCTCCCCAGCCGTCTTCTTCCAGGATCCATCGGCGTTTGGCGGCGCATGCGCAGTAGGGGCATTTGCTGGTTCAATCAGAAAACTTTGTGACTTTCGGCACATGCACAGTAGAGCTGAACCAGCAAATACTCCTACTGCGTATGCGCCGCCAAGCGACGTAGAATCCAGGAAGAAGACAGCTAAGGAGAAGATGGCACCTGCAAACTCCACAGTCAGGACCTGTGCTGGGGGGGTAAGTAGCAACCTAGGGGCATTTGCCCATGGGGGGGGAAGTAGGCCGGGGGAGGGGGGTTATGGGGGGAGGGTGGCATGGCGTTTACCCCATTATAGGTTGACTTCTTCTTTTATTAAAGTATGCAATCAAGACTACAGTGTTTGGAGTCCTTGATATTCTTCTCATAGAAGCTAGGCACAATGTGTACACTATCATACATCAAAAAACCATCACCCATCACAAGTTTAGTAAGACTAGACCTTTCTTTTTAAATTAGGGGCTAGTCTAGTCAATGCCCCATGAATATAGACATATGAAATGCTGCAAAAGTTTGAAGAACAAACCCAAGCATACAACTAGGGGCAAATTTACAAATTTTTTGTGAAGGATTTGAATATTCCCGCGAATAGTCTCAATTCGATTGTGTGCGATTGTGTGCGACTATTCGATTATGTAAATTAAGTATTTTCGACCATTGAATATAGAATATTAGGGCGCATCGAATAGATTGAATAAATATATCGTCGAGCACTTGACTATTCGCCAGTTGAAGAGCTTGCCCTTTAAATTTTTATTCGACTGCCTACTTCGCCAGATTGAACCTACAAAATTGCAATAGAAGCCTATGGGAAGCCCCCATAAGCTTTTTTTCTAAGTCTTTTGCCGAATTTCAATTGTACGATCGAACGCTGAGACTATTCGCAGAATCATTTGATCATATGATTATGACGAATAGTTGAATATGCACTCAAAACTGGCGAATATTCCATTCAAATATTTTGGCAAATATTTATTCACCAAATATTCACCCTTGACAATTCGACCCTTAGTAAATCTGCCCCCTAGTGAGAAGTAAAGGTAAAGAATGTAAAAACTTCAGGTAACCGTCTGCATTGGCCAGAAAGTATGTGAAAACTGTGAATACCACTCAAGCATTTTACACCAGTTAAAAAAACGTGTTACAGAACTGAAAAAGATGAGAGCTATGAGGCCAGTTCAACAATAACAGAATGGAATGCATTCATTATGAGGAGAGACTAGAAAAACTAGAATATCAATAAATAAACATGTGCAAGCAAGTTCATGTGTCCCATATAAACTAAACATAAGCCTGCAGCTTGGTAAAATACTTTGCAATGCCTTCCCATTTCATTTTGTACCCAGGAGTTCTACAAAAAGACATAGAAGTGGCACTCGTTGCCAATGTCACACTCTGCCCCATGCTAGATTTTTTTATTAAGTGCAATGTGTAGAACCCCAGATAGAAGTGCACTTTTTTGCCCCTTATGCTACTGCAATTGTAACCATTATTTCTAGGAAGATTTGTTCAGGTCATTCAGTGCAGTCAGAATAACATACAGAATCTTAACTTTGTTTCAGAAAAGCAACTGTGTCCTATAACTAAAACAGATTTATCCAGCATTGCCACTGCTAGAATGAACTCTGCAATATGTTCAGAGAACATGGTAAAACTAACACTTGTTTTTTAGGTTTTAATATCAAGCCATATGGCTGCCTTGTTCTACATTAGAAAGAGATTTAATAGCTACTTTAGTTCAAAGTCCTCATAAAATTAAAATGCTTTGTTAAGACCCTCATTGTGAGTTAAAACCTTGTCCTCGCTCTTCCTATTACATTTTCACATGAACTATTCATCACGGAATACACTGGATAACTTCAAATGTCTGTTTATTGTTATGATTGCTGGTTATACTGTTGGAAAGGAGCTGATATGCTGTTTAGCTACTTTCTAACATGACAGAGGCTTAACACAAACTGCTTTGAACACAGGTTCATTAATGAAAACTTAAATGTACAGACCTCTTCAGAAGTGATGAAAACGGAGCAGGTTTAGGCACAGGTCTAGGTAGGAAGCTCAATCAAACATCATCCATGAAACAGGCAGGGAGTCAGGGTATGTAGCAGATAAACATGAATCCAGATAATAGGCCAAGGTCAGATAATTGGGGAATAAGCAAGGGAAAGTTGTGCTCACCACTAATTGTTAATCAATTGAAGGATAAGTAAACCTTAAAAATAAGTGTATGTAACATTGATGAGGGTGCTGTTGTAAGCACTTTTTCAATGTACATTCATTATTTTTTTTTAATTCCAAGATATTAAAGGGGTTGTTCACCTTTGAGTTAACTTTTAGTATAATGTAGAGAGTGATATTCTGAGACAATTTGCAATTGGTTTTCATTTTTTATTGTTTGTGGTTTTATAGTTATTTAGCTTTTTATTCAGCAGCTCTCCAGTTTGCAGTGTCGGCAATTTGGTTTCTAGGGTACAAATTACCCTAGCAACCCTGAATTGCTTTGAATAAGAGACTGGAATATGAATAGGAGATGGACTGAATAGAATAGACTGAATAGCATGATAAGTAATAAAAAGTGGCAATAACAATACATTTGTAGCAGGACTGGACTGAGAATCAAAATAGGCCCTGGCATTTCAGGTACACAGAGGCCCAATCAGCCCACATAGAGGCCCAAACAGTCCCCACCAGCCCACTAAATACTGACTTTCTATGGCACCTTATAGCAGCCCCTCTGGCATTTGCCCTAACCGACAGATTGCCAGTCCGGGCCTGATTTGTAGCCTTACAGAGCATTTTTTTTAGATGGTGTCAGTGACAGAATTGGCCCTTCTACAATATACTAAAAGTTAACTTGAAGGTGAACCACCCCTTTAAAGGTTTCATGTACTGTTCACATCAATGAATTTTGATTCATTTTCTGACCAGTCTGACCACCAATTAATCAAGGGTAGTTGTCAGGAGCAAGAAAGTGGGCTGGTCTGTGTTCTGGTTAGGAAAGATTTGAGAAAGGTTTCAAATTTTTTTTTCCTAATCAGCAGCCTCTTTATGAAGATATATGGTTTTCTGAGGTGAATATACTTTTTTCTACCTTTGCCCCCCCAAACCATGTAAATGTGTTGATTTTGCAGTACCTGAATGACAGACCATATGGGGGGTCTTCATTTTGGTGCCCCTATATGCCCCGTGCTTAGGTAAACCTATACATATTGGACATATAAATGTTCAGAGGACCCCAGGCTTTCATATTTGTCATATTTGGGGTGATTTGCATTGATACCTAATAGTTAGTGGGAAATACAATGCTGCAGGGTGGAAGTTTTGAGGTAAATTTTTTGCCAAATTTAGGAAAGGTTTGGTGCTTTTGAGTAGAAAGACATGCATGCCTGATTTGGGGGAATGTGTACTTTCTGAAAATATATGGTTTTCTGGGGTGAATGTGCTTTTTTCTACATTTGCCCCCCCCCCCCCAAATGATATAAATGCATTGATTTTGCAGTATCTGGAATAACAGAACCGATAGTTCAAATGGCGTGTCTACATTTTTGGGCCCCTATATGCCACATGCTTAGGTAAACCTAAACATGATATCGGGCATCAAACTGTTCAGTGGACTCCTGACATTCACCAATTTCTATAAAAAATTATAACTTTAGGAAAGAACTAGGTAGCTTGGAGTACATAGATATATTTACCCATTTTTGATTCTCCAGAATCTAATAATGCATAGTTTTCTAGGGTAATCCTACTGTTAGTGGAATGTTTGGCCTTGAAATCAGAAGTATGCCATTTGTGGAGTGGTGCCTTGGAAATATGGTAGTGTACTGCTCAGAGATTTTGATCTATACAAGGGGGAAATCTCTATGAAATTATACATATTTGGGAGTGTTCTCATACATCAAATAAATTATGTTTCTGATCTATGGGATTGTACAATGTGAAACATAATTTTTTTTTTCATTTTATTAGACACTTCTCTTTTTACAGAAGTGCAATTACACCAAAATTCTAGCATATTTTGAAAGGTCAGTCCAATGTTTATAAAACGGCTCTTAAATATAAACACATTAATAGGTGATTATTCCTTTCTCTGTTGCATTTCCCATGCTGTTGGCCTGGCCCTACTGGGGGTTTAGAGCTGGCTCACTCTGAATACAAATTAGTGGGAGATTTGGGGAGAATTTGGGCCCAGCTTGGGTGAGATTTTTGGAAACTGCCTCATAGTATGTAAACCTACAAGCCCAGTTTGAAGGACAATGTGCGATTTGAGGTGAAATTTATCTGTCTTTGAAATTCTCGACTCTATGGCTAAATAATTGTTACACTGATATTTTCCTATAATTGCAATCTTCTTATTCCACTTATATAATTAGATATAGTGACCATGTAAGGTAAGACATTAACAATACTTCTTCTAACATCTATGGCGTTCATGAGAGTAACAAATGTGCATCCCCCAATGCCATTTCAGACTTTAACATGGAGACAAACATTGGTTCTGTAATCAAATGCAACTCTCCGCATGCAGTTTATTCTTATGCTATATGCTATGGCTGACATGTTATAGTAAGACAATATCTCCAATATCACCAAACCCATGCTATAAAAAATCTCTACCCCTCCCCCCCCAGCCTACATGCTACCCGGGCAAAAAAGTTTGGGGCATTTGCCCAGGGTAGTAAGTAGGCAGAGTTGAGCAGGGTCTGTGGGGGGGGGTTTAAAGTATGGGTTATGTTCTCCTTTAAAGGCTGACTTTCTTATTGCCAAGTAATTCCATACACTTGCGCAACTATTGTCCATCTTGTCTAATTAATATGAAGCAAAGGGAATGGACATCTGAGAAGAGTAGATTAATCTACACTTTTGGTACTCATGAGAGAATGTGGGTATCAAAATACCATTGCATAATCTGCTTTAGGAGATGAACTTACTATAACTGTATGTCAACCAATATATCAAAAGTGCACGTATGAGCCCAGTCTTAATATTAAGCACCATGAACCTGTCAGACGCCTGCTCTAAGTGAATATGTAGAATCCATGCTATAATGACAGACAGGATTACAACTTCTTTTCAGATAGGAATGAGAAATTTAAGTAACATTTCATGCATGTCCTTATAAAAGCAAATTAGCATGGATAAGGTATTCAGAAGCAAATGTTTCCAAAGACTAAACTACAGCTATATTGATGACACCCCTGCCAAATGTTAGGGCATCCCCAAGGATTGTAATGACTTACCTGATGTTCCTGTTGGCAGAAAAGTACACCAGGTGGAGGATCAATGGCTCACTAGTAGCCCTGTACTCTTCATACTGGTGATTTTCCCTTACCCAGAGAGTTCATCCCGCTCAAAACCATGAATAAGGGGACTATGCGCATTTTTTAATTAAACCAAATTGCAAATGTATAATGGCTATGTCTCGATTTTCAAACAGAATCAGGCTGGGGCATTGGGGTCTACAGAGGCTCCTCTGACACCAAGGGCCCTCCTTGCAACCAACAGGGCCTTCTCCCAACTCCTCCCCACCCCCATTCTCACACAACTTTTCGTCCCATACCATTTATCGTCATCCTCAGGTGGTCGATTGGGAAAGCAGGCCCACCTTTCTTCCCAGTGTCCCACTGGCCCAGTCTGATCCTGTTTTCAAAAACTCTAATAAAGGTGAATATCCCTTTTAATCCAAATGTTATCCTGTTCCATTGTGCCACTAGAACCTTGATAAAATATGTACAGATAATGTTTAAGGGACTAAGAAAAGGATAATGAAAAAAGAAGCTTACTCCATAAGTCTTTATAAATAACTAATGTTATAAAAACTTGTAAGCTTCTCTGATGAAGGGTTATGAGACAATGACAAGAATTTCACTGCACATGCTCAGTGCTGCTGTCACTGAGAGAGAGAGAAGCCCATTTCTGGCATCACTGCAGTGTCCTGCCTCCTGGTGGGAGGAGCCCTTTACCCCTATAGTTTCTACATCCCCCTCCAACATGAGTGAAAATACAGATCATTTCTACATGGCAGCACTGAGACCAGTGCAAATGGCATAAGAATTTAATAACCGGCCCTGTAGCAGCAGCTTTTATTACAGGCCAATCACATTTTCTGCTTGATAATTTGCGATGACCCATAAGCTTAGCTTCTCAACATTTGGTCTGAGTTCACTGAGCATGCAAGTGTCGCAGACACTTTCCAAGATGGTGACCCCCTGTGACAAGTTTGGACAAGTCCTGGATGAGTTGCTATTGAGAAGCTGTAACTTTAGGCTGGTGCATTAAGTTCAGTATATAAAATATGACATTTTTATGGTTTAGTTCTCCTTTATCAAGCATTACGACTACAAAATTGCAGTTGTGGTAGGAATACATACTAACATGGTTTTATTTAGTTATACGGACAAGCTAGTATTGAATTTGATGCTATGCACATGTGCAAAGTTTATATTGCCTTTATATGCAGTTGCAGTAGACTTCAGTGAAAAGGACATGTGACTAGTGATTACAAAGGTGCATGTTGATTTAGGACCTGCAGAGATCTTGTGCATTCTTTGGATAAATGGCAGGAGCCTGTTCATTATACATATCTGCCCTAGTTGCAAATTATCATTGAGGAGGTTTCCTTGTCCTTTAAATTATGCTGCTGATGATTTCTAAGGATTTCTAATTAATGGAGGTTGCTGATAATTTTTTAGACAATAAATCAGCCCCAAAAATACACTCACCAAAACATAAGCATGAAGACATGATTGCTCATATTATTGCACTTTAGTGAATGAGACCTATTATCAACATAACTTTGCAATTTGCATCCTGGTGTAACATTCTGATCAAAATTCATATTCAACTGCTATGGTTGAACCATCTATTTAGTATTCTCCAAGTTCTTCCCTCACGCAGGTTATATGGTGTATATATATGTTCTTTTTTTTTTTTTTTTAATTCAAAGGTTTTTATTATTTTAACATTTTCAGAACATCCTCACAGTAGACATCAGTCAAGCATTGGTATAAAGGAGGAAATGGTTAATAGGATTGACTTGTTACTTATCCAACGTCCAATCAGAGGCAGTTAAGAGAGAAGAACAGAGAGTAGAAGATAACTGAGAGAAGAAGAAGGGGAAAAAGAGAAACAGGAGGAGGTTGGGGAGGGGAGGGGGCAAGTAGAGTCAGATTCGGGCCTTCTTACGGAAATGAGGTCAGTTGGGCGTCAAATCTGCCTGCTTTCTTTCCGGGGAATAGGCCTATGTCCATCAATATATAGTTTAGTCTCACGTCTGGTCATGGAAGAAATATGCATCTTTCCACTTCTTCCACATCTGCAGAGAGATTGAGCTAAGTTGGCGAAGTCTACCGGACCCGAGCGCCATTTGTTCATGTGTGAGGTTTGAGTCTATTAGTATCATTAGTTCCCTTTTGCTTGGTACTTCTGTAGTTTTCCAGTATCTGGGTATCAGGAGTCTAGTTGCTGTCAATATGTGAAAAATCAGGTGCTGTAATTGTTTCGGAAACTCATTGAGTTTATAATTTAGCAACGCCAGCGATGGGGTCAGCTTAATTTGCAAGTGTGTTGCTTGTTGCAGGATTTGCTCCGTGGATGACCACAGATCTGTGATTCATGGGCACTGCCACCAAATATGTAGTACATTGCCGTCTCTCTTGCAGTCTCTCCAGCAAGTTTTAGGAACATTCGGATAGTATTGATTGAGAGTGGTTGGAGTTCTGTACCATCTATAGAATAGTTTCCTCGAATTTTCAATATGATTTGTGCATTTTGAAAGTTTGTACGCTGTGTTGAGCATTTTTATCCAGTGTGGCGTGGGAATTGTGATTTGTAGATCCTGCTCCCATTTCTCAAAATGCTTCGGTTTGGCTTCCATGTCGTCTTCTGTGAGCAGTTTGTAGATTCGTGCTATGCCCTTGGGGCTGCGTGGGTTGTGAGTGAGTAGTGGTTCAAATGATGTGCGTGTGACACTGCCTGGCGTTCTGGTGGTTCCTAGTAGGTGCTTTATCTGTAGGTATTTGTAGAAATCCCGTGCTGGCAGGTTATATTCCTTGGTTAGCTGTTCATATGTTTTGAAGAGGGTGGCCTCGTATAGTTGGCCTATCGTAGTTAGGTTTGCATTCCTAGTTACGTTTGCCCCCGTAGGGAAAGCCCCTGGACCGGATGGTTTCACAGCTGCATACTACAAAACCTTCCGAGACATACTAGTACCGCAACTCACAGATCTTTTTAACCATGTTTTTCAAGGAGGCGCTTTCCCGGAGGAAATGTTAGCAGCAACAATAACGACAATCCACAAGTCAGGGAAAGACCCGACAGCATGCGGAAACTACAGACCCATATCCCTGCTTAATACAGACCTGAAACTATACGCCAAAGTTATTGCCAATAGAGTAGCAAAAATACTGCCCTCCTTACTCCACTTGGACCAAACCGGATTTACCAAGGGCAGGCAGGGCCCAGATAACACAAGGAAAATGTTGGCACTTATTGAAGGGACAGAGAGAAGGAAGGACCCGACCATACTGTTTATCTTAGATGCCGAAAAGGCCTTCGACAGAGTAGAATGGACTTATTTGGACTCTGCTTTACAATCTTATGGTCTACTAGGTCCGATTAAACATGCCATACTATCACTATACACCAAACCCTCAGCGAGAGTAAATAACATGGGATTCCTATCTAAGTCATTTCAAATAACTACCGGAACGAGGCAAGGATGCCCATTATCACCTCTCATCTTTAACCTTACGTTGGAACCCCTTGCCAGAACAATCAGAGACTCAATATTTGTAAAGGGCATACAAGTGGCAAATACACAGTACAAACTCGCAATGTTTGCAGATGACATAATTCTGACACTAACAGATCCAGAGCCTTCCCTAGAAGCTGTTACACAAATTCTCAAAACTTTCAGCTCTGTTTCCTACTATAAACTTAATGAGACAAAATCAAACATTCTGCCGATAAGTATGACAAAAGAGAGCATACGCAAGCTGCAAGCCAGATACCCTTACCAATGGCAATCCCACTCTATTAATTATCTGGGAGTTGAGCTCGCTAGTAACGCGACCAAAACGTATGAAGCGAACTATCCGAAGCTATTAACAGAAACACAGGAACAATTACAGAAATGGTCCCCTTTATACACATCATGGCTAGGTAGAATCGCAACTATCAAGATGATGATACTGCCAAAATTCATTTATTTATACAGGTCTTTACCAATAGCAGTCCCACAAACATATCCAAGACTTTATTTGGGCTAAACGGAAACCCAGGATTAAACAGAAATTTATGCAACGAGGAATTCATGATGGAGGATTCGGAGTGCCCTGTCTTGAAAAATATTACCAAGCCACAGTACTGGACCAAATGAGAGCCTGGAACCTTGCAGCTAAAGAGCTACACTGGCTCCAACTAGAACAAGACTCCATATCTCCTCTCAAGCTTAAAGGGCTTCTATGGACTAAGAACATGAATGAAGTAGTAGGGAAACACACGGCGAACCATACCACTTGAACAGCAATGAATATCTGGGCTAAGATCTCTAAAAAGGACCCACTCTTAAATTACCCAGCACACCAGGCAGGAGTGGAGATGTTAGAAATAAACATCCCAAACCTCAATTTGCAGAATTGGAGGAATGCAAACCTAACTAAGATAGGCCAACTATACGAGGGCACCCTCTTCAAAACATATGAACAGCTAACCAAGGAATATAACCTGCCAGCAAGGGATTTCTACAAATACCTACAGATAAAGCGCCTACTAGGAACCACCAGAACGCCAGGCAGTGTCACACGCACACCATTTGAACCATTACTCACTCACAATCCACACAGCCCCAAGGGCATAGCACGAATCTACAAACTGCTCACAGAAGATGACATGGAAGCCAAACCGAAGCATTTTGAGAAATGGGAGCAGGATCTACAAATCACAATCCCCACGCCACACTGGATAAAAATGATTTTAACACAGCGTACAAACTTTCAAAATGCACAAATCATATTGAAAATTCGAGGAAACTATTCTATAGATGGTACAGAACTCCAACCACTCTCAATCAATACTATCCGAATGTTCCTAAAACCTGTTGGAGAGATTGCAAGAGAGACGGTAATTTCTTACATATTTTGTGGCAGTGCCCAAGAATCACAGATCTGTGGTCATCCACGGAGCAAATCCTGGAACAAGCAACACACTTGCAAATTAAGC
>CM044433.1:78426328-78438932 GCA_024363595.1 Xenopus borealis | reverse complement strand
CTAGTTAGAAACACTATTATATATTCTGTCCAAGTTTGTTTTTACATAATTCATTCTGTAAGTACCTTTGCATATAAGTGTGTCTTCTACATGGAGGTTATAAATTTGTGAGACAGATTGATTGTTAAAATGTACAGAATGGAGTTTGTAATATAATGACATCCTTTTGTTTATTAATCATATTTTGTTCTCATTCTTTAATAGAAATAAGTCTTTTGTATATTTTTTATTTGTGTATATGGTCAGAAATAGTAATATACCACAAGAGACATTCCTTCTGTGTATCAGGGATAGTTTTGTATACAGAATGTATTTGGGACAAACGGCACCCCATAAGTACATGCATAAATACCTCAAGAAGTCACAAACAGATGGCACAGGGGCAAGTACATGCATAAATACCCCCAGAACTCACAAACAGATTGCACAGGGGCAAGTACATGCATACCGTAAATACCCCCAGAACTCACAAACAGATGGCACAGGGGCAAGCACATGTATAAATACCCCCAGAACTCACAAACAGATGGCACAGGGGCAAGTACATGCATACCGTAAATACCCCCAGAACTCACAAACAGATGGCACAGGGGCAAGCATATTTATAAATACCAGCAGAACACACAAACAGATGGTACAGGGGCAAGTACATGTATAAATACCCCCAGAACTCACAAACAGATGGTACAGGGGCAAGTACGTGTATAAATAACCCCAGAACTCACAAACAGATGGCACAGGGGCAAGTACATGTATAAATACCCCCAGAACTTACAAGTACAAGGCTGTAGACTGCAATGCTACGCTGATAGGGCTTTCCTTGCTTTGTTTTCTCGAGCGCTGCAATCTGTGCTTCTGGCCAATCAAATGCTCCCTTGCTGCTCTCTCTCCCTGTCACAGCTGAAGTAATATGATCCAGCAGCACTGTGACAAGGGAGGGATGAGCGAGCACCAAGGGAAGGAGCTAAAGAAAACTCTGCTGCACAGAAGGGAGCGGGAGAAAGAATCCACAGTAAGCTGGGGCCGCATCTCCATCCCAGGTAGGGTTGCCACCTTTTCTTGAATAATAATACCGGCCTTCCTATATATTTATCTTTTTTTCCTATTAATAACATTGGAATCAACCACCAAAAATAGAAACACCTGGGGCCTGAAGGCATTCTATAGCAGATCCTTACAGAGATTTACCTTGTCCCTATTCCCATGGTAGCTAGGAGAATACTTCCCTCATGCCACCTAGCCACAGCTGATGGGGTGTAAACATGAGGGAACTTTTATACAATGATGCATTAGTTGTAAGATCTGATACCACATCTTAAAAAGTTAAATGGACATTGTATATCTACAACTGTTGCCTTGTCTTGATATATGTTCACAATTGCCCTGTGAATCAATGCTATCATAAGCACAAAGGCCTGACAGTATTTGCCAGGGGCTATAAAACTTTTTGTCTGTACTAGTAACCGTGGTATAATAGCCTAAAAACAGATTTTTGGCTGGAATAATGATGGTGTGACTACATATATCTCCCTGAAGCTTAGGGAATCCACCAAATATGTATACTTTATGTCTATAGATGGTCTGACTGCTATTTCTCTTCCATTACTGGTATGTCTTTTGGATCTGAGGGATATTTTTCTTTTAATGAAATGGCTCTAAAGCAAAGCTGCTTCTTAGTATATAAAAGATACAACTTTATTTTCTGAAAGATCTGTGGCTGGATATAGACAAAGAACAGTACAACTGCTAATCTGGCAGCCATGACTTCTAGTAAATGTATATGGTATTGTTCTGTACTGGAGACCAGGACCCTTTTACTGTTCTGTTGTAAAATTTTCCCAAATGGACTAATATATTGCTTGGAACTACAAGATGTTGCATCTATGAGGGAAGGGGACTGTCACATTTGCTATATGTTTTTGTTTCCTTTTGTTTTTGACTCCAGTATCTAGATTCTATATATTCTTTCCCCAGCCTTTAGTAGAATGTTCAAGAGTCTAGACTCTTGTAACTATGTATTAAGATTGAGAGTCAGCGTGTTACAACTGTGCTCTATAAATTGCTGCTGTTGATCTGATCTACAGTTATCACAGACCCTCTGGAATGATCTAATACCGAAAGATAATCCCAGTAACACAGACAAGAACTGCCCATTGGTGTAGTTGACCCACTACTGCTTTAAAGAGGTTGTTCACCTTTGAGTTAACTTTTAGTATAATGTAGAGAGTGATATTCTGAGACAATTTGCAATTGGTTTTAATTTTTTATTGTTTGTGGTTTTATAGTTATTTAGCTTTTTATTCAGCAGCTCTCTATTTTGCAATGTCAGCAATTTGGTTTCTATGGTACAAATTCCCCTAGCAACCCTGCATTGATTTGAATAAGAGACTGGAATATGAATAGGAGATGGACTGAATAGAATGAGAAGTAATAAAAAGTGGCAACAACAATGCATTTGTAGCTTTACAGAGCATTTGTTTTTAGATGGTGTCAGTGACCCCCATTTGAAAGCTGCAAAGAAATATAAGAAAATTGCAAATCATTCAAAAACTATGAAAAATAAATAATGAAGACCAATTGAAAAGTTTCTTAGAATTGTCCCTTCTACAATATACCAAAAGTTAACTTGAAGGTGAACCACCCCTTTAATAATCCTTGAGAAAATAAAGGGAGAGGTCAATACCCCAGGAACTTTTTTCAATCTCGTGTTGCTCCCCAACTTTTTTTACATTTGAATGTGGCTCACAGGTAAAAAAGGTTGGGGATCCCTGGGTTAAGCATAACATCAGATCCCTGATTATTCAGGATAGTACAAAACAGGGCTGCCCCTTTTTAATGATATTTCCTGTAAATCTATCTGTATTGCACCCCTCTTGTGCAAAAATTCTAGACATTATCTTATTAAATGAGGTAACTTTAGGAGATCCCACCGAGGAGAACTCTTAAATAGAAGCTTGGTCGTTTCATTTTTTTTTTGTGGAAACAATAAAAAAGGTAATCTTCAGCAAGTGCTGAATGCAAAAATGTATATTATTACCTGCACCCAGGCAATCCGTTGGACCTGTCACGTACATGCACCTCCTTGTTGAAATTGGGATTATATCTTTACAGATAGTGTCATTTTATTGACCTCTCCCTTTTATTCAGTAACACAGCATGTATCCTATGTATGTATATGGACATATGACGTCATAAGGGCACCAATATTCACTGGTGGGGGGGGGGGGATATTTAAACCCAGTCACTTGTTGTACACACTATCCTTGATAAAGGTCCCCAGGTGGGACCAAAACGTCGGATACATGCTGTGTTACTGAATAAAAGAACACTTTATTCACATATCTTGTTGTGAGAGTGCTGATCCTTCTACAAAACTACATGATGCTATTTTGATCGTGCACCTCAAACATCACCAAAATAGAGTGATAAGTCTCTTATCTAGTTGCTCCAATTTGAAAAAAAAGCTGCATGATGGATATAACAAATATCTCAGTCCTGGTTTGAGATACATTAAGGCTGCTAGTTAGTAGACTGGAATTATATTGGTCTAAGCACAAAACTGCTAGAAGGTAGATAAAGGTAGATAAGACTACCTTTATGAATAGTTCCTTCAAATAACGCACACTTTCAAATTGTTGGAACCACAGAAGTTAATAAATGGTGCAGGTATATTGAACACAGGCCTTTATATGTTGCGCTCACTTAATGTTTAAAAGGGCGCACAAAGACATTACATTGCCAGCTTGCTGATCTTCCTGTGATTCTATGTATAGCAGTCTCTTCCCAGTGGTTAATGAGGCAATGGATATGATCCCTTGGCTAATTGGCGCTAATAGTAAAGAGATACTTCACAGCTCCTTGGGGATTCATCGTCCACAAAACGCTCGGGCCCCAGTCCATTGTTAAGTTTAGCAAAGGCTGCACGCTCCACAATTCTCCGCTGCATTCGATGTCCAAACTGGCAACACTACTTCATCCTTATTATCAGGATTGCCTCACCTACATGTGTTTCGCCGTAACCGGCTTCCTCAGGGTGTGATGACATCACAGATGGAGGACCCCTCTTATAGTCCCCAGCATATTGATTTTTCAGGATTCATTGAGGTCTGGCATGGTGCCTAGAGATGTGATGTGGTGCCGCTATTCAAAAAAGGATCCCATTCTCTGCATCAAAACTATAGGCCAGTTAGTCTGACGTCAGTGGCAGGAAAGCTTTTCAAAGGATTAATAAAGCATAGAATACTGAGAATACTGGACTTCATAGCAAATGACAATACTATAAGTTTGTGTCACCATGGTTTTATGCGTAATAGATCTTGCCAGACTAACTTAATTTCTTTTTATGAGAAGGTAAGCAGGGACCTCGATTCTGGGGTGGCTGTCGATGTGATTTACTTAGACTTCGCCAAAGCATTCGATACAGTGCCACACAGAAGGTTGTCCAAATGTGACCCTCTTAATCCACAGCCAATATAAGCTTCTCAGTTTGTCTCTGCTACTGTTGTTAGAGTAGCCACCTCCAATTCCGTATCATAAGTAAACAAGTACAACAGGAGAGCCTTTTCCAAACATTTAATGTAGTATTTGGAGCAC
This sequence comes from Xenopus borealis, assembly GCA_024363595.1. NCBI lineage: Eukaryota > Metazoa > Chordata > Amphibia > Anura > Pipidae > Xenopus > Xenopus borealis. The sequence goes on along the minus strand of CM044433.1, from coordinate 78,434,339 downwards.
TACATGTTTCGGACCTCACAGGGCCCTTCCTCAGGTGCCTCCGCGGGCTGGCATCCCGTATGAAGGCATATGAGACTCAGCAAGTCAGAATTTGGCAAGTACTCAAATCAATTGTATCCCGTTTGCCCCCTACTCCCGCTGCCGTGGAAATTCCTCCTTCTGTTGTGGTCCCTCCGCCTGCAGGGGTTTTGTAACTCAATGTCTGATTCCGTTTGAGTTTCAGCCTTCCCAATTCTCATCTGAGTGGGTAAAAGTGGGTTATGTTATGTCTTGTCTGGAGGGCAAGCCACTCAAATGGTCAACACCTCTCTGGGAGAGGCAATCACCATTGACTTTTGATGTTAATTAATTTCTGTGGATGTTCAGAACCATCTTTGATGCCCCTGGTCGGGTCGCTACTGCTTCATCATGTCTGCTGCAAATCCGTCAGGGCAATCTCTGTGCCAGTGAGTATGCCATAGACTTTAGAACCCTCATGGCTGAGACCTCCCAGAATGATGAGGCATACAAGGCAGTTTTTTATCAAGGTCTGTCATCTCACCTGAAAGATGATCTAGTCTCCAGAGGTCTTCCTGACTCTCCAGATTTGATCGCTCTCGCTATCAAGGTGGACACCTGCCTTAGAGAACATCAGGCTGATAAAGAGCAAGGCAAGAAATCTCATCCAGGCTTGCACCGCGTTTTCAAAGCCTTGTTGTACCACCCTCCTCCTTGCAGCTGTCCTTGCAGATGTCTATCCGGCCTGTGTTTGTACTGTAGTGGGCAATCCCATCTAGCTGTCTCCTGCCCTGTAAAGCTAAGAAATACTCCTACTCCAAGTAAGGCTGGTGTTTCCGTTGTTGGTGGCGTTTCTAAGTCCTCAGAAAGTTCTCATCAATTTCGTATCCCTTTGCAGATCCAGCTGTTAGAGTCCTGCGCGGGTCCATTTTTTGGGACTCGAACCCGACCCGTACCCGCAACCCGAACCCGAGACCCGCATTTTTACCCGCTTGGACCCGCGACCCGAACCGTACCCGCAACCCGTGATCCGCAACCCGGACCCGCGACCCGCTGACCATCAAGAATCAGGAAGTGCTGTCATCATAAACAGGAAGTGACATCATCGGAAGTAGCCAGGATCAGAAAAAAAAGGAGTAAAACAGGAAGTGCTGTCATTGTAAACCGGATGTGACATCATCAGTAGTGGAAATGCTCAGAAAAAGGAGTAAAAATCCCTATAGCGAGGATCCGCGACCCGACCCTCAACCCGCCAACCTGCAGGACCCGGTACCGGGCCGCTTCTATACCCGCACCCAGAAATTCTACGAGCAACCCGCAGGGTACCGCGGGATTTTGTGGGTAACCCGCGGGTACCCGACCCGCTGCAGGACTCTACCGGCTGTCCTCCAAGTCAATTCCTGTTTCGCCCTTCCTTGACTCCGGAGCTGCAGGGAATTTCATGGACTTGACATTCGCTAAAAAGATTGGCATTTCTCTGTTTCCAGTGTCTCCTCTCATACAGGTTTTCGCCTTCGATGATAGACGCCTCTCCACTGACATCATCTCCCTATCTACTCGAGAATTATCCATTCAGATTGGGACTTTGCATCTGGAAAGACTTTAATTTTTAATCATTCCTTGTCCCTCCACTCCAGTCGTGTTGGGGTTACCCTGGTTACGACTTCACAACCCCTCCATCAACTGGTCCTCTGGTCAAATTTCCCATTGGAGTCAGTACTGCCAAAGCCATTGTCTGATTTCTTCTCCTCTCCAGCGGGTTATAGTCTCTGCCATGGATCTCCCGTCCTTGCCTCCTGTCTACCGGGACTACTCAGATGTTTTTTGTAAAAAGTCGGCAGAATTCCTTCCCCTGCATCGGTGGTATGACTGCCCTATAGATCTTCTTCTTGGAACCATGCCACCCCGTAGGTGGACTTACCCTTTGTCTCTCATTGAGACTGCTGCCATGAGGGAGTATATCTCGAAACCTCCAGAGAGGCTTGATCTCTCCTTCTACTTCTCCAGCTGGGGCAGGTTTCTTCTTTGTGGAAAAGAAGGACAGTGGACTCTGTCCTTGTATTGACTTTCCGGGCCTTAACAAAATTACGGTCAAAAACAGGTACCCCTTGGCCCTTATTTTAGAACTCTTTGACCAACTTAAAGGGGCCAAGATTTTCTCCAAGTTGGATCTCCGTGGGCCTTACAACCTCATCAGGATCCGAGAAGGTGATGAATGGAAGATGGCTTTCAATACTCATGACTGGCATTACGAGTACCTCATGATGCCCTTCGGCCTCTGCAATGACCCCACCATCTTTCAGGAGTTCGTTAATAAGTTCCCAAGATCCCGTTCCTTGGCTACATTATCTCTCCTGAGGGATTCGAGATGGATCCTGCCAAGGTTTCAGCTATCCAGAAATGGCCACTTCCCCTGAGTTCCAAGGCAATCCTGAGATTTATTGGCTTTGCTAACTATTATCGCCAATTCATTAAAGGCTTCTCCACATGTATTGCTCCCATCCTCTCTCTCATCCGTAAAGGAGGGAAACCCAATTGTTGGCCTCCTGTGGCCCTTGAGGCCTTCCTGTCCCTGAAAGACGCCTTCATCTCTGCCTCTGTCCTGCGTCATCCTGAACCGCACCAACCCTTCTTCATTGACGTCGATACCTCTGAAGTTGGAGCAGGAGCTATTTTTTCCTAAAGACATTCAGATGGTAAGTTCCATCCTTGTGTGTACTTCTCTAAGAAGTTTTCCTCCACTGAGGAATGCGTCATCTCTTGGAGGGTGCTCCTCACCCAGTCACTGTCTACACTGATCATAAAAATCTGGAGTTCATTCACTCCCTCAAGAGGTTAAATCCTCGTCAGGCTAGGTGGGCTCTATTCTTTTCTCGCTTTAATTTTGTCCTGATGTACCGTCCTGGGTTAAGAACCAGAAGGCTGATGCCTTGTCTCGTTGTTTCTCTCCGGAGGATCGCCTTCCTGAAACGCTAGAGCCTATTGCTCCTCCATCTAGGATCATTGACTCTGTGTTACCTCAATTTGCCGAACAAATCTTGTCTTGCCAGTCTGAAGCTCCTCCTAACACTCCTATTGGGATGGCTTTGTACCTCCTGAGATACGCCTCTCTATCCTACAACAGACTCATAGCTCCAAACAAGCTGGTCATCCTGGTCCAGAGAAGACCCTTGAACTCCTTCGACATCTAGTGTGGTGGTAGACCATCCACAAGGATGTCAAGGACTTTGTTTCAGCCTGTACTGTGTGTGATACCACTAAGTCCAGTCACTCTCGACCCTGCATTCTTCTGTAGCCACTGCCAATTCCCTCCCGTCCATGGACTCACTTAAGTATGGACTTTATTGTCGAGTTGCCTCCCTCCAGTGGGAACACTGTCATTTGGGTGGTGACTTCATTCCCTTGAGGAAACTTCCTTTTGCTGTGGAACGTTCTCATCTTTTTATACAGTATATCTTCCACATGCATGGCTTCCCTGTGGAAATTGTCTCTGACAGAGGTTCCCAGTTTATCTCCAGGTTCTGACACTCCCTTTGCAAGTCTCTGGGACTCTCTCTCCAGTTCTCCTCTGCCTATCACCCTCAAACTAATGGGGCAAAGGAGCGTGTTAACCAAGCTCTTGAACAGTTCCTTAGGAACCATGTTTCCCTTTGTCAAGATGGCTGGTCTGATCTCCTCCCGTGGGCGGAATTTGCTCATAACAATGCCAGTTATGTCTGTTTATGGCCAGCATCCACAAGCCTTTCCTCAGGACTTTCTTATCTCCAATGTTCCCGCTGCTGATGATCAGCTGGCCCATATGTCTGCTATCTGGGCTGCAACCAAGTCCAACCTGTAGAGAAGCTCCCGTATACAAGACCTTCGTTGACCGTAGAAGGAAGCCTTCCCCCTCGTATACGGTTGGTGATAGAGTGTGGCTCTCTACCATAAACATCCGTTTTAAGATTCCTTCTCCCAAGTTGGGACCCAAGTTAATTGACCCTTACTCTATCTCTGTGGCTGTCCATCTACAGTTACCTCCTGAGATGAGGATTCCAAACATGTTTCATGTCTCTCTACTGAAACCAGTTGTTTCCAACCACTACTCCTCAGGTCAGTCCCCTCCTTCTGCCATCTCCGTGGATGGGCTTTGGTCCTGAGGAATGTTCTTGGGAGAGATGCTCTGTTGTACACGCTCCTCGTTTGGTTAAAGTATTCCACAATCAATTCCCCCAGAAACCTCAGCCTAGTGGTCCAGTGGCCCACTGTGGGGGAGGGGGTACTGTCACGAGTGCCCGGTTCTTCCAGCGCTCCCTCCCCTCTTCACGGAGGCAAGTCCAAGATGGCAGCACCCAGGAGACACATGTGGGTGCAAGGACGCCGGCGTCAGCACGATGACGTCACACGCTGTGGTACCAAATACAAAATAAAAAGATGTTCTGGACGCCGGTTCAATGCCCAAGTATAGGATTTGTCTTGCTACATTCCTGGGTGATTTATTCTCCCTTATTGCCTGATTCCTGGACCTTGAACCTAGGCCTGACCTTGATCCTTATCTGCCTGCCTATTGAACCCTGCCTGGACTTTGACCATGAGTATTGCCTTTTCCTTGCCTGCACCTTACATTTGGACTTTAACCCTATAGCTTCCTCTTCCCTTACTAAACTCCCCTGGGTGCCGATAGGCCCCCTGACAGTAAGACCTCATCTGGAGTATGCAGTGCAGTTTTGGACTGCAGTCCTTAGGAGGGATGTAAATGAGCTGGAGAGAGTGCAGAGACGTGCAACTAAACTGGTCAGAGGGATGGAAGACTTAAATTATAAGGGCAGACTGTCCAGGTTGGGGTTGTTTTCTCTGGAAAAAAGGCGCTTGAGAGGGGACATGATTACACACAAATACATTAGAGGACATTATAGACAAATATCATGGGACCTTTTTACCCATAAGGAAGATCACCGCACCAGAGGCCACCCCTTCAGACTAGAAGAAAAGGACTTTCATTTGAAGCAGCGTAGGTGGTTCTTCACAGTGATGACAGTGAGGTTATGGAATGCACGTCAGAATGTCGGGTGAGGTTGTGATGGCTGATTCTGTTGATGCTTTTAAAAGGGGCTTGGATGATTTTTTTGGATAGACATAATATCAAAGGCTATTTTGATACTAAACTCTACAACTAGTATACCTATGGGCATATATGGTTTGTGTGAAAGAGTGGAGGGTTGTGTGTGTATGCTGGGTTTTAATTTGGAGGGGTGAAATTGATGGACGTTGTCTTTTTCAACCCAATTTAACTATGTAACTATGTATATTCACTATATTCCTAGAACTCTGGAACCATTCATCTTGTATGATAATACAAATTGAAATAATGTACCTATTCATCAATACAATATAATACAAATGAAGAAGTTACAGTTTGCTTTGGGTCACAATGTTGTTACAGCATTTTTATACATAAAAAAGCTCAAATACTATTATAGAAAAACCCCAAATTTTCTTTTCTCATTACGGCCTCTCGGCCACACATTGTCAATAGTATATATCCACCGTAGTTCTTTTTTCAAAAGTAATTTGTCTGCATCACCACCCCGAATACCCATTTTACTTGTTCTACACCACACATTTTAAAACAATTAGTTACATAGTTACATAGTTAAATTGGGTTGATTAAAGACAAAGTCCATCAAGTTGAACCCCTCCAAATTAAAACCCAGCATACACACACCCACCTATGCTGCTTCAAATAGTTACATAGTTAAATTGGGTTGAAAAAAGACCGAGTCCATCAAGTTCAACCCCTCCAAATTAAAAACCCAGCATACATACACACACACACACACACATCTCCACTCTTTCAAACACAAACCATATATGCCCATAGCTATACTAACTGTAGAGTTTAGTTTCAAAATAGCAATGATAAAATGAAATGAAAGTCCTTTTCTTCTAGTCTGAAGGGATGGCCTCTGATGCAGTGATCCTCTTTATGGTTAAAAAGGTCCCCTGATATTTGTCTATAATGTCCTCTAATGTATTTGTAAAGTGTAATCATGTCGCAAGCGCCTTTTTTCCAGAGAAAACAACCCCAACCTGGACAGTCTCCCCTCATAATTTAAGTCTTCCATTCCTCTAACCAGTTTAGTTGTACATCTCTGCACTCTCTCCAGCTCATTTATATCCCTCTTAAGGACTGGAGTCCAAAACTGCACTGCATACTCCAGATGAGTTCTTACTAGGAATCTATAAAGAGGTATAATTATCAATGATGGGCGAATCTCCCCCGTTTCACTTCGTTGAAAGATTCGCGAAAAAATTCGCGAAACGAGTCGCGTTTTTGACGCGCGTCGCATCACTAATAATTCGCCCACCACTAATAATTATGTGTTCATCCCTTGATTTTATGCCCTTTTTTATGCAAGACAGAACTTTATTTGCTTTAGTAGCTACAGAATGACACTGCCCAGAATTAGACAACTTGTTATCTATAAAAACCCCAAGATCCTTCTCATTTAAGGCCCATTTAGCGTATAACTTGCATTTAAATTATTTTTGCCAAAGTGCATAAACTTGCATTTCTCAAAATTGAACCTCATTTTCCAGTTTGCTGTGCTGTTTCCCAACTTAGACAAATCATTCTGCAGAGTGGCAGCATCCATCATGGAACCTATAGTTCTGCACAATTTAGTATCATCTGCAAAAATAGAAACTATACTTGCAATGCCCATATCCAGGTCATTCATAAAGAAGTTGAAAAGCCTGTGGTACACCAGTAACAGCACTGGTCCAATTAGAAAATGTTCCATTTTCCAGTCTGTCTTTTAGCCAGTTCTCTATCCAGGTACAAATACTATGTTCCAGGCCAACATTCCTTAATTTAACCAGTAACCTTCTGTGTGGCACTGTATCAAATGTTTTAGCAAAGTCTAAGTAAATCACATCCACTGCCATCCCAGAATCAAGGTCCCTATTTACCTTCTCATAAAAAGAAATTAAGTTAGTCTGGCAAGATCTATTACACATAAAACCATGCTGGCACAAACTCATAGTATTGTTATTTGCTATGAAGTCCAGTATCCTATCCTTTATTAATACTTCGAAAAGCTTACCTACCACCGACGTCCGACTAACTTGCCTATAGTTTTGAGGCTGAGAACGGGATACCTTTTGGAATATCGGCACCAGATTAGCAATTCACCATTCTCTCTGCACCATGCCAGACCTCAATGAATCCTGAAAAATTAAGTAGAGAGGTTTGGCAATCACAGAGCTAAGCTCGCTAAGTACCCCGGGATGAATCCCACCCCTTACTGCTTCATTTTTTTACTATTAACATATTAAAAAAAATATTTTGGATTCTTTTTACTGATTACTGCAATATCCTTTTCCATTTCGAATTTAGCTTGCTTTTTTGCATGACTTATTGGCCTCCTTATACCTTATAAATGATTGGGGTGTCCCAGCTAACCTGAAAGCCTTAAAAACACGTCTTTTCTTACCCACCTCAACACCAACACTTCTATTGAACCAAAAAGGTTTTGCTTTCCAACGACGTTCCTTGCTTACAAGGGGAATATACTGACGTTTATTTATTCAGCAGTATTTTAAAGACATCCCGTTTTTGTTCAGCATTTCCCACTTAATACAGTATGTTGCAGAGATGCCCTTATACTGTCAAAGTTTGCACACCTGAAATGGATTGTTTTATTTACTCCCTTATAGAATTGCCTCTGCAACAGAATCTCAAAGGAGACTATGTTATGATCACTATTCCCTAAATGCTCACCCACACAAATGGTAGAGATGAATTATTACAAGATCCAAAAGAGAGTTATTCCTAGTAGGTTCTTGAATGAGCTGGGATAAAAAGTTGTCATTTAGCATATTTACAAACCTACTAGCTTTCTCTGTCTTGGCAACTCCATTACCCCAGTCAATTTCCAGATAATTGAATTCACCCTTATTAAAGGCATCCTGCCATGGGAAAAAATTTTTTTCCAAAATGTATCAGTTAATAGTGCTGTTCCAGAAGAATTCT
>CM044433.1:78358869-78372362 GCA_024363595.1 Xenopus borealis | reverse complement strand
ACATTCAGTTACATTGAGTAGGAGTAACAACAGCCTGCCAGAAAGCAGTTCCATCCTAAACTGCTGGCTCTTTCTCAAAGCACATGACCAGGTAAAATGACTTGAGATAGCTGCCTACACAAATATAACATGATTCGGCTGAATACCAAACCGAATCCGACCCCTTATTTGCATATGCAAATTAGCAAGGGTGAGGGTAAATAATTTTTAACTTCCTTGTTTTGTGAATAAAAGTCACATGATTTTTTGGATTCAGATTCGGTTCAGCCAGGCACAAGGATTCACCCGAATCCTGCTGAAAATGGCCGAATACCGAACTGAATCCTGGATTCGGTGAATCCCTAATAAAAATCATGACAGAATCCCTTTAATGTTAGAGCAAATAATGAGATTCTTAATAATTCTGTATATCCTCAACAGATTGGGGATTATCTGTGGTATGAACTAGAATGGCAATTGCAAGCTTGGCCTGAACCTTCTTATGTGGCTAAATAGAAGCAAATCCCACCAAATTTCATAGAAAGTCAACTCAGAAGACAAATTTAGAGCCAACATTGTACAAATTAAGTTTTGCAGCAGGGCTTCTAATTAGTTCATAATTATAATTACATGGCCGCAGACACAAGGGGACACCCTCATACATACATTGCAGTGAAGGTATTTTGCAATACTGGGTTCAGCAGAGAGTCATTGGAAAACAGAATCCATAACTTCACAATGGAAAAGGTGAGTGAGGGGTTGCATTACACTATGAGCCTAAGAAGTCTGGAAAACTGATCTCAGGAAGCACAAGGACAGACTATCAATGATTTCCTTTTACTCTGTGGCATATAGCTGAAAGTTTAGTGTTTATGCACCTTTCCTACATAAGCCCAATTAAATAAGCTTATGTGAAAAAGGGGGGTGTATTTCTGAAAACTGAAGCCAAGGCTGCAGTTAAGGACAATCAATAATAGAGTGTGTATTATTTACATGTACAGTGTATTACTAGCCACAAGGGGATGCTGCATGCACAGCCTCTTCAAATCCTACCTAAGCTATAGCAAAGTGAAGAGTGGATAGAAAAATCTGTGGGTGGAGTAAAATAAGCCTGCAGATCAATGAACGCACAAAAATATATTTAGTATGGAGGAGGCACGGCATAGTAATGTTTTGCTAACAGATGGCTATGCTATTCTCTAACCAAACACCTACTATTGTAGCTTCTAGGCACATCCCTGTTATTGTAGTTAATTCTGTAAGGCTGGTAAACAGAGACATTTAACAACAACAGCAGCTTGTAGAAAGGGGAATAATTTGTGGCCTACAAAATATATGTAGGCACACTCACACAGATTTGCCATTTCCTAATCTGGCCCTCATGTTTGGCACCACTGATTTAAGTTTATTCCCCTATATTGCTTAGCAGTCAGTAACACTCTGTAAAGCACAACTAACATAGTGGTAATACTGAATCGGATACAGGGTGTCAGGTCTGGACCGCAATTTAAATAAGGCCTTGACATTTCAAGTACACAGAGGCCCAAACAGCTTCCCACAGGCCCACTAAATAGCGACCGTGATGGCATCAGCCCCTCTGGCATTTACCACAATCCATAGATTGTTAGTCCAGGCCTGCAGGGCGAGACCGATATTGGGCTAGTTCTGCACTTACTGTTTGTTAGCATATTTTGCAAGCAAATTGGCTCAGTATCTAAATATTTCTAAACGCTATGCTGATAAAGTTCAGTCCAAGTTCCAGTATCAGCTGTGACCTTAGGACTGTTTGCCACACTAGGCTTCCAACACAAAACCAGTCTTTATATATTTCTGTAGTTACAGGATGGAAATTAGATAAACCCACCTGGGGTTTCTAAAGCAACAAACCAAGTGCAGTGTGGGCAAGGCCTGCATTTGATTGGCAGCTCTCCAATGTTGCCCCACGACAAGATATCCAAATTGGGACAATTTTCTTGTTGAGATGTAAACACTAAAAGGTACTTACTTGCTTGACCCAAATGTTTATCTGCCACTAAATGTGAAATACAAGTTGATGCAATATGAATAACAGGTTTGCAGACATTAATGACCCCAAAAAAAACTTCCCAAATGCAACACTGTAGAAGAGTTATCATGATTGGATCAACCATCAACCCAGATAGTTATTATACTCACTCAGGGCTTTAGTTTAAGCCATTTAAAAGAAGCCATATTCCTTTAGTGCACTTAATGGAAACCAAATCAAATTTTCATGTAGACTGGTAGCTATGGAGGAAGCTGACCCTGTGGTCCCAGCCCCCCCTACGGCAAAGGGTCTGGTTCATCTATAGATCAATCCGAACTCAGATCAGGTTGAAATAGTGGCCTGGGCATTTTTATAAAGAAGAGGAAGACTGGCCTGGAGCAAAATGGTATTGGTTATTATTATTGTCACTGGGGTGCTGAATAAAATTGCATTCCCCCAAGTTTAAGTCTTATTTTTTCCATTAAAACAAATGGAAAAATAAAACCATGCACCTGTCAAGCAATGTTTGGCATTTACCTATGTATATCACAAGCCATATAATGGAAACTGAGCAGACCAGATTGTCAATCTGTAGATTTTGCCAATTGCCAAAGGGGCTGCTATAATATTCTATAGACAGTCCCTATTTAGTGGGCTGTTGGGGGCTGTTAGGGTCTCTGTGTTCATGAAATACCATGATAATCACAGAACTATTAGTTCCCGGCCCCAGGTGCATGCCATGCACTGGACAGCATTTTTATGCCAGATTTGTTCCAACACAATGGTCTGGCTGGTCCTGAGGGGGTTCAGGCAGGCCCGGACTGGCAATCTGTGGGTTAGGGCAAATGCCAGATGGGCTGCTATAAGGTGCCATAGAAAGTCAGTATTTAGTGGGCTGGTGGGGACTGTTTGGGCCTCTATGTGGGCTGATTGGGCCTCTGTGTACCTGAAATGCCAGGGCCTATTTTGATTCTCAGTCCAGTCCTGGGTTCAGGTCCTGGTGCAATCGCACCAACAGCACCCCCAGTAGGTCCGCCCCTGTGCCAGGACCTATTTTGAATGGTCAGCCTCATTTTAAGTAACTCTCAACTATATCAGTCACCTGACATTGACTTTTTGCAGATGTACTTTAGTGATCTGCTGTATGAAAGCACATATATTATAGGTAGAACTGGAGCAAACTGCCCCTGTGATTACCTGATTTGTTGTTGAACTTTACACCATCTCCCCACAATGATCTGATTTCCATTAGAGACTGCAAAATGAGCTCTGAGACCCATGATGGTTTCTCAACAACTATAAACTATGCAGATAACTAGAAAAGAACTCTGCCCTGTACCAAAAACATGGCAGTCGTGGCAGTGCTACGTGAGGCTAAAACAAGCTTTTCTCCTGCAGACTATCAGGCAGTGTTGTAAGAGTAGAGTGTAGTAGAGTTGGTGCCAATGACTGTGGTTTACTGCCACACCCCATTCAGTGCTATAGCTGGGAGGGGTTACATTTTAGCGCCTAAAATCTAAATAAATAAATCTCCTGCTTCTAGAGAGTCAGATGTGCTGCATGAAAAGAAGATCACGGCAGTGATCAAAACTATACAATATTCACACTTACACAAAATGCACACACAAAGTTGCATATCTTGTAATGCCAATTTCTCTACTGTGTTTATTTAGCCCCCACATATCTGTGACAAGCAAAGCAACAGAGTATGAACCGAAGGAAACAATGTCAGGGTCACTGTCCCTGCCGACAAAACTGCATACACAGATTATGTTTGTTTACCTTTGAAACATCTAGTGCAAGTGGGTGACAAGAGGAGAGGAGAATTCAGATTGCCAAAATGATAGCAGTTGCAGTCAAAATGCCCCATGTGTCATATCAACTTCCAAAAGCATACAATGGCCCCCCCATAATCATATTCACTGGATTATATTGCAGTCAGATGACATTTCTGAGAGAAAACTGTCAGGTGCCATTTACACTACCTACGGCTGGAGTGACTGAAGCTTAACTAAATTGGGAAATGATATGAAAACCTAAGGCATTAGGGCTGCAAGCTCCCAACTTTCCAGGATGGAAAAAAGTTTTTTGCAAGCATGTCTATGGTTCTCATTCATCCAGGTCATGGCATATCTAGTAGAAGTCGATTGAGAGCAACTGGACTTGCTGATTAATCCTTGAAATGCAACGATATTAGCTTGATGATGCCCACCATAAAAGTTGCCCACTTTGGGCACACCTGCCATGTTGGCGTCTCTAGCAGCAACTGGAAGGCTAATAATACAATAGAATCTGCCCCAATATATTATACAATATTACAATATTGATATTTATATATATATTGGGGCAGATATGTAATATTTATATATTGTTCTCTCTGCTCAACAACCAACAAAGTTCCTTGGCTACAAATGTCCTACTTAACACATGAAAGATTTCTTATAAAACAACACAGAAATACGACACGGTGGGGGCGACACAATAAAACAGAAGTAATGGTTACACATTGTCACAGGGAAGCAACAGCCATAAGTGATTGGACCAAGGGCTACACAGCAGGTTCCTAAGGCAGAAACGCTTTGAGTTGAGCGCCAGCAGTGAAGAGGTTAATGCGCACCCGACTCCACTCACCATCTGCTGGTACACTTCGGCCGATATCTGGTCCGTCACTTTCACCACTCCGGTGAGGCCAAAGAAGAGCCCGAGTAGGACCCTGATTGCAGTGAATACAAAAGCCATGACAGTCAGTACGTCTGCCCGCGCACCCGCCCAGCTGAAGACTCTATGCAGAACAAGACTGCCTATTACTGGATTCCAACTGAGAAGGCAGCACCGGGGGCGGAGACTCACACAGACAAATGGAGCTCCGCCTGCTCAGACCGGGGGCCCACTTCAGTCACGCTCATATAGTATTCCACTTCCAAGGACAGGCATTTCCACATATAAATTTACCAAATTAAATAAAAATGTTGCCATTTAACGTGCAGTTAATTCTTCCATCTGTAAGGCTAACAGTGTAATCTCCTTCAAGTCTGGACTGGGAGACGTCAAATTAGGCCCTGCCCCTGCCAGCCATTCAAGTATTTACAGGCCCAAACAGCCTCCACCAGCCCAGCCCACTAAATAGTAGATGTCTTAGCACTTTACAGCAGCCCTTCTGCATACCTCCCAACTGTCCCTTTTTTGGAGGGACAGTCCCTCTTTAGAGAGCTCATCCTGCAGTCCCTCATTTGTACTGCAAAGTCCCTCTTTTCTCTGCACTGAACAGCCAAAAAAAGAAATACAGTTTCTAACTTAATTGGCTTTTGGCAGAGAGCCCAGAACAGCTAACAGGTGCAACTAAGATACTTTGTAACAATTTTGAGATAAGAAAATAAGTAATTGTAAGAGTTTAGATAAGGAGAAATATTTTCAAACTTTCCTAACTTGTCAAATTTTGACAGGTTAATTGGGGGTGTGGTCACAAAAATGGCCATGGTCAAAAAATTTAGCCACGCTACAAGAAAAAAAAGTTGTCTCTCTTGTTACTCCCTCTTTTAGGCCATAGCAGTTCGCAGCACCAGTGCCGGGTAATGCCAGTCGTGCACCCCACCACCACCCCTCCACGCGCTGCATTGTGCAAATGGGGAGCAATCAGATCTCATGTATTTAAAAGTATTTTAATAAAATGTTTGCGAAAACATATTGCTGTTTGCAATGTTTCACTCAGCAGTATCCGATTCAGCCCCCATGCTTACCTCTTTAGCATCAAAGCAGGTGGGTGGCATGCATATTACTAGTACAACTGCACTTTTAAATTACTTAACAATCAGATACTAATTGCCAAGTGTGATTTCAACCAAAGGCTATACATGGAGCAATTAGGGTTGCCACCTTTTCCTGAAAAAAATACCGGCCTTCCTATATATTTATCTTTTTTTCCTATTAATAACATTGGGATCAACCATCAAAAATACCGTCCAGGCTTGTAAAATACCGGCCAGGTGGCAACCCTAGGAGCGATAGAGAATAATAGCGGCTTGCTCTGTCCAGACAGCAGTCTATTAGCCTGTGCAAGCCCGGATTTGTGGAAAAGCCACAGCGGCCCGGGCCTAGGACGGAAGAATTTTAGGGGGATTGGGCATACCTCCCAACTGTCCTTTTTTGGAGGGACAGTCCCTCTTTTGAAAGTTCAACCCGATGTCCCTCATTTGTACTGGAAAGTCCCTCTTTTCTCTGCACTGAACAGCCAGAAAAAGAAACAAAGATTTTAACTTAATTGGCTTTTGGCAGAGAGCCCAGCTAACAGGTGCAAATAAGATGCTTTGTAACACTTTTGAGATAAGAAAATAAGTAATTGTAACAGTTTAGATAAGGAGAAATATTTTCAAACTTTCATAACCTGTCAAATTTAGTAAAATAAACATGGTAATTAGGGGGTGTGGCCACAAAAATGGGCGTGGACACAAAAATTTTGCCGTGCTGTGGGCAAAATAAATTTTTGTCCCTCTTTTTACTTCCAAAATGTTGGGAGGTATGGATTGGGATCACCTATCATTTTTACCAGCCAGGTGGCAACCCTAACAAAGGAAGGGGAGTTGACGGGGGGGAATGAATGGAGGTGGGCCTAGGCAGGGTCGGACTAGGCAGAAGGAAGACCAAGAAAAACCTGAAGGGCCCCTGGCTCTAGTGGGCCCCTGACGGTACCATGATATTCTTCCTGCTGCGACTGCCTTGTCACGACAAAAACATTGTGCTTGTGCGCATGCTTGTGCACATCTGCAGATATGCGTGCCAGACGGGGGTTGCAGTCCGACCCTGGGTCTAGGGGCATTTGCTATGTAAATCTGGCCCTGAGCCTGTGTATGGGTCCTTTCTGCCCAACCTGTATCTGGCCAAAAGGTAAGCATACATCTATTGAGCAGGATACAAAAAAAAATCAGACCTGGACCACATCAATGGTTTGATAGTGGCCATCTCCCCGTTGGACTGTATTCCATAAACTCAAAAGGATCTGTTAATTAGCCATGGTAAACAATGGATCAGCCTGCCAGTGTGGAGGTGGCCATATGAGCAGATTCTGACATGCATGCTGTGCTTTAGAGAGAGACTATATATAACTGCAGTTCCATTAAAGTCATCCTCCATATTAGCAACAGATACCAAAAAGTTTTTTAAAGATTTTATTGTGAATCACAAAAGTATGAATTATATGAGCTGCCAAACTAGGCAGTAATGTGCCCAGTAACATGCACCGGTAATAATAGAGATGTGGGAATAAATTGCAGGAAGCTCAGATATTGTGTGAGAATACACCGTAGGAATGCAAAAAATGCATCTAAAGACTGAGTAGAGGAAAAGAAAACCTGACAACAGGCACACCCTGGAATGTCACAATAGCACTGACAAAATCTTAAAATTATTGGTTAGACCTCTTTAGGACTGCAGCCCTTTCGCTAAATGTTCATATAGTTGCACTGAGCCATTAGATTGCAGTCAGACATTATCCCTATGAGCAAGAGAAGAATCCCTCAACAGATAGTTTGACAACATAAAGATTACTATACACCTAAATATCTTTGCCCTATGTGGCCATCCATGCACCAGCACATCAACCTGATCTGATGATTTGCACAAGGGCAAACGATACTGTGGACTTACAGGCACCAATGTGGACCTCATCTGAAAGGATTTTCAAATCTGCCAGATAGACATCTGGACATTTTTTTTTAACAAATATTATTGGGCAAGCCCTCCTTATAACTACTGATAACTGTGATAACATACAGAAGACAAGCTGGCAACTCAATCTGGAGTGGAAGAGTTTACAGTAGGGATGCACCGAATTCACTATTTTGGATTCGGCCGAACCCCTGAAGAAAGATTTGGCCGAATACCGAACCGAATCAGAACCCTAATTTGCATATGCAAATTGGGGGTGGAAAGGGGGAAAAAATTTTTACTTCCTTGTTTTGTGACAAAAAGTCCCTCCCCGTCTCTAATTTGCATATGCTAATTAGGGTTGAGATTTGGTTCGGCTGGGCAGAAGGATTTGGCCGAATCTGAATCCTGTTGAAAAAGGCCGAATCCCGAACCGAATCCTGGATTTGGTGCATCCCTAGTTTACAGTTTTATGGGCCCATGTATGGCTCCATTTTTATAACTATGGTCTGACTGTCCAGTTTATAGACACTACCAGGGCCATATTTACCATATATGTATCTGATGGTCCATGCTTAGCAGCTTTAGGGGGTGGGCCTCATATGCCTATACTGAGAAAAATGTGTTTCCAAAAACAAGAACTTCCCCAGGTACTCCTTGCTTCCAATCCCTTCCCTATCAGCACATGAGTTGTTGTGTATGCCCCAATCAGGAAGGGGCTGCAAGTCAGCAGGCCAGGACCCAGAGGGCCGCCATAAGGGGGGCACAGAGAGGACAGTTGTCCCAGGAAAGTCCTGGGTGAAAGGGGGGCCTGGCCGTAATTTATACACGTGGGTTCTAGGCCTGCCTGGGGGATTTGTGGATGGTAGGGAATTTCATCACCAAACCCCCAAAATACCTTAGTGAATTACTAGAAACAACTTTTTTTTCATTGTTGGAATGGCATCATCAGGAATGAAGAAGTGAGAGGTGCTCCAGTATTTTACTACGGACACGATAGTTCCCACCTTCAGTGTCAGACTAGGATCAGTGTCAGACTTTGAGGGTCCACCACCCTTGCCATGGAGGCCCTGTAGCACTGAGAATCATCCAGTCCCACACCTCTCCCCAACATGTACCTCTTACCCAGTACATTCCTCCAAGCCACTCCATGTACACTCCTCCCAATATTTTGGAATGGGGGGGCCTGGCCACCAATGTTTTTTTATTTTCTATAGAGGCCCCTGACCACCAAAGTTTTTTGAAAAACTTTTATGGTGGGCCCTGGAGCAATGCTTTTTTTAACGTATAGGGAGTCCTAACCACCAGTGATTTTTTTTTTTAAAACGGTTATGGGGACCCTGGCCACCAGTGTTTTTTTTTTTTTGTTTTTTTTTAACTTATACTGATGTGTGTATGGACTTTTTACTGTGATGTGGGCAGGATCTGGGGTGGGATATGGGGGGTGGGATAGGGTTGGACGGAGACCACGGGGCCCAGAAAATTTTGCTGTATGGGGCCCAGGCCGTGATTTCTAATGGCAGCTCTGCCGGGACCAAACAACCAGACCAAAGTCTGCAGACTGAAATCTTCTGTGTGATCTGTCAGTTCCTATGTTATGTCCCTGGATCTGTCTATTGTTTTCTGCCCTTGCTTCCAGTATATTATTATAAGTCTCTCTTAGACTTAGAGCCCAACCATACTTACCCATACCATATTTTACACACACTGCAGGTATGCCGCTTATTAACATTTCATCTTCTTATGAGAACAAAAACATATTGGTCACCTTCTTGTTTGACTGACAGCCCTAGACAATTGGAATCTGTATTTTAAAGAGCCACCATGTCAGTGGCATTGTTAAAAAAAAAACTGTAATGGCTCCCAACCAAAAATTTTGTGGAATATGCATACACACTGTAAGTTGACAATGTACATTAGTAAGGAACCTTACTCAGCCTTATACTTTAAAATTGCAAAACTTAATTTGTCGTTTTTGCCCTACTAATCTTCCTACCAATGCTCAAATTCTAATAATTAAGAGGAAATCATTTGTCTAGTGTCTGATAGACATTTGCATTATGTTGGCCATTTGTAATCCTGATATAATACAGCTATAGTTCTATTATGAAAAGTTCTGAAAACTCCAGTGTTCCAGAATATAAAGCACTGTGTAAACGGTTGATTCAGCTTTACACATGTTATAGAATGGTCGATACTAAGCATCTTTTCAATTGGTCTTTTTTTAATAGTTTTGTAAGTATTTGCCTTCTTCTTCTAGCTCTTTCCAGCTTTCAAATGGGGGTCACTGACCCCATCCAAAAACAAATGCTCTGTTAGGCTACAAATGTTTTGTTATTGATACTTGTTATTTCTGATCTTTCTGCTGAGGCTGACTCCTATTAATTTTGACCCTAGCAAACAGAATGCTGAAACTGTAAACAGGAGAGCTGCTGAATAAAAAGCTAAATAACTAAAAAAAAACAAATAAAAAATGAAAATTGTTAGACTATCACTCTCTACATGAGCGGTTCTCAACCTGGGGGTCGGGACCCCATTGGGGTCACTTAAGGGGTTCCAGGAACAGGTTCATCTCTCTCCCCACTAGCCCTGGAGCAAGGTTGTAGCTCTCTGGGTGTTGGTTCTGGGAGTTGTAGTTCAGTAACCTGTGTAGGCAAGCCAGTTGCACTACAACTTTCTATATCCCCTTAGTATGGACTGCCATACAGCTCTCCCTGCCCATTTAAAATTTGTAAAATTAACATGGTAATTGGGGCGTGACCACAAAATGGGTGTGGCAAAAAAATGTTTGCCGCATATTCGCACGGAAAACAAACCTTTATGCAGCCATGCTGTCTCCTGTACTTTTCTAACAATCCGCTCTGGGCTGGCAAACGAAAATATTTTAATATTTTATGGTTGGGGGTCACCACAACATGAGGAACTGTATTAAAGGGTCGCAGCATTAGGAAGATTGAGAACCACTGCTCTACAGAATACTAAAAAATATCTCAAATGTGAACAACTCCTTTAAGGCCAAATTACTTACATAAACGCAGACAATTAAAATGAAGAACAAATGCCATAGGCATATTGTTATTAATAAATAACATTTATTAACATATTTATTTTACCGGATTCAGCTAAAAATAATGTAGAAGAATTAGTGTAGTAGTTCTCATATCTCTATTATGTGTATTAACACACAGCAATTTCTAGTGTTTTGACATCCCTCTCATTCCATGGGATTGGGGAAAAAATGCCATAGAAAATGACGTGTTAAAAATCTTCAGTGGTTTTAAAGTTATTTCTAAATGTAATTGAAACCCTGTCCCATTTGCATTGCTGGTTCTCTATCTTCTCTATCTTGATACAATGTTGCAGAAGTTAGCTTTGTATGTTTCTTTGGCAATGATTTCATAAGCTGACATCGTTTCAAAAGTCAGAATGCAAGGGCGGATGACATAGCTAACGTGAAAACCACTCAATATTTTTATTTTAAATAATATGGCAAATTTCACATTTACATGAGTATAATCTTCCTCCAATGGAAATAAGAATCTTTCTAAATCGAATCAATGAAAAATGATGTGCAGTTACTCAGCTCCTGCTCAGCATTCTGTCTCTCTATGTGCAGGCTTTGTGTTACAGTTGCATTTTTTTTTTTAAATGTATATTTATATTACGGTTCTCTTTTAAATTCAAGGCCAGTAAAGGAAACTCACAAAGGAGCCCCAGTAAATGGTTTAAGGAAATTCATATCATGTGGGAAAAAAAACTATTTCAGGCATTAGAAATGGAAGATGCAAGACAATGGAATATGAAAAAGTCCTTGTCTATTTACATTGATAAAGGTTTATCTAATGTTTTATACCAGGAATAAATATTTGGGTTTTTTTGTGGGTGAAGAGTTACAAAGTCTTCACCTTTGCTTGAGTTAAACATTAGTTTGTCTTATTTTTTTTAGGTTTGGATCAATATCTGCAGAATGTTCATGAGGTTATTCATGGAATTAGTTTTAAACCTCAGCTGCTAAATTACTCTGTCATGTAGTTCTCCAATGTAGTGAGTGCTGGAAGGTTAAATAAGCTAACAGAAAATATAGACTGAATTGAAAGAAGACAGAAGAGAATATAAAACAAGCAGACAACATCTGTGCGGACTCCCTTTTAATAAAGGGCAATTGCCTGGTTATCTGGGATGTTCCAAATCCATGAGTTTTGATTTGGCTAAATATCAGATCTTCCCAAAAAGATAAGGTAGAGCACCAAACCAAATCCTCCTCTGCATAATCCAATTAGAGAAAAACTAAAATTATAACATTTTGAATGTTCTTACTTAGAGCTTTAAAATTTCATGCAAAATCCTTATTTAGTGCATATCTATGTGAAATTTATGGTAACTACCCTGGTGTACCAGATTGGTAAAACTTCATGCTGTTTTGAAGTTTAAATGTATTTCAGTCAATGTTATAAATGGCATTGCACACTAGAGGAAAGCTTGTTCCAATATTTCAGGATAATGTATTGCCTACGTGTGTGACATGGTGTTATTTTAGGGTTAATATCGTTTAAAAAAAACATGAGGAAAGAATAAAAATCTCATCTGTGATAGTTCTAGCAAAGAAACAGTACAAAGAATAAAATTGTTTAGAGTTATAATATTACAGTTAGCACATTTAGTAAACCATAATATAATGGATGAGACACAGGACATTTGGGATGCTGTGAGACCTGAAATAGTGCTTGGGTGTCAAAATAACATTAGGGTGAGATTTGGGGTAAAATGATGGCATGGCAAAGGAGAGCATAAATGTGCAAAAATCAGCACTCTTTGGGTTATAGAAGAACTAAAGCCTAACAAAGATTTAGTCTAGACATGTTATACTATAGGTTTATTGGGGATCCCCGGGGTGCAAATGCCTTTACCACTTGCCATTAGGGCAAGCAGTGAGGACAAGGTACTGATGCAGGAGGTACCTCATGCCGCTCTGCACCATGTGCGTCTGAAAAACATGCAAAGTATGGGGAGGGGGGGGTAGGCCTTAGTGCCTCCTATGCTCGCCCCTCTTGAATGGAGTGCTGTCAAACACAGGGAGCATTTCAACCTTGGGAGCAAATTCACTAAAGTGAAAAGTGCCTAACGCTAGCACTAATTCGCCAACATGACATCAATTCCCAATTTTGCCGATTCACCAACAGTGACCCTGGCAAAAATTCGCTGGCGAAGTAGATAGACTTGCGCAAATTCCCACCCTTACGCCAGGCGAAGTTGAGCACCGACGAAGGGACGCAACTTCACGAATTCATAAAGATGAAAATTTGTGAACATTACCTCTTACGCGAGACATTACTTCGCCAGGTCAGACTTGGCGAAGTTAAATACGATAGATAGGAGTTTGAAAAAAAAAAAAAACTTGAAATTTGTACCAAGTACCAAAAAACGCTGGCGTCTTTTACCTTTTGTAGGTGGATAGTCTGAAAAACAGTGAAAATATTTTTTTTAGGGTTAGCCTCCTTCCCCCCCCCCTACATTTTCTAACATATGGCAACTATACAGTGGGCACGTTTAGGGCAATAGGACAACTTTAATTTATTAAAGGTTTCCTGGGCTTGTGTATTGCAATGTAATGAAGTGGCTGTAACATATATTTCTATTATACGCTTTAAGGGGGTTGTTCACCTTCAAACAAATCATGGTTCTCAGATAGATCACCATAAAGAACGACTTTTTCCAATTACTGTCTAATTTCTATTTATAACCATTTTTTCTAATATTGAAGTGTAATTTTTTCACCTTGTAAAGCAGCTCTGGGAGGAGGGGTCGCCAACCCCCCAACTGTTCTAAACAGACACATTTAATGGATACATTTCTTTTTTTTTTTTTTTTT
>CM044433.1:78331572-78346296 GCA_024363595.1 Xenopus borealis | reverse complement strand
TTAAGTCCCTGCTGCAAGTCTGCTCTGATTTCTGTGTTATCAGCAGCTTGTTTCCCCTTGTGCAGAGTGAAGCCCCGCCCCTTAGCTTACTGAGCTGCCCTTATCTCTGTGACTAGTCCTGGAGATCATTTGCATGCTGTGACATAGCAGAGACCAGTGTGTGCAGCACCAGCAGCTTTTTTTTTCTCCTCATGCGCACTCTCACTCCTTCTGGGTCATTCCATATCACAGCAGCACTGAGAGGAATATTTCTCTGACACTGCTGATGTACTGTAGGTAAAGTAACAGCCCTTTGTCAATTTATAACACATTTTATAATGCTATTGATTGCTATCCTGATCTTCTGCCTGGTTATGTAAAGAATAAAGCTGATTTTTTACGGAGTTTGATTAACTCATTCATGTGTCCCTTTACTGATCAATTTATGTACAAAGCTATTTGATTTTTTCTTTTTCCATTTCTGCATACTGACATCGATTTACTATGGTGGTTGTGCAAGTGATTGTTGATGAGGCTGGGGGAGTTGATTTATTATCAGTTAGAATGGCAAGTGGGGATTTTATTTAGAATCAGAATGGCAGCCTGTTCTGGGAGTTCATTACAGTGAATGTTCAGAGCCTTATGCAAGAAATTTTAGTGATGCTGGGGGAAACTAACTTACATTTAGGGTACAGTGTAATGTGTTAGAATTAGATTGGCAGTAAGTTGTGGCATTTGTAATTTATAGTAAAAGTTCAGGGATTTGTACAGTGTGCTACACACTGGCTCGCTCTTCCTCTCTATTGTGTAACAGCAGCAAATAGACTGCTCAGTAAGATAAGAGGCGGGGCTTCACTCTGCACCAGGAAGAAGGGGAAACAAGCTGCTGATAACAGAAACCAGAGCAGACTTGCAGCAGGGACTAAGGTACATTAATCTGGGGGGCTGTTTAGAGCAAATTTACAGATAGAAAAATAAAAACATTTACTTTTCCTTTAAACTGCTTCTGTAGTAGCTTCGAGATACTTCATATTACTACCCTTTTATCAACATATGAAGACAATTTTTATTTCATAAATGTACCATTTAGATTTAACCCATTTAAGACTATGCCATGATACCAAGTCACACTAACCCAGATGCTGTGATATATTAATACAGCCTTTAAAGGGATACTGTCATGGGAAAAAAATCTTCAAAGTGCATCAGGTAATAGTGTTGCTCCAGCAGAATTCTGGACAAACTAAAAATTTCCCAGCTGCCCAAGTCATGTGACTTGTGCTCTGATAAACTTCAATCACCCTTTACTGTTGTACTGCAAGTTGGAGTGATATCAACCCCCCCCCCACCCAGCAGCCTAACAGAAAAATGGGAAGGTAACCAGATAGCCCCCCCAACACAAGATAGCAGCTGCCTGGTAGATCTAAGAACAGCACTCAATAGTAAAAACCCATGTCACACTATATTCCATTCACAGTTACATTGAAAAGGAAAGACAGCCTGACAGAACTTGGGGAAGCTGGGAAATTGACTAGCCCTGTGTCAGATTTCAAAACGGGAAAAAAAAAAAAAACTTTGCTCTTGAGAAATTGATTTCAGTGCAGAAGTCTACTGGAGCAGCACTAAGTATCCCTTTAAGGGAAGACAATCTAAATTTGTACAAGTATTTATTATATAATATACAAATTTAATATCCTTTAATAGTGCTGCTCCAGTAGACTTAACATTAACTTCCATTCCAGTGCAGAAGTCTACTAGAGCAGCACTATTAAAGGATATTAAATTTGTACACACACACATTTTTAACAGCCATCCAAATAACAAAAAAAAAAAAAAAAAAAAAAAAAAAAAAAAAAAAAAAACATACCCGATACAGAACTTCTAGAAAGTCTTAACCAATGCCAACTTTCATCACCTAAAAAAAAAAAAGAAGAGGGTAAGGTTATTTTGCAGCACAAAAATATAAAGCAGAAAAAAAAATGGAAAACTATTGTAGACCTGTGTAAATGATAATTTTTCCATGCTAAAATACAGGTTGCCAATTACTATAATTGAGGAACTGGGGAAGAATTTCTGCTTTCAGTGTGCAATATATATATATATATATTTTTTTTTAAACAGGGAAGTTTCAGCTTAAAGTCCATACAGAGCCCCACAGACCAAACTGTAAAGTAGTCTAAATTCAGTTCAGCATATTGGCTCCCCATATACAAAGGTATGTCACCACTAAGGGTAAACCCTATCTGGAAATTTATGGTTCTGAGGTCCGGTTTGCAAGATATTATAAGATCAGGAGGTTGTACTGTAAACTGGAGGGGTGGCTAGTAACTTACTAACATGCATGAGTGTACACAGTTCTCCACCAAGAAGCAGTAGCCAACTGTCAAGCTTCAGATTAGTATATTAAGTGTCAAGTCCTTTAAGACCTTAAGGCATTATATGCAGTGTGAATAGCTTCACTTCTAGTTTCAAAAGAATTTATTTCCCCTCAGTATACTAACCAGCTCCAGCACCATGAAGCAAAGCTAGAACCACAGAAGACTTAACAGAACAGAATCCTTAGAAAATAAAGGGATTCTGTCATGAATTTTAGTATATAGTTATTTCTAAATTACACTGCAAATACTATACAACATTTAATTCCTGAACAAGCCAGTATAATTCTTTTTAGTTGTAATTTTGGTGTGTAGGCAGCCATCAGGTCATTTTGCTTGGTCACGTGCTTTAAGATCCAGCACTTTAGGATAGGAATGCTTTCTGTCAGGCTGTTTCTCCTACTCAATGCAACTGAACAGGTCTCAGTGGGACCTGGATTTTAGCAGAGTGCTGTTCTTAGATTAACCCGGTACCAGTTATCTTGCATTAGGGAGCAGCTATCTGGTTACCTTCCCCATTGTTTTGTTAGGCTGCTGGGGGGGGGGGTGCAATATCACTACATCAGTAAAGAGTGACTAATGATTTATCAGAGCACAAGACACATGACTGGAGGCACCTGGGAAACTGACCGTCTAGTCCCATGGCAGATTTCAAAAGTAAATTTAAAAAAAAATTATTTTGAGAGATTTCAGTGCAGAAGTCTGCTGGAGCTGCACTATTAAATTGTTTTGAGAAAAAAAATTCCCATGACCGTATCCCTTTAAGAGTTAACAGTCCTTCCTACATAATGGCCTGCCCAGCAAAAGCTGGTAAATACATACTAGTAATCACAGTTGTATGCTCAACAAAGCTGTTAAAGATGCAGTCCCTTTGTTTACAGCTGCAGCCCAATATAACAACTCTTTGACACAGGCAATTTTAGGCTGTAGACAAACAATTTGAAGGCTACAGATCACTTTAAAAGAGACTAAACCTTTAAGTGTTCTGACACTACACTTCTGAAGTTAAATTTTTGTAAAGAACAAAAAATCTGAAAGAGCACAATGCAGCACTTAGATTACCACCTACCTAGATTTACAGCGCAATTTTTAAATTATGTCCAAATGATAGTATTTCAAAGCTTGTTGAACTCAAGCTATTTAAGATTCACCTACTGGTCACTTGTCAGATTTCTACAAAGAAACATGCCACAGACCCCTCTTATTGTACTGTAGATTCATTTTAGCCATTGCCAAGTCACAGTGAGTTATAAGATCTTCAAAAGGCCACAGTACACTTGTCTGGATGTTTTGTACAGCTTGGTATACTAAAGCCCAAGCTGTACTCTGCCTTAAAAAAACCCTTTTAGAACAACTCAAAAGATGAGCATTTAATGAATTGTTCAATATAAAAACTGGGTAAATAGACAGGCTGTGCAAAATAAAGGTTTATAATGTAGTTAAGCCAAAAATGTAATGTATATAGGCTGGGGTGACTGGATGTCTCACATAACAGAACAATACCTGCTTTTCAGCTCCTGGTTTCCACCAACTGGTTACCTTGGTGACCAAGCAAATGAATCAGTAACTTGAAGGGGGGCCACATGGGCCATAACTGTTGCTTTTGAATGAGCTGAATGTTGAGGATCATATTCAAACTCACTGAACAGTTATGTCCCATTTGGAGCCCCTTCAATTCGCTGACCAACTCCGTAAGCAACTCTGTAAGAGCTGAAAAGCAGCAAGTTGGATTCCAACTAGTATATTAGACATCTAGTCACTCCAGCCTTTATAAATTACATTTTAGCCTGACTATTAAACATTTTACATTTTGCAAAGCCTAATCTATTTATCCAGTTATTTTTACACTGAACTGTTCCTTTAAAGCCACACTGAAGCAAATACATTAATGTTCCAAATACATTCCAGCATTTAAAAAAAGTTACATGTAATGGAATTTAAGTACTGCTTTACTACTATAAAGTGGATCCTACAAGTATATAGTCAAAATTCTAGCATGAAAGACCAATTGACTCAGTACAAGTTATATGGATACAGGAGGAGAGGTGGCAATATCAGCATTGCCAGTTATGATGTAGAAGTCTGGGAGCACAATACCATAGAATAGGTTACTGTACCTCACCATAGGTTATGAAACAAGTCAGTGCAGGATACCACCAGACCCAAACCCAGATGCCAGTGTGATAGTTGCGTACATAGCTTACGGGTGGCCATAGACCGTGAGATCCGCTCATTTGGCGATATTGCCAAACAAGTGGATCTCTCCCAGATATGCCCCATTTAAGTGGGCGTTATCGGATCATAACGTAGGCGATATAAGCGGTTGGATCACGGGACCACATACACGCACCCACGATCAGACTAGGTTTTTTAACCTGACCGATCGAGATCTGACCCACTTTCAGCCAGATATCGATCGGGGAAGCCAGTCGGATGGCCCCACACATGGGCCACTAAGCTGCTGACTGTTGCCAGCTTTTATCGGCCCGTGTATGGGTGCCTTAAGGATTTGGAAGAAATACTGCAATGCTCTTTTGCTGCATGCCTTCAAGTGGCACAGATTAGCAGATTTTATGGCTCACTGACATCCACTGTGATGCAATTGATCAGCACTCAACCCAAACATCTTTGTAGATTTCAAAAGAAATATTGCAGTGTTCTTTTGCTCTATGCCTTCAAAGTGGCTTAGATTAGCAGATTTTATGGCTCAACATCCATTGCAAACCCAGTTAGCGGCACACTTAAAATCTAAATAGTAGACAGCAGTCGGTTAAATTACAAATATCAATAAGGGTAAAATAACTAATTAATAGGGTTGTATTTAACTGGACTTCCTTCTCAGAAGTCATCAACTGTAAGCCTTCCTATTGGAAGACAAAATGTATACAAAATTAGTCGGTATAGAATTCTAACCAAGAGATTGCCACCCATCCCAAAGCAATGTTCTCTGCTACTAAGTATCAAGATACTGAGCTAACGTCACAGTTTCACGAAAGCGCACTCACAAAATGAAACTTAAACTATTACAAAATCCACCCAATTTTTACAAGAGCATGGTTTGTGCATTTTTTCAATGATGGCAATTTCTTGCTGTGTAAAACAGACGACGCTCCCACAACATTTATTTGTATTCTGGCAACATAAAGTTAGCCAGAAAGAAACAAAAGTGCTGCATTGTGATCTAAACAACAGAAGTGTTATGTCAGAATTATCACATTACACAGTAAGTCACCAAGTTAGAGGATTACAGGTTTACCTACCTGGAGGCTGTCAGCAATGAGAATCTTGAAGCAAGCAGGGTTACTACATCCAGGATCCTACAGTCCAATGGTAGCACTATGTTCCTCAAAGTTATGCACTGCAGAAACACTTGCTATGGATGATCACTAAGACTGTAAAGGGCAATTGAAGTGGCTAAACCTCCAGTAAAATCATACCATGAAGATTTTCCCCAAGTCTCTGGCTGCCAACAATACTTTGTACAGATAAGGACAAGGTACTATTTTAGTTTATTCTTTGGATGTTATACTACTGTTCCGTACATTGTGTGCAGGTAAACTAAAACCTGTCCCTCTGGATAAAGACTGCTACAATGTTTTTTTTAAACAAATACAAATGTAAAGGTTCTAGGGGTTTTTTGTTTGTTTTTTTAGAACCTTGGCAAAGATTTAAATTTTCCCATTACTCTTCCAACTGCGAACCTTCAGCCTTGAGGATAAATGAAGCTGCAATAAAAGGGGGGTTCTTTCCATCAGTTATTTTTCAGCAGCATGGGAGATCTCTTTAGATCTCATTCATACATTACCAACATTTTGAGTGTTTTAGATTGAATATAGGTGTATGTACTATGAAAATTTTTATAAATATATTCATTTATGCCAAAATAAGGTTTTTCTAACTTCAACTTGGGCAGGATAATAAAATGAACGATATAGTCAAGACGGATTACAACAACATTTTAAATTAGGTTTTGCTATGAAACTAAAGGAATGAGCAGGGAATCTGTATACACAACTCTGATTTTGACATTAAAACTCAGAGCTGTAACTGCCCAATGTATTTGATTATCCATCACCTCATTGGATTGGCTATCTTGTTCTAAAGTAGAAATAAACAGCTTAGTGTTACTTCTAGACTTTATACACCATGATATACTAGGCCAGTGATTTTCAACCTTGTGCCTCCAGCTGTTAAACTACAAGTCCCACAATGCAATTGCCTGACTGTGGCTGTCAGACTCCTTCATTGCATTGTGGGACTTGTAGTTCCTTAACAGCTGGAGGCACAAGGTTGAAAATCACTGTACTAGGCCATAAAACTATGCTAAACCATTTAATGCATAAACCAAGAAGCTACTTCACCACATCACCATAACCACTACAGAACTTATTTTCCTCTTATTTCAAAGAAAGGAGACAGATCAAAGCTTGTTTAGTAAATGTATCAAGCCTTATGAATTCTCTGCATACAAGACTTCCTGTGCAATTATATGTGGAGTGCTTTTGACTCACCTGATACAGAAACTGGCACTGCCTTTATATCATTGGAAGTGCCAAACGTGCAAGCACACATGATCCACTGGATAGGAATAAAGGATTGTGGAGAAAAGTGGAGAACAAAAGCACACTACAAGTGCTTAAAGGGGTGGTTCACCTTCAAGTTAACTTTTAGTATATTGTAGAAGGGCCAATTCTAAGAAACTTTTCAATTGGTCTTCATTATTTATTTTTCATAGTTTTTTAATGATTTGCAATTTTCTTCTGTTTCTTTGCAGCTTTGAAATGGGGGTCACTGATACCATATAAAAACAAATGCTCTGTTAGGCTACAAATGTATTTTTATTACTTATCATTCTATTCAGTCCCTCTCCTATTAATATTCCAGTCTCTTATTCAAATCAATGCAGGGTTGCTAGGGTAATTTGTTCCCTAGAAACCAAATTGCTGACACTGCAAACTAGAGAGCTGCTGAATAAAAAGTTAAATAACAAAAACCACAAACAAAAAATTAAAACCAATTGCAAATTGTCTCAGAATATCGCTCTCTACATTATACTAAAAGTTAACTTGAAGGTGAACAACCCCTTTAATAGGGTGTATTGAGTGTGCTTATTGAGTGTGCTAGTACCCTTTAAATGAATTGTTGCAGTTTGTACGTGCAACAAAGCCCAGATTAAGCCACTTTATCCAACAGCACAATAATTGCAGCTCCAAATAAAAATAAATATATACCCATCCCCATAACAAGGAGTTTTCCATATTGACATTTTATTTAGAAGTTAATACAGCCTGTTACAAAGACAATTGTTGAAGCTTCTTTCAGGCCACAAAATGCTCAGATAAACAGGGAGAACTAAGGATTATTTCAAGTCCTGCCCATCAAACCCACTGGCATTTGCAGATAAGTTCCTTTATACAGAAAAAAAACACAGCTTCATAAGTCTTCATTCTTTACAGAACAAGCAGTATGGCAGACTTGCTTTGGCTTTAGTGATGCCATTTTAAAGCCTGCCAGAATAAAATCTCTGAAGCAAGCCTTGATAGCTGCTATTACAACATTTCACATTCAGCCTAATTATAATTTTTTCTTAATTTTTGCAAGATCTTGGGTTTCTGGAGCATACTACAGCTGCTGTTTGTTACAGGCACAGTTAAATTAAAAAAAAAAAGTACGGAGTGGAAAAAAAAAAATCAAAACACTGCCATAAAATAAGGGAAGGGGAAAGCTTTGTGAAACATTACCAGTACAGTATTGACTATTAACGTGCTTCACAAATACTGGGTCAAGCATCTGAGCATACATAAAAAAATGCTTCTTACTAAAATGCAAGAGTTAAAAATTTAACAAAATAAACAGTGGACATAGATTTAAAGTGAAGGAAACCTAGAACCTGGCCTTTTTGTTTGGCCCTTCATATTCTTCCCTCCCCCTCCCATAGCCTCCAGCCCCTGCTGCTGCAGTAGGTGGCACAGTTCCAATCCCTCTAGAATTTTGTGCATTAGGAGTGCCTGCATTGCCCTGGACAAAGCGCTCATTGCGCTTTTGGAATAGAAATACAGTTCATTACAGAAGATGTTGTCCGTGTATAAAATGTATTTTATAGAAGGGTCCCGCAGTCAAGGTTCGTCGTTACAAATCACCATTGAGTCGATCCACAGGTACAGGAACATAGAAAGGAAAAAAGGGTAATTTGCAAATTAGTTAAGTGGCACACATGCGATGAAATGCTCCCACACTCCACAAGAACATCCGTTTTAAAAACAGAAAGCTGTGCTGCAAGTTAGCACAAGCTGAAAAAACCTACTTGGTATTACTGCACTGTGTAAAGTAGCAAAAGTGAAGTCTGTGAAAGTCAAATAGCATAGTAATATTGCACCTACACCACTTGTGTAGGGGAAAAAAAATTCCAAGCCTATCAGTACTGCATATGAGCCAGACTTTACATCATTGCCTTAAGCAAACGCTATACAAATGCTTAAGAGAAAACACATGACCCTGTGAAGGCATGTGCACTGCATATTTAGGATTATTCACATGGCCCTATATATCGAATATACAAGTAAGACAGCAATCACAAGTTAAGTAGAGTTAAAAGGAATCTATCACATAAGCACTTTCCAAAACCGCCACTACAGCATTTTCTGAACCATAAAAAAAAAATGCACAAGAACTTGTCGGT
This sequence comes from Xenopus borealis, assembly GCA_024363595.1. Classification (NCBI taxonomy): domain Eukaryota; kingdom Metazoa; phylum Chordata; class Amphibia; order Anura; family Pipidae; genus Xenopus; species Xenopus borealis. The sequence continues at coordinate 78,337,263 of CM044433.1, read as the reverse complement.
GCCAAACAAGAGCCTTTAATTTATGCAAGAGTACATTTTAAAAGTTAAACTAAGTGCAATTTGTAGTTTAACTTTATGGGTCAATCACTGCTTTGTACTTTAAAGAATGTGCCTCAACTTACAGCAAGCTCTTTACATTTGCAACACCATACTTTTAAAAGGTCTAGTGGAAATACTGAAACCGTTAACTCCAGTTTCACACCTTTATAATTTGCTCAAAATGTTGGACACTTTTTTCAAGACCATTTTAGTACCCATTGGTGCTATGTCAGCACACTCTAGCAATATACATCTGGCTTGCCAGGTGATCCTGCAAAAATCTGCAAGTATCTATGTTGGGACAAGACCTTAATCTAGGGCCTATTGTCCCAGAAAGATAATCTGACCATTTCAGTTCCCCCAAAATAAACAATGTTTAGGTGACAGATTCCTTTTAAGCCACGCATTACTACTGAAGTCAATGAGAGCTTTAAATAGATCATCCCAACTGTAAATGGATGGTAAATTTCAGTGAAAGTCAGGACACATTTAAAATAAGACTTTTTAAGAATGATCAAGCCCTTTACAAAACCCAGTTGCTCGAGATATATATATATATATATATATATATATATATATATATATATATAATAAACTACAGCCAAATACATTAATTGGTTGCAATGGCTCAGTATAGTGACATTTAGATAATGCCCAAAGTATTGAGACTTGTGTGGGAGCTATAAAGAAAAAAAAAAATCAGTTAAGGCACATTCATCTAACATACATTTGCTTTACCACATCGTGTGATACTATGCACACAAGCTATGTCCTTACTAAGAAAATTGCATTGAAGAAAGCAATTTAAAAATGTACTTTCAAAAATGCATGTCCTTGCAAAAATGATTGCATTGGTTAAGGGGAAATTATACCTTCCACTAAATCTAAGAGTTAATCAAATCAATCGTTTTAACCAAGATGGTCAACATTCTAAAGTAGTGTAGCTGGCTGCAAAATAAAGCAAATTATAATTCATTGCAAACAGTTTTAGTGTCTGAAGGCAAACACCCAGGACATCACAGCGATACACGACCTCTGTGTATAATACGATAAACCAATTACTGAAAACTACTACATGTTAAAAGGACAAGTCTAAACCAGAATAAGGTTAGAAATGCTGTATTTTGAATATTAAACATGAACTTACTGCACCACAAGCCTAATCAAATGATTTATGCTTTCAAAGTTGGCAACATGGGGCTGTCATCTTGTAACTTTGTTAAACCTCTTTGCAAGATCAAGACACATGCAGTGAGGTCTTGGCTGCTTAGGGATCGTCTTAAATTATCAAAACAGGGAAACAAGCTGCTGGAGTTCTGCACAGCTGGAAAGTAAGGTGGGGGGTCCCCTCTGCTGTTCATATGTAGGATTGTTTCCCTGAGGGACCATCTGACAATTCCTAGCCACAGCAGTAAATTAAGGGAGAATTTCACTGCATACAGTCAGGTTTATTATAAAAGATGAGCCATTTTTTGATTAAAGTATATTGGCAAGGTTTCTTTCATTAAAGTAAAAATGGGATTTTATTTTTTTTGACTGTCCTTGTCCTTTAAGCAACATTTAGAGACCAACACTGGTAGTTTAGCACTTCTCAACATGAGGATTCCGATAGCAATTGTGCCAGTGCATTATTTTCAGGAGACTGTCTAATATGGCTTCACGTAGAAGCCAATTTACAGCTTGCAAACTAGACAAAAACATGGGATGAATACCACTGCATTAATGTTAGAAGTAAATAAAGGAGATTAAGAGTAAAAAGCTTCATACAGTAAATTCCAACAAAAAACTAAATTTTTTAACAGTGACCCTTATGGGGCAGCAGCTATAGTGACTTGTGTAGTCCGAAAGGTAGGCTGGAAATCTTCAAATCTCAGCGCAATTGATTCTTTAAGATGTGAATATTGCAACTCAGTCGTCGTGTTACATATAGAATACAAAATACAAAATGCAACATCCAGGCAAATTTACTGCTTCAAGCCGTGTTTATTGGTTTAACAGGTTTTGAGCCTTCAAAGAGCCATGAAGGCTGGAAACAGATTAAAGCAGTAAATCTGCCTGAATCTTGCATTTTAGATTTTGACTTGTGAAGTCTTTTCGCAGCTTACCCATAATTTAGAATGATATAATCCATCTACAGCAGGCTTCAATTTATAGAACTGCTAAGTGTATCAGAATATTTAGTCCACATCGAGCCATAGTTTTTTTCCATAGATATCAAGTGACAATTACGTAAGCCTCCTGTACAAACTGCATCATTTGCAGTTCGTTTCAGGTAGAAGTAGACTTCACCTACTTTGTTTAGTTCCCAACAAATGGCAAAATGTTAAATGCTCATCTGTGCATGCAGAGATTGAACAAACTCTGCTGGACTGCAAATGAGTGCCAAGACTGCTAATTAGAAATGAAAGGGGGCTAGAAGAAGCTATCCCCAGAAAACTGCAATAGTACTTGTAAAGGCTAAATACCATCATAAACCTTTGAAACACCAGAGCAAGCCAATGATGTAGCAACTGCATAGATGCAATGTAATGTAAGCCTGCCTAACCCAACCTACAGCAGGCAAGACCTGATCCAGTTGATATTTTAGCTACAATTTTTGCAACTAAATTGAAGGGACGATGTTCGAGCAATTTGTAAACTACTTGATGGTTCTAAATAAAACCTACCGCAATTAAAGGTTTAGTTTAATCTCCTATATAACCCTTTAAAAGGTCCATTACATAGCACAAGTTCTGTGTTGTCCTTTTACAATTATTCACTGCTGAAAATCAAAGCCACAACACCTTCAAGATTATCAATTACTGGATAGAGAATATATGGTAGCAAAATGCAAAAAGTCATCACAAGCAGCCCCTTCAGAGCATAGCATTTATGTGCTCTTTTACAGAAAGGACAGTCAATTGTTAAAGCTCTATTCAAACACTGCCGTGACCATACTAGATAATCTTGAACAATTGTGTAATGAATTTACTTTTTACACTACAAAGGATCTTAAGATAAAACGTAAACCCGTTTGCAGACCAAGTTTTATCATGTCCCTGCAGCTACATTTAAATATAGATACCCCTTCATGCTGAATTTTAAAAGCCATTATCAACCCAAATCTTACATATCAAGCTGTTCAAAAAGGACATTGAACCAGCCCTGATTAAACTGGGCTGCATCACCATTGCACATTAATATCACTCCCACTGCACAAGTGGATACATTACCATGTCTCCTCCCATAATTGATGAGCCGATGGTAGCTTGTGCTACCCCAGGGCTGCCTTCATAGCCCATACTAGCTGCTCCAAGTTGGGGATATTTTTGGCTTGCAGCACCATAGGGATCTAAAAGCAGAAACCATAATTAAGACCAGGGGAAAAAAACAAACACATTTCATTTGAACAGCAAGAAGTCCAGACTGGGCTTAAACAAATTCAGTCAAATTGCAAATTCAGTCAAAATGAAAGCCGGTCTGCTGCAAACCTCTGCTTTAGTTAGGCTTTAGTTAGGCTAAGGGTAGGGACAGACAGGGAGATTCGGGGAGATTCTGTCGCCTGGCGTTTTTAGCAGGCGACAATCTCCCCGAATTTCCTTCTCCCTGTCTGCCGATCGTAAAAGGGACAAAGCACCAGCGCCTGTGCAGACGCGGCGCGGCGATTTCCGGAATCGCCCGAAGTTTCCTCAAGAGGTATCTTCGGGCGATTCCGGAAATCGCCGCGCCGCGTCTGCACAGGCGCTTTGTCCCTTTTACGATCAGCAGACAGGGAGAAGGAAATTCGGGGAGATTGTCGCCTGCTAAAAACGCCAGGCGACAGAATCTCCCCGAATCTCCCTGTCTGTCCCTACCCTGCTAAAAACGCCAGGCGACAATCTCCCCGAATCTCCCTGTCTGTCCCTACCCTAAATGGTTTATCTGGGTTTGAGAAGGAAAAACATATCTTTGTATGGCAACAAACTAGGAAAGTGAAACAAGTTTTCAAAAGGCACAAGCAGGATGACCTTCAGAAAACAAGTTTATGAAGCGTTCAAATATTTATTTCCCTAGTAGTACGGATGTTAGAGATGGCAAGCAAGACCTTTTAAATTCTTACTGTGTTTCACATAAAGGATTACATTTTCTCCCAACAGCACTAAATACAAACACTTTACCTGCCATGGCCATCTGACTTGCACCCATTCGCATATCTCGTTCACGCTAAAATAAAATCAAAAGGAGACCGTTTCAGATGCATGTAAAGCAATAAGGTAGCAAATATATGAAAGCTCTTCATAAAGTCCACTGATCAAACTTAAAATGCTAGCACAATCTAAAAAGCCAGAAGTAATTTAAAATCATGCTCATCTTGATTAAAAATTATTTAAGTATTTGGAAAATATTCATTACTGCCAAAAGTAAGCATTAGTGACATACTGGGTCCATGTAGCCCATTCGATATCCCTCTTCTCTCTGGCGCCTCATCTGTTCCTCCATTTCTCGCTGACGAAGCAACATTTCTTCCTCTCTCCTGCGACGTTCCTCCTCTTGCCTACATTTTGGATTTTAACAGAATTTGAAATTTGAATTTGTATTGGGAGCCACTATTAAACAAATAGATTGGAACTCATTTTGAGAATGTGGGGGAGGAAACAAGAGATTTACACAAATGCATCTTTTTATAAAGACTTGTAAAAAGATAGGGCACCTATTGAGCAAAACAGTTACCCCCAACCAAGTGTGCGGGCTGATAGACCCCGCATTCCGGTTGGAGGTACTAGTTTTTATTTTTAAATAAAAAAATGCCCCCCCCCTAACAGCTTCTGCGCATGTGCGCGTGTGAAGTCATGCGCATTAAGAAAATCGGTCACTGTTGGGACCGCTTTTCTTAATGCACATCTCACGAGGACAAACACGCAAGCCCAGAAACTATCATGGCGGTTCGCACCGGGAGGAGCTCCCGGTGTGAGCGCGCTGGCAGGGGGCATTTAAAATAAATACCAGCCTTGTGACAGATGAACTTTAAAAAACCCAGCCCATGGATAGTCAACATGGGATCAGTTTAATTACCTAAGTTGCATTTCTTTGCGCTTCTGCATTTCTTGATTGTGAAGTTCTTCCATGCGCCGGAGTTCTTCTTGACGCCTCATTAAGTCTAAGATAATTAAAATTATTAAGTTAATTCCAAGAACAATGTAGGCTCAAACAGTTTATAGTAAAAATAAAAACTGGGTAAACAGGCTGTGCAAAATAAAAGGTTTCTAATATAGTTAGGCAAAAATGTAATGTATAAAAGCTGGATGTCTAATAGAACACTTTCTGCTTTTCAGCTCTTGGTTTCCACTGATTGCTTACTGCCTGGTAACCAATCAGACTTGACTGAGGGGCATATGGGCCATATCTGCTTTTGAGTCTGAGCTGAATGCCAAGGATCAATTGCACTCACTGAACAATTATGTCCATGTGGCCCCCCCTTACAGTCACTGACCAACTCAGTTTGAGATCTGAAAAGCAGGAAGTGTTCAGTTATGTTACATATCCAGTCACTCCAGCCTTTATTCATTACATTTTTTGGCTACCTATATTCGAAGCATTTATTTTGCACAGCCAATTATCCAGTTTTTACAATTCCTTTAACACAACAATTACACTTAAAGGGCATCTATGGTACAAAAAAAAAAAAAAAAAAAA
>CM044433.1:78305657-78320881 GCA_024363595.1 Xenopus borealis | reverse complement strand
GGGGCTGATGGTGGCGGAGGAGGGAGGATATCGCGCCTGCTGCAGTTTGAATGTACCGCTGTTTGACCTATAAAGGCTGAACCCACCAGCTCAGTCTCAGCCATCCGGAGCTAGGAGCAGCTGCAGGCTCGGAGGCCTCTCTCAGCCCTCGTCCCATCTGCTGCTGTTCATCTCTGGGCTTCTCCTCGCCATTGGAACCAGTGCGTGGGTAAGTGTATAACCCGCTCCTTCTGCTAATTAGCTAGTGAAAATTCGGCACATGCGCAGTAGCGCATTTCCACGGACACAGGGACTGGACGCAGAGACACTTGGATTTTATTATATAGGATTATTAATTGAAGTTCCTAAGCCTGACTCTCTGACACTCTGACTTTGCCAACCTGACTGTCCCATCTCAGCCTGTTAGTTACAGTTTCTAATGCTAACGGACTCCTGCTGCACAAATATGGCAGCCCCCTCATATAGGAACATGGGGGATTAGACAGGTAATATAAAAGCATCATGCTGATACTTTATGGCAAAGTTAAAAGTAGCTTTCAAAGCCAATATTATAATAGATGTAAAATAAGAGTTTAAATTCAGGTGTCAGTATCTCTTTAAGGATATGGTGCATGTAACTAATATACAGCATATGTTACTGTAGCAAATAAGAATGTTTAATGGTTTTAAAAATTAGTGGTGAGCACAACTTTCCCTTGTTAGTTATAGTTCATATTGGAGTAGTGACCAGCTCTCTGTTGTAGCTCCCACCGCTATACAGCCAATTATCCAGCACTTGTGTTAGCAAAACACTCACTTGTTCAGGGTGCACGCCAATTAATGTGTTCACCATCACATTCTTTACTTAGAGTCCATAATGATCCGCAGCACTCCCTTGTATTCTTAAAACGCCTTTATTGCAGCATGTAACATGGCACAGCAACTTTTCGGACCTCCTGGTCCTTTCTCAAGCTGACAAAGTTTAAAAACCACAGACATGTGACACCCTTAAATACCCAAACTACCAAAAGCCCCCTAGTGGTTACAATATATCAAAATTATTTTGTTTATAGCAACTATGTAGCAGCAGACCAGAATAACATAGTAACATCTGTAATAGTACATTTTGCCACAAATAGGTCATAAATAATTAAACTGTATCAAGAGTGCTTTGCCAAGATAATTATATGACAAAATACCAATATAACACAATAATTTAAATTTTCAGACAACATGACATGGACGTATCACATAAACAGCAGACTTAGCTGGTGTTGCTTCATCTATGTATTCTTTTTGAAGCCACTAGAAAGCAAAATGGCAAATTAAAATCTTCTTTACAAAGTTTACAAGCATTAAAATACATAAAATATCCCTATAACAGAGAATATAATTCATATTCCTTATTTAGTCCTCCAGGCATGAGGGTACCTAGTTTCTTAATCCATCTGGCTTCACATTTAAACAATAATTTTGCTCTATCTCCCCCTCTCCTGGGTCTATGAATTTGCTGTAGAATTTGAAAACGCAGTTGGGAAACAGAGTGACCTGCATCTACAAAATGTTCCGCCACCGGGTTCTGTTAAAATTTTCTTTTTATATCAGATTTGTGCTCTCTTATCCTTTCCTTGACTTGTCTAGTAGTCTATACAATATACATCAATCCACAAGGACATTTAATCGCATAAACTGCATAAGTAGATAAACATGTATAGTATCCTTTTATCTTAAATTTCGTGCCCTTTTGTGGATGATATATACTGTCACCTCTTATACAACTGTTACAGTGTCTACAAGAGAGACATGGAAAAGTTAAAAAAAATTTTGGGTGCATAATGTACCCTGTCGTAATATTCTCCCTGCCCCAACATCAGCTCTTACCAATCTATCTTTGAAGGACTGGGCTCTTTTATATGATAATAAAGGTGGATACTGAAACACCAGTGTGTTCGGACATGACACCTTTTAGATATTCCAATGTCTATTTATTACTTTACCCACTTCTTTAGATAGAGTATTGTAATTGCTCACAAATGCTAATCGTTCAGATTTTTTAGCTCTTTTCTTTGGTACCTGGGTCATTACTTCCCCTTTATATTTTTCTAAAGCTTTTAGTGGATAGCCTCTAACACTTAACTTATTCTCCATTTCATCCAGTCTTTCTTTTAGTCTCATCATCTGATACTATTCTCTTTACACGAGAGATTTCGGTACAGATCTTTTCACATGTGCTGGATGAAATGAAGAATATAGTAAAAGCGTATTCTTGTCCGTGGGTTTAACATATAAGTTAGTAGATAGGCTATCTCCCTTCTTAGATACCCATACACCCAAGAAATTAACTTGCAGTAAATCAACATGAGATGTAAATTTTAATGAGGTGGTGTATTGATTTAACTCACCCAGAAATGCAATTAGGGTTGAATGTGGCCCCTCCCACAGCATAAAGACATCATCAATATAGCACCACCAGTACTTACAGTGTTGAACGAATCCCAAATTTTGGTACACAAACTTGTCTTCAAAATTGTTGACATAAATATTTGCATACGTAGGGGCCACATTCGATCCCATCGCTGTTCCACAACATTGTATGTAGAATTCATCCTGAAACATAAAGTAATTTTGTTCAAGCACAATTTTAAGTAGAGAGATAACCAAACGTTTTTGGACTCCATCCTAACAGGGATCATTATTAAGGCACTGTTCCACTGCTGCAATACCACACTGGTGGGGAATATTAGTATACAGACTTTCTATGTCAAGTGAAACTAAGTATAATTCTTCACTCACCAGACCAATTTCTTTCAATTTACTCAAAAAGTGAGATGTGTCCAAATTTAAGGATTTTTGTATTTCGACATATGGGCGTAAAATTCTATCCAAAAAAATTGCTATGGGGTTAAATATTGAGTTAACCCCCGCAACAATCGGCTGTCCTGGAGGGCATTGACAATTTTTGTGTATTTTAGAAAGCGTGTACAACACAGGCGTTACCGGATTAGTTTGTTCCAAAAATAGTGCCAGTTTCATATCAATAACCCTGTTTTGTACAGTAAGGGGTCAGTGGATACAAGAGTATATGTGATATAATCTAATAACATATTCTTGATGCTCTGTATATAAAAGCTTCTATCCATAATAACTATTGCCCCACCCTTGTCGGCCGGTTTGATAATTATATCTTCACGAGTTTGTAAATTCTGTAAAGCATTTTTTTCAGATTTAGTTGAATTAGAAATATTATACTCCATTTTACCCTGATTGTACATTTCCTCCAATTTTTTAACATCCTCCTTAACCATATTGGTATAGGTATCTACCCCTCTAGAAGTTTTATCAGGTGTAAAGTTACTTTTCAAATGTAAATTTAACATAGGTAAAGTAAACATATTTTCATATTTATTACCTGAGTTCTCCTCAATGTTTTCCACAGTCTTATTGGTTTCAAAATGAGCTTTCAATTTTATTGATCTAAAAAATCTAGTCAATTCAAGGTCCAAATTGAAAAAATCCAGCAATCAGGCAGGAGGAGAAGGAGGGGCGGGAGAAAACACAAGAGGAAAGGTAAAGACATCAGACCGGCCACAGAGGGAAAGGAAACGTCTGGCTCGCTGATGGTAAATATATCCTCATGCAGTCTGACTATAGATGAACATAACATTTTACAGAAGGGTTTATCATTTTGTCCGGACTCTGCACCAGATTTTTTCAATTTGGACCTACATATAAAAGAGCCCAGTCCTTAAAAGATAGATTGGTAAGAGCTGATGTTGGGGCAGGGAGAATATTACGACAGGGTACATTATGCACCCAAAAAAATGGAACTTTTCCATGTCTCTCTTGTAGACACTGTAACAGCTGTGTAAAAGGTGACAGTATATATCATCCACAAAAGGGCACGAAATTTAAGATAAAAGGATACTATACATGTTTATCTACTTATGCAGTTTATGCGATTAAATGTCCTTGTGGATTGATGTATATTGGACAGACTACTAGACAAGTCAAGGAAAGGATAGGAGAGCACAAATCTGATATAAAAAGAAAATTTAAACAGAACCCGGTGGCAGAACATTTTGTAGATGCAGGTCACTCTGTTTCCCAACTGCGTTTTCAAATTTTACAGCAAATTCATAGACCCAGGAGAGGGGGAGATAGAGCAAAATTATTGTTAAAATGTGAAGCCAGATGGATTAAGAAACTAGGTACCCTCATGCCTGGAGGACTAAATAAGGAATATGAATTATTTTCTCTGTTATAGGAATCTTTTATGTATTTTAATGCTTGTAAACTTTCTAAAGAAGATTTTAATTTGCCATTTTGCTTTCTAGTGGCTTCAAAAAGAATACATAGATGAAGCAACACTAGCTAAGTCTGCTGTTTATGTGATACGTCCATGTCATGTTGTCTGAAAATTGAAATTATTGTGTTATATTGGTATTTTGTCATATAATTATCTTGGCAAAGCACTCTTGATACAGTGTAATTATTTATGACATATTTGTGGCAAAATGTACTATTACAGATGTTACTATGTTATTCTGGTCTGCTGCTACATAGTTGCTATAAACAAAATAATTTTGATATATTGTAACCACTAGGGGGCTTTTGGTAATTTGGGTATTTAAGGGTGTCACATGTCTGTGGTTTTTAAACTTTGTCAGCTTGAGAAAGGACCAGGAGGTCCGAAACATTGCTGTGCCATGTTATATGCTGCAATAAAGGCGTTTTAAGAATACAAAGGAGTGCTGCGGATCATTATGTAGCTCCCACCGCTCCCAGCTATAGTCAGGTGATCCCACTGGTGTCTTATAAAAGGGCAACCAAGTTTGGGAGTTTTACTTTGAAAGCAGCAAGTAAGTTGCAGGTAAAACTTAGTCCCTTTTGTAAAATATATAAAATTGAGTAATAGAATTCTTAATGAATCAGATGTAATTTGAGCATAGGACTGGCCAGATATGGGATGACTTTGAGGTAGTTGGCCAGCTTAAATATATTGCAATATATGGACAAACAATCCCTGTTGTTTAAAGGGTAAGGCATTTTTTAGTAGCTGTATGCACAGAATGTCTCAATGTCTTAAATATATTGATAATGGGTTGAGTGCAGAGGAACTCTTGTATTTGTCTATATGTATTTTGTGGTCACAGCCTCATTGCAACCCCCGCCTAATGGTTTTAAAAATTAGTGGTGAGCACAACTTTCCCTTGTTAGTTATAGCAAATAAGAATGTAAAACTCTGTTTACCAGAGCAAATTAGAGATGGATATATATTGCAAGCAGGACTGGACTGAGAATCAAAATAGGCCCTGGCATTTCAGGTACACAGAGGCCCAATCAGCCCACATAGAACAGTCCCTACCAGCCCACTGAATACTGACTTACTATGGCACCTTATAGCAGCCCATCTGGCATTTGCCCTAACCCACAGATTGCCAGTCCGGGCCTGATTACAAGTAATCCTATTGTCACGAACGGCATCCAATACCAGAACAGTTGCTAAGCACCTTGATCTCAGCTCGGCTTTACCAGTTAAGTGACTGCCTTTGGCCTCGGGAGGAGCCCTCAGCTTACTCAGATGCCACCTGGACTTATTGAGAGGTGCAAAGCTAAGAGTTCTGGCTAGCACAGGGGCACGATCGTCTCACCAATGATACTGGGTTGAAGAATACCACCAAGTGGAACAGGCGGGCCGGTCCAGCACAAGCGGAGTAGAATAGTCAGACAGGCCAGAATCAGGCAAGCAAGGGTCAAAACCAGTATGACAGGCAGGAAACCAGCAGAAATCACACCCAGGAACTAACTAATAGAACCTAACAACGGGCAATGACAAAGGAAAATATATCCCTTTAAATTTCGCACCATTGTGCGCTGACGTAATCACGCCAGCGCGCATGCGCCTACAAAACCCGGAAGTGCGTGCACTAAGGAGCTGGCGCAGGAAGGAGGAAGATGCATGAGGTGAGCGTCCCCGCCAGAGGCATGGCGGGTGCTCCTGTGTGCTCGGGAAACATCCACTAGACCACCAGGGTAAATGTGAGTCCTTACACCTATAGGATGATTACTACTGAAAATGGTCCCTTCAGTATGGTATCCCACTTAGAAATTCAGCCGGATCCCTGTATGCATAACTTTCTGCTACTTCTTGAGTAGATTAGGAATCCTAACAGTATGCACATCTCTATTACATAGCACATGTTTAATACAAGGTTTATTATATGAACACAATTGCGCTGTTGGAATGTGTAAGAAGTCCTTAACTCAACAGAGAGTAGCAGAGATCCCATTTCTGCACTGTTCCACTTGCAGTATGACAGCAATCATGCTAGTGTTTGTAAATCAGTTGAAAGGGATAGTGAAAATGTTATGTATAGTCAAGGCTGCTCATGACAAGGCAACACACAGTACTTTTGGTTCTGGCAGTAAGATCCATTGCAAATGTATATTTATACAGTATATATTATACATGTATGGGATCTATTATGCAGAATTCCCAGGACCTGGGGCTTTCCGCATAATGGATCTTTCTGTAATTTGGATCTCATACCGTAAATCTAATAGAAAATCATGAAAACATTAAATAAACCCAATAGGCTGGTTTTGCTTCCATAAGGATTAATTATATCTTAGTGTGTACTGATTTGTTATTACAGAGAAAAAGGAAATTATTTTAAAATATATGGATTATATGGATAAAATGGAGTCTATGGGAGATGGCCATTCCGTAACTCGGAACTTTCTGGATAATGGGTTTCTCGAATCCCATACCTGTGTGTATGTGTGTGTGTGTGTGTGTATATGTATATATATATATATATATATATATATATATATATAGTTTTTTTATTGTAATCCCAGTGTTGCTGGGGTTTTTTGAATGCTGCATATTGTTTTACTGTGTACCTGGGTAGTAAATAATTAAGCAGTGTGCCACACTATGGACTATATATATATATATATATATATATATATATAATTAAAAAAAAAAATTTTTTTAACATTCTTATAGAGAAATGATGGAGTGGGTAAAATAAAATATATCAAGTCTGAACACATGTTTTGCTGGAAAAGAAGAATTTCTCCATTGGAAAATTTATGTGCGCGCAGTTGGTTTTTCTTTTAAAATCTTTATTGAATATCTGCACAGGATAACAAGATTTCTTTAAACGTTTGTCTTCAGTAGGATTCTGATGCTCTCCTATGCAGAAGGGAGCACTTAAAGGCATACTGTCATGGGAAAACATGCTTTTTTCAAAAACACATCAGTTAATAGTGCCCCCTGGTCATGTGACTTGTGCCAGCACTTTAGGAGGGAACTGCTTTCTGGCAGGCTGTTGTTTTTCCTTCTCAATGTAACTGAAGGAGTCACAGTGGGACATGGGTTTTTACTATTGAGTGTTGTTCTTAGATCTACCAGGCAGCTGTTATCTTGTGTTAGGGAGCTGCTATCTGGTTACCTTCCCATTGTTCTTTTATTAGGCTGCTGGGTGGGGAAAAAGGGAGGGGGTGATATCACTCCAACTTGCAGTACAGCAGTAAAGAGTGATTGGAGTTTATCAGAGCACAAGTCACACGACTTGACAATATGGCTAGCCCCATGTCAGAATTCAAAATGAAATATTAAAAAATCTGTTTGCTCTTTTGAGAAATGGATTTCAATGCAGAATTCTTCTGGAACAGCAGCACTATTAACTGATGTATTTTGAAAAAAAAAAAATTCCCATGACAGTATCCCTTTAAGTTACAGTCTTCAGTGATGTACAAATATGGTAGATATTAGATTCACAAATGAAAATTAACCAAAAATAAACTAAAACAATAAAGATTACAAAATAAATTGTTTTATGTGTCTTTATTTTTCCTAATGTCATGTCGTCTCCTAAAAATAATGGTTAAGCTCAGGTTCCATATTTAGTTTATTTTACAGGGCTCAGTCCTTCAAATAATTTTATCCATCTTACAAATTCCACAGGCAGCCTTTATTTTATGGAAAATCCAATTATCTTCTGGCCCATTTTAGACTCCAAAATAAATGATATATTTAAGGGGAACTATTGCCATAATTAAAATGTAATAAAAGCTTCAACATACTGAAATAAAAATCTTTCTAAATACAGTCAATTAAATATTCTGCATTGTTTCGGAAATAATCAAGTTTATGTTCACTATCCCTTGCTCAGCATCTGTTTCTCTTCATTCTCTTTTCATGCAGCAGTTGGGTGTCAGATAATCATTGATGGTTAGATCCAATATAGCTTATAGGAGGCACTTCCTTTCGTAGCAAATGTATTAGAGCTCACTCAAATAACTGATTTATTTTTGCCTTTAAATCCCCTTTACTGTTTCCAACTCCAGTTGCAGGGACAAAGATCATGGATCCATATTTAAACAGATAAACTGTGATTCTATTTGGTGGATATTTTGCTGCAGCCACTGGTTCTGCAGAGTTGGAGAACTTTTGTATTAAACAATACAAAAACTATACAATCCACATTAGATGACATGACAACACAGGGCCCAGTGCAGTCTGCATATTCTGATTATAAATCAGTCTTGCTGTAGGCTTCTGGCAGATATTATTTGACTTGTGCTGTTTTGATCATTTATGACGATCCCTAAGCAGCACAGGCCACACTGAGCATGTGCACAGTCTTGGTCCTACAAATATGTTTAAAGGGAAACTGTCATGCAGAATTCTTCTGGAACAGCACTATTAACTGATGCATTTAAAAAAGAAAAAGTTTTTCCCATGACAGGATCCCTTTAAGAAACATATATCTATATATATATATATATATATATATATATATATATATATATATATATATATATATATATATATATATATATATATATATATATCTCAAATGAAATGAAATGAATAGAACATGGGTGATTTTTTCTGGGGTGAGTTCTATTCTCAGGCCCGGATTTGTGGAAAGGCTACCTAGGCCCGGGCCTAGGGTGGCAGGATTCTAGGGGCGTCATGCTGCCCAGCCACACCCACATTAGTCCAGAAATACTGGGGATACGCAGGAGATACATTTCCCATGCACAAATCCCCATTGCTCTGGTCTTAATGATGAAAATCTGTGAATAAAGGGCAGAGTATGGGGTGACGACCGGCAGTGGGCCTAGGGGCACTCGCAATGTAAATCCGGCCCTGTGTATTCTCACGTTTTGATAAATCTGCCCCCTAAGTGTTTTCAAAACATTTCTGTTCTCAGTAGCTGTTGCTATCGGAACATCTGCACACTGCAATCAGTTACCCTTCAGAAATCACTCCAAATCCTATTTTATGATGTTAATGAAGCAAAACAACCTTTACTTACACTATATATCTGAAACCACTTCAGATAGTGCCCAATCTGTCTTGGATCCTTGTTTATTCTGAAATCTTGTTCTATTAGCATTCAAATTAAGAGGCAGATTTACTAAGGGACAAAGTGAAAATTTTATGAAATTAAAAAAAATTTGAATTACAAAGTAATTATGAGCTGCTTTGAATCAAATTGCCCAAAATTCTAATCAAATTGAGAAAATTCAAATTTTGAAGTACTGTCTCTTTAAAAAAAACTTTGAATTTGACACTTACCCCACTTTAAAGCTGCCGAATTGCTATTTTAGCCTATGGGGGACCGCCTAGAACCTCTTCTGAGAATTTTTCTAAGTCCTGGAAAATCAAAAGATTTTTTTCAAAATCGTTCAAATCGAACAATGCATTCAAATGTTTTGAGCAATTTCAATTCGAAAACATACAGCCTTTAAAAAAAATTTCATGGTCGAATTTCCAATTTTTTAAATTAGAAATTCGACCCTTAGTAAATCTGCCCCCAACTCTAGTACTAAAGATCTTAATTAAAGAAATAATCCCTTTTCCAGAAAACCCCACATTTGGGAGAGCCTCTTAGGAGGCCAGATTGTGTGATGTTCCCTCGAAGAAATTTATGATACCAAAGCACACAATAAACTGTGAATCTTTACTTGCACTGTACCATCAAAATATTTGAATATATATGTATGTTTAGCTGGTAGCATTAGGTAATTTTAAAGAAAAGCAGTAAGAAGCAATATTCATAATTAGAATCCGCAATATAATCATTTTTTACAAGCAATACTTTATTATAAAATGCAATTTCCTTTTTAATTTACCAATTTTTTTTTAGAAATCACGGGGCCCCGCACAACAAATTTTTCAGGGCCCCCTGGGCCCCGTCCAACCTTACATCGGAGCCCCACCCCTGATCCTGCACACTCCACATAAAAGTTAGCAGACCACACAGACATCAGTGCTAAAAAGTAACCCCCGCCACACACATAAAAATTTATGTGTGTTTAAAGAATATTTAAAAAAAAAAAAAACTTTTGCGCCAGGGCCCCGTACAAGTTTAAAAAAACTGGGGCCCCAGAGAATTTTTTTTTTTTTTAAACTTGGTGCCAGGGCCTCCCTTACAAGTTAAAAAAAATCGGGCCCCATAATTTTTTTTTTAATTGGTAGCAGGGGGCAATAAAGTATTAAAATGAAACATTGGTGGCCAGGGGATTAAAAAAAAAAATCCACATTGGTGTCAGTAGGATTGAACTTCAGGACTTCCATTATAGCTGTTTACGTGACATTGGGTATTTTCGCCGCTTCAGAGTTCCAGTGTCGGCTCCTTCGTGACTTCGGGTCTTTCGGTAGCTTCAGAACTTCGATTGTCTTCGGCACTTCCGCATTCAACTAGAGGAAGCAGGACAACATCAGCAGTGCTCGGAAAGGGGGTCCCGGCTCTTGGAGAAAAGCAGCACTGCCGGGCCCCCCTTCATGCCCGGGACACTTGTCCCCCCTGTCCCCCCCCTGATCGTGGCCCTGGGTTCATATACTGTGTCAGTTTGCAGTACCTTAAATGTATACAATTAAATTGACAATTTTAATATGAGTAGTTTCATACATTTGATTTTTATTAAAAACAGTGATGACAGTAACAATATATCTGTAATGACCAAAGATGGCCATACACGGCCTGACAAAATACAGACTAGGCCCCTCCAGACTGAGTGGCTGGTTGTGCTTCCAGTGAGACTGGATCTCCATCAGCCCAGAGAGTTCAGGCAGGTTCATTAGTTGCTTAATTTGTGCAACAGAGAAGTCTTCTAGCCTGTGAAATCAGTCTCCTCTCTGGCAAGGGCTGGGAATAATCTCTTCAATGGTAGATCCTTATCCACCCAAAAAGAGTCCTTGACACCAGGAAGCCACAGGCCTGATCCGCCCAAGTTTCACACAGTTTTTATTAAGCCACTTTCATTCTCTGAATTCATAGTGTGTCACCTTAACAGGGACAACTGGGAGGTATTCTGGTTGGATGCTGGTGTTTCTCATCCATGGTATTAGTCCATTCTTAGGCTTTTTCGTTTTTTAGGTGGCTTCTCTGGTTCTGCAACCTTCACTAAATTTCCACCACATTTACGCTTGTGCACTTTACTATCTGGTGTCCTGTTTGTTGCTCTCTTTTTTAGCTGCCCACAGAGTCCATCACATTGCCACCAGTGGCCTCTCAGTGACAAAACTTCTTCATAAAACTCATGCTCAACCTATACAATGATAGAAAAAGCAAAATCATATTTCAGTTTATTTACAATACTCTTAGGGGCAGATTTACTTAGGTTCGAATTTCAAACTAAAAAAACTTCAAAATTCGACCATCAAATTTTTTTAAAATTGTATTTTCAATCGAAAATGGACCTATTTCGATCGAATAGGACTGTTTTCAATCAAATAAAAATCATTCGAATCTTTGAATGCATCATTCGATTTGAACAATTTTGTTCAAAAACACTTCTTAAAGTTTCCAGGAGGTCCCCCATAGGCTAAAATAGCAATTTGCCAGGTTTAAGGTGGTAAAGTGTCAAATTCAAAAAATTTTAATGAGACAGTACGTTGAAATTTGAATTTTCTATTTTTTTCAATTCAAATCGAATTTTGGCCTATTTGATCAAAGTAGCCAAAAATTATTTTGAAATTCAATTTTTTTAAATTTGAATTTTCACTTTGACCCTTAGTAAATGTGCCCCTTAAAAATAATGTTTACTTTGATTTTAGGGCAGGATGTCATTGCAGTTAAAGTGATACTGACACTAAAAAATTTATTTTAACATGAATGTACATCAATTTCAAGATTTAATAAATTGACATGAATGATTCAAAATTTTATCGAATTTTTAAAAAAATTTGAATTTGAATTTTGAATATGCAAATGAGGTAGCTTCAACCATCGAACTGCAAAATTCAACAGATTCGAATAATTTGAATTTAATTGTATTCGAATATTCGATGGTTGAAGTACTTCCCCTTTAAAAAAAATCTGATAGGCCAGTATGCCAACTTGGAGCTACCCAATTGCTTTAAAAGTAGGGAGAAGAAGAAAGAAAAAGACCCATGCAACTGCACCTTCCCATCTATGATCAGTACAGCATATAAGGATGTATTGTAATATTAAAATATAACTTTTAATGATTGCATTAAAATAAGTCCAGCATTATAGAACTAAATTAAAAGTTTGAGTCCGGCGGGGCATAACACTGTACACCAAAATGGCCTGGGAGTATAATTGTGTATCCCACGTCCTATTATGGTTATTAATACAGGTGCCGTGGGGGTATTCCACCCCCTTTAAATGCGTTAATCACAGGAATAATGATGGTCCATGTATCCCACTGGTGCCTCAGGCACAATAAATCTAGATGCCGCTTCTTGCCACGGATATCGGGAATACTCTATCCGCCTGTTAATGCCCTGTCTGTCTTGTGCCCCAGGCACTGCAGCTATCTATCTAAACAGGCGTATCTAAAGGAGAAGGATAGACCGTGCGAAGCTGTCTAATCTGACTCGTGCCTCTGGCACTGTGACTAACTGCCTAACTAGGTAAGTCCCGTGTGACCAGTCCTGGCAAAGGAAGCAGGAACGAACCCAGTCCCAAACCCGAGGCTACCCGTCCACCCTCCACTCCCCTAGGTGCACTCCAAGTCACGGAGTCACCGGGAGAGATGCAGCTCAAAATAGTGTCAGACCCCATGAAACTCAGGCTAAAAGGCGCCGACGCACGTTTCGCCCGATCACTGCACGCTTTGTCATAGGCCTATGACAAAGCCCGCAGTGATCAGGCGAAACGCCTACTCCCTACTTCTGATCATGTCTATTATTTATTAGACTGACCCTGCACACCATCTGGATAGTTCTTTTCATTAAACGGATGGTGCTCCCTTATTTTTCTCTATCTCTATATCCAATTGCTTTAAAACCCTCTGACCCGCTCTGACTTTGCCAAAATGGCTGTCCCATCTCAGCCTGTTAGTTACAGTTTCTAATGCTAACGGAATCCTGCTGCACAAATATGGCAGCCCCTCATACAGGAACATGGGGGATCAGACAGGTAATGTAAAAGCATCATACAAATACTTTATGGTCAATATTTTAATAGAAGTTAAAAAAGAGTTCAATTTAAGGTGTCATTATCGCTTTAAATAGCAAAAGGTATATAAAGAAAATAATTTTTTAAACAATTTAAAAAATAAAAAATCTTAACTTGCTTTTTGCATTTTAAAAATGAAACATAAATTGTCACAGACTGTCACTGTTAACATCAGGCAAAACTTTAACTTAAAGGAAAACTTCCTGTTTGACTCTTGAGCCCAGAACATTGTGGGCATTAGGTAAAATAGAAGCACTTACTTTAATGTTTGCTCCAGATAAACCCTCTATGTACTCCTTATAACGGAGGAAGGTTGGTCCATGCTGTTCCTCATCATGCTTACCCTTGATTAATAAATAGGCATGAATCATTTCATGTAGAAGCGTCTGTAGAGTAGAAAATTATTTAGTTAGTTCAATATTAATGCAAGGCCCAGTATTACACAGAATTTACAAGTAAAAGAGGGTTTTTATGTAACCAGTCAATGTCACCACAATAAAATATTAAATATTATTATAGTTAGGTGTTAAGGAGTAGAAATGAATTCACCCTATGATCTGCAGAGTTTAGGGGGAAGAATGCATTTTGCAGTTTGTGTTAAATTAAGACGTAATCTAGTTATATTATCTATTGGCAAATTAAGACTAATATTATTGTTTTGTTACCAGGCCTATTAGCATAATCTGGATCTTGGAAGCCTTGATTATCTCCTTTTTCTTTGAGTCCCTATAAACATGTACAATGAATAAAAGCCAAAACTCTTACTTCCACTATATCTTTTCTCTTCAGTAATGCTAGGATGCGCTTGCTCAGATAGATGCAGCAGCTACCAGTCTCATCATAAACGGTCAATCCGAGACTCCTGTAGAGTAAAATAATTATAACTTGTATTTAGTAGGTGTTATTAAGAATACACACATATTAATCACGTTTTTTGCCATTTCACATTTGTTAACACAGTACAAAGAAAATAGGAATTAAACTGTTTAGTTGACTTGACCCACTTAGTCTAGGACTTTTGTCATAGGGGCAGATTTAATATTGGTCGACCATCGAATTTTTGGTAAATTTTTGGTCAATTTTGGTCGATATTCGAATTTGAAGGGTTGTAATGAAATTCGATTAAACAAATGATTGAATATGAAAAATTCGATCAAACGGTTCGAACGATTTATAACCATTCGATTGAATTATTTTTTTTTTGGAATTATTTGATCTTAAAATGCTGAAATAACCCTATGGGAGCTTCCCATAGGGTTATAAAGCAATTCGGTAGGTTCAATCTGGCGAACTAGGCAATCAAATTTTTTTTTTTAAAGGGCAAGTACTTCGACCATCGAATGGTCGAATGATTGAATAGATTTTTATTCGAATCAATCAAATTTTTTAGAATTCGATGGTCGAAGTACCCAAAAAAGTTATTCAAAATTCGAATCTTTTTGAAAATTTGATCGAATTTCGCATCCTTCACACGAATTTAGTAAATCTGCCCCTTAGCATTAATAAAGTTTCTGTTGTGCAGCTCTCTGGATTCAAACCTAGAAAGGCTTAGTTGTACAATAAAAGGAGAAAACAAGGAACACAGCTAGAATAAAATTGCATAACTAGATTAACTACTGCTCAATTGCTAGGTTTGCTGTGCTTAGCAACTAAATTGTAATTTCAAATTGGCAGAATAGAAAGGCAATTCATTAAGAAACAGCTTCTTATGCTACTTAGAATGCATGCATCTACAACAGTGATCCCCAACCAGTAGCTCGCGAGCAACATGTCGCTCTCCAACCCCTTGGATGT
>CM044433.1:78256556-78303561 GCA_024363595.1 Xenopus borealis | reverse complement strand
ACATATTTTACATGAATTACACTTATGTGAGAAAGGCAGCTCTTTATGTGCATATTTTTTGCAGTTTTTCCCAATATATGAGTGGATGTGTGGAAGATCATCACATGTTTACATGTGGGCTGCTTTGATTTTTTTGCCCGGGCTGCTTTCTACCCCCAGTCCGGCCCTGAAGACAAGTACTCTGGAGGATCAATGCCATAAAACAAGTGTTCTTTTATTGTATGCACAACATGTTTCAGACCATATAGGTCCTTGTTCACAAAATTTATATACAACTACAACCAACAAAAACACATGCCAGTTCCACAATGGGCCAGACATTGCACATTATAATACAATATTCTTAATGCAGTACTGCAATCTAAGGGCCTACTCCAAAAGTACGCAGCAACCTAAAGCACTAGTTACATCAGTTTACATATGTAGAAACAATGTTACAATGTTTCCTACCTTATCCTCAACAACAGTGTATTCAATGTAGCACAGAATCTTTTCCTGTAATAAATGGACATCTTTGTTAAACGATAAGAAACATTTAAAACTGTGTGTATCATTTAAACCCAATGGTTCAAGCGTATTCAATGTATCAATCCATTTTTCCTCACATTGCAGCAATAGTTTCTTCCTATTACCTCCTCTATTGGGTAGTTTCACTTCCTCAAGAATCAACCACCTAAGACTGGCACTTGTATGTTTATTTTCAAAAAAATGTTTACCCACCTGTGTATGAGTTATTGGTTCATTTGGATTAAAATTAGTTATGGACCTCTTATGTTCATTAATTCTCATTCTCACTTTCCTAGAGGTTTGGCCCACATACATTTTGCCGCAAGGGCATTTTAAGCCATATACGACATGGTCTGTGTTACAAGTACAATATTGTTTGATTGATATTTTGTTACCCTTTAAAGGATAAGTTACATAATTGCCTTTTATTATAGAGTTACAAGATCCACAGTTGAGACATGGAAATGTACCCATTTTGGGTTTACTCAAAAATCTAGTGGGGTTTTTTTTTCTTGGAAACATCAGATTTAACTAATTTACTTGCTAGATTTGGACCCCTTTTATATTAAAATAAAGGGGGTTCTCTACAGTATTTGCCAAGTGTCACATCCCTCTGTAAGACGGACCAATGATGATTTATTATTTTCTGTATAGCTATACTATTGGGTCCAAATTTAGATACAAATGGGATTTGTTCTGTGCCTTTCCTTTTCTTTACAGTTTTATTCGATAGGGTCTCCCTTTCAATCTGTAACACCTCATCTCTTGTGTTAATTAACAGATCCCTTCTATAACCCCTGGCTACAAATTTCTCTATGAGGCCATTAGCACTACTTAAATATTTTTCATTGGTGGAAGCAATTCGTCTTATTCTTAAAACTTGGCCCTTAGGTATACCATTTAGGGTCCCTGGTGTATGGTAACTCTCCCTATGTAATATATTATTACGCTGGGTTTATTGTATAAATCTGTTTCAGTTTTATCCTCAGTCTTAATTACTGAGTTTTTGTTACACTGATTCACTTTGAGAAGCTGTGATACTTAAATCTACTCCTGTTCTTTGTTACTGTGGACTGCACCCATATATATATATATATATATATATATATATATATACACAGATCTGCTTAAAAGTTTACATACCCTAGCAGAATTTTTGATTTCTTAACCATTTTTCATAGAATTTTTCTTTCACTCATGGTTAGTGGTTGGCTGAAGCCTGATGAAGGGAGGTTGTACCCCCCGAAATGTTGATGGTTTGGTAGCATAATAAAAGGGTCACATTCCCCGACAGCAAATACTTGTGTGTGCGGATCCATTTCTACATTCACACAGTTGCTAGGGGACCCGGCCGGGTCAACGGTGAACCAGCACCACAACAGCAGAGGAATGGAAAGGAGGTGTGCAGTGGAGACCCAACATAGTGGTTGGCTGAAACCATTTATTGTTAAACAACTGTGTTTACTCTTTTTAAATCATAAAATACCCAAATAAATCTGACCAAAAGTTTGGCCTGATAACATGCACACAACTTGACACAAAAGGATTAAAATTTTCACCTGTGATATGTTTGAATGTAATTAGTGGGTGTGTATAAAAGGTCAATGACTTTCTGGACTGCTGACAGATACTTTCATGTTTCATCCAGTGCTGCACTGATTTTTTTTGGATTCTAAGTCATGGGGAAAGCAAAAGAATTGTCAAAGGATCTGCAGGAAAAGGTTGTTGAACTCTATAAAACAGGAAATGGATATAAGAAAATATAAAAGGGATTTAGCATGCCAATCAGCAATGTTCAAACTTTAATAATGAAGTGGAAAATTGGGGGTTCTGTTGAAACCAAACTAAATAAAACTAAAATTTCAGCCACAACTGCCAGAACAATTGTTCTGGATGCAAGGAAAAACCCATAAATAACAGGTAGGGTTGCCACCTGGCCAGGTATTTTTGATGGTTGAGCCCAATCTTATTAATAGGAAAAAAGATAAATATATAGGAAGGCCGGTATTTGATTACAAGAAAAGGTGCCAACCCTGACAACAGGTGAAATACAGGAAAAATGTTGTGTGGCTGTTTCAAGATGCACAATAAGGAGGCACTTGAAGAAAGTTGGGCTGCATGTCGAGTTGCCAGAAGAAAGACATTACTACGCAAATGCCACAAAGTATCCTGCTTAAAATATGCCAAATAGCACAGAGACAAGCCTTAAACCTTCTGGCACAAAGTCATTTGTGTGATAAGACTAAAATTTAACCATTAAGCCACAACCATAAATGCTACATTTGGAGAGGAGTCAACAAGGCCTATGATGAAAGGTAAACCATTCTTACTGTGAAACATAGTGGTGGATTGCTGATGTTTTGGGGATGTGGGAGCTACAAAGGCACAGGAAATTTGGTCACAATTGATGGCAAAATGAATGCAGTAATTTATCAAAAAATACTGGAGGAAAATTTGCACTCGTCAGCCCGGAAGCTGCGCACGGACGTACTTGGACATTCCAACATGACAATGATCCAAAACACAAGGCCAAGTCGACCTGTCATTGGGGGCAATACACGGTATTAAGAACTGGGTTATGTAAACTTTTGATCAGGGGCATTTGGGTAGTTTATGTAGCGATTATGATTTAAAAAGAGTAAACACAATTGTTTGACAATAAATGGCTTCAGCCAACCACTAACCATGAGTGAAAGAAAAGTTTTTGTGTTATCATTCATATTCTCGGAAATATGGTTAAGAAATCATAAATTCTGCCATGGTATGTAAACTTATGAGCACAACTGTATATATATATAAAATAAATGATGACTGTTAACTTGAACACTGTAAAATGTTTTTAAAATTGTAATTTAAATATAACATACTGTGAGCTTGCACTGGTAAAGACTACTATAGTTTATACACAAACTGCTGTGCAGCAATGCAGGCAGCCATTCAAGCTGGAAGAGAAATGGAAAAGGCACAGGCTACAGACTAGATAAAACAACATTGTATTGCACAGGACTTTTAAGTTTTCTGATATATAACCTGTGCCTTTGCTTGAATGGCTGCCCCCATTGCTACACACCAGCTTATTTATAGTATTCTTTCGGGAGCAAACACACAGCTTTTCTGAAGCAAACACAGCCATTTCACCAGTGCAGAGCAACAGTACATGATATTTTCATTACTTTGATCCAATTTCAGTTTTTGGTGTTACTGTTCCTTTAATTGAGAGCTGCTGGGTGAATCCATATCAGCATTTTATACAATTGATTTTGTTTTTTATCAGGGCTGATGTGTTTTTTGAAGTAAGGCTAGATGTTGCTTGTCAAGCATCAGTTTTGAAAGTTTATATAAAATTATAGCGATACGGACACCAAAAATTAAACCCTTTTTACATCTATCATAACATTGTCTTTCCATGTTATCTATAATTTTGCCATAAAAGTATTTGCTTAATTCTTTTGCATTACCTCTGTGATCCCTCCATGTTCCACCTTGAGGGTGTTGCCATATTTGTGCAACAGTAGTCCTTTGGCATTAGAAATTCTAATTGAGGTTGAGAAGGAATAGTCTGGTTTGTAAAACAGTCAGCTTCGTGCTTCTTTCATAAATGGATTTCCCCACCAAAAAAACTGGACTTTTGCATGATGAAAGAAAATGCAATTCTAAGCATTTATGAAATTCATTGAATATTTACAGTGGTTTAAAAGTTGTAATTGCTACTGAAAGCAGTATCTGTGTAGTTTTTCTCTGCATTTCTGCTTCTGACTCCTGAAACGGAGACGCCATTTGATTAACAGACCTGGAGCAGAACAGATTTGCTAAATTGTTTCAGGAGTTACAGCTGGGAATTGATTCATTTTAGAGGCCCTTCATTTTTAGAGTTTAAAGAGATTTGAATTCCTTTTTTCATTAACAGGTATGGTTTTGTAGAGTTTGAAGACAGTCGTGATGCAGAGGACGCAGTCTATGAAATGAGTGGAAGGGAACTATGTGGTGAGAGAGTCATTGTGGAGCACGTGCCCCAAGAAGAGACATCCGAAGTGAGTATATAGTAAACAAATCTATATGTGTATGCATATGTTATATTTAATCACAATCCATTATTAGCAGATTTAATTGTAGAGGACATTTTAGCTCATGACTACAGGTCAGTACCGGACTTGATTAGGACTGAAATGTTTGTTTTTTTAGTAGAGTAAGTTTAATCTTGAATATCTAATTAACAATATGAACCAAACAGATAGTTGTCCAGATGTTGTTTATAAATCCTAGTGTTTAGTCATTTCAAAAGATCAAATTTATATATGTGTGTGTGTGTGTGTAGCATAGCTGTGTAACTCTTACCTATACACATGCAGCATTTTCTTTTATTTCTCCGTAAACATCGCTTTGTGTTGTCTAATTCTCTGATTACCTCTTCTTGTTTCTAGAGAATTCTGGTGGCCAAGAGATAGCAAGGCCCTGTTGGCTTCAACTCTGGCTCTTAGGGGCTCGTTTATTAAACTTCAATTTGCTTTTTTGGTCGAGTTTTTCATGGAAAAATAAAAACCCTGTCGGTCATGTAGAAATCAATAGCAGATGTCCCTGAAGTTGTTTCTTGACATTGTGATCTGCGAATAATCTGATAAAGTTGGGGTTTTCGTCTGATAATACGAAAAAGCCAAATTTGTCGATCGTACAATAAGAATTGGTGCTCAATTTTATTGAAATGTTTTGTCGCTCTGATTATTTATAAAGGAGTACAATTCATGGAAAGGAGTTTGGTCGACTTTGTTTTCATAAAAAAGTGAGTTTTAATAAATAAACCCCTTAATGTGCCTTGCTTTATGTACACAGAAATGCCTTTTACCTTAAAGGTGAAGGAAAGACTAAAATTAAGTAAGCTTTATCAGAAATGTCTATTTAAATACAACAATAAACCCTCAAAGAAATGCTGCTCTGAGCCTTCTGTCTATTGTGTATACATGGGCTTCTGTATCAGTCTTTCTGTTTTCAGCTTAAACCTCCAGGGCTAGGGCATGAGCATGCTCCTTTTGCCCCTTTCCCCCTCCCTCCTTGCTATAATCTGAGCCCAAAGCTATGAGTGAGCAGGGAGAGACTCAGGAAGTGATGTCACACAAAGCTAATATGACAGCTGCATCCTAAATAAACAGAGAGAGCTTCTAGAGCTGTTTACTCAGGCATAGTAATGCATTCTGCAGAATAAATATAGTGCTATAGCTTGCACTATTATGGCAAGAAACTGCTTTGGGGGCTTTCCTTCTTCAAGACCATAGTCTTTCCTCAGGTGAACTCATCTAACCTTAGTCAGCACCAACCTTTCTCCAAATGATTGAAGAGGCATGTTAGCTAATATGACAATTTGCAAAGGCTAGGTATAGTTAAAGATTCATTAAGGAAATGCTGCTTGTGCTCTGGTCTCAGTATCCCCTTTAGAAATAATTTTAGTTAAGACTCCCCTCTGTTGTGATTTCTCTTAGCATAGCCACAGCTTTTAATATATTTCACACATAATACAGTTCATGCTAAAGAGCACATAGAGAGCAAAGCTTGTATTATGGTTCCAATGAAGCTTAGAATAGACTCTTGGCTATTTAAAATATTTATTGAAGAAGGTGAAGAAAGATAACTTCGGGCAACTTCGGAAATCAAAGCGCCTTGTGTGCCATTGTGCTGGCATTTTCTCATTAAAGCAGGCGGAAGGCAGTTTGCGAGATTGTCACCCCAAAGAAGAGGTGATTAGTTGCCAGGCGACTAAATCTCCCCAAATCTGCCTGTGTGCCCCTGCCCTTAGCCAGAGGCTGACAGGAGACTCACGGATCTAGCGTCCTTCCTGTTGCAACTTCCACACAGCCTCTTCCTTCCCCCTCCTCTTTGTTGCCGCTGGGGGGTGCATGCGTTGGGGAGCGTGTTGGGTTTGGCAGTTGTTTGCAGGGGGTCCACATGGCCATACGATCTGGGGCATGTGAATGGAGCGCGGGTGGCTGAAGGGAGTCCCCTGATCCAAGGTAAGTGAATGGGATAATGGAAAAGTTGCATGTGGGACACCTGAAGGGTCTTGGTATTGGGGTGGGTGTGAGGTATCATGAAGTCAGAGAGAAGAGAGGGAACTGGTTGTGATGGGTTGAGTGATAGAGATGCAGTTCATTAGAGGGAATATTTTAGAGATATTTAGAATAATTTAATGGGTGGGTCAAATAGTGGGTTGCTGGTATAAGAATTGACCATAGTGTGTTAAGAACAGACACGTACATGTAAAATGTATATTTGTAGTACATTTTGCCATTCATTTCTGTCCTACTCAGGAATATCTTATCTATAAAACCTCCTTTTTAATTTTTTGTGTGTCCCAGGCAGAAATCGTTACCACAAAGGTGGCAGTCACAAGTATGGCCCTCCGGTCCGTACAATGTATCGACTGAGGGTGGAAAACCTATCATCAAGGTGCAGTTGGCAAGATCTAAAGGTAGGCAGCATAAAAACCTTTTGAGTATATCACTATATTTTGCTGCTTTGTGGCAGATTTTGTTGTGAGCAGCGTTCCCTTTGTATAAAAAAAAAAATTAGGTGGTGCTAAAAGAATGTAAACTACTATTTGCAGTGGCAAAACACTTTTTGATTTGATATATGAAATACACGAATACTTAGTTTTACATCTGCATGTTTTTATTAACGTTATTATTAACATGTATTTCTATAGCGCCAAATGTAAATTACAGACAGCCAAGTGTGTGTGTATATGTGAAGATTTGTCTACATTACATAAAATTTGTATAATTTACACCTTGACTTTATTGGAATGTAAACTTAATGGCTTTTAAATAAGTTGCATATCCTTTTTGTGGAAAAAAAGCAAGAGCTCTCCTAAAGATAAAATTAGTGGTCTGCTTTTTGGAGGTGACTAGGCATTCAAATATAAAATGATTGTGCAGAGCACAAATCAGAAATAGAGACTGCTCTTGCTGTTTATTTTGAAATTTAGTCAGACAAAATGAATGAGAATGTCCTGGAAAGACAGCTTTCAAAAAAAAAAAAAAAAATTGGTTTGTTCAAAGTTCATTTTATTCATGGTGTATTTAAACAGACATCCCTAAGAGAAATTTTGTTTGAGGTCAAAATGCTGAAAGCCAACAAAGAGTCTTCTAAGTTAATTTAACTTTTTGGGGCATGTTATCCATGTAAGTTGTTCATTGCCACTGGTTATCAACATAGTGCTTCACATCCTTTATTGTCTATTTTTTCTCTCCAATATTTGCATGTCTCATTGTTTAAATGCCTAGCATCTGTTTCCCACAGGATTTTATGCGCCAGGCTGGAGGGTTACCTATGCAGATGCCCACCAGCGTCGACAAAATGAAGGCATTATAGAATTCGACTCCTACTCTGACTTGAGGCGAGCATGAGAAAAGTTGGATGGAAATTAAATCAATGGGTGCAAAATACGGTTAGTGGAAGACCGGGCTGCTTCCAGGACCAAATGCTCTTCATCTCGCAGTCGCTCCTGGTCAGTAAAGTTAACATCTTTCTTAATATAGGATCTTTTAATGTGTAATTTGCAACTTCTACAAAGTGCTTAAATGTATAGTCCCTGTACATAATGTAACTAGGCCAATACTGCAAATGCATACAGTAGCACGGCAATGAAAAGAGTCAGAGGATCTTCAACTTCATCTGTTTTTGACACTTTCAATAATCTTTTCAGTTAAATATTTGTCCCTGTTTAATGTTTTGCTGTTTATTTTTCGCCATTTATTTAGCTGATAATACTTCCTGACAGTTAGTAATGATTAGGGAGGCACCTTCATCTCTCATCTTTACAAGGTACAGTACCATCCCAGGAATTCAATTTATTGCAACCAGTTCGTTTAGACAAAAAGCTCTGTTTTATAGTACATAAATACTGGACATGTGCTGTCCCGGAAACATGGGGAAAATCACCATCTTTACATATTATAGAGCTTTACATTTGCATCTATGTAGCAATGCTATGGAATATGTTGGCACTATATAAATACAGTACATGTTAATAATAACAATAATCTTAACCTCATTAAAAACCATGCTGCAATGCCTGGACCCCCATCCTAGGGTGTTTGGATGAGATGCTTGCATGAATCTGAGTGCACTGTGACCTCTGAGAGCAGTTTATACTAGTACACCAGTGACAGCATGAAGACCTTATAGAAAATTATGATGTATCTCAAAATATTCAGGGAATAACTTACTGCAAAGCAGGGAGAGGATCGCTTTGTGGTGCTAGCTAGAAGAACCTTGGACAGAGCAGTTTTCTGCTGATAGGAGCACTGGTTTGCTGTGTCAGGTGAGTAAAAGTAGTCACTGGTGCCTAACTTTTGGCACCTCCAAGTAGAAAACGGCATTCCTTTTAATTGGCTTTTGGCAGAGAGCAGGAAACTCATAGTTACATAGTTAGTTGCATAGTTACATCGGGTTGAAAAAAGACCAGGTCCAAATGAAAACCCAGCATCCATACACACCCTACCATACTTTCACAAAAATTATATATACCCATATTTATACTAACTGTAGAGTTTAGTATCACAATAGCCTTTGATATAATGTCTGTCTGAGAAATCATCAAATCCCTTGCACCTCATTTGATATACTGGGTTGAGAACACAGGAGTCTTCTGCTCCCTATAAACTGCATCATATATGTACATATTCCTTGGAAAGTAGAGGTACCAGAATTCATCATTTTAACATGGAACAAGATGAGTGAGAGATGACTCTGCCGGCTTAAAGGAGGCGGGAAAATGGTCCATGTTAATCGGTGTAAGACTATTATGGTTTCCTCTAAATTAAAGGAATCATAAATATTTGTGTAAAAAAATAACTTGGCATACAGATAATGTCTCTGTGCCTTTTATTATATATGTTCAACTGAATGAGCTCATGTCAGAATGGCGCTGCTATATCTAATAGGGAAGCATTAAATATTAACAGATTGCTAAAGTAATGATGTACAGGACCACTAAAAACAAAGAAACTGTATCTTGTGTCCGCTTGTCTATTTACTAAATAAATATATAATGACTTCCAGTCTAACCTATTTAACTCTTGTCTTCCCTCTCACCAGCTCTACCCATTCTGTAAGAAACTTTTATTGGAATCCCTGTCTAATATAAATTGCATTCAAGTAGGTGCTATTTAATCTATGTTATATTGACTATATGCAGCCTTATAAGCTATTTACATAACAAGGATTTGCTACATACTGGGTTCTTACACACATGCACACAATTTATGCAATATATTTTTTGCTGCAAGTAAATATTAAAGTATTTGCTTTCACTTGGTCCACTTACACAGTTTTAAAAAGGAAAACAATTATTTTGTGCAGATTAAAAGGGAAATATACAGCCAATAAACAGATGAGTTAAACAGGAGGTGAGTACAAAAACCTGCTACAGAGCAAATGGCAGTAAGAAGTAGATTGGTAGTTCGCCACTGGCAGGGAAAAATGCATGCATCCCAGAATCAGGCTGAGCCTCTGGATATTTCCCTCACCCCACAGCAAAAACTTGACTGACCTTGAAGAAATTAAAGATGTTAATTCCAGCTCCACCCTAGCCCTGTATGTTACACGGAGTAGTCACCTGAACAAATCTGCTCCAATATATTTCTCAGCACTGCACAATAGAAGCAGTATGTATACGTACATCAAACACACAGGTTACATGCAAATACTGGCTAAAGCCAAAATGCAACCCTGCGCTTTACAGCTTTCATTTTCAATTTAGACCCCCTTTAAAAGGAATACCCGAGACTCATTTTTGGGGAATTGGCTTTTATTGCTCTTCATTTCTAAAACGCCAAAACTGTTTTTTACTGTGGCATTTGAATTAAGGAGTCATTGATTTCGCTGAATGAGTTCAACTGAATTTGTCAGTCTCTCTTTATATATCAGGAATAACAACATTGAGACCATAATACAAAAGAAAAATTATTTCTTCATCCTCCCTTTGGATCTTCTGAAATAGGACAGAAAGTGTGTGTAATACTACATATTATTAGATTAAACCATAGGAAGAATATTAGTTTATTAACTTTCTGTAATGGCACTCACATTAGAGTCCTGCACAGGTCCATTTTTTACAACCCGTACCTGACCTGTACCCGCAACCTGCAATCCGCAACCCGGACTCACAACCCGCATTCTTACCCGACACTGACCCGCAAGGACCTTATCCACGACCCACTCACCATCAAGAATCAGGAAGTGCTGCCAATAAAGAATAAGGAAGTGCTACTACTGTAACCAGAAGTAGCATCATTGGAAGTAGGCGTGATCAGAAAAATTTGTAAAAATCGCTATCAAGAAGACCCGCAAAACCGACAACCCGCGTCTATAACCGCACCTGGAACCTCAACCCGCAGGGTACCCCAGGTCTTTGCGGGACTCTAACTCAAATGCCTTTACATTTGGCTTTGCTGGGAGGTTTTACTACACTAGGTGGCAGTGTTATCAAAATAATTCACTTGTGTCATCTACAGGGAATTGGAATACTAACCTCACCCCCCTCCTTTAGGATATATCCGCAAGTTTCATGGTTTTGAACACCATCATTTCATGCAATTAATTATAAATCCTCATTCGTTTTCACTTCTTAAAGAAATATAGTCTTACATATATGAGGTTACTGCTCACCCACATGCTCCCACAATTGCCTAGCACTATTATTATTATTATGTATTTTTCCAAGTAAGCGGCACAATTTTATGTGAAAATGTCCAGGCCGTGACACAACTACAGAGAACTGCATTTCATTCAGAGGTTTGGATACCAGTTGTGCACTGAGCTACCACTGTCAGTCCTGGAAATAAAATGACTACCATTAAACAGTATAATGCTGAATTTAAGTGTGGCATGCAGTTGTGAAACCTACTTGGTGCATAATATACATTTGTGTGTATTTTAGGAGTATGGGGGGTTTAATATGATGAATATCATTTAGAGGCAGTGGAGTAGAGCAGGGGTTAAAACTTACACAGTACACTATAAAATTGGACAGAATGAAAAGTGGCAGGTAAGAACTAAATTAGATCCGACGCGACACGACTGTCGGATGTGGAAGCAGTAAGCAGCGTCCTCTTCCGGCAGTCCGACCATGTCCATCAGTCCAATTATATTTTGACGCCAGGCATCGATCCAACAAAAAACACTGTACCTTATAAGTGTATTTGCCTGCCTGACAATAATGCACATTGTAGTTTTGGTTACACAGCTAAGAGGAATTTGCCCCAATACATAAGTAAGAAGTTTCAATTAATAAGTTTAATTATTAAGTTTAAATTAATACTGAGCACAGCAATGTGCAGAAAGGGCCAGTTTTGTCATTTCCTGACTTTTCTTTTGTTTAGTATATTTGCCCAAACAGTTTATTTACAATACATCTGTCAATATACTTATGAAAAAGCCTAGTTGGAATCCTCATTGCCGCAACGGGGAAAGTAGGGGTAGGCAGCAGAGACATGTGCAGTTGGGAAGGAGGCGCAATAAATAATGGGCAATTGGTGGGTTAAGGAGGCAGCTGTGTGCAGACCTCCAGGCGGGGATGGGTTGTTTGTCACTGTGTGAACAAAAGGTGTGGTTTGTTGGTGTGCAGACTGAGTTGTGCAGTGTGGTTTGTTAGGGGTGAGGGTGCTAGGCCAATGGATCATATAGAATTATCTTGGGTGGCAATACTTCTTGTTCAAGGTTGGCAAACTGTCTTGTGGAAGTAATCTAAGCACAAGAAATGTGTTTTCATGGGAGAGCAGCCATACACAAGAGCATCATCACTATGTGCAGTTAGGGACGCCATCGGGGGGGACAAGTGTCCCGGGCCCTTGCGAGCGCTGAAGGAGCTCTGCCTTCCGATGTCCCAGCAGAATGTGGAAATACCCAATGTCATGAAAGGAGTTGACACTGAAGTCCTGAAGTCAATTCTACTGACACCAATGTGGGTTTTTTTTTCTTTTTTTAAATCCCCTGGCCACCAATGTTTTATTTTAATACTCTATAGGCCACCAATTTTTTTTTTTTTAAATGAGCCCTGACCATCATTATGTGTGTGTGTGGGGGGGTACCTTTTTTAGTGCTGATGTCTGTGTGGTCTTTTAACTTTGATGTGGAGTGGGCGGGATCAGGGGTGGGGCCTGGGTGACTGCAGTGCTAGGAGTTGGCTGGATTGGTGCCAAGGTGACCACCATTGGAGCAGTGGAAACACTTTCTCAGACGTGGGCTGCCATCAAAAATCACACAGCCCATACTACTTAGTTGGAAGGCCAGACATGCATTTTTTTAAATACTTTGCCTAACAGGCACCCTTGTGTGGTGGAATTATTATGGACCACTTCATTAATGCACTTGTGGTTCAGTGGAAGCAACTCCTACAACAACATCTAGTGAACTTTCCCAGAAGACTAAAAGCTGTAATAGCAGCAAAAGGAGAAATAAATTTGTATCTGTGGAAAGACATTCTCCACTGTATGCAATAACAACAATACAATACAGGAAAATGTCCCAGCAGAGGCAAGCTATATAGCAGCTCTAATGCATATATTGTTATATTATATTGTTATTGACAGATTATACATTATATTGTGATTGAAGATGCTTCTCTAACACCACGCCACTGAAATAAATAAGCATGGAATGTTTATTGACATTGCTCCTGATGTTACCGTAAGAGTTTCTATATTATGTTTCTCTTTAATGGGACTGGATAGAAGAGATGCTTCTAGTGTTGGTGTCTGAGATGCACCATTAAAAATTAATACAGAATGCAAACCCAGGACTAGGATTCCATCTATGGGAGGGATTCTCCAGACCCTGCCTCAGATTCCCATACAGGGAGAGGCTCTCACAGCATTCCATTTACAAACAGAGGCAGGACAAATCAGTTAACTCCTTCATGAACATAGTGTCAACCTCCACATAACCAACTGGGACTGGGCAGCATCTCACTAGAAAACCCTCATCTGTATTTTTTTATAAGCAGCTCTAGCCTATATCAGTTAGATGTAAGTATTATTAGCAATACAAGACTATAACCAACAACAGAAAACTTATACTAAAGCATTATTTTTTTTATTTTTTTTTTAAGTTCTGGCCAAATTTATAGAGAAAGTTTTTCATTACAAAGAATCTGAAGGCAAGCTCTTTAGCTAGGCCAAACTTCTGACCGGCAAATACAGTAAATCATCGTTTGTGTATCATTTTAACAGAGGTGTAAGTAGAAGTTACTGGGCCACACAGCAACACCATCTAGGTCCTGCTAAAAATGTTATAAAATAAACTGCTTATTAGTGGGCCCTATGATTCCTGAGCACCTGCTTCCTTTATAGTTCCAAAACAGCATTTATACCACAGATATATTCATACAGTACATATCAAAAGAGACTTTCCTATATACCAGTTCTTAAATAGCACAGTGCTTGTGCCCTGCAACACCCAGCGTTCTATACTGGCACAAACGTCTGTGCTCTCCCATTTGCACACAGGCACTTATATACTGAATAATTATGTGTCATGAACAGGCCCACCCTGCCTACTAGTCTCCTATATTTCCATTGTTAAAACAAACATCCTCTGTCCACATTTAGTGCCAGCTCTGGGGGCTCTTGGCATCTTGATACACATGGCTCTCTCTATAGCATCTTCCTTTACCTTATATAGCAGGGAGAAGATGAATTTCTCACTTCTAATATTAATAGCCAGGAGGAGCACAGGGGAGCTGCCAAAAATAGCAGGGAGGAGAGAAACAGAGGAGGGCCAGGGAGGAGATACCGGGACAAGTGGGGGAAGGTGAAGGGGAGAGTTAGAAGGAGACACCGGCATGGTGTGTGCAGGATGGCATGTGGAACTTTTTGTGGCTTTGAGAACTTCAATTAAAAGAGGTAAGTGACTTGTAAGTGCACAGTCAGAAAACTAGAATTAGCATTAGAATAATGACTTTTTGGGGAGCAAATGTATCTTATTTTTTATAATGCAGCTGCTCATACATACATTATAAGTGATATTTTAGCCTAAAAGTGTTTTATCCCAAAGGATGTCAGATCATATGAAAAAATGTTGATGCTTTAAATAATACAACTTTTCTGGGCTGTATTAATGGCAAACTGTCCTTCCAGCTACATTTTCTATAAGTGTTGTTCACATGATCTGGCAACCTTACTTGCCATTGGTCTATGTTTACTAAACAGTGTGACACCCTCTCCACCAAGAAACAAATCTTCTCCCTGCTTACCAGGAAAAAAAAGAATTGTCAACATGAAGTTCCCAAGGCTGAGTCCCCTGGGCATGTACACAATTTCATACATCAATATGACCTTCTGGAGTATCAAGGTCAAGCTGGTTCCTACTGAACACCCTGGCCAGGGTAGAGGTCATGACACAGGATGCAGCTACTGCTAAATGCATTTCCATACTCATTTTTTTTTTCAAAAGAATGTAAAACTTAGAATAAATAGACAGAACGAGTAGGGCCAGTTATAGGTCTATGCAGTGATGGGTGCAGTGATAGGTGCTTTATTAACGGCTACCCAGTGTGGTTGGTAGACACACATTTGTTACCTAAAATGTAAGAGTAGAACATTGTTTGGATAATATTAAGATAATATAAACTAAACTGCACCTGCGTAATTTATTTATCCGGCCTAATGAATATAAGACTAAATATAATTTCACCTGTTGCAAAAAGACTTATTACTGTGGGATTTTACTTTTTCTAATATTGTCAATGCTTGTGCCCTTTTACATGAGTTTCAGTTTGAGTAGTGGTGCTGTAAAATAAAGGCCTGTTTTGTAACATAGGGTCCCCAGATTTTGTTGGCGTATAAATGTCAGTAGTCTTCAACTATAGTCATGATCATATTGGTGTTTGTATTACAAAAAAAAGGTTAAAAGTCACACAACAGATATTCCTTTTTTTTCCCATCCACTATTCATCTGGCAACCGTACAAAATATGCTAATTCTTATTTTGCACTATATGATAACTGTTAAATGTTCTTGGTATTGTGTCAGGGAAACCTGTAATAAATGCATGTTGCAGGGCTGCACTGAATGTATGTAAATTAAACTGCAATTGGCGCAGCCTTTCTGGCTGGATTTTCTAGACATGTTCCTGAATTTTAGATAAATTTTTTAACTTTTGCCAAACAGAACAAGTACTGTATTAAGTTGCTAAGTGAGCAGTAGGGAATGCAGGGCAGCTATAAACATGCTCAGTAAGTCAAATGCCCATTCATATTACAGCACTACGAAATATGTTGGCGTTATAGAAATACATGTTAATAATAATAATATTGGTGCATGTATGATTGTGTTAATAAATGGAATTCTCTGTCCAAAGTAATGGCTTCTGAGGATAGAGAACACTGAGTTCAGCTTCTCTGTGCTCAGGATCTATTTCTTTACCTTATGTAATAACTTTGCTGTATAGTCCTTTGTAATAATTTTGTTGGTGTGATTAAGCCTATTATATTCTTTATAAATCTGCACATATCAGTGACTGGGTAGTGGCAGAAATTTTGCTGCAGACTGAGGTCTCTTTAACACTTGCAGTTCAGCTGAGAGTAGAGCGTTCTTGTATATGAGGAGATACCCACAATGTTTTTGGTAGAATGCCCCTAAGGAGGTTGTTTGGAAAATACTGATGATGTCTTGAACAATAGTTACTAGTAATCTACTTCAAATACCTGCAAATGTTAGTGTGAAATGCCACTTTTATAATAAATCTGTCACTTTGGAATGCAACATGATAGATAGGAAATACAACTTAATTCCTATAGCTCTAAAAATCCCATAGGAATTAATATAAAATGGGTGAATATTTCCTGTGGAGAACTCTAATCTCTTATTGTAGCATTTGGGAAGCTTGGAGAGGAATACTGAATTCTCACACCCAGAGGCGGGCCAAACCGCCTGGGCGCCCTAGGCAACCCATCAGGCCAGCTCAACCCAACCACCCCCCCACCCCCACCCCCGTCGCTGCCCTTGTACTTCACAGTGAGGCTTATGTGCACTGAATTGCTGACAGGTGCGCGGTCAGGTCTAGGGGTAGGCAATAGGAGGAAGAGATAGCTGCCCAGCGCCCCCAGTCATTGCGCCCTAGGCAGCTGCCTCTTCTGCCTACCCCTACCAATATATTCATGTATAAGCTGCAGCAACTGGTGCCTCCACTAACATGACATGTCAGAATGCTGAAGGCATTTTACTGTGGCATCAATCTCATTTGGCTCTAATACTGTTATGTTCTTATATTTCTCCCAGGCAGTGGCTTAGACATTTGTTCAGAGAAACGAGGGGAGAACGCCGAACTGGAGGAAAGAGTATCTGTGTCTGCATGACAGCCGACCCAGGTCTACAGAGCCGCTCTGGCCACGGCGTATTGTCTGAAGTATAGGCAAAAAGCGCGAAGACCGGTTGGGCTGGTACCAAACCAACCGGTCTTCACACTTTTTGCCTATGCTTAGACATTTGTTGGCTCCTACCTTGTCATTTATATCATTTTCCTTTTGTAGATCTGCCCACAGTAGTTAAATCTACTAGTGTATGATTAGTGGCTGTGCTAAATTATGAGATCTTATTCATACCTTAGAGCAGTGCTGTCCAACTTCTGTGTTACCGAGGGCCAAAATTTTTCTGGCCTATATAGGGCTGATAATGGAAGCCAGTGTTGACCACTCCTTGTTTTTAAACCACTCTCTGTTTTTAAACCACACCCACTTTGAACCACTTTAAACCACACCCATGTTACCACCATGTCCAAATTAATTGTTTGTTGTACCACACCAAAAAAAGAAAGGTGCTCACTGCACCTCACTCATCACTCATATGTGAAAAAAGTTGTCATACCCTTAAATCCATATGCCTCCTCTTCCCCTGTGGATAACACAGCACCCCCAGCACATTATTTAAACAACTTACTCCCCCCTAACAATAATTTATTTTCAAATGCTTATACACCCCCAGAACAAATGCCAGGCTTATGTTCCACAGGCAGAGCAGGGCACACACAGGCAGAGTATGTCACACACAGGCAGAGCAGGGCACACACAGGCAGACTATGTCACACACAGGCAGAGCAGGGCACACACAGGCAGACTATGTCACACACAGGCAGAGCAGGGCACGCACAGGCAGAGTATGTCACACACAAGCTGAGTATGTCACACACAGGCAAAGCAGGGCACACACAGGCAGACTATGTCACACACAAGCAGAGCAGGGCACACACAGGCAGAACAGGGCACACACAGGATGAGTAAGCCACACACAAACAGAGTAGGGCACACACAGGCATAGTAGGGAACACACACAGGCAGAGTGGGGCCCACAGGGAGCATAGGGAAGGCAGAATAGAGCAGGAGACAGAGAAACCCATCAGGACCACTCTAAGACGTACTACATACAGTGACACAGTACTGGTGCTCCATTAGCATTTTGTATAAAGTGTGAACAGGTGAACAATGAGGGCAGTTTCAGTCTGGGTCTCAGGTGTGAACACTACAGGGCTTTAGGGGTGTGAACAATAGAGGTTTCACAGGTGTTAACAATGCAGGGAGATCATAGTTGTGAACAAGACAGGGGATTAGTCTGAATTTGAGGTTTAAACAATGCAGGGGCCAGGAAATCCTTAGACCAAGGGTTCCCAACCTTTTTAACCCATGAGTCACATTCAAATGTAAAGCAATTTTGGGAGCAACACAAGTAACAGAAAAATGTTCCTGGGGTGCCAAATAAGGACTGTGATTGGCCATTTGGTAGCCCTTA
The DNA here is from genome assembly GCA_024363595.1 of Xenopus borealis. Lineage (NCBI taxonomy): Eukaryota > Metazoa > Chordata > Amphibia > Anura > Pipidae > Xenopus > Xenopus borealis. The sequence continues at coordinate 78,285,283 of CM044433.1, read as the reverse complement.
TGTGTAATGGCAGCCTACAGGAGACTATTTGGCAGTACAAATGGTTTCATGCAACCAAAACTTGCCTCTAAGCCTGGAATTAAAAAACTGATTAGAGATCATTGCCCTAAATCTTGGATCAAATGAATATAGTAGTGAGGTGCCACCCCTGGAATTTTGCAGTCAGCCAATTACCTTTTGCATATTTATCCATCTATAGTTGAATGTGGCTGTCACTCACAGAGATGATTTTTCCATTAAAAAATCCATCTGTTTAAGTTGGCCATACACAAAGAGATCCGCTTGTCTGACATCATTGCCAAACGAGTGGATGTTTCCCCAATGTGCCCACCAACGGCCGGGCTATATCGGGGTAATCCAAAGATTTTGCCCTCAAGCCGAATGATCAGATTACAACGAGGAAAGATGGGTTTAGAGTGGTCGGTCGCTGGAAAAATGAAAACTTCCCAATTAATATTGTGGCCAGATATCGATAGGGTAGACTTGTCAGAAGCCCCCATAAACGGGCAGATAAGCTGCAGAGTTGGTCAAAAGGACCGACATTGGCAGCTTTATTTGATCATGTATGGCCACTCTTAGTTTAGACCCAATAAAGTCACTGTGGTTCTCAGATTTTTTCCAAGCTGAATTCTGTCAGCACTGGAAATTATATGCTTATTGATTTTTTGCTTGTCTCCTATTTCTGTTACACACAAATATTATGACAGCATTACAAAAGACAGAGAAGGTCACCACTGAAACACACAACCATTACATATGTATATCTGATAATTAATTGATGACAGATTTCCTTGTTTTGGAACAGCAAAAAAATACTTTCAAAGATTTCTTTAATATTGTTAGAAATGGCAAAAATCAAGATTGCACAATAAAAAACCCAATTGTGAATTTCCCTCTGATTTACATGATTTGCAGCAAAATACGGAAAGCAGCCCCTTAGACCTGAGCCTGTGCATTAGAGTGAAATCAGAAAATGAAATGTTCCCACAATCAGTAGTCTCTTGATGAGCAGTCTCCTTATGTGCCTACCCTAATGGGATCAAGATATCTCTGCAGTTCTCCAGTCTGGTGTTTAACCTGTTAACTGTTTTCATCATTTACCTAACAATCAAACATTGGTTTTAATGTCAAACAGGAGGGTGAGGATGAGAGGGACTAAATATTAGAACTGGGTAAAATGTTGACTGTTTCACTGCCAAGAAAAAAATAATGCAGTTGATCAGTTCGTGTGCTTGTAAAAACAGAGCCAATTGGGATTCTGGGTGCAACAAAAGATACATTTGGTTCAGAATACTAGATTAAGGGGTTCTCAGAATATTTAAGCACCAAATCAAACCCTGTCCCTTATTGTCATGTGACTTCACTGTGTTTAACAGGTAAAGACTGCTTATTTTTACCAATAATAGTGGACATATTACTGTTTATGCACTACTGTGCTCAAATATGCATATTAGGGTTTTTTCATTCCCAGTTTTTTTTAATTTTTTTTAAAGCATATTGAGGTCATTCTAATAGTAGTAGAAATAGAAAAAACATTTGCGCATAATAGTAACCCTCTAAGGGCAACTACAATACAGTATAGTGGAGGGATTGTATATGGACTTATTTTCATCAAAAAGAAAGTCATACATCCATGTACAGTGCTCTAAGGAACTGTTTTTGGCAAATATTTAATTTAGGCGCAATTCTCCGCGTACCTACTATTTCACATGATTATGAATGCCCTGCTGTGCAGTGTGCAAAGTCCAAAAAAAAGAAAAAGGCAATCTAATCTAATAAGGCAGCATTAGACTGTCATAGTTTCAAAAGGGGGGCACATAGGTGTCCATCTTTCCATCCATTTTACCGGCCTGGCCAGTATTTTTCATGGTTGATACCAATGTTATTAATAGGAAAAAAAGATAAAAATATAGTAAGGCCGGTATTTTTCCCAGGAAAAGGTGGCAACCCTAGTTAAAGGGGTTGTTCATCTTCATATAACATTCAAAAATGTAACAGTTCATGTAAAAATAACAAGCTTTGCCATATAAATGTTTAACAAAAAATGTGGAGTTGATGAGCTATTCACCTCAGATGGATCCCTTTGCAGATGGGGCCCTTTCATCATGGGCCCTCCGTTGGGGGGGGGGGGTCACTTACTTGTTTTACATCATACACACTCCTGACAGAAGCAGGAAGTGCACAAATGCAGCAGTTTCTGAAGCTTAACTCTGATTGGCTGCTTCTCCTGTCAGTCTGCTTCTGATCCCTAGTCAGTGTGGTTAATTTGCATACACACCGCATTGTAGGGCAGGGCTGGGCCAGCCTGTGAGGAGAGGAGAACTCCTCTGATAGGACTTGGTGTGGCAGCATGAATGTACACAGATGTTTGTTATGTGAAGGGGCTGACTTGAAGGAGGTGAATTTGTGTGTTTTGAGAGGCTGGCATGTCATTTTCACAGGGGGGAAGAGGAGGGTGTGAGTGCACAAACTTGTGTGGGGTTGAATGAAGGAAGAGGTATCTGTTGTGTGAAGGGACAAATCTGTGATTCCCAGAGAGGGAGGAGGGTTTCATTGAGTGTCTGTGTGTGAGGGAAAGTAAAGTCAGCACTGGGTGAAAGGAGGTCTGTCAATTGTGGGGGCGACATGTGAGGAGGAAGAAGTCTGTGTGTGTGCAGGGTGGCTGTGTTATAATGGGGTTTGTGGACAGACTGACATTTTCTAGAAGGGAATAAGTGTTGAGAGGGTGTGTTCATCTTGGTTCTGGAGTGTGTCTTTCAAATGATACTTCAAATGGTAACAGTTCTGTGCAACAAGCTGTACAAATAAATGAGCAATACAAGCACATCACTTTAGCAGATTGTTCTTATTTTGTATATTCTATACTGAAATGACCGTGCACTGTAACTTTCCAAACACACACAACTCTGCCTGTGTCACGTACATTATATTTTAGAATTATTTGCTGAAGTAAAAAGATTTATTATACACACCAACTCAGGGTTGGACTGGGGGGCCCAGGGCCCACCAGTAATGCTGTCCAGAGCTCCCCCTTGGCCACCCCCCTCATTCTGCATGTATATTCAAGGACGGCGCCAAAATATGAGGATATAATATGAGGATATAAAGCAATAGTATTAAAAGGCAACTAGCAGAGGAACTGCCTGTTGGACAATAGTGAATTGTGTGTGTTTGTCAGGTTTAATAGACAGATAAATGCCCTGTGTGCATCAGTGATTGTCCAAGGGGAACTACCTTTGCTTGTACCAGAGAATATTACTTATATGCACACAATGCTGCTAGTACTTAAAACTGACCCATTTTCTGTAAGTAATATCAGTCCCCATAGTCTGTGATATTTTTTCCTTTAAATAAAATAATCTAATCTCATTTATACACACAAGACACTCAATACCACCAACACTGTTTTTTAATGGTTTTAAAAAGTTGGGTACTGTTACATATGGGCCAAAAGCAGAAGAATTGCCAGAGTACTGGCACACATGGAGATTTGTTGTGGTACAGGTAACAGACTTTTTATCCAAAGTGCTCAGGATTTGTGGTTTTCCAGATAGGGGATCTTTATAGAAATTGCATCTTTATACCTTAAGTCTTCTAGAAAATTAAGTAAACATTAAATAAACCCAAGTACAAGCTATTGTTTTATTAGTACAGGTATGGGACCTATTATGCAGAATGCTTGGGACCTGGGGGTTTCCAAATAACTGGTCTTACCATAATTTGGATCTTCATACCTTAAGTCTAAGGGCCCTTCCACATAGGCGTTTTGGACCTGCGTTTGGCTGTGTTCAGCCGAAGGGGAGCGCAGGTCTAGACGCACTTCATTCTTTTCAATGCGGTTGTACCCATGAGACGCGTGTAAGCGCCGAACGCAGATTCAGACGCTCCCCTGCGGCTGAACGCAGGTCCAAAACGCCCGTGTGTAGGGCCCTAATAGAAAAACATGTAACCATTAAACAAATCCAATAGGCTGGTTTTGCTTCCATTACGCTATTAATTATAGCCTGCAGGCAAGGAGAAAAGTGTCTTGTAAGTGAATCAGACTGAAAACCCCCATAGTCACGCTGCATGCACATCCACAGGCATCTGATCCACTTGCTGTTTTGATTACCCTCTGATAGGATAAAATGCGCACACATGTACTTTACCCACATATAATGGCAGCGTGACTATGGGATTTTGACCCCTAATTATGCAATTTTATCCCTGTATTGTTCCTTATGTGTTTAGAATAGCATTGAGGTTTGGTACTTTGGTACTTTGGTATATGCACTATTTTCATTTGGGGTCCATACATAAAAACATACTTTTGTATATCTATGCATATTGGGCATCCTGGTAGACTCCCGGTGTTCAGAATATTTAGCAAGAGCTGGTTACTTTAGTTTCCTTAGATTGTCCTGACAATGTTATATACTTTTCCTGAGTTTCCCCCAGGAAAGGCCCCTAAATTGAAAGAGCAAAAAATGTTCAAAAACTGTCTGCCAATAAAAGTAGCAAATTGACTGGCAGTGAAAGGGTTAATGTCAACGACCCCTTTAAAGGAACGTTTTAAAGGGGTGGTTCACTTTTAAGATGACTTTTAGTATGTTTATAAAATAGCTAATTCTAAGCAACTTTTCAAGTGGTCTGCTTTCTTAAATACTATTTTACTTCTATGCCTGATACTTCTGACTGAAGTTCGATCGAATTCCGATTGTACGATTTAATCGGATATTCGAATATGCAAATTTGGCCACTTCGATCAACGGATAGCAAAAATTTGATCGTACGATTTCATCGAGGATTCGAATATCAAGGTAAAAATAGCCTAAAACTATTCGAATTTCGGCCAAAAATAGGTGAATAATAGTAAATTTGCCCCTTATTGTTATCTCCACTGTATTACTCATCTTTCTATTCAAGCGCTTTCTATTCATATTCCAGTCTCTTATTCAAATCAATGCATGGTTGCTAGGGTAATTTGGACCTTAACAACCAAATGGCTGAAATTACAAAGTTGGAAAAAATACTGGCCTTCCTATGTTTATATTTCTGCCCTTTTTATAACATTGGCAACATGCATGACTTTTACTGGCTGGTGGGTAAAATAGCAGCCAGGTGAAAGCCCTATAAGCATGGCTGTGTGGTTGTTTGTCACAAGGCTGGGATGTTTATGTTTGGGGACAGAGACTTTCAAATGGGGCCAAATATATAGAAAGATTTGCTTAAAGAAACAGTAACATCATTTTATTTTTTAAATTCGTTAGTTTAGAACGAAAAAAATACACCAAGACTAATTATACTAATCACAAAGTCTTTATTAAGAAATAACTTACCAAAACTCCACTTCCGCTCCTCTTCAGAAATGGCGGCCATCTATTCTGCGGCGCTCAATTTCTCCTTCCTGGCTATTCACTGACAGCATCAGGCTGGGAGAGTCTGTGCAGATTATACGGGATTCTTCGTTCCAGTAGATTCTCCGCACGCCAAACCTAATCCCCAAATCCCACTTTAATCAGGTGAAACCGCCGCGTCTCCCAAAGTTGAAAACCCACCCACTGAAATGCCCCAGTGAAGCGCAGGTGCTCCCATATCTTGCAAGAGTAGGTGTGATGTACCAGGTCCATGATCTCCTCCACCGTCCCTGTGAGCACAACATTCGCCTCCTCTTCTCTCTGCTCCAGCTCTCTCTCAGGACACGGGTCCCTGCTGAACCCCAAACCTACTGCCGGCAGAGCACATAAAGTCCAAAGAAGTGCAGCCGGAGCTCCCCACCGTCTTCCCATGTCTGAGCAGGGTGGAGGTGGTAACGAAGGTAAAGGAAAACAGAGAGAAATAGGAGAGAAGGTGAGAGCAGCTCTCCCAAGTGTGCACTGCTGCTGCTGCTGCTGCATTTCCATTTGATGGAAAATGGATTGTCTAATTTAGTGATCCCCAACCAGTAGCTCGTGAGCAACATGTTGCTCTCCAACCACTTGGATGTTGCTCTCCAACCACTTGGATGTTGCTCTCGGTGTCCTCAAAGCAGGTGCTTATTTTTGAATTTCAGGTTTGGAAGTAAGTTTTAATTGCATAAAAACTAAGTATAGTGCCAATCGGAGCCTCCTGTAGGCTGCTAGTCCACATATGGGCTACCGAATAGTCAATCACAGCACTTATTTAGCACCCCAAGAGACTTTTTAATGCTTGTGTTGCTCCCCAACCCTTTTTACATTTGAATGTGGCTCACGAGTAAAAAAGGTTGGGGATCCCTGGTCTAACTAATGAGAGCATTGTTAGTGGTTTCATAAGATTTGGACATTGAAGGTGAACAACCAGTTGTTTATTCTTGACATCAGAAGATCCTCATCATCTACCTTCCATTATTATTCTATATTTAGGAACTGAGATTATATATAATTCTCAATCTCACATACACACCTACAGTTAGCCATAACCTTATGAAATAAATATATAATTAACCAATCAAAAAGGTTTACCTCTTCATTGATGTCAAATAGGGAATTTAATGTTACTTTTGAACATAGATGCTAAACCAATGTTGCTTGTGTTTCAGGGCTGCAGAACCTGAAGATGAAGAATTTGATGATATCCGTCTTTAGGGCACATACTTCTTTATATGCCCATACTGAATGTCAATGCTATGGAATGTTAAGAAGTATGTAACCTAAGGTTACCTTTTCAGCTGGGCCGGAGTTTGGCTCCACCTACTTCTGGACAGTGGAGTCAAGAGACAATTTCAGTTCTGCTTTCTTGATGTGAATGTACTCCTAAATATAAGCTGAGATTGTTCAAATTATCCTGTTAATGTTATGATGATTCTACCACTGTGTCTGATGGGTTGGTCTGGATACCTGGCTTGTATCTGTTAAATGACTGTGTTTATACATTGGCTTTCAGGTATGTATATATATATATATGTAGCAGCATACACAAGTTATGTACTGGGACAAAAAAGGATAGTCTGTCTGGTTGCGCTGGTGAAAAGGAACCACATCAACCCAGCAAAAGGATTTGGTCCCCTTCAACCAGCCGCAACTGGCCAGGATTGCATTAGGTAACTGGCACTATCCCACTCTATCAACTCCAGTCTATGGCTTAGAGCTTGAAGTTCAGTTTTCTTACTGCCTGCCATCCTGAATTTGATCCCTAAACTTTCCAATAAAGGCATATGCTATGGATTTTTGTTGTAACAGCAAATATATAAGGGAAGGTTCTTTACATCTCTCAGGTGTCCAACAAAACTTGTCGGTACTGCTCCTACATTAATATCTAGGAGGTGATCTAATAAAAGGTACAACATTTTCACCAGGTTTATAGCCCCTAGCATTCCCTGGGTGTTTCTTTTCAAGCATTAGTAAATTACATGCTACTTGCTGATTGGCTGAAATGGTTTGGTGGATTTGGGGAAAATACCAAAAAAGTTACATTGCGACTATTTATTAATAGGTTTGCATTGTCTCTTCCTTTAAATGGCCAACAAGGAGATTGGTTGTCCACGATTATGCATAACTGCGGGCGACAAACCTCCCGAAAATTAGTCTCCATTGGAAATAACTGAAATAATTGGTGATAAAACCAACATATCGCAAAGTTGCCCAAAGTTTCCTCCCAAACCGACCAAAACCAAGGGATGCGTTGGTTTTACCGCCAGTGGTTTCAGTTATTTTAAATGGAGATTTAAAAACACACAGCACTACTAGTAGCAGCCAGGGCCGGAACTAGGGGTAGGCAGAGTAGGCAGCCGCCTAGGGCGCAGTCATAGGAGGGGCGCACTTTAGAAGGGAAATAATGTTTTTTTTAATTTCTTTAAGTTTTAACTTCAGTTCCCACCTCCCTCTTACTTGCCCTTTGCCTGGCACAGATCTGGGGCAATATTTTTGCAGCTGCTCTGGCACAGGTACAGACTTGGGGGGCAATGGCTGATGGTACAGGTACAGACTTGGGGAGCAATGGCTGGTACAGACTTGTTTCACAGGTACAGACTTAGGGGGCCAGTTGGTGGCACAAGTACAGACCTATGGGGCAATGGTTGGTGGCACAGGTACAGACTTGGGAGGCAATGGCTGGTGGCACAGGTAAAGACTTGGGAGGCAATTGCTGGCGGCACAGGTAGAGATTTGGGGCAATATTTTGGCTTGCTGGCTCAGGTACAGATTGGGAGCAATATTTTGGGTGCTGCTGATACAGGTACATTTTAGGGGCAATTTTTTGGGTGCTGCTGGCTGGCACACGTACAATTTGATTCATTAAAGGTTTCTTTATTTAAGAAAAAGTGAATGGTTGGGAAATGGTCATACAGAACGGGGGGTGGGGGGCGCTGATTGAACCCCATGCCTAGGGTGCCAAACTACCTTGGCCGGGCCCTGGTAGCAGCTACTTGTCAAACAGACAATAGTGATAATTGGCTTTACTAATGGTGGTGGCACATGGGGAGATTAGTCGCCAAACTACAAATCTTATCTACTGTGGGTGGCTAATCTCCCGAAATGCCTTCCCGCTGGCAGGATGGAATATGTGTTGCTTCATTTTCAGAAGTCGCCTGAAATTTCCTTGTGAGGCAACTTTGGAAAACTGAAGCGCTACATATGCCATCCAACCGGCAATTCACATTCTTGGGCGCTTGGTGACTAATCTCCTTGTGTGCCGCCACCCTAAGACACGTGTTTTAGCAGAGGCAATTCTCAGTATTGTCTATTTTTTTGGCATTTTATAGCCACAAGCAGCTGCTACTAGCAACAGCTACATTTTGTGGATACAAAAATACCATGCCATAGACAATACTGAGAATTGCCTCTGCTAAAAACAACACATGTAATGTAATGGAGTAACGAATTAAGCTTTGTAGGGATGTTAAGACAAAACTGAAAGAACCTGTGCTAATGCCCTACTATTGCTCCACTTCAGAACAGAGGGTTGGACAATCATTTATCAAACACGGATTTCAGAATAAAAATAAGATCAGTGCACTCTGATCCAGGGCTGATTTAATAGATAAGTAAAGGGGAAATTTTTCCCCAAGCCCACTCGGATAGGCCATTGACCATTTCATCTAAACTCTTTTACATTCCCTCACAAATAGCAAACCCCTTGCTTTGATTGGCTGAAAAACTTCTACTTCATTATCTTTATATTTGTTTTTTTTTATTTTTCATAATGCAACAATCTTTAAGAGCAAACATAACTTAATTTTTTTTTGATATATCAGTTTTGACTAAAATATGACGAGCTGTTGCCTTGCACAGGTAAAACTGGTGGGGTGATGTGTAGCCACAGGGGCAGTTGTAAATAAAGCTAAATGACAGTTTAACTAGCAGATAAAAGTTCTGTACAACTCATTAAGGGCAATGATACACAATGATGTTTGTCACCCAGATTTTGTAGTGGCTACAATACACCAGAAAATACCCCGCTATAGTGAATACTGAGAATTATCTAATAAAACACTCAAATTACATGATTTGTGTGTTTTGGCAGAGAGAGACAATTCTCAGTATACACAAACAGCACCATGTGTTATTGCTCTAATGGTGTTCTACAGAGCTTATCTGTTAATATATACACACACAAATAATGTATATTTATATATAAAATGTAATGATACATTGGTTTTGTTTTAGCTGTTTCTTGTCACTGGCAAAGAATTCCTCTTGTGTCTGTATGGAGAACTGGGCTTTTTGGTTTTGTTTCCTGTCACAGAGCATTTATTTTAACATAATTATAATCATTCCTGGCCATTAATGATGGTTGGATTACAGTTCACATACAGGCATTACACATAGGGTTTCACTACTGGTTTATTTTGGGCTTCCTTCTAAACTAGACTGATAATTAGGGTTGCCACCTTTTGTGGTTTTTTTTTACCGGCCGGCGGGGTGGGCTGATCGTGACGGCACAAAGGGGCGGGGCCATACAAAGGTCCGTCCTGTGACGTCAAAAGGGGGCGGATCAGTGACGTTTTGGGGGCGTGGCCACAGCACGGAGGCTGGAAGAAAGCGAAAAAGGTAAGTTTAAAGGGGATTTCGGGCTGGTCGATGGGTCTTTTTAAGGGTATTACAAATTTACCGGCAGCTACATTGCCGGTAAATTTGTAATACCAGCCTTGGCAGGTGTTTTACCGGCTAGGCCGGTAAAATACCGGCCGGGTGGCAACCCTACTGATAATGGTTAGTAGATGATTTAAGTACTTGATTGTGCTAATTCCTAAATAAACTTTTTGGAGCATGCCTTTATACATGATATCCATTTTAACAAACGACAGCCACCAGAGAGATGGCTGTTGTGTATAGGTGAGAATCAAGACTCTTTCGGCTAATGCCAAAAGGGGTTGATTCTCAGACTGCAGAAAAATGCAGGCATCAGCCTTCTTCCTTGACTGAACATGGACCCACTGCATCGGTCTGGGTGCGGCTACGGATTTTGGAGCTGAAATGCTTAGAGGTACAGTAAAATAAAAAAAATGAAAGTGTTTTAAAGTAATTAAAATAGAATGCAGTGTTGTTAGCTTGGTGTAAAAGAATATACCTGTACCCTGCTCCTCTCCTATAGATAAGTACCCAGTGTCTGATGGAGAGGGTCGGCACCTCTCCCAGAATTCATCAAAGGAAGAAATTCAGGCACTTTGGGTGAAAAATGCGGGGAAGTTCCCCTGCTGTTTATTCAGTCGAGTGATGTAACGTTTCGGGGGCGTGCCCCTTCGTGTTAGCTTGGTGTGACATCACTTCCTGCCTGAGTCTATCCCTGCTTACTTATAGCTCTGGGCTCAGATTACAGCAGGGGGGGGGGGGAAGAGCAGCAAATTGAGCATGCTCACACTCAGGGCAAGTAGGTTTAAGCTGAAGGCAGGTAGTCCAATAAAGAAGTCCATTTGTAAACAATAGGAAAGAAATGCAGAGTCTTGATTGACAGAGTACCCACAGCAGCACTACTTTGAGGGTTTGCTGGCTGAAGCAAAATAAGGCTGTGATGGAATTGTGATCAAGGACTGGTTATTATAAGCTTGAACTTTTGTCCAAATTGTGTGATGAATCTAAATATGGTACATTGACTTATGACCCTACTAATACGTTCTACAATGAACTTGCTCAGTGCTGCTATGAGTAGTGGGTGAATCACTAAAGTCATCTGAGCTGCCACAGCATCCTATCCATCCAGTAATCAATACGTGGTCCAAGATCCACACTAATCCGCAAAGACCACCTGGGTGGCCCATCATATGCTCCAATGGATCCCTTAATGAGGGTTTATCTGAATTTGTACATTATGTGTTGCAGCCCGGTATACAGCATATATGTATGGATATTTGAAGGATACAAATGATTTTCTGGAAATGATAAAACAGCATTGCTCTTCCTGTGATAGATATGTTTTTTGTGCCAATGAATGTGGGCTTAAATATTGGATGATGTACAAGTGAGGTAACTGTTCCAATTTTAATTGGAATAAGGCACAAACTATAATTTCTGAATAAATGATCCTCAAAATATGCCATACCACATGACTATTGAGCCCCATAATGGATTTGATTAGTTAAGTTCATGAATCAATCAGCAGATTGGCTATGGAAGGTGCAGACCCCTCACTCTTGTTCTTAAACATTTATTTTCAAAATAACAGATACGATCTTAAGATTTCCACTAGAACTGTCCTATAGAGGCTGCTCTATATCAAAGTCAAACATTGGTAGCCCCCATGTGCACTTGAAACCTACAGGAGACTCTGGCGGTATACAGTCCTATGAAAAAGTTTGGGAACCCCTCAGCCTGACAATCATTTACTCCACTTTCAACAATAAAGATAACAGTGGTATGGCTTTAATTTCCCAGGAACATCTGAGTACTGGGGTTTTTTCAGAACAAAGATTTTTAGTGAAGCAGTATTCTGTTGTATGAAATTAAATCAATTGTGTAAAACTGGCTGTGCAAAAATTTGGATACCCTTGTAATTTTGCTAATTTTAATTAGGGATGCACCGAATCCACTATTTTGGATTCAGCTGAACCCCTGAATCCTTCCCGAAAGATTCGGCTGAATACCGAACCGGAACCTAAATTTGCATATGCAAATTAGGGCTTGGAAAGGGAAAAAAAAGTCAGGTGATTTCCCTCCCTGGCCCTAATTTGCATATGTAAATTAGTACTCGGTTCGGCCAGGCAGAAGGATTCAGTCGATTCCGACTGAAAAAGGCTCAAATCCTGAACGAATGCATGTAACTGCTCAATACGGATTGCAGTTGCTGTAAAACTCAGGTCTGGCAGGGAAATTAAAATAATGGAGCAGTATATGCAGAGGATTGTGATAATGGTTACAGACAACCCAAAGATCACCTCCAAAGACTGCAAGAACATCTTGCTGCAGATGGTGTATATCTGTACATTGTCCTACAATTCAGAGAAATTTGCACAAAGAACATCTGTATGGCAGGGTGATGAGAAAGAAGTTCTTTCTGCACTCGCACCACAAACAGAATTGCTTGTTGTCTGGAAATGCTCATTTAGGGTCAGGGAGAAGGCAGTTCGGGGAGGTTGTTGCCCCGAAGAAGAGGCGATTTGTCGCTGGAGCGACTAATCTCTCCTAATCTGCTTGTGTAGACTGACCCTTAGAGAAGCCACAGTCATTTTGGAAAGAAGTGCTTTGAACTGATGAGACAAAATTTTGTTATTTGGTCATAACAAAAAGCACTTTGCAGGGCGAAAGAAGAACACTGCATTCCAAGAAAAACACCTGCTACCTACTGTCAAATTTGGTGGAGGTTCTATCATGCTGTGGAGCTGTGTGGCTAGTTCAGGGACTGGGGCCCTTGTTAAAGTTGAGGGTCAGAAGAATTCAACCCAAAATCAACAAATTCTTCAGGATAATGTTCAGGCATCAGTCACAAAGTTGATTTTACACAGGGGTTGGATATTCCAACAAGATAATGACTCTAAACACACTACATTATGCAGAGGGAGAAGTACAATATTCTGGAATGGCCGTCACAGTCTCCCAACTTGAATATCATCGAAAATCTATGGGATGAGTTGAAGCAGGCTGTCCATGCTCAGCGGCCCTCAAATTTAACTGAACCGGAGAGATTTTGTATGGATAAATGGTAAAAAATACCGCAATTCAGAATCAAAGGCTAAAGGAGGATGTAAATAAGTAAAAAATACAGCCACATTTATGCACCATTCTAATTTTGTTATGATGCATATTTTCTGTTAATCCAATAAACATGGTCACTGCTGAAATACTACTGTTTCCATAATAAGGCATGTTATATATTAAAAAGAAGCTGCTACTTTGAAAGCTTAGCCAATGATAAACAAAACTCCAAAGAATTAAGAGGGGTTCCCAAACTTTTTCATTTGACTACCTGTTTTTATTTGCAATTAAAGCTCAACTTCAAGTCAGGAATTAAAAAATAAGCATCTGCTTTGATCCCAGAGGTAGCACCTTCCAACCGGTTGGTGAGCAGTGGTTGGATATCCACATCACACTATAAGTTAACTCAAAGGTGAACAACCCCTAGAGGAAGAAGCCAACAAAGATCTTCCCATGATCTGGTAGAATGGCCCATCACTACGAAATTCTCTTTACCTTTAGACTACTGCATTCAAAACTTACAGTACACATTTAGCTTTCTTAGGCCCATACATCCAAACATTTATAAAAAATGGAAAGAGGGGAAAATTTTTTTTGACAACCTTGACCATTTTATGGCCACACCCCCTGCATTTTTATAAAATGTGTCAGGTTATGAAAAGCTTGAACATATTTTGGGGAGTTTAAGGGCAATGTTTTGTGTCTTATAAAAGTCTTGTTAATGAAGGCAAATTGCCCTTTAAGCAGTAAGTTTCAGTTCTCCCAAGAGACCAGCTTATTTTAAATAGTTACAATTATATCTTTGCTTATTTTAAATTGTTACAAATGTATCAAAGTGCAGGTGCTGAGAGTTGTGGTCTCTCTGCTAAGTGCCTCTTATTTTATTGCATTTCAGAAACTTTCATCTCCTGCACATATGTCAGAAAAAGATACAAAGAAAAATGCTCTGGAAGCTTTAGGGCTCCAAAGAAGTGTGGATGAGGTATACTTGCTTCACACTTATGAATGTATGAAATATACTGTATATGTAATTGAATCTATATAACAAAAACAATTACAAAATAGGTGTAGTCTAAGCACCCCATAAGAATTTTAATTAGCATTGTATTATTTACAACATACTAATCTGAAGGAGTAACTCACGTCACAAAGCTATAATTTCATATAAAAGAGGTTTGTATATAGCTATATACATAAAAATTCTCATTTCCCAAGATTTAGAGTTTGAATATTGGGATGTAAAGGGTGGCCTTCCAGACTCTCGGTTTCAGGTTGACAAATGAATTACAAGGTCAGCATGACACAGCCAACAAAAAAAATACAACAGTCTCGTTTCCACTTGCAGCAACAGTTTAACAATTCGCTTTTTTGGCAGTTGCTAAATTGTCGAGTGTTTCAAAGTAGCAATATAATGGGATGAACAGTTTAGCAAAAGCCATATTGAAAAACCAAATTGGTAGAGTGTATGTATTAGGATGTCAGGAGGGGTGTGCTTATGAGCAACCAATCACAGAGATAATACACTATAAGAAAGGCAAATAAAAACTTCTCTCTTTTTTTTTTATAGTCACACACAGCCCTGTGCGTTAAAAACACAATTGGTGATTTATTGTACAAGCAGGATAAGAACTAACAGATACACAAAAATCCCAAAGGACTACTTTATCATAATATTAAACTCTGTTACTACTAAAACAAAGTTAATTATAAAAAAAAATGAGGAGAAAGAAAAATAATGGAAAACCATTGGAACCCTTTTATATCCAAAAGCGATAGCAACGTATTGCGCTGCAATATCAGCTATCCCCTTTTGATGAGAAAAAGGATAAGGACCGATATCCCCTTATTGAATAAAAAAGGGAATATGAACAGTAAAATTCATTAGCTTTTCTTGAAATCTTCACACGGCTCATCTTTGTAGTATTTCATTGTGAGGGAGACCTGAAATTATTTGTAAACACTAAAAAGCAATGTCCTTTTCTGTTTTTTTCTTATTAAAGGAAACCGTTCTTAAGCATGTCAGCTAGCTATACAATATCATTGGGAAGGGTTATTTCATGCCCGATTGGTTTGTGGTGGAGACCAGGTGTTCAGTCTATGCAGACAGCAGTCACAATATCGAATACAGCATTATGCCCAGAAGACATCTAGGCCAAGCCCCAGGAAATAATGCCAGGATTATTTTCAATTACATACGTTTTCTTCAGCTTTCATTATCTTCAAAAGCGTCCTTGTTTTATACAGTTAGATGGTTTCAGTCAGGGGCAACAGGGCAGCCACTCAGAGGCTGCTGAAATACAACTCTCAGCATCACTGGCAGCCTATGCTATACAATATTACAGATACACTTTTCTTTTGCCTTTTATCTCAGTTTATATAAATGATATGGGAAATATTTGTCTAGTGCTTGGGAAAAAGACACAGCAGGTTTAACAAACTGTTCATAGCAATGTTATTGGGAACTGGGTACTGGGTGTGGGACTTACTGACACTTTCACAAATTCTTGCAGACTCCATATTTTTCCTTATTTAAAAAAAAAAAAAAAAAAAACTTTATTGGGTAATCCCGCTTGTGACAGAGATTAGCAATGCAGATAATTTCAGAAGGGTTAACCGAAGTTGATTGCTCCTTTCCATGGAGTTAAACAGACATTAGCAACAAATGATTAGACCAGATTTTAAAAGGCCATTAAGGGCAAATGGTTAAGATACTTGGAGTTTAAAAGCATTTGAATTGTGTAATTGTGCCCATGTGCAGTGATATTGGTTGTGTATCTTCCAAGCCAAGAAAATCCGGTTGTATGTTTTCAGGAAAAATAACTAGTTTGTTTCTGTCTGCATCAATATTGTTTCAATTTATCTGCAACCATCTCAAACTTAGTGAGGGGCACGTTGGGCTGCAAGGTATGTGAATGTCTTGCATGGCCAATACAAGTATGTGCTGGGTAAAGTTATGGAACGTGTGATGGACTACTGGAACCTGCTGAAAGGTCCTAAAGGGGCTTGCAACACACCAGATATATGTATAAACACTGGATAGGATTATCAAAGAAGGTGATGCTCCAATCAGCATCTCCTATACAGTGTGACTAAACATGGACAGGAGAAAGTCTTTCCATAACCCCTTCTGCTTCTCTTGCAGTGCAACACAAGAGCATTCAACAGCAAAAGGGATTAAAAACCCTACCTCCCCTGAGCTCCAGTTAAAAAGATTTAAAGTTCCTAGTACAGGTCTAGCACCTAGTCACAGGTGTACATCCTCAGGGGATTATGGAATATGCTCGTCTCTGTGCACGGTTTCCCATAGCTGGGACCGAGGACTTCGGTATCCCTTCCCAGCTCAGATCCAGCAGGAAAGTCTTCATCTGTACACATAGGAAGGGAAGGGGAAAAAGTGGGAAGTAGTGGATAAGCTTAGAGGGTGGAAACGTTGCAATCACAGCTTAGTGTCTGCCCCGCTTTTTTTTTGGAAAGTAAGATGGTTAAGGTTTTGGGTAGGAAAAGGGATGAATCTAACGCAAAGTTAATCAGACAATTCTGCTTCAGAGTCCTCTTTTGCTTTGGTCAGCTCCTCATGGACCTCTCGCACCATAAGTATGCGGGTCAGCATGCTGTCCAATGTGCCTGGATCAATGGGCATTGTGGAAAACCACATGGGACTGTTGGGTACACAGGAGCGCTCAGGCTGCAGGTAGAAGACGTCATTCCGTTGCTTTACACTTTCAGAGCTGTTGAAGGGAGAAAATATTGCATAAACAGGATAAAAAACCTGGATCATATAAAAAAGTGGCAAAAAATAACATCTTACCATTTAGAAAGGTAAAATTCATACAGCCTCACGGGGCACCTGAGTGGATTGTCTGTGTTCTCTGCCATCTCCATCACAAACTGGCCATCCTCACCCTCCACTCTCTTCCTCTTGCCCACTGATGGTTTTTCTGCAGAAAGACAGAGTACGGTTTGCATTATAAAGTTCTTAATGATCTACAGAACTGTATTTTATCATTGTCCCTTTCCCTAACAGGTACACTTTATAGTAGCTATAGATACTTATTTGAGAAGCAGGTGCATGGAATTTGCAGTGGGGATCAGTGTGAGAACCATAATATGCCATGGTTTGCACAACAACCACCAAAATGATAACGGCACTAAATGATTCAATACATGGCTTTAACAACATATCATAATAAAATTACTTATACAAGTGATCAAAGATATAAAGCAAAAGCTGCAAATATGAATATCACAGCAGGTTTTACCTTTGGCCAAAGATAATTTCACTACCTGCAACTTATGTTACAACTTTGCTACTCACCATGCTCTGTGTCTGACTTATGACAAGGAGGCATGAATCGCAGGTAAGTGGTTTTGGTGTTGTATTTCATTGTTTTTGTACGCCTCATGACATAGGCAAATGAGAGTTGCTGGTGCTCGCTCACAGTCTTTAACTGAAAGTATTTGGTTGTGAAAAAGAGGAGTGTGTTGAGAAGAATGATGGGCGAATAAGCCCCTAACTGTTTACATTCCCACAGGTGCTCTTCTTCAATCCTTGAGAACACAAAACCTTGCAGATAGAAAGAGAATTGTGAGACCTGACATAAAGACTCTTAACCACTGTTAAAAAGTTTCTTTTTTTCAAAGCCCAGCTTACCATTTGGTAATATGGGTGGGTGCCAGCTCTTCAGAAGCTTTGTGAGTTCCACCATAAACCTAGAGTAGGGTTCTGTGAAAATATTGTCTATCCTTCCGTTTTCAAAAAGGTACTGAAAAGAAATAAGAGGGTCATGACAGTAGCTGCATTCGCTTTAAAAGAGATCAAAAGGCTTAATGGCAGCATATAGTACATGAGTAGATTTAAGCTGCCGATTCTGGTCCTTTAGACTGATTCGGCAGCTTATCACATTTGCTACATAGCCTGAGCTCAGCTGGCAACACCATTGACATCGAGTCACAAACCTTGCCTGATGATAGAGAAATGACATTTATGCAAGTGCACTGGGACAGAACGGTTTTTGAGGAAAATGTCACAAAACAAGGACCAAAATATATTCTAAAATGGGGGGTCCACTACTATGGCCAGATAACAGGTCAGATCCCTATGATGGTTTCTTGTTAGAGGATTCTAAAACTGACTTTTGAGGAAACAATGGCAATTACAGCACGATTAATAGAACAGTGTCTCAGCAAGCTAGTCACCACTATATATAAATATATAAATATATATAGCCATCTGGAAAGACCGCACTCACAGGTCTTTTAAAAAAGCATTAAATTTATTCACACATTAAAACTGACGTTTCGGCTGATACAGCCTTTTTAAGAAAAAAAAGAAAAAGGCTGTTGTATCAGCCAAAACATCAGTTTTAATGTAAAAACATTAAAAAGGATATTCACCCATTTTTTGCCATTCTTTTTGCAGAGTCTATCAACAACAAAATTTGCTTTCAGATGCAGGAAATACATCTTTAGGTTATTTTCTTCACTAAGCAGTAATTTTGGAGAGGAAAAAAAAACAAATCACCCCAAAAATATTTCAGTCCATGTCAGTTTCACATGGACTTTTGCATGAAGGGACAAAATTACTTCTTTATATAAAGCATGTGCTATTATTATTATCAGTGGTACCTGTTGGACTCCAAGGCACAAGTACAGAATGCTGTCTGCGTTGTACTTCTCTCCATTTGGTCGCCGTACCTCCTGAATAAACTGGCACAGACCATAGCTCAGTTCGGAGAAGGTGCAAGACAGAAGATCTTCTTTCAACTTTATAGGACGAACTGCAACAGACATGAGAGGATAGCACAGATGGTAAACAGAAGTTTTAAAGCAATCTTTAAAATCTAAGTGTAGTAAGTGTTCAGTAGAGTGGGAAGTGGCCTATAATCCTTTTTAAACATGACAGAAGGAAGTGATACAGTGCACACAGCACAGATATTAGGCAAATTAGTCACATATTAGGCAAATCACATATTAGGCAAATCAATCAAACAGCACACCACATCAGACACTGCAAAAAGCCACAGATTTAAGGAAATATACCAATAGCATTATTCTGATCAACATCTATCTATCTATTACAGTAAAGGCCCATAGCATGGTTTCAGGTCCTTTGTGCTCAGGGTACTTTACTAATGTAAAAGCCAAAGCACCTCCTAAATGCTAGCACAGAAAACTATTGCACTTATCAGCACTTGCATTTTTGGATTGCTGAAAAGCCTGGCACACAAAGCATCCAAAAGTATGCTCATCATTACACTTATGACATTTATAACAATATAAAGATACAATATTTATACATTACTCAAACCTCATAATTGTTTAATTTAGTTTTACTGGCCCTTGAAAGGACAGATCAAATCAAAAAAATATAAGAAAACACAATTCTAAGCAACTTTGCAATAGGAATTTATTTAAAAACATTTGTGCTTTTAAAGTTGTTTGTAATTGTAATTGCTCTTTAAAGCAGCATTTGCATAACTCCTGGTTTAGAGTCCTGAAGCGCGTCAGATACCTGCAGTACCCTGCGGGTAGATGTTCCAGGTGCGACTATAGACAGGGGTCGCGGTTTGGCGGAACGTGCCACTGGGCCTTCTCAAAAGTATTTTATACTCATTTTTAAGACCATGCCTACTTCTGATGATGTCACTTCCAGTTTACAATGACAGCACTTCCTGATTCTTGATGGTTAGTGGGTTGCGGATTGGGTTGTGGATAAGGTACTTGCGGTTTGAATTGGGTAGCGAGTACAAGTTGCTAAGAATGCGGGTTGCGGTCTGGGTTGCGTATTGCAGGTACGGGTTAGGTATGGGTTCCAAAAAATGGACTCGCAAAGGACTCTATCTTGGTTGTTGTTTTTAAACAATGTTGAAAAACCAGTCTTCTCCAGCAAGACAGTTCTGTCAATCTGCTGGTTTATGTTACATTGTTTCAAAAGCCAGAGCAACCAGGGCAGAGAATAGCAAAGGACAGAAAACAATGTTTTAAAAAACAATAATATATACAAAGAACTAAAAACACATTCCAAATTTGTAAAGAATGTATATTGCAAAGTTGTTTAGAATAGTTTTTTTTCTTTTATTAGGCTAAAAAAATATTTTTGGTTGACATGGCCTTGGGGAAAACTGTCTGAACTGAAAGTATAAGGCATCTTCTGCTGCAGTGCATCCTGACAAGCCTCACACTTTGACTTATTAATATTAAATTAGAAATGTGTGTGGAAGCTGCTATTGTACTCCACTTAAATATATTTTTCCTTTTTTAATTTTCCAGCACCACTTTAAAAATCCTTTACTTGAAGAGAAGGGCTCTCCAGGTCCCTTCTCTTCGAATAAGGACTTTTTAAAGAGGGAAGCATCTTGAAGTGTTGTTTAAAAGTAAAAGTATGTTGATAAAAATGAGAGGTGCAGTGACCTAAACTATAATCTG
Source organism: Xenopus borealis (assembly GCA_024363595.1). Lineage (NCBI taxonomy): Eukaryota > Metazoa > Chordata > Amphibia > Anura > Pipidae > Xenopus > Xenopus borealis. The sequence continues at coordinate 78,264,794 of CM044433.1, read as the reverse complement.
GTAAGCGCTAATAGATCATCCTGAACTGCTCTACTGCAAAATGATGCAAACACATCCCAACTGCAGAATTACCAAGTTAACTTTACTTTACTTTTGCAACCAGATGAAAGTGGAGCATTACAGAAACATTGTCCACTTTAAAGTCTATCACTCTCTATACTTGCCTCCAAATTTTAACTCTTCCTGATCGTCTTGTGTATTTTTCCAGCGCACCCAGTTTTTCCAGGCATTCACACCATACATATATTTGAGTGTGGAACCAAGTGGAGAGCAGCCAGGATAGGACCCCTGAATCAGATTCCGTGGCTCAACAGCTACGATAGACTTTTTCCGACCCTAAAAAGCAGCAAGAGAATTACTTCTGACAGGAATAAAATTAAGTAAAAAACAGAAGAAAAATACAATCTTACAAGATCAAAAAAAATCATCTGTAGGGGTAATGGTGCACAACTGAGCTACGACTGACAGATTGGCTTGCCACTGAATAACATTATGACTGCTGCACGTAAAATATGTACTCACAATAATTCTGATAACGGGAATTTGCCTATCTTTGCCTTTTCCAGTGATTAATGCGGATCACCAAATTAATAGGTTTTACTTGCAGCAATCATAATGATATACTGTGGCAAGTCATTTTATGGAAATTTGTCAATAAATCTAACAGTGTGCCATCACCCTACTGCCACAGATTGCCCCATTTCCTAGGTAAATTGATCATAACATCTTCAAAATGGGCTCATGCCTAATTCCAAGTTTCTGAACTGTTCTCTTACATCTTTTAAACCAGGGTGAAGAGGCTTGTGCTAAACAGTAGAGAAAGATGCAAATGAAACATTGTTTACATTTAATTGCCACTGCTATGATCTGTTGAGGGAGGAACAGAATATATGTAAACACTCCCTACAATTATACCCAAAGTATAATTGGGTACAAAATATGTGAATATTTCACCAGTTCGATAACTAGGCAATATACATTTCTTCAAATAGGAGTGTTTAATTCTCTCTACTTTACTCTGCCTTTTTATGCACACGAAATTGAAAAAAAAATTTAAAGCCCTGGTTTAAGTATCAGAAACTGACATTTCTTTATGTTATTATATTTGCTGCCTAATTAAAAAACAGGATACAAAAAAATTATAACAGATTAATAAAATTCATTTTATGCATGCATTTTATGCATGCTAAAAGTTTTCTTTTTTGCTGCTGTATTCATTGTACAGGGAAATCTTAATTTTACATATTTTACATTTTCCCTCATTTTACATTTTTTATGTGGTCCCACCAATATATAATGCATTCCCCTGAATTTACACGATTTTCTTGTGGCCCCCAGAAAAACATCAAGGGATTCTGTCATGATTTTTATGGTGGTGTTTTTATTTCTAAATTATTAATGTTTACAATTCAAATAAGTCACTCTACCATAGAAAATGTTATTCCTGACCAAACAAGTGTATTTATTTAGTTGTAATATTGGGTGTGTAGGCAGCCATCTCAGGTGATTGTGCCTGGTCATGTGCTTTAAAGGAAAACTATACCCCTCGAACAATGTAGGTCTCTATAAACAGATATTGCATAAAACAACTCATATGTAAAACCCTGCTTCATGTAAATAAACCATTAACATAATAATATAATTTTTTAGTAGCATGTGCCATTGGGTAATCATAAATAGAAAATTGCCATTTTAAAAAATAAGGACAGCCTCCTGGGATCCTAGGATCCAACGGTGCACACAAACATACCAAACAAACTATAAAGTTAGGTCACATGAGCCAATTAACAGACAGAGTTCTGTCTTTTGCTTCAACACTTCTTCCCTTTACAGTTAGAATTGAAATATTTCTGGTCAGGTGATCTCTGAGGCAGCACAAAGACCATCATGAAATGGTGGTTCAAGGCAAGAGATGTAAAAGGGCAATATTTACTTAAATATATATACCAGGTAGGTAAGATTCTTTAATATGTCACTTAATTTGATATAAACGATCTGTTGCTCAAAAATTCATTTTCGGGGTATAGTTTTCCTTTAAGAAAGAGCCAGTGCTGCATTATGGAACTGCTTTTTGGCAGGCACAAGCGTGAAACCCACGAAATGGTGAAGCTACAGTCAGGTTGTAAAAGGTTAAAAAGCTTACATTTATTTCCAAAATTTAAGAACCATTCGCCTGACGCGTTTTGCATCAAAGAGACAACGGAAGGGGTTGCACTGGGACATGGATTTTTACTATTGAGTGTTGTTCTTATATCTACCAGGGAACGGTTATCTTGTGTTAATAAGGAGCTATAATTTGGTTACCTACTGGGAGGGGGTGATTCAACATGTCTAACCTAATGTCAGATTTCAAAATTAAATTAAAATCTATTTGCTCTTTTGAAAAAATGGATTTCAGTTCAGAAGTTTGCTGGAGCAGCACTATTAACTGTTGTGTTTTGAAAAGAAAACCATGTTTTCCCTTGGCAGTATCCCTTTAAAATGTGGGTTATATTGTACAGTATTTGTATGTTGCCCTTCTCCAACCTGATGGTGGATAAAAGAGATGTGTACAAAACAGATCTGTTAGCCAATATTTTTTTATTGCCATCTGTTTAAACAGATCATTAATAAGAAAGCAGATGAATCCTTACATTTTATTTATTTGCAAGGAACAGATTCTTGCTATAGTCTACAGTTTCCTACTACAGACCATTTATATAATAAATAAATGGGGTTTTTCCTTACACTTGCACTTTTAAGCTGTTGTTACGGTTGCAATGTCATCCCTGTATAACAGATACAAGAGCTCACTAACAATATAGGCCAAGGTACAAAATGAGTTACAAGGGGTCATATTTTTTCTACTACTGCCCAATGTACCCCTTGGAGTTGTGCCTGCTGGTTTATGCATCAATGGATGAGATTAGGACACAAGTTTGACATGGGCATTCCACTGTTGACATGTGATAAACTAGTGATGCAACAAATCCACTATTTAAGGATTCGTCTGAATCCTTGGTGAAAGATTTGCGGAGTCCCAAACTGAATCCAACCCCTAATTTGCATATGTAAATTAGGGAAAAGAGGACGAAAACAATTAGACTTTATTGTTTGTATGATGAAAAGTCACGTGATTTTTTTGGATTTGGTTCTGCAAGCCACTTGGATTCGACCAAATCCTGCTGAAAAAGGTTGAATATTGGCCAAATTCCAAACTGAATACTGTGCTTTCTATATGGACTGAGGTGCAACTGAGCTCCATTTAGTGCTCATATAAAAACTTTGGATATTCATATACTACATAAATGGTTAGACATCAGTGTAGATTTATGTTGCAGGCTGTTTAGAAATGTAGCTACTGTACTTTTTATGTTGATAACTGCATATTGTTTTCACTGTAACTTTATAATGCTAATTATACGTTTATATAAACTTAAAAATGGGCATATCTTTACATTTACCTCTATATATATTTTGAAGCCAAGTACAAGTTTTATAGACGTGTCAGTAGCCAGGTAAACAATGAATAAATTATTCTTACACAAAGAATATTACTGATATTAGTGCTCATCTGCATGACATTTTAGAAACAAATTAAGCATTATTAACATTTATTCATATAGCGCAATATTAGAGCTGTAGAACAACAGATGTTGATAAATGAAATACCCTATAATAACGGATTTGTTATGGAAGACCAAAAATTCTAACAGCTTACACCATGAGTACGTGTGGGGTCACACGAAACGCGTTGGGAAGTTCACTGTTTGGGAAATAAAAAGCTTTTTAAATTCACCACTGCCTACTGAGTCGTGGAGTGCGCGCCCAAGGGTGGTGTTTTGGCCGTACATTTTAAACACGCAAATATCTCGGCTAATCTATAAAACTCACCCTCCTCTTTGGTTGAGGAAAACCATCTCTGTGTTTTCGTCTGGTTCGAGTACGAGAGAAGAAACTGGATCCTTTCCCCTGTGGGTCAAAAGTCTCTGCATAGGAAGAAAAATATCATGGTTAGAGCACAACTGACCCACACTGACTGCAAGAAAGGGAGCAGCAGCCCCCAAATCACCCCTGCATAGACAAAGTTTTGGCAAGCTAGCCTGTTTCATGATTTTGCAATTTTTTGCGGATTTTAAAGAGTGATCTTCCTTGTAAAACATATTGTGCTGTGTGTGATATTCTAACATTTCTCAGTTTATGGTATGTGTATATCATATTTGCCACATCACTGTGCAACTTTTATAAAAAGTTAGAAAATCATGGTGCTGATTACTGCTTTGTGCAATACTTATATAATAGTTCAGAACATAATCAAGTGCATTACCCACTACAAATATCAAACCTGCAGGTCTACAACTGCCAGCATGAGACTATAAATTCTCTCTGAATAAAAGTTACCCTACTAGATGTAACATAAGAGACTGGAAATAATGGCCTAGCAAAAACTGAACGGTAACACCAAAAAATGAAAGTGTTTTAAATGAATGACAATGACTGTTGCTCTGCACTGGTAAAGCTGGTCTGCTTGGTTCAGTAGCACAATTATAGTCTACATCAGTGATCCCCAACCAGTAGCTCGTGAGCAACATGTTGCTCTTCAACCCCTTTGATGTTGCTCTCAGTGGCATCAAAGCAGATGCTTATTTATGAATTCAGGCTTGGAGGCAACCTTTGGTTGTATAAAAACCAGATGCACTGCCAAACAGAGCCTCAATGTAGGTTGACAATGCACATAGGGGATACCAAATGGCTATTCAGAGCACTTATTTAACACATCAAAAACATTTTTCATGTTTATGTTGCTCCCCAACTACTTTTACTTCTGAGTGTTGCTCACGGGTTGAAAAGGTTGGGGATCCCTGGTCTACATAATGAAGCTGCTGTGTAGCCATGAGGGCATCCATTCAAGCACAGGATACACAATAGATAAAAGATAAATTCTTATGTACCACTTTGTATATTACAGAGCTTAGCTGTTATCTTCTGTGAAACCTGTGCCTTTTCTCCCTTTTGAGCTTTGAATGACTGCCCCCCATGGCTACACAACAGCTTGTTTATATACACTATTGCAGAGTTTCTGAAGCAATCACAACCATTTTACCAGTCCAGGGCAACAGTACACTATACCATCATTCCTTTAAAAGATTTTTGGTGTTACTGCTTCTTTTTATTTTTGCGGTGTTCCATCAGGAAGCTTGTTCACATTAAACTGTGCTAAAGAAATAGTTTATTTATATGGCCCTGGTGCAATCACACAAAAATCAAAATACATTATCAAGTATAAATCCTTTATGAATTTGTGAACGTTTCATGCCCGAGACTAAAAAAACTTTAGACAATTCAAACATAATACTGTTCTCTTGGATTTAAGTCGGCCCTCTATAACTTGATGTTAATAACCATCAAGGTGTGGGGGATAAAATATGTTTTGTTTCTTTATGTTAATAACAACCGTTATTTTTGCTTTCTTGATTGTCTGGATTGGTGACAATATTTATTTTACAGTCTTTTAAATACCCTCTATCTTTAAATTCTAAATGGGAGAGAGACATTGAGAAAATGAAAATGAAAGAGAGAAAAGAAAAACATTGCAGATACTGCCCTAGTCAGGAATAAAAAAAATCAATAGGGCTCACCAGTTGGAAAATCTGCCTCCACATCCTGCTCTGTCCCAACTCTGGATTGCTGTCCGAGCTCAGCATCTTGCTCTTGTACATTGTTGGACCTTAGGGTGTAGTGGTTTAGTTCATCCTCCCAGCTGTGAGGAGTAGATACAGCTTCTGATTCAAGGTCTCCACTATATGTGCTACCCTGGTCTGTAAATCAAAGAGAACACTTGCTATAATAAACTGTAAACAAAGAATTAATTACATCCTGTTAGCTATTATTATATTTGTTCCTATTGTTTGCACCAAATTAATGCAAGCCAAAAAAGAATTTAAGTGCTTACTTAATGCTAAAATTTCTGATCTGACCCTATTCATTTTTCCCTTTTTCTTTATTCTCTTTCCTCTTGCATCAGTCTCCTCCCACCCCCGCTTTTTTAGCCCAACCCCCTCTAAACTTTATTATTATTATTATTATAAACATGTATTTCTATATCACCAACTTATTTCGTGGCGCTGTTAAGTGAATGTGATTATACAACTAAATCACATGAGTTACATTCATAGAACATAAGGAGTTACATACATCACAATAAATATGGAGTTACATACATCACAATAAATACCGGTACAGGAGGTGAGGAGGGCCCTGTACAGAAAAAGCTTACAATCTAAAGGGAAGGGAATGATACACAAGGTGTGGGAGTGGGCAAGATCAGAGTAAAGTGGGTGAGAGATGTAGTAGTACTGTAAGCGGTATTGCTAACTTTCCACACAATCCCTTCCTACCTTATACTCACTTGTTTTATATCTCACTGTTGCTTCCCATCCATAAGGGACTGTTCACCTTCCAACTTTTTCCAGTTCAGTTGTTTTCAAATTGTTCACCAGAAATAAAAACGCTTTCAATTTACTTGCTATTTTTGACCATTTTTCTAATACTGACGTGTTTTATTTTTCACCTTCTTCTTGTTTTTCTAATGCAGCCCTGGAAGGGAGTCACCACTAAATTAAACTAAACTGATACATAAATGAATAAGATACATCTCTTATCTTTGGCCCTGCTGAGCAGAATCCTGAGTTTCATTAAAGGCAGCTATTAGAATTAATGAAATTGTTGCCAATATTCCACAGATGCTGCTGAGAAATGTACCAGTTCATATAGCAAATTGTAACCGATCTGATTCTGCACCCGGATTATGGAGATGCCAGACAAACACCAAAGACAGGGACATTCATCTTTAAACTTTGGAAAACCAGTCAAAAATAAAACATGGAAAGCAATTTTAAAAAAGGCTTTATTTTTGATAATCTGAAATCAACAGAACCAAAAACACGTGGAAGGTGAACAACCCATTTGATACTATCCCTTTATCTTTCTATACTTTTTTCACTGAAAACATTGTCATATTTACAATTAGTGGTAAGCAGAGACACCCAAGCACAAACAAAACTAGAAGAAAAATGGAAGGGGAAACTAAGTAGATGGGAATCCAACAGACCAAGGGGTACAGGGGATGCAGGTAAGACCAGTAGTTAAGGAAGTGGCCAAATTCAGAAACTATCTCGAAAGGAGAGGTGGGAGCCAGCCATATATTAATTACTGGAATCCCACAGCCAAAGATACAAGGGTTGTGTAAGCTGGGCATGGAAAGTCAATAGGCCATCTAATAAGTAAAATCTTTATATTCCTGAGAAATCAGTGAAAGTAAACCAGTAGTGATTTTTTTGAAAATTAGTCTATATTTAAATATATTAAACTAATAAATATTTTATTTTATAATCCGCTACTCCTTGACCACAGGGATGGTCTGGGATTTCCAATATTTGGGGATCAGTAACTAAACTTATAAGTCACTTCAACTAACTTTATGTATTGAGCAGAGGAAATTGTAAAAAGAAGCCAAGACCTCAATTACCATGTCTATACATTTGGAATACAGTTTGATCCCACAACAGAAAGGATTCAGCTTGTAGCACTGCCATACTATTGCCTTTTTATTGGAAAGCCAGCGTAAATGCTAGCATGATTTTGAAGTACAATGTACCAGTGGGAGAGGCTTTCGTTATGCATTCCAGGAGTCATATGGCCTTTGTGGATATTTTTTTCCATTAAAGTAGCACAGTCTGTCTTAGTAAAAGTGATATTAAAGGGGAACTAAAGGCTAAAATAGAAAAATGGAAGAAATTCTGTACTTTTTTATACTAAACCTAAACTTACAGCACCAGAAGCCTAATACAACAAATGATTAATGTTTTCAAATTTGGTGCACATGCTCAGTGTGGTCTGGGATAAGATTAGGGATCATCATAAATTATCAAAACAGCACAAGCCAAATAATATCTGCTAGAACCTTATACAGCAAGAATGATTAATATGCAGACTGCACTGGGTCCTGTGTTGTCATGTAATCTAATGTGGATTTTTTAGTTTTTGTATTGTTTAATACAAACTTTCTCTAACTCTGCAGAACCAGTGGTGCAGCGAGAATCACATTTTATCTGTTTACATTTGGCTCCATGATCTTTGGCCCTACAGCTGGAGTTGGTTATATTAAAGGGGATGTAAAGGCAAATCTCTACACAGTCGCCGACGAAACAAACCAAGCTGAATGAGTTCTGCATGGCTGGGAAGTAGGGGGGGGGGGGG